>CM022300.1:301792936-302446824 GCA_011799875.1 Thinopyrum elongatum
TTCTTGCCGGTTGAACTCTCTGGTGCATCCTCGACGGAAGCGCAGCACTCCGAGGAGGTGCGCTTGCCGGAGTTCGCACCCAGATTCTTGCCGGTCTTCTTCTTCCCCTCGGGAGTTCTAGCGGCAGGAGCAGGTGCCTTGATGGCAGGTGCTGCAACTGCTTCCCGGTAAAGTTGGTCGGCACAAATGAGCGCATCCTTCTTATCGGAATGGATGGTGATGACGCTCAACGGCCCGGGCATCTTCAAAACGTTGTATGCGTAGTGTGATGCCGCCATGAACTTAGCCAGCGCTGGCCGACCAAGGATCCCATTGTATGACATGGGGATCTTGGCGACATCAAACACTACCTTCTCGGTCCTGTAGTTGAGCTCGCTACCAAATGTCACCGGCAGCGTAATCTTGCCCTTGGGCTGGGTTCTTCCCGGATTGACCCCTTGAAACGTACCCGTTTCTTCGAGGTCCTCGTCGGGAATTTGGAGCTTCTTGAGCACATCCGGTGAGATTAGGTTTAGCCCGGCCCCACCGTCAACTAGCATTTTCGTCACCTTGAGGTTGTGAATTGTTGGCGAGACCAAAAATGGCAAGCACCAGACCGCAGTTGTGCGATCGGGGTGATCCTTGGCGTCGAAAACGATAGGCGTGTTGGACCACTTCAGGGGCCTACATGCATCTGGTGATGGCTCTGTTGCATTGACTTCCCGCACCCACTGTTTGAGTCGACGGTGGGAAGAATGTAGCGAGGCACCTCCATCGATACACATGGCCTCTGTAGCTTTCTGGAATTCTTGCTCACTGGACTCATCATCTTCTTCATCATCATCTTCTTCTTTATCTCAGCCCCGAGCGGGCCTATCCTTCTGTTGCTTGGCCTTGCCGCGGCGCCCCCCTCGGCCACCGCGCTTCTTGCCGGATCCGTCAGCACCATCTTGGGCCTTCTCCTTATCTCGCCTTTCATATTCGGCCCTCTGTTTCTCGGCAAGCTGTTCAACTTGCCGGCAGTTCTGGAGATCGCGGCCCTTGGTGCGATGGATCTTGCAATACTGCTTGCCGGAGCTTTCCGACTTGTCGGCAGCCGCCAAGGCCTGACAGGAAGGGCACCCGACAAGATCCTTGCCGGGGTCACCAACCTTGGCCTTCTTGGCGGTGCCGGGGTTGCCGGATTCCTCGACAGCAAGCACGGCCTTGCCTCCGCGTTTCCTGTTCCGCCGCCGGCCTTTCCTTGATGGGGCCGCAGCGTCTTCATCTTCGGATTCACCCGCCGCGCCAATAGCCTCGCCAGGGAGTTTCCTCCCCTCTTCAGCTCGAGTGCATTTATCGGCCAATGCGTAAAGCTCGGCAATACCCCTAACTTTGTTCATCGCCAGCCCTTCCCGCATTCTGCGGTTACACATGTTCTGATGAAACGCGCTAATGACAGCGGCAGGGTGAACGTCAGGAATATTGTACTGCACCGAGCTGAACCTCTGCATAAACTTGCACAAGGACTCGCCCTCCTTCTGAGGGATGATATGCAAATCACTCTCTTGGCCAGGAGCTTGGTGGCCTCCAACAAAGGCGCCAACAAACTGATGGCACAGATCTGACCAAGAAGAAATAGAATTCTCCGGCAGATGCATCAACCATGACCTGACGTTGGGCTTGAGCACCAACGGGAAGTAGTTGGCAAGTATCTTGTCATCTCGGCCCCCGGCAGCCTGCACCGCAATGGTGTAGATGCTCAGGAACTCCGAGGGATGGGTCTTACCGTCATATTTCTCCGGGACCTCCGGCTTGAAGGTTCGGGAATTGGGCCACTAGACTTGCCGCAGCTCACGGGTAAACGCTGGAGTCCCTACCTCATAAGGCAGGTCTCCTACGTCCCCTGGCGCAGGCTCGTCGATAGCCGGCCCTGCGCGCTTATCAGACTGATAGCGCGCTTCCCGTCGTCGCTCGATGGTAGTTCGAGCATCCTCCTTGCCTCGTTCCTGGAGAACTTGATGCTGATCGCGGCGCATCCGTGGATCGGATGACGCCGTGGAAACTTCTTCACGGCGGTCGACTTGCTGGGTTGTCGGCCGCCGCTGGTGCCGCGGAGGGGAGTGCACCGTGGTTGCACCACCTCCGGTTTTCTCCACATTGGCTCGCGCCGGATAGATGGGCCTTCACTGCGAGGGCCCTGCCTCTTGCGGCCCATCTTTGTTGGCGAAGCCGATAAGGCTCTGGATAGTAGCTCGCCACTCCTCCATCTTCTCCGGGGCAGGAGGGAAATCGAGAAGCAGCTGCGCACGTGCCAAGGCTTCCGCTGGCGTAGGCGGCGGCGACAGGTGCGAGGTACGTGAGGTGCTCTGACTCCTAGCCATGTTAGAAGGAGCACCACCACGGTCACGCGACCGCGCGCCACCTCCGCCGGCAGCTCGGTGTACATGCTGGTCCCACGCATCTTGGGATCGATGCACAGGAATCTTTTCATGGGGACGCCCTGAACCACCAGCGCCATGACGTCGCTCGTCGTGCATGACCTGGGTAGGTCGTGATGCTTGCGCCGGCGCGGGAGCTCCAGCAGGCGCCCTTTGATCTCTGGAATTCGTTGCGCCACCCATAGGCAACACAGCTCCGTCTCTGGATCCAGCGGCATGTAGGTTACCGCTGCCACTGCGAACGATACCGCTCGCCTAGCTCGGATCACCAGAACGCCGTGGGGGTTCTAGTCCTCTCCCTTCTGCACCCACGCCATCGCCCGTACGCGAAGGCTCAGGTAAAATGGACGTGGATGGTTGCGCCGTCACAGCGCTCTTCTTCTTGGGTGGCATGATGACAAAGATGATGAAGAAACTAAGGCGCCGATCACTAGATCAGGTTCACGCAACCTTCAATCCCCCTACCTGGCGCCCCAAAGATGTCGGGGCACGACACCTATGGGATCCTAAGGGACCCCTTTACGATTCGGCGGGGGGAGAGGTATGCGCAAAGAGCAGAACCAACGATCGACGCGGGAAGATTTTACCCAGGTTCGGGCTGCTGATCAGCATAAAACCCTACTGCTGCCTTATGTTCTTATTAGTGTTCTTGAGCCCAGCCTCCAGGAGCGCTCGCAGTGAACAATGCGTTCAAAGAGCAGCTACGCATGCAGAATGGGCCAGAAGTTCTCTCCCCCTGTAGCAGTTGCCATGGGCCTCCTTTTATATCACCAAGGGGTCACCACAGTGGCAAAATGTACATACATTGAGGTGTAAAGTAGCTACAGGATTACCATACCTAACCCCTGACGGACTAGGACGAACGCATTTAATGCACCGTGAGGTGTCCGTTTAGGTGTCCTTACTTTCTTGGGGATGGAAAAAGGGGCCGTCCCATCAGCACCGCTTAAGCTCTCCTCCACTGGCGCGTCGCCATGCATCCAAAGAAGGACCCAAAATGTCGGGCTTGTCGCTGTGCTAGAGCGGTGGCACAGCAACAAAACCTTGCCGGGCGCCAAGCCTTGCCGGGCTCCGTAGACCACCCCGGCAAGATCTTGCCGGGGAAGCTGGCCTTCGGATTCCAGCTCTTCTTATCTACTTATCCTCAGATCTCTGACTTGATGATTTCTTTGATGGCTTGAATCAACCTCGAACTGTTCCCCGGCAAGCCTTGCCGCGAGGATGGCTACAACTGCCCGTGCACAAGTACGGGGTACTAATGGCCCAATACTTAGCACACCGACAGTATGCATTGTTGTCGAATATTTTCTCTCGCTAATTTGATCACCTGGCAACACTTCGTCTTCTTTCAAAACCCTAGCTCTTATTGCCTCATAATCAGGAACCAGCCCCCTTTCATGTTGTTCAAGGCAAAGCACGCTAATCTTCTTATTTTGGGCTAAATATTTTAATGCAGCCAAAGCCACCTCATCTCCTGCAATATTAGGCATATATGCTCCTATAGAATCTCCATTCACTCGGCCATAACCATGAAGGTGAGCCGAGTCATGAATGTTTTTAGTTGCATATCCCGCTGAACAATTAATCTCATGAGGTGTAGTATATGATGACTGAGGATAACCAGCCAAATAACTATAGGAAGCATGGCCGATTCCCCCGTCCATCGGCATGTTTGGGGATGAATCCGCATATCGTGAGTCGGCTGCCAATGGACAAAACTATGAGATGCCCTCATGTACATGAGATGTCATATATTGATCACTCGAACAAATCGTGTTGTTCACCGGCATATTGAACGGTGTTGCCGATGCACGAAAGTTCAGATTCATAAGTTGCATGTCGCCGTTCTGTAAATTCCAAGTTTCTCCAACGGAATAACTAGTCAGCCTTTGCTCGTTAGGGCTAGCCGACATGACATATCCATTGAAAGATCTAGCAACATCAACATAATGTCTATTTGCATCAACGTAAGGAGATTGATGATACATGTTACCGTTGTAGATTGCAGCTCTTGATGATGCCCTCCTCGTAGCAAGAACAGGCTGGAGACTGTTCAAAGCTTCTTCCCCAGCGGAGTCGCCAAAAAGTGTGTTCGCACACGAACACGTCACCGTGTACCCTCGACGCCGGGGGTGACGCACCGCAGCTCACGTCGAAGGAGACCCACCAGAAGTGCGGTACGCAAGACAATTCGGCGGGCGCTTTTGGAGACCCAAAACCCCACGCGTCCGGGAGGGACCCCGTCAGGGCGCACGGTGGCTATGGGCTGCCCTAGGTCGGCCTAACCGCCCCTAGGGCCTCGAGGTTCGCCGCCCTGCAACAAGAAGAATGAACGAAGAATGAGGAAGAAGAAGAACAAGGGAGAGAGATAAAGGTAAAAGTGGTAGATAGATTCGTTCGATTGTGTGTTGTTCAATTGGACGTCACCACTTAGGTATATAAGAGGTGGATGGACTTCCCATACAAGAAAAGGACTCCAAATTACGTCCAAATCACGTCCAAATCTTTCCAAAATTAACCGAACTCGGATTTAGGTAAGTCTGAAACATCAGTTCGGTTTTTAGGTCCAACAGGCCATAAACGACCTCGGATGAAGATGAGCCCAAAAGCAAATTTGATCGTTTCGACGAGGTGAACAACTTTTGTGTTGAATGTTTTTTGATTCGATGCCATCTTCAAGGCCAAATTGCTTGCGCAAAATAGGTAATTATTCACGCAACTCATCAAACATAGTCACATGTGTGTCTGGTCCCGGGCGTCATATTTTGCTCACTGCAGGGTCGTGTTGTGCGGGCTCTAACTTTTGCATATGACCTTGGATCAGGACGATCTTTATATCAAAATCGATCATTTCGACGAGACGAAGACAATCCATGTATAAGCTTCTCATATGAGGCTGTCTTTGAGGCTTAATTGGCCGAACAATACTCTGAACACAAAATCTTAGTACTTCGAGCATAGTTCCGACCCTTGAGGTAAGATCGGATGGCGATGACCCAAACTTTAAAGATGTTCCTATCGACAATACGAAACTCTTTCATGTAGATCACTTCTCCATTTGAGGCCATCTTAAATAACTTCTTGACCGTGCCAAAATCTGGTGTCAACAACGCTTCACAACTTCACGTTCTTGCTGCTGCTCTGCCAGGGCCTTCATGACAGCTTCATGATCTAGCAGCTGCCATGCCAGGGCCTTCTTCATAGCTTCTAGTTCAGCATACTGGTTTGTCACGCCATGCTCGACTGCTATTGGTTCTTCCTGCTGCACTGTCAGTGGACTGATGTCTGGTTCAGATTGTTGTTTCTTGGAGCAAATGACCTGCAATAAGGCCATCATTTGAGCACCCTAACTTTCCCTACAAAAAACACATGTGAGTTACATCATATGGGAGATATCCAGAAGCTATAGATGCATCTGCTGCAATATACAATTACATGGGTGAACAAAGGTCAAAAGTAAGGAAATGTTTGCACAAAAGAGTTGGCCTACTCACCAGGTGAACTCGCTGTCTCGTTGATTTGCTTGAGTTGGGTAATACATATGCATTCGAAGACATGAGCTATATGAACTCTTGAAGCAACACATGTACTTAAACACATTCGATTGTAGTGCACATTTTACATACCGTGACACATGACATAGAAAGTAGACATATTGTAACCATAGATGAAGAATTTCCTATAACACTGACATGTACATCTTTAGAACTGACCGGATGTGCGTCTTTTTATTCACTATCACTGCCACATTCATTCAGTTCTACATGGTGTTTACATCTAAGTGAAGGACCACGTGCTCGTAGATGTGAGAAAGATGGGTAATCTATCATACAACGGCAATACCAAGCTAGTAACTCGAGAAGCTTCTCCTATCGAGACAAGTTCTTCTTCTTCATCCGGTCCGTATGGTTGTCCCACTCCGTTTTTGACTCGTCAACATTTGTTGCGTAAGGATGATCTATAGTTCACAGTAGGTGCAAAACAAGGCGACGATAATTTCAAATATTGGTGCCAAAATGAGTAAACACGTGCTTAATTACTCTTAGATCAAGGTAATCAAGTAGCAATAAGAACCCTAGCTGGATTTACCAGCAGTCTTAACCAGACTAAGAACCCTCAATTTCATATCTTGTAAACATAGCAACAAAATTCATATTGGAAACTAACTAGATTTGGTAATGTGAACAGACATGAAAATTTTGTGGGTTACCAGGGGAATAACTGAGAGATAGGAGATGACGTCTTGTTTCTTGAAGGTGACATGACTATTGAATAAATAAGTGGCGTTATTTGGTGATTTTCAGCATATACATGTTCTATGATCCAGGAAATGAACTAGCAATCGGCATATTGTCAACATGAATTAGTTGAGACCAAAAGCATCTTGAGAAAACATACTAACTTAATCAGAAGAAGATATACTAAGAGATTAGATCAACAATTTGCTAATCAACGAATCATAGATAGAATGACATGCAGTGTTTACCCGGGGCGCAATAAAAACCCTAATCGTAAACCCGAATAAGAACCCAAAGTTTTTACTCCATCTAATCGATCCACACTACTTGTCGCTCCAACGGATGTATCTCGGCATATTTTAGCGGTAGATCATCCATTTGAGCGAGAAGTAATATGCATCTGAGGGAGTAGTTTAAACACAAGAACACAAAGAGAACTCGTCGATTAGAATGAGATCTTGGGGTACTTTTACCATCATAGCAAATGGGCGCAGCAGAACACTGTCCTTTGGGAGCAGCTCCCTGACCAAACAATTTGTGGCCATAGCTAGCGAGAACCATCAGCGGGAAGGGGGTGGATCTGGAGGCAAAAAGAGAGAGAGAGAGAGAGAGGTAAAGGAGGAGACATCTCGTTTTATGGAAGGGGATGGGATTGGTGTGGAAAAAAGAGGCGGTATTTGGGGAGGATTGGGACTAGGTGGGAGAGCGTGCAATTCAAAAACAAGTGGAGGGAACGGAAAATTTGAGGAAACGTTTAGTATGGGAGGCAAGGATAAAACTGAGCTTTGTTCAGTTTCAGATTATTATTTTCCTTCATATTATGCGAGAACAACTTTTTGTAAACTTGCAGCACCTTCACAAATAGTCTTGACAACTTTCATATGAAAAAATGAACCACAGTTCATGTGACGCCATGTTCCTCGCATAAATGTTGGTTCTAGTTTGCTTATTGGTGTGTTCATGTAGTACCGTGTTCATCGCTAATTTATTTAGGTTTGCAACGCACAGTCATTTTGTTCATGCATGTCACTTGAAAAAATCACATTCCTCATGTGAGTATGTCATGGATATTTACAAATTCAAGCTCGCGGTGCTGGTTGTCAAATCACAATTTCAGATTATAATTTGCGCACGGCAAGACGCCACTGTCAGAATAATTAGAGAGAGCATGAATTGAAACACGCTACATACTTTGCAATCATGATTCAAACCACTTAGTCATGTGATTTTTTTAAGTACTATTCATTGTTTACATCACACTATGGACTTTCAGCGTGCATACAAGCTTATGTTATGCATGGTATTATATATCGGCCATAGTTGATTGGTGATAAAACTATCTGTATTTGGCATTTTGTTTGATTCTATAATTCTGATCATGGCAATATGTGTTCATGTGGTACCATGTTCCTCTCATATTCAAGGTGAACCCAAGAGGTTTTAAATGCACAATCATTTTGTTTGTTTATCATGTGAAGTGTACTATTTACACATTGTAGTGTGTATGGCCGGTTGTCACGTCATACTCTCAGCTTCTACCATGAGCATGCAGAAAGGTGCCTCCATAGGTGAATGTTCACAAAAGTATGTGCATTTGACATTTTATTTTTGCTTATCTAGTATTGATGGGTAAATATTCATGTGTTGGGATGTTCATTTCATATGTAAGGTGATCCCAATTGGTTTGCAATGCACATACATTTCGTTTGTGCGGGTATCTTGAATAAAGCAAGTTCATCGTGTCAAGTGTCATGTCAGGTTAGAAATTAAAGTCCAGAGTGCCAGTTGTCACATCATAATTTGATATATCCTTTAAAACAAAACAAGTGGAGCATGCCATATCAAGACCACGCACAACGCAGGCACGTGGAGCGTGCAATGTCGGCGCAGTACAAAATATATTGCTTGAACCCACCTAAAAAATTGCTTTGACTAAAAAACATAAAATATAGCTCGAACAGACGTGTGATTCCCTTGCATCCTGGAACCGTCGGGCGACATCGAAACTGCTCTGGTCGGTTACCTTTTTTGCATGAGAAATTAATGATCGCATTCCTTTTACCGCATCCATTTGCATCTTCTTCCTCAGTCGTTCCTCGCCCTGTACAACCCCCCACCGCCTCCATACATCCATGGATGACAAGAAACTAAGAACGGAGACCCACCACATCACTGCCCATGGCATAAACGTGCTGGAGGTGGTGTACACCTACGAGCCTAGGACTATGGAGCGAGTCATCATCATGTACGAGCAATGGCTCGAGGAGGAGAAGAACAAGTTTGTTGGACTCGACCTCAAGTACACCGAGCAGGTACAGACGACAAGGGGGCGTTGTCGTGCAACTTGCAATCCGCGAGCATGTGCTCATGTACCACTACTGCAGGTCTGCGTGGTGCCAGGCCTTTCATCAATTCCTTCCTTTAACGCAAATCAATAACTTCCGCTAGCGTGGACACGAGGGGCGACAAATCATGCTTGACAGTGCAAGGATAACGATTTCAAACAAACACCATGTCGACATCCAAGAGTAGTTTTGTGTCAAAGGTGGTGCAGAAAGGGACTCAATGGGTGACCTTGCAACGGTCATCATTGACCCGTCGTACAAGAACATGAAAAAATCATTCCCAAAGGATAAGCACCAGTACTGGGAGTGGAAGCTGCTTTCCCCGCTGCACCTCGAGTACACAGCAAAAGATGGGTACATTATCTATGAGTTGTACTGTAGGATTCTAATCATTAAGGATGAGCTACGTCACCTTCTCCAACCACCATTGAGGGAATGACTCCGCCCCTATAAGAACAAAGATGAGGGATCTTCGAGCGGCTGGAAGTGCCGGAAGGGAAACAACGATGGTGAATTGCAAGAACTTGGGTGTGTACATTCAACTAGTAGTGTGTTCATTAAATTGAGCGAACTTATGTTCTAACTATGATTGTAGTAGGTCAAAGATGTCTTCTGTTATTGCAAGAACTTGGGTGTCAACATTCAACAAGTAGTATGTTAATTTAGGTATGAGCGATCATATGTTCTAATTATGATTGTACAAGGTCAAAGATGTCGTGTGTTATTGTATTATACTTATTTACGTAGAATAAGTGGTGTGGTGATGTACAAATGCATGGTGCTTATGAAAAATATGTGATTGTATCTTTGTTAATTTTCTGGAAATGTTTTTTCGTGAGTTCTGTGAGCACTTTCAGAAATATTTGCAAGGGTTTTAAAAATATGCGTGACCAGTTTTTGCAGACAATATGAGCACTTCCACAATACACCGAGAGCACTTTCATAGTCTTTGCGTGTTGAAAAAAAGCAATGCACTGTCACGTCTTCGTGTGTAGAAAAAAGTAACGGACAATCAAGTGTTCCTGTGCCTCCTCATCTACCTCGTATGAATGGGTGTGACGCCCCGACTTAATTGTGCACTAATCATACACGCAAATGCGCATGATCAAGATCAGAGAATCGCGGGAAGATATCACAACACAATTCTAGACACAAATAAAATAATACAAGCTTTATATTACAAGCCAGGGGCCTCGAGGGCTCGAATTCATAAGCTCGAATACAAATGAGTCAGCGGAAGCAACAATATCTGAGTACAAACATAAGTTAAACAAGTCTGCCTTAAGAAGGCTAGCACAAACATCAACACGGATCGAAAAGGCAAGGCCTCCTGCCTGGGAGCCTCCTAACTACGCCTTTTCAGTAGTGGCCTCCACGTAGAAGTAGGCACCCTCTAGGTAGTAGTAGTAGTAGTAGTCGTCGTCGATGGCGGCATCTGGCTCATGGGATCCGTCATCTGATCGCAACAATTGGGTATGGGAAAAAATTGGTAGCAAAGCAACCGTGAGTACTCATCCGAAGTACTCGCAAGAGTTACATCAGAACTATGCTAACTATGCTAACTATTGGGAATGGGGCTATATCTTTGGACTGAACTGCAGAAATACCAGAATAGAGGGGAAGGCCTAGCCTATTGAAGACTAGCATCTTGCAGCCTCAGATGAGATAAGAGTAACATATCATAATAGTAGTAGGTATGTTGTAACATCCATGCCCAGAGATCCTTCCCTGACTCCCTGCGAGAAAGCAATTCCGGAGCCATCATATCCATTTCACATCTCCAGTATCCAGTTCTAGTTGTATCGATCGGGATACAACTCCGAGCGTCCGTTATCATGGACACGGCTATTCAAATAGATATACTTCCCTGCAGGGGTGCACCAACTTACCCAACACGCCCGATCAACTCCGGCCAGACACACCATCAGGTCATGACCGGCCTCGGCCGATCAATACGTCATAGTCCTACCTAGGCTCAACAGAGCAGCCAGCACACTGGTCTACATCCTAAGCGCACAGAGGTCTTCGGCCCATCACCCTTTGCACTCATGCATGTTGCGTGGATGGCCGAGATCAGTCCTGGCTACCTCCTTATACAAGGAAGGTTCTTACGCGGACCACCCGGGCTCGTGTCGCTCAATCGCTGATGTCCGAAGAGCTTTCGGCTAATACATACAACGCAGAGTGCCCATACTTATTCACGCGTGATGGTTAACGCGAAAAGGTCAGAGGCCTACTCGGATCACATATCCAAACCGTTAGTGTCTTGGGAGCGCGCGGTAATGATCAATGATCCACGATATGTGGTCCCGTCGCCCCGTCTCACGGACTTACGGCAAGGGCTAAGAATGCCCGGCCGTGCCGCGTAGAAATCTCACGGGTACCCTCCAGGTTAACTCGACTACACATCAACTAGCGGGTACCCTCACAGTTAACCCAACTCGCAAGAGACTGTCGGGAACTGAGGTCCACCTCTACCGGGCTGGTACCGCCTGCCCCTCCAGTCCCACATAAAGAGTAACTCTCGCGGGTACCCCTCGAGGCTGACCCATCTTTAACATGGTTCTGGGGGTAAAGTCAAAGTAACCGTATGTCTATAAAATCAAAGGGAAACCCGAGGAATCATCCTCGATGGATTCCTACTCGATGTAACCGTCAAGGTGAACTTGGAGGAATCACCCTCGAGGGTTCAGACTTGAGGAGTTGCACAACAGAGCCGTTATCGGGAGTGGTGAAGGAGGAATCGCCCTCCATAATCCACTACCGACTAGCTACACTATAGAGTTATCATTAGGAGTGCGTTACGAGGTATCACCCTCAGCACTCGGTAGTAGCTCTGCGGAGTCGTACAACTAAGGGGGGTGTCGGTGATGTGTCGGGCTCTGGACGTCGACTACATTGGTCAAGGGGTTTTTGCTTGCCTGGAAGTTGTGCGGACCGACTCGGACCCTCGACGGTGAAGTAGTCGATCACTGGATCAACAGCGGCCTCGGGATCTACCGGAAAGAAGTAACGGAGGGGAAACACAATAAATAACAGAGCAATCAAATGCATTACAAAGCACGACATGGCAATACGCTATGCTAGGGGTGACCTAACACAGTGCTACACGTTACAGACGAAGCGGGAAAACATCTGGGAATGTTTTCAGATGTTTTCCCGGTGTCTGGTAGTTTTCGGACAGATGAATCAGAGGGGAAGGATCCATGTTCATCATGTTAGAGGTATGTGACAGATTAATGGATTGCATATTCGGATTCATTATATTTTTCTGAGCAACTTTCATATATAAATTATTTTCATCCGACTTACGGATTAATTTATATGATTTTTCAAAGTTTTAAACATTTTCTGAAAATTCCTGGATTTAAAATTAATTCAAAAATAAACAAAAATTCCTAAGTCTACCCACTGTGGGCTAGCCACCGAGGCTGACTGGTGGGGCCAGTCAACTACCAGTCATTAATTGACTAGTCTATGGTTGACTGGTCAAAGTGGGCCAGTGGGGCCCTGGTGTCATAGGCACGTCTCTGTTAATAGGTTTTTTATTTGTTTTAACTAAATTCATTTAACTTTTAGGCCCACCCGTCAGTGGCACATGGCTAATTTATTTAGCCCCTAATCCTAATTAACAACTAACCTAAGCCTAAACTAACCAAGCTGGCCCATATGCAGGGACGCAGCCGGCACGCGCGCACGCCGGCGCACGGGCGCATGACGGCCAAGTGCGGGGCTCGCCGGGAGAAGGCAGAGGTGGGGCTGCGGGGTGGAGCCGGTGTGGGAGGGGGCCTAGGAAGCAGGAAGGAGCAGCAGCAGGTGCGCGGGGCGAGGCCGGGGTGAGGCGAGCGCAGCCAGGGGAGGCGCCGACCGCGGCGGGCGCGACATGGGCGCAGGCGGCAGGAGCCGCGGGTCGGGGGCGGGCTTGGCCGGGCTTATGGCAGTCAGCGATGGTGAGTGGATGCGAGGCAGCAGCAAGTGAGAAACGGGAGGCGGTAGCGAGGCCACGCGTGGGGCAACCAGAGAGCGCGCGGGAGAGGTAGGGGTGCGGCCAGGGGCGCACGAGCACACGCGGCAACGGGGCTCTGGCCATGGCAGACGATGGCTACGGCTACGAGTAGTAGACGCGCTAAGGGTCCAAATCCGACGGGGAAAAGGAACGGGAAGAATTGGGGGCGCACGGCGGGCTTCAATCCGTGGTCGGTGCGGCCGGGAGTGGCTTGGGGCGGCGAGGAGATGGGGATGGGCGACGGCGACCGAGGCAGCGGAGAGCGACGATGGCGATGCGTAGGGAGCGTCCCAGCTTGACTCCCATGGCTCGGGTGATGATGACGGCACTGCGGTGCTGCGTGACACCTCTTTATGGCTTGAGGTGGTCATGGGTCGTGGCATCAAGGGCGACATGGCGACGGACGAGCTCGGGATTGAGCAATTGGAGAGGGAGAGGGGCAAGTGGGTTAGGGTTTGAGGGAGGGAGTGAGAGGGGGCAGGGGGTGACCTAATATAGCGCCTGGGGGCGGCTCTGATGTCGACACGTGGCCGCTGGCCATGGCGGATGGCTGCCACGGCGTCCTCTGCTTTCTGTAGCAGGAGGAGGGGAAACAGGAGGGGATTGTTGGGCTGGGCTGCACTGTGCACTTGCAGCCTAGTCCAGCAGTGGGGTTTTTCTTTTATATATATATTCTGGTTTTGCTTTTATGTAAAATAGCAAATGGGCTTTAGTAAATATGGGACTTGGTCCACATTTCAAAATGCACTTTTAGGCACTGCCATAAAATGGTTGGGGTAATGTTTGAAACCACTAGAATTTTGATTAAATGCAAATGGATTAAAGTGGATGTTTCGGTCACTGTTTTAAATAGGTTAGGGGCAATTTAAAATTTCAAAAAACATTGGTTTTGTTTTTATAAATGCTTTGGGATTATTTGCAATATTATGAACTATTTTGTTTAAAAATTTGAAGAAGTAATTATTTGACTTCCATTTGAAATTTGAATTTGAAGTTGGATTAATACTTAATTGTTTTTCTTAGGGTTTAAGGATGATGACTTAGCATGACTAATTATCATAACCACGGTTTAGTAATCTGGGGATGTCACAACTCTCCTCCACTCAAAGAAATTCTCGTCCCGAGAATTAAGAGGTAGGATAGGGGGAAAAGGTCTGGTTACGGAATTCTAACGAATCTTCTTGTCTTGGTTGCTCTACCTGAAGTAGTTGATCCTTTTCATTGGCGTCTTTATTTCTCTTCTCTAGGTCATCATGATGAAGTCGTCATCCTTTCTTCGGGAATTCCATCATACTTACGAATAGGTAAGGAGCAGCTCGACAATGATAGAATGCTATAAGGGGAAATCATCTGGGGTTATCCCATGAATGAACACATGAGTATCTCTCGAGTTGAACTAATGAAACACATCGAGAGCAAAGTAAGAAGGTACAATAAGAAGTTCCAAGTGGATAGACAATCATTCGATGTCTGAAACAGAGTGTGAAAGGGGTTCAGAGCAACGAGAATAAGTATTGCGTCTGATACCAGAATAGATCACTGGGAAGGTGGCTCATGAATTAAATACAAAGCCAAGCGTGAGGGATAACTTTGGAAATAGGGATGTACAGGAGGGTCAAGTTTCGATCCTATGGAACTGTGGGTTATGGGCCCACCATATGGGTTAAAAGTAGGAAGGGCGCTGACATCTTGCACGGTCATGCTAGCAAGGCATGTCAGAGGATAGACTGTCAGTTATGTTGGCAACAACATTGGTACCAAGGGCAAGGGACGAAGAGAACCATTTTCCTGCTCGTTGAAACGAGGTGGACCAATAGGCAAAGTTCTCATCCATCGGTGGTTACCGGAATGTCAACAACAATAGTAACATGGCGTGACTGACAGAGTTGTACACCGAGGTGTTTACATAAGCAGGGAATTATTACTATTTAGATCATATAAATGACAAGAAAGGTTGAACAAAACAATGGAAAGGAAAATGTGATTATCATATTAAACAGAACAGTGGAAAGGAAAATGTGTATACATGAGTATTAGGTGTATCTCCTTCCCAAGAGCAAGCAGAGCGGGATAATCATGACAGGACTGCAAGTAGATAACCATCTAGGGAAAGCAATAATGTTGTCGATGATAACACAAATCATTAAGGGGCAAGGATGGTATTTCTCATCATGAATTCGATTGATATCCTGGAAGAGCTCAGAATGTTGATGATGATCATGACACATTCGTCGAGAGGTTTCATGAAGATGTAATCGATCATCGATGACATCAAGCAAAAGGAATGGTGAAGCGAAAGGTTATCAGAACCACAGATAAGATTGCAAGCTCAGAATCGAAATTTTCCTTTCAAGACAACCAACATGATGTTTAAAGCTCGATGTAAGCTTAGTGTACTGTTAGAATTGTGTTCTGGGGATGAAGGACATAGATAGCATGGTCAATCTTTAGCATGATGATGATGATATAGAAAATCGACTGGGAATGACATGATCGAGTACAAACTCGTAAGCAATGAAGATTACTAAGAGTTGTTGAATCACAGTGCAGACTCGATTTAGTTATCGGTGTCCTCGAGTCACTAACAACTCAGAACCCAGGAAAAATTGGAACCGGTGAGAAATAATGCTTGATGAAGACTCATAATAAGCAATATGGTTCTATGATATTATCGAGATACCAAAGGGTAATACTCGAAGGGAGAGCAAAATAGAGGTTGGACATGTGTATTGATCTGTAGAAGACAAGTACTTTAACTTGTCTGAGAATGAAATCAAAGTAGAACAACATGGTCGGAACCACGATTGCAAAGGACAAAGTCACAGATACAAGATCAAATTATTCCAAGGGAATAATTATTGTTACGAGAAGCTTCCATGATAAGTTCTACATCGTTTCCATGGGCATGAACACAAAGTTCAAGGTCGACTCCCACTTCTTCAATGCATAACCCTTCATTCACTCCTCGCTTTCGATGAAGTTGCAGTGTTTAAATTTTATCTGGCAAAACACCATAAGAGTATGACTCGTGAAAACTCTCGGGTTCATATGGATTAGGGAAGGCATAGGTTCAACCCATAGGGGCATCTTAGGAACATATACCACAAACCTCAAGAGTAAATAACACAAGCTCAAAGGTAGAGCATGGTCGACAAAAGAAGAGGATACAAATTGTCAAAGGCATTATGTATCATGGGAAGAACCCTCAAGAATTTTGAATGTGAAGGATACTATCGGATAATAATCCAACAAAGGATTTGGCAGTCCACAACGGAGCTGATGTGAGTATCGGTACTCAATCAGAAGAAGAAAGAACGCCAAGGCATTAAATTATTGAATTACCTAAATAATTCGAGGCTTAATTACAAAGGAATTATGATTTCCAAATCAGAAGATGAGAAGCAGACGCTATGATCAAAAGAGTAGTAAGTTGAATAGAATTAGATGGGCAATCAATCAAGGTTTGATTTGCCGAGAACCAGCACATGTCCAGAATGACGTCCGAACCGGAAGGATAATTTCCAGGGAACAACTGATGATTGCGTGCATTCACACACTTGTTGAATCAACAGGATCAGAATGGCAATCACAAAGGGTTTTAATGAAATTTGCTAGACATATGGAATTAACCATAAAGCAAGCAGGCAGGAATTTCAAGAGCAATAGGTTGTAGAGGATTTTCAAAAGATCGAAAAGCATTTCGAAGAATTTTGTGAAACACATGAACAACTGAGGATGAACGAATCCCCGCTAAGTGTGAGGAATTATTAGTAGATGTATTCATGTGGAAATGGAGCTGCAAGGCAGCAGGCACAAATGATTCAACAATAGAGAGTATTTTGGGGTATCTTGTAATAACAAGAGCAAGTGGAAATGATCGTATGGATGGCAAATGTATGTAGTAGTCCACAAGGTTTTACCGGTGGTAGGGAATTGCAAAGGCGGTGGGCACAAAGTGTCGAGAGAACATCAGAGATTATCTTCAGAATCTTCTATTGCACCAAGCTATCATCTGGATGAGGGGCTCTCTGGGAGGAAGTAGTTACGAGAACCTAGAGTTAGAGTTAGCAAAATCTTTAACCCGAATAGAAGAGAGATCACAATCCCATAGTAAAGATGAGGAATAAAATATCCTAATACCACCCAATTGTGATGTGGGCCCGTAAGCCACACAACAATGTTAGTAAAATGGTTTTTCAAAGACTAGACTCAACTTTAGCCAAGGAGTTGGAAGGGAGCTACCTACATGAAGTCGGCTCTGATACCAACTTGTGACGCCCCCGACATAATCATGCACTAATCATACACGCAAATGCGCACGATCAAGATCAGAGACTCACAGGAAGATATCACAACACAACTTTAGACACAAATAAAATAATACAAGTTTTATATTACAAGCCAAGGGCCTCGAGGGCTCGAATACAAATGAGTCAGTGGAAGGAACAATATCTAAGTACAGACATAAGTTAAACAAGTATGCCTTAAGAAGGCTAGCACAAATATCAACATGGATCAAAAAGGCAAGGCCTCCTGCCTGGGAGCCTCCTAACTGCTCCTGGTCGATGGCGGCCTCCACGTAGTTGAGGCACCCTCTAGGTAGTAGTAGTAGTCATCGGTGGTGGCATCTGGCTCCTGGGATCCGTCATCTGATCGCAACAATCGGGTATGCGAAAAAAATAGATAGCGAAGCAACCGTGAGTACTCATCCGAAGTACTCGCAAGATTTACATCAGAACTATGCTAACTATGCATCGGTATCAAAGGAATGGGGTTGTATCTTTGGACTGAACTACAGAAATGCCAGAATAGAGGGGAAGGCCTAGCCTATTGAAGACTAACATCTTGTTGCATCAGAAGAGATAAGAGTAACATATCATAATAGTAGTAAGTATGTTATAACATCCACGACCAAAGATCCTTCGTCGACTCCCTGCGAGAAAGCAATCCCGGAGCCATCATATCCATTTCACATCTCCAATATCCAGTTCTAGTTGTATCGACCGGGATACAACTTCGAGCGTCCGTTACCGTGGACACGGCTATTCAAATAGATATACTTCCCTGCAGGGGTGCACCAACTTACCCAACACGCTCAATCAACTCTGGCCGGACGCACCATCAGGTCATGACCAGCATCGGCCTATCAACACGCCATAGTCCTAACTAGGCTCAACAAAGAGGCCGGCACGCCGGTCAACATCCTAAGTGCGCAGGGGTCCTGGGCCCATCGCCCTTTGCACTCCTGCACATTGCATGGACGGCCGGGATCAGTCCTGGCTACCTCCTTATACAAGGCAAGTGCTTACGCGAACCACCCGGGTGCGTGCCGCTCAATCGCTGATGTCCGAAGAGTTTTCGACTGATACATACGACGCAGAGTGCCCATACTTATTCACGTATGGTGGTTAGTGCGGAAAGGCCAGAGGCCTATTCGAATCACATATCCAAACCGTTAGTGTCTTGGGAGCATGCGGTAACGATCAATGATCCACGATATGTGGTCCCGTTGCCCCGTCTCACGGACTTACGGCAAGGGCTAAGAATGCCCGGTCGTGCCGCGTATAAATCTCGCGGGTACCCTCCAGGTCAACCTGACTACACATCAACTCGCGGGTACCCTCACGGTCAACCCGATTCGCAAGAGACTATCGGGAACTCAGGTCCACCTCTACCGGGGTGGTACCGCCTGTCCCTCTAGTCCCACAGAAACAGTAACTCTCGCGGGTACCCCTTGGGGCCGACCCATCTTTAACATTGTTCTAGGGGTAAAGTCAAAGTAACCGTGTTTTTATAACATCAAGGGGGAAACCCGAGGAATCACCCTCGATGGATTCCTACTCGATGTAACCGTCAAGGTGAACTTGGAGGAATCACCCTCGAGGGTTCACACTTGAGGAGTTGCACGATAGAGTCGTTATCAGAACTGGTGAAGTAGGAATAACCCTCCGTAATCCACTACCGACTAGCTACACTACAGGGTTATCATCAGGAGTGCATTACGAGGTATCACCCTCGTCACTCGATAGTAGCTCTGCAGAGTCGTACAACTAAGGAGGGTGACGGTGATGTGTCTGGCTCTGGACGTCGACCACGTTGATCAAGTTATCGGTGATGTAGCGGGGCAACAGGGACAAGGTGAGGGGTCACTAGTGGATCACTACTCAACCTATACTAAGCATATAGGATAAACAGGTAGGTAACAATAGGAGGTTACAAAATCAGGCTATGCATTAGAATAGTAGCAATCAAATATAGTAGCAAATTCTAATGCAATCAAGAGAGAGAAGGAATCTGGCAATATAGGAATGATCAAGGGGGGTTTGCTTGCCTGGAAGTTGTGCAGACCGACTCAGACCATCGACAGCGAAGTAGTCGATCACCGGATCAACAGCGGCCTCGGGGTCTACCGGAAAGAAGTAATGGAGGGGAAACACAATAAATAATAGAGCAATCAAATGCATTACAAAGCATGACATGGTAATAGGCTGTGCTAGGGGTGACCTAACGCAGTGCTACATGTTACAGACGAAACTGAAAAACATCTGGGAATGTTTTCCCAGCGTTTGGCAGTTTTCGGACAGATGAATCAGAGGGGAAGGATCCATGTTCATCATGTTAGAGGTATGTAATAGATTAATGAATTGCATATTCGGATTCGTTACATTTTTCTGAGCAACTTTCATATATAAATTATTTTCATCCCACTTACGGATTAATTTATATAATTTTTCAAAGTTTTAAACATTTTCTAAAAATTCCTGGATTTAAAATTAATTCAAAAATAAACAGAAATTGCTAATTGTACCCACTATGGGCTAGCCACAGAGGCTGGCTGGTGGGGCCAGTCAACTGCCCAGTCAGCAGTGGACTAGTCCACGGTTGACTGGTCCAAGTGGGCCTATGGGCCTAGGTGTGATAGGCATGTATCTGTTAACAAGTTTTTTTATTTGTTTTAACTAAGTTCAATTAACTTGTAGGCTCACCTGTTAGTGGCACATGGCTAATTTATTTAACCCCTAATCCTAATTAACAACTAACCTAAGCCTAAACTAACCTGGCCGGTCGGCACGCGCGCACGCCGGCGCACGGGCGCGCGATGGCTGAGCGCGGGGCTCGCCGGGAGCAGGTAGAGGCGGGACTGCGGGCTGGAGCTGGCATGGTGGGGGTGGGCTAGGCGGCAGCGACCCAGCAGCGGGGAACGACCGCAAGAAGGAGCAGCAGCAGGTGCGCAGGGCGAGGCCAGGGTGAGGCGAGCGCGACATGGGGAGGCGCCGCCGCGGCGGGCGCGGCATGGGCGCAGGCGGCAGGAGCCGCAGGTCGGGGGCGGCCGCGGCCGGGAGAGCGGCAGTTAGCTGCGGTGAGTGGAGGCGAGGCAGGAGCGAGCGAGCAATGGGAGGCCGCAGCGAGGCCACGCGTGGGCGCGGACGCACGCGCAAGAGGGTGCGGGAAGGGGCGCGCCGGACACGGCCTGGAGTGCCCGGGGCGGCCAGAGAGCGCGCGGGAGAGGTAGGGGCGTGGCCAGGGGCGCACGAGCACACGCGAAAACGGGGCTCTTGCCATGGCAGACGATGGCTACGGCTACGAGCAGTAGACATGCTAAGGGTCCGAATCCTGTTAGAAATAAGACACGGTGGCATGGTGATCAGTGTGTGCGTGCATGCTGGTCGTGCCGGGCGTCGTGGCTAGTGTGCGTGTGTGCATGCGTTTGATTCGCTGTCGTAGAGTGGTTAGTTGCAACGGGCGCTGGCTATGCATGGGGACCAGGTATTGCGGAGGAGCAAGTGCTCATGTTGGTGAAAACAGGATCACCAGGAGCATGGACGTGCGTGGTGCTGTAGCTACAAAGCCGGCTGGCCATGCATGTGTAGCTGCATGCTTGAAGGAGTTAGTTGCGTGGTTTATTAGTGGCTTAGCCGGATGTGCGTGCGTCTGGCCGTATGGGCGGCTGCAATCGTATAAAAGCCATTGTAATCCTCAGTTGTAACTTCGAGCAGAGGGGAATATAGGAGAGGAAAAAGTCCCGGCGTTCGTCGCCAGGGTGGCATCCGTCGCTGCGGGCGTTTGTCGCCCGGCAAAACCATCTCCTCGTATTCTTGTCTGATCATCCATCGATCCTCGATTCCAACAAATCCGATGGGGAAAAGGAAGAAGAAGAAGTGGGGGCTCATGGCAGGCTTGAATCCGTGGTCGGCGCGGCTGTGAGTGGCTTGGGGCGGCGAGGAGATGGGGAATGGCGATGGCGACCGAGGCAGCCGAGAGCGGCGATGGCGATCTGTAGGGAGTGTCCCAGCTTGACTCCCATGGCTCAGGTGACGATGACGGTGCCGCGGTGCTGCAGGACACCTCTATGGCTTGAGGTGGTCATGGTTCATGGCATCGAGGGCGACATGGCGACGGACGAGCTCGGGATCGAGCAATTGGAGAGGGAGAGGGGCAAGTGGGTTGGGGTTTGAGGGAGGGAGTGAGAGGGGGCAGGGGGTGACCTAATAGAGCGCCAGGGGTGCGGCTTGGATGTCGACGCATGGCTGTCGGCCATGGCGGATGGCCGCCACGGCGTCCTCTGCTTTCTGTAGCAAGAGGAGGGGAAACATGGGCGATTGTTGGGCTGGGCTGCACTATGCACTTGTAACCAGAATATATATGCATTTGGTCACTGTTTTAAATAGGTTAGGGGCAATTTAAAATTTTAAAAAATATTGGTTTTGTTTTTATAATTGCTTTGGGATTATTTGCAATATTATGACCTATTTTGTTTAAAAATTTGAAGAAGTAATTATTTGACTTCCATTTGAAATTTGAATTTGAAGTTGGATTAATACTTAATTGTTTTTCTTAGGGTTTAAGGAGGATGACTTGGCATGACTAATTATCATAACCATGGTTTAGTAATCTGGGGATGTCACAATGAGGCACCGTCAGATCATGGCTACATGGTGCACGCTTGGTATGGTCGTCGTTAAACTGCTTCGGCAGCCTCCTCGTCTCCCACCACGATTTAAGCGGTTGCCAACTCCCCTTCCCATCACCTTCCCCATTCCACTCTCGATCTCTCCCCTCATCTTTCTATCACTAGCACCATGTCTCGCGCTGGATCTTTCGGTGCCCATGGCGGTGACAGGACAGTGATGTCGGGCTTACTAGCCCCGTTCACTCGGGAACGCCATTGTCGACCTCCATGGCGGCCGCACCATCCGCACCATCTACACCAACGAGATCAGCGTCGTGGACACGTGGATACCAGATAGCGAGGTGTACATGCGAGCATACGAACTCGTCTTCGTTGGCATAGATCTCGAGTACACTCCCTCACAGGACAAGGCAGTAGTCATCCAGCTTTGGGACGGCTCTAGTTGTCTCGTTTACCAGGTATGCCAGTCACCAAGGGTGAGCCCTGATACGTCTCCAACGTATCTATAATTTTTTATTGTTCCATGCTATTATATTATCTGTTTTGGATGTTTTTATAAGCATTAATATGCTATTTTATATTATTTTTGGGACTAACCTATTAACCTAGAGCCCCGTGCCAGTTTCTGTTTTTTCCTTGTTTTTGAGCCTCGCAGAAAAGGAATACCAAACGGAGTCCAAACGGAATAAAACTTCACGATGATTTTTCTTCGACCAGAAGACACCCAGGGGACTTGGAGTCCAAGTCAGAAGAGCCATGAGGCGGCGACAAGGGTGGAGGGCGCGCCCCCTACCTTGTGGGCCCCTCGGTGACCTCCTGACCTAGATCTTTCTCCTATATATTCACAAATATTCCAGAACCACCAGAGGCATCCACGAAAACACTTTTCCACCACCGCAACCTTCTGTTCCCGTGAGATCCCATCTTGGGGCCTTTTCCGGCATCCTGCCGGAGGGGGAATCGATCACGGAGGGCTTCTACATCAACTCCATTACCCTTCCGATGATGCGTGAGTAGTTTACCTCAGACCTACGGGTCCATAGCTATTAGCTAGATGGCTTCTTCTCTCTCTCTTTGATTCTCAATACAACGTTCTCCTTGATGTTCTTGGAGATCTATCCGATGTAATCTTCTTTTGCAGTGTGTTTGTCGAGATCCGATGAATTGTGTATTTATGATTAGCTTATCTATGAATATTATTTGAATCTTCTCTGAATTCTTTTTATGCATGATTTAATATCTTTGTATTTCTCTTCGAATTATCGGTTTGGTTTGGCCAACTAGATTGGTTTTTCTTGCAATGGGAGAGGTGCTTAGCTTTGGCTTCAATCTTGCGTGATTTCACCCAGTGACAAAGTAGGGTAGCGAGACACGTATTGCATTGTTGCCATTGAGGATAAAAAGATGGGGTTTTCATCATATTGCTTGAGTTAATTCCTCTACATCATGTCATCTTACTTAAGGCGTTACTCCATTCTTTATGATTTTAATACTCTAGATGCATGCTGGATAGCGGTCGATGTGTGGAGTAATAGTAGTAGATGCAGGCAGGAGTCAGTCTACTTGACACGGACGTGATGCCTATATGCATAATCACTGCCTTGGATATCGTCATAACTTTGCGCTTTTCTATCAATTGCTCGACAGTAATTTGTTCACCCACCATATTATTTGCCTACATGAGAGAAGCTCTAATGAAACCTATGGCCCCCGGGTCTATTTTCCATCATATTACTTTTCGATCTACTATTTTGCAATCTTTTATTTTCAGATCTATATACCAAAAAACCCAAAATTATTTTATCTTTTGTTTATCTATCTCTATCAGATCTCACCTTTGCAAGTGACCGTAAAGGGATTGACAACCCCTTTATCGCGTTGGGTGCAAGTGTTTGATTGTTTGTGCAGGTGTTGGTGATTTGTGCGTTCTTCTCCTACTGGATTGATACTTTGGATCTTAACTGAGGGAAATACGTACCTCTATTGTGCTGCATCACCCTTTCCTCTTCAAGGGAAAAACCAACGCAAGCTCAAGAAGTAGCAGGAAGAATTTTTGGCGCCGTTGCCGGGGAGATCTACATCAAGCCTACCAAGTACCCATCATAAACTCTCATCTCTTGCATTACATTATTCGCCATTTGCCTCTCGTTTTCCTCTCCCCCACCACTAAAACGATTTTCAGAAAAATACAAAAAGATTTGCCTTTTTATTCGCCCTTCTTTCGTTCGTCTTTCCCTTTGCCCTTATGTCTTACTTGGTTTGTTTGCTCATTTGCTTGGCATAATTGTGTATTTTATTCCAAATCAGAAACAAAAGGTTTATGGATCCTCATCCTCTTGCTAATCTTTTTAAGAGATCAAATTATGATGAACCAATTGCTAGTGAGTTGAGTGCACTAGATTATCTTTATGAAGTTTTGCTTGAAATTCGTGAATCTGAAAATTGTGATGAAGTGTTAAAAGAAGAAATTTATGAAGTGATTCACGATATCTCCTTGGATGAAAAGAATGATTGCAGATGTTAGTATAAATTCTATTAATGTCAATTGTGCTAATAATATGCAAAACCCTAAGCTTGGGGATGCTAATTTTGCTATGTCCACTACTTGTTGCAATGATCATGATTTTCTTACGATCTTGAAAATTTATTTAAGCCTCATGATGAATATGTTTGCAATAATATTAAAAGTGGGTTTGGAAGAGTGTCAACTCTAGGTAATAATGATCCCACTACTTTGGAGTATGATCAATCTTATGAAATTTTTGATAAAAGTGGGTTTGGAGAGGTCATGACTTTAGTTAATGTTAATCCCACTATCTTGGAAGAGTGTCAACTTTGCATGCATGTGGATCATCTAGAAAATGTGTTATGTGATAGATATATTGTTGAATTTGAATATGATCCCACATGTAATTATTATGAGAGAGGAAAATATGGTTGCAGAAAGTTTCATGTTACTAAATTACCTCTCGTTATGTTGAGATTGCTATTGTTTCTTTTTTCTTCCTTGCATATGCTAGTCTTTGCTTGTCTTGATAATTTGTTTGCTTATAAAATGCCTATGCATAGGAAGTATGTTAGACTTAAATATGTTTGTCACATGTTTTATGATGCTCCCTTCGTGTTTCAATTATTATCTTTTATGTGAGCATCATTGAATTATTAATGCCTAGCTAAAAGGCTTTAAAAAAAGCGCTTGTTGGGAGACAACCCAATATTTTTCCCTTTCTGTTTTTCTTATGAATACACATTATTACCTCTTTAGTAATTGTGTTTTGGTGTTTTAATTAGTGTTTGTGCCAAGTAAGACCTTTGGGATGGCTTACGGTGATAGTTGATTTGATCTTGCTGAAAAACAGAAACTTTTGCGTCCAGTCACGGAATTTTAATAATTCACTGGAGCATCTAAAAACTCTGAATTGTTTACACAACATTTATATACAAATTTTATCTGTTTTCCTAATTTTTCAGAATTTTTGGAGTTACAAAAGTATTAGAACAATTCGGATCTTAGCAGACTGTTCTGTTTTAGACAGATTCTATTTTCTATGTGTTGTTTGCTTATTTTGATGAATCTATGGGTAGTATCGGGGGGTATGGACTATGGAGAAGTTGGAATACAGTAGATATTACACCAATATAAATAAATAATGAGTTCACAACAGTACCAAAAGTGGTGATTTTATTTTCTTGTACTAACGGATCTCACGAGTTTTCTGTTGAGTTTTGTGTTGTGAAGTTTTCAAGTTTTGGGTAAAGATTTGATGGACTATGGAATAAGGAGCGGCAAGAGCCTAAGATTGGGGATGCCCAAGGCACCCCAAGTTAATATTGAAGGACAACCAAGAGCCTAAGCTTGGGGATGCCCCGGAAGGCATCCCCTCTTTCGTCGTCGTCTATCGGTAAATTTACTTGAGGCTATATTTTTATTCACCACATGATATGTGTTTTGCTTGGAGCGTCTTGTATGATATGAGCCTTTGCTTTTTAGTTTGCCATAATCATCCTTGATGTACACACCTTTTGAGAGGGACACGCATGAATCATGATTTATTAGAATACTCTATGTGCTTCACTTATATCTTTTGAGCTAGGCAATTTTGCTCTAGTGCTTCACTTATATCTTTTTAGAGCATGGCTGGTTTTATTTTATAGAAATTGTTGAACTCTCATGCTTCACTTATATTGTTTTGAGAGTCTTTCTAAACAGCATGGTAATTTTTGTTGGTTATAAATTTAGTCCTAATATGATAGGCATCCAAGAGGGATATAATAAAAACTTTCATATAAAGTGCATTGAATACTATGTGAAGTTTGATTCCTTATGATTGTTTTGAGATATAAAGATGGTGATATTAGAGTCATGCTAGTGAGTAATTGTGGATGTAGAAATACTTGTGTTAAAGTTTGTGATTCCCGTAGCATGCACGTATGGTGAACCGTTATGTAATGAAGTTGGAGCATGAGGTATTTATTGATTGTCTTCCTTATGAGTGGAGGTCGGGGACGAGTGATGGTCTTTTCCTACCAATCTATCCCCCTAGGAGCATGCGCGAAGTACTTAGTTTCGATGACTAATAGATTTTTGCAATAAGTATGTGAGTTCTTTATGACTAATGTTGAGTCCATGGATTATACGCACTCTCACCCTTCCACCTTTGCTAGACTCTCTAGTACCGCGCAACTTTCGCCGGTGCCATACACCTACCTTTTATCTTCCTCAAAACAGCCACCATACCTACCTATTATGGCATTTCCATAGCCATTCCGAGATATTTTGCCATGCAACTTTCCATCGTTCCATTTTATTATGACACGCTCCATCATTGTCATATTACTTTGCATGATCATGTAGTTGACAAAGTATTTGTGGCAAAGTCACCGTTCATAATTTTTATACATGTCACTCTTGAGTCCTTGCACATCCCGGTACACCGCCGGAGGCATTCATATAGAGTCATATTTTCTTCTAAGTATCGAGTTCTAATTCTTGCGTTGTAAGTAAATAAAAGTGTGATGATCTTCATTATTAGAGCATTGTCCCATGTGAGGAAAAAAATAAAAGAGGCCAACGAGGCCCACAAATAAAAAAAAAGAAGCCAAAGAATCCCACCAAAATAAAAAAATGAGAGAAAAGAGAGAAGGGGCAATGTTACTATCCTTTTTCCACACTTGTGCTTCAAAGTAGCACCATGATCTTCATTATAGAGAGTCTCCTATGTTGTCACTTTCATATACTAGTGGGAATTTTTCATTATAGAACTTGGCTTGTATATTCCAACGATGGGCTTCCTCAAATTGCCCTAGGTCTTCATGAGCAAGCAAGTTGGATGCACACCCACTTAGTTTCTTTTTGAGCTTTCATAAACTTATAGCTCTAGTGCATCCGTTGCATGGCAATCCCTATTCACTCACATTGATATCTATTGATGGGCATCTCCATAGCCCGCCGATATGCCTAGTTGATGTGAGACTATCTCCTTTTTTTTGTCTTCTCCACAACCACCATATTCTATTCCACCTATAGCGTTATGTCCATGGCTCGCACTCATGTATTGCGTGTAAGTTGAAAAGGTTTGAGAACATCAAAAGTATGAAACAATTGCTTGGCTTGTCATCGAGGCTGTGCATGATTTGAGTACTTTGTGTGACGAAGATGGAGCATAGCCAGACTATATGATTTTGTAGGGGTAACTTTCTTTGGCCAAGTTATTTTGAGAACACATGATTGCTTTATTAGTATGCTTGAAGTATTATTGTTTTTATGTCAATATTAAACTTTTGTTTTGAATCTTATGGATCTGAACATTCATGCCACAATAAAGAAAATTACATGGATAAGTATGTTAGGTAGCATTCCACATCAAAAATTCTGTTTTTATCATTTACCTACTCGAGGACGAGCAGGAATTAAGCTTGGGGATGCTTGATACGTCTCCAGCGTATCTATAATTTTTTATTGTTCTATGCTATTATATTATCTATTTTGGATGTTTTATATGCATTAATATGCTATTTTATATTATTTTTGGGACTAACCTATTAACCTAGAGCCCAGTGACAGTTTCTGTTTTTTCCTTGTTTTTTAGCCTCGCAGAAAAGGAATACCAAACGGAGTCCAAACGGAATAAAACTTCACGATGATTTTTCTTGGACCAGAAGACACCCAGGGGACTTGGAGTCTAAGTCAGAAGAGCCATGAGGCGGCGACAAGGGTGGAGGGCGTGCCCTAGGGGGGGCCTACCTTGTGGGCCCCTCGGTGACCTCCTGACCTAGATCTTTCTCCTATATATTCACATATATTCCAGAACCACCAGAGGCATCCACGAAAACACTTTTCCACCGCCGCAACCTTCTGTTCCCGTGAGATCCCATCTTGGGGCCTTTTCTAGCATCCTGCCAGAGGGGGAATCGATCACGGAGGGCTTCTACATAAACTCCATTGCCCTTCCGATGATGCGTGAGTAGTTTACCTCAGACCTACGGGTCCATAGCTAGTAGCTAGATGGCTTCTTCTCTCTCTTTGATTCTCAATACAACATTCTCCTTGATGTTCTTGGAGATCTATCCGATGTAATCTTCTTTTGCGGTGTGTTTGTCGAGATCTGATGAATTGTGGATTTATGATCAGCTTATCTATGAATATTATTTGAATCTTCTCTGAATTCTTTTATGCATGATTTAATATCTTTGTATTTCTCTTCGAATTATCGGTTTGGTTTGGCCAACTAGATTGGTTTTTCTTGCAATGGGAGAGGTGCTTAGCTTTGGGTTCAACCTTGCGTGATTTCACCCAGTGACAAAGTAGGGGCAGCGAGACACGTATTGCATTGTTGCCATCGAGGACAAAAAGATGGGGTTTTCATCATATTTCTTGAGTTAATTCCTCTACATCATGTCATCCTACTTAAGGCGTTACTCCATTCTTTATGAACTTAATACTCTAGATGCATGCTGGATAGCGGTCGATGTGTGGAGTAATAGTAGTAGATGCAAGCAGGAGTCGGTCTACTTGACATGGACGTGATGCCTATATGCATAATCATTACCTTGGATATCGTCATAACTTTGCGCTTTTCTATCAATTGCTCGACAGTAATTTGTTCACCCACCGTATTATTTGCCTTCATGAGAGAAGCCTCTAGTGAAACCTATGGCCCCCGGGTCTATTTTCCATCATATTACTTTCTGATCTACTATTTTGCAATGTTTTATTTTCAGATCTATATACCAAAAAACCCAAAAATATTTTATCTTTTGTTTATCTATCTCTATCAGATCTCACCTTTTGCAAGTGACCGTGAAGGGATTGACAACCCCTTTATCGCGTTGGGTGCAAGTGTTTGATTGTTTGTGTAGGTGTTGGTGATTTGTGCGTTCTTCTCGTACTGGATTGATACCTTGGTTCTTAACTGAGGGAAATACTTACCTCTACTGTGATGCATCACCCTTTCCTCTTCAAGGGAAAAACCAACGCAAGCTCAAGAAGTAGCAAGCCCATCCTTGCGGAAGTTCCTCCTCAAGGAACAGTACACATTCGTAGATTTTTCCATCAGGCATGACAAAGAACTATTGGAGCTCTTGGGCTTAAGGGTCACAAAGTACTTAGACATCCATGCTGAATGGGATGTTCCGGATGACGCAAACAAGCCTTTGAATTCGCCTGGGGAAGTAGCCTAATTGATCATTGATGAATTCTACGACGAGATGAAGAATCTGTTCGATAACAAGTATCACGAACGCTGGGCTATGGAGCTCTATGATGTACAAATCGCGTATGCATGCATGGATGCGTATGCATGCTTATCCTTATGGAGACGGATCTACCTCATCGAGCAGGTTCAGCTAGAAGCAAAAGAAAGGAAAGTGATGTAGGCCATCCATGAAAACATCAAGAAGATGGAGAGGACGCAACACAAAATGGAGAAGGCGCGGCATGGGAGATATTAGTTTTGAATAGATTAGTTTTATTATGATTTACGTAATTTAAATTCTACAGAACTTGGCTGATTTATGCTGAAGTTGTGCACTCCAATGTTCTTAACATTTGTGGTATTGTCTTATTAAGACAATCAATGTACCCGTCGGCCCTTAAAAGTGATACCTTCGCACACTATATTGTCAAATCTTTATCTTTCTCGTTCACCATCATGCCCCAAGCGAAACCCTAGCCATCAAGGCATAAAAGATGTTCACGCACAGAGGCAAGAAGGAGAGTTGCCGGGTCGCAGGATCGATGGGGGTGGCAAGCAATCCTCATCCCGCCGCCGGTAGCGGCGACAACATCACAGGCTGTAACGCCCAATATGTGGTCCTATCCCCGAGGAACTTGGAAGTCCCACCAAGGATAGAAGCGCAAATTAGAGTCGCTTCGCAAGGTAGATATCATTATAACATACCATGTAATGAATAGATGAGAATACTAGATAAAGGCTTACACTCGCCACAAGCTAAAACATAAATATAGCAATACATCGATACATAGAAACCATCATACAGAAGAGTAGGATCCGACTATGGATGAAATAAAACAAAAAGAAGAAAGCCATCCACCCTGCTAATCCTAGACTACCAACCGGGAACCCATCCTATGATCGACGAAGATGAAGAAAATCCAAAAGCAAACATGCATCGCTCTCATGCCAAAGCATCACTTTACCTGTACCTGCACCAATTGTTGTAGTAATCTGTTAGCCACGAGGACTCAGTCATCCCATTACCATGGGTATTATAACACCCTATGTAATAAGCACTGTGATCATCTGCTAATAAAGCCAAGTCATCCTCATTTGCAAAGCTAGATCATAGTGGTTATTCAAATCAATTCAAATACTTCTCTGAAAATCAACTCAAATTCAAAACTGCAAAATGAAGTTGCTCAAAACCTGTTGGAAAAATGTTCACCTTATAGCAAATATTCCAAAACCATTTGCTGTTAAGGAACACAATATTTTCATCAACTCTAAATGGGTCTATGCATTTTAATAGAGCCAAATCAGCACCTAAAATGCCCTATTCATTTTTGAATAAATTCAAATGAACTTCAAAAAAAGCCCAAACTTTTTGTGGCAGTGCTGGATATTGCAATGTACTAATGTGAGCAAGTTTCACATTTTTGCAAATTCATTTGGTGGCTCAAAATAATACAAAACCCTCTCTGTAAAAAAAAGGAAAATGCATAAACAGAAAAATAAAAAGGAAAGAGGCACTGTGCACTGGGCCTAAGTGCACAGTGCCCCGAATCAGCCCACCAGGCCCATCCCTCACTCTCTCTCCCTCGCGCTGTCGCCTCCTCCATGGCTGCGCCGGCACGCACCGGCGAGCTGTCGACAGCGCGACGCCCAACGATGCTACAGGAGCGGCCGAGGGGATAAGGGAGCCCCGTCCATCTCCCTTGTCCTCCTCGCTCATTCTCCCCCTCCTCTCCCTCGAGCGCTCGCCTCTTCTCTCTCTATCCCGACGACGCCGCTGCCGCGTGCCGGTCGGATCCGCGTCGACCGGCGGCCCCGAACGCCGCTGCCGTGTCTGGGAGGACGGCGGAGCTGCGTCACATCGCCTGTCTCTATGAGCCGAAGCCTGGAGCCACCCCAGCCGTGCCTGCGACCTCTTCCCCATCTACGGCTGCCGAGTCATCTCCGGCGATCCTCAGCGTCCCCAACCCCTGCTGCTACTAAGCCCCTCGTCGAGCCACCGTGAGCTCCTACGTAAGCTTTCCCCCTCGCTCTCTTCCTTCCCAAGCCCCTCCTCGAGCTCTTGCGGTTGCCGCCATGAACGGCCGAGCCCAGCTCCGCCAGCAAGCTCATAGCCATTGCGTTCGGCCTTGTCAAGCCAAGCCATGGCCTCCATCGAGTTCCTGGAGACCCGTAGAGCTCGCTAGCACCATTTGTTAGCTCGAGTGTAGTCCGTAGCGTAGTTTTCGGAGATGCCCGATTCCGGCCATCCGCCACGGCCGCCGTCGCTATCGTTTCCGGTCACCTCCGGCCCGGAGACCGCCACTGTTGGGTACGCGCTGCTCTGCCCGTTCGAAAGCACGTAGCCACGCACGGTTTGGGCCACTGTGGGCGATTTCCGAGCGTCTCCGACGAGCGCGCCGCCGCGGAGAGCTCACCGGCGTGTTTCCGGCGCTGCCGCTGACCTGGCGAGTGTGGGGCCCGTCCAGGGTCACTAGCGAGTGGGCCCCTGCGCCTCGTTTGACCGCGTTGACCGCAGTCAACGCGCGCACACTGTTCACTAGTGCCACTGACATGTGGGCCCGTGTGGCTAATCTCTGTTAGTGGTTAATTAATCAAAAGCTGTTAACCATTATAGTCACTGACATGGGGGCCCACCCATCTAATTATCCTGTTAGTTTAGATTAATCTACTGTTAGTCCTAACAGAGGCTGACATGTGGGTCCCACTGGACCCACATGTCAGGTTTGACTCTGGTCAACTCTATTGACTACTGACGTCATCCTTCTGTCAGGCTGATGTCATAAATTCCATTTCTGTTAATATAGCTAATTCCAGAAAAATACTCTAATCTTTAAAAATCCGTAGAAAATAAATCGTAGCTCGGATCGAAAAACTTTCTACATGAAAGTTGATCAGAACGATGAGACGAATCTGATCGTGTCGTCTGTTTCCATGTCGGAACCCTCTACGTAGGTAAACCCATAACTTTTCGTCCGTTTCCGGTAGATGAATAGTGCATATACACCAGTTAATAAATCCAACTTAAATCCTAAAATAACTAAAATGACTTAGACATACATTTAGGCAACCCTGCACTGCACATCAACATAGCATGCTCTGTGTTGCATATGTTTGCTGTGTATTTATCTGTTTCCTTCCCCTCTTCTCTCTCGTTAGACCCCGACACCGACGTAGTCCCCGAGGCCGATGCAGCTCCGGAGGTCGACTACGCCCCTGAAGACCAGACCCTTGCCGCAGAGCTTCCAGGCAAGCACCCCCATTTTGAGCATACCGATATCGCCTACTCTATCTCTCTTATGCTTGCATTAGAATCTGCTGCTACTACTATTCATCCTACTTCTGTTGCATAGCCTGCTTTTGTAACTACTGTTGATACCTATATGTTTATCCAAAACTATGTAGTATAGACTGGGTAGAGACGTAACAGAGACCCCACCTTGTCCCGACTGCCCCGCTGGTTTATCAGAAGACCCGATCAACGGGATCGAAGACCAGGCCCCGGCACCGCACATCACTTCCCCCTTAGTTGCTCGACACTACTGGGTTACTATCGAGTGCCGAGGGTGATACCTCGTCAGCACTTCTGATGTTAACCTTGTAGGTTAGTTCATCGGTTATGGTCACCGAGGGTGATTCCTCCTTCTCCATATCCAATAACGACACCGTCGTGCAACTCGTCAAGAGTGGACCTCGAGGGTGATTCCTCCTTCGTTCTCCTTGACGATAACATCAGGTGGAATTCCATCGAGGGTGATTCCTTAGGGTTCCCCCTTGGTGTTAGACACACGGTTACTATGGTTACTACGACTTTACACTGAACCATGTTACTAAAGACGGGTCGGCCCTGAGGGGTACCCGCGCGAGCTTAATTGCAAGAGATGTGGAGTCGGGTGGACCTGGAGGGTGCCCGCGAGATAATTACAAGGCGTGGCCGGGCATTCTTAGCCCTTGCCGCAAGTCCTCGAGACGGGGCGACGGGGTCACATCGATCGTGAGTCTCTGCTCATTACCGCGTGCTCCTAATACACTAACGGTTTGGATATTTGATCTGAGGGGCCTCTGGCTTGATAGCACTAACCATCACGTGGGCATAGTATGGGCGTTCTATGTCGTATACATCAGCTGAAGCTCTATAGACGTCAGCGAGGAGCAGCCCGCTTTGGATTGGACTAGTTAAGCCCATGCTTGTATTAAGGGGGCTAGGTCTGCTTCCGGAGCATCCTCGCAACATGCAGGGCATGCAGGGCGAAGGCCCAAGACCCCTGTGCGCATAGGTTAGTCCGGCGTGCTGACCTCTCTTTAGAGCCTAGGTCGGGTTGCGGCGTGTCGTTTGGCCGAGGCCGGGCATGACCCAGTAAAGTGTGTCCGGCCGGAGTTAAGCGAGCGTGGTGGGTAAGTTGGTGCACCCCTGCAGGGAAGAAACAATCTATCAATAGCCTGTCCTATGGTAAAGGACACTCGGAGTTGTATCCCGATCGGTACAACTAGAACTGGATACTTGAGATGATAAATGGATAGTATGGCTCTGGGATTGCTTTCTCGCAGGGAGTCGAGGAAGGATCTCTGGGCGAGGTTGATGGCACTACTACTACTTTACATTATGCTAATCTGCACTCTTCTAATGCTGCAAGACCGCTGAAGATGATGAAGATGCTAGTCTTCGATAGGACTAGGCTTTCCCCTCTATTCTGCCATCTCTACAGCCCAGTCCACATATACAGCCTCCCTTTGAAAATGTTGCATATGCAGTGTAGATCCTTGCTTGCTGAGTACTTCGGATGAGTACTCACGGTTGCTTTTCTTTCTTTTTCTCGACATATCCTTTTTGGTGCAACCAGATGACGGGGCCCTCCCGGCGAGTACTACTACGAGGAGCCATTCAACGACCAGGAGTAGGTTCGGAGGGTCCCAGGCAGGAGGCCTGCGCCTTTCGATCGTAGCTTTTGTTTTACCCCGCCTTCTTAAAGGCCTATCTCTGTTTCTGTACTATATCTGTACTCAGATATCTGATGCTTCCGCTGACGGTTGTACGCGAGCTTATGTATTCGAGCCCTCGAGGCCCCTGGCTTGTAATATAAAGCTTGTATGACTTTATTTATGTTTTAGAGTTGTGTTGAGTTATCTTCAAGTGAGTCCTAGGCTTGATCATGTGCATTTGCATGTATGGTTAGTGCACGATTAAGCCGGGGCGTCATAGGTTGGTATCAGAGCCGACTGCCTGTAGGAATCCCCCTTTCCAACTCCTTGGCCGAAGTTGAGTCTAGTCATCCAAAACCATTTTACTAACTTGGCTGTGTGGCTTACGGGCCCACGTCGCCAATTGGGTGGTATTAGGATCTTTTATTCCTCGTCTTTACTCTGGGACTCTGATCTCTCTTCTATTCGGGTTAAAGATTTTACTAACACCGACACTTAGGATCTCGTAATTCTTGTCTGCCCGGAGAGCTGGATATATGTGCTTAATTCCTTACCATTGATCTGAGTAGCCTGATAATCATTTTCCTTTCCATTGATTTGTTTAACCTTTCTCTCCGAGCTGTGTTATACTTCTCATTGTCAATTGACAAACCTGAATTTCCTCTGTTTCAGATGGATCATTTGTTTCTGCCATGCCCTGCGACGCAGCTTGTGCTTCACTTGGGCTCGTAATGCCTTTGGTTTTCCAGCTGTCCTGATCGCCCTCCTGACCAGACTGGGCTACCGCTGGTACCCCGAGTACATGGTCTACGAGGATTACCACGAATTCAACCAGGAGCAGTACCATGCTGATGTTCGTATTTATGATCAGCAAAATGACTCAGACACTGAGCTGCACCTTTTCCATGGTATCGGCGTGACGATTGAGATGGCAGTCCATGATGCCGCCTATTCTGCTGTCGCACGTCTCCGAGGAGAGCACAACACTAGCTTGGATGCCTCTGAGTTCTGATACATTCCGTATGCCCCTGCTGGAGATGCTACTGGTTACTACACAACTATCTGTGCCCCGTACGAGCCTCTTCGTTACGACCCGCAGGTTCTGATTCAGTGCACTCAGGCTCTGGATCGCACGGTTTGGGCTCTTGCTGTCGAGTTGTTTGCCACTCGAGCACGCCTTTACGATGCTATGACGCAGTTGCTACCAGCTGTTCATGCAGGCATACATCCGGAGCACATCCTTTACCCACACAGGACTCAGATGTATACTTGTATTGATTGGCCTGCTGTTGGAGGTCACACACCTGCACGTGGACCTCTTCTTTCAACTCGAGACCGGATTCTGCATCAGAGTGCACATGGAGTGCAGGATCCTTCTGCGACGATCATTCGTCATCCGCACTTGCAGTTACCCTGTTTCGGTGGTTCTTCTCGATGTTGATGTAGCTTGTCGCTATGCTGCGTTGTTGAATCCCTCCACCACGTGCCTGCGTGCCGCCTAAGTTAATTAGCTTACCTTCATGCTGTTATAATGCTAGTCTATAACCGAACTTATGTATGGATCTGTATGTCATGATGACTATGATGTTGCATCTACTGCACTTCCTTCTGTTGTGCGTGAGTACTTCATGAATTATTCCATACAATGCCAATGCTTGTTGCTGAATGTGACGTTTGCCATCGCGTTAAAGTAGAACATCAGAAGCCTGCTGGAATTCTGCAACCGCTCCCTATTCCTCGATGGAAATGGGATAAAGTTCAAATGGACTTCATTACTGGCCTTCCCAAGTCACAGAAGGGTCACGATGCTATTCTTGTCGTCATCGACCAACTCTCTAAGGTTGCACACTTTCTGCCTGTCAAGGAGACTATCACTGCTAGTCAGTTAGCAGACTTGTATATCTCCAGAATTGTATCACTCCACGGTATTCCGAAGGAGATCAGGTCGGACTGTGGCGGTCTTTTCACCTCAAAGTTCTGGGAAAGTTTCCAAGAAGCTATGGGAACTCATATCACCTGGAGTTCGGCTTATCATCCCCAATCCCAAGGCCAAGTCGAGCGAGTTAATCAAGTGCCTGAAGACATGCTTCAGGCTTGTGTTATATCTTTCGATAAGAAGTGGGAAGAATCTCTCCCGTATGCCGAGTTCTCTTATAACAACAGCTATCAAGCCAGCTTGAAAATGGCCCCCTTTGAAGTACTTTATGGACGAAAGTGTCGAACCCCTCTGAATTGGTCAGAAACTGGGGAACGACCGCTCGTGGGACCGGATATTATCCAACACACTGAAGAGCAAGTCTGAATTGTCCGAGAAAATCTCAAGGCGGCTCAAGACCGCCAGAAGAGCAACTATGATCGCAAACGATGGGGCATGATTTATCAACCTGGTGATCAAGCTTATCTTCGAGTCACTCCCATGAAGGGCACCCGTCGTTTCGGAATCAAGGGCAAGCTAGCTCCACGCTACATTGGCCCCTTTCACATTGTTGCCAGACATGGACAGGTGGCATATAAATTGGAGTTGCCGCCGCAATTCTCTCATATCCACGATGTCTTCCATGTGTCGCAACTTCGTCGTTGCTTCAAGGAATCTCCGCACAAAGCAGTGGATCATGAAATGTTCGAATTGCAGGATAATCTTTCTTATAAGGAGCATCCGATCCGTACTCTCAATGAAGCTGAACATCGAACCCGTTAGAAGACGACCAAGTTCCTGAAAGTGCAGTGGTCTAATCATACAGAAGATGAACCACTTGGGAACGCGAGGATCATCTTCAGGAAGAATATCCCGACCTCTTTCCTTCTACCTCCTAAATTCTTGGGACGAGAATTTCTTTTTGAGGAGGAGAATTTGTAACACCCTATGTAATAAGCACTGTGATCATCAGCTAATAAAGCCAAGTCATCCTCATTTGCAAAGCTAGATCATAGTGGTTATTCAAATCAATTCAAATACTTCTCTGAAAATCAACTCAAATTCAAAAGTGCAAAATGAAGTTGCTCAAAACCAGTTGGAAAAATGTTCACCTTATAGCAAATATTCCAAAACCATTTGCTGTTAAGGAGCACAATATCTTTATCAAATCTAAATGGGTCTATGCATTTTAACAGAACCAAATCAGCACCTAAAATGCCCTATTCATTTTTGAATAAATTCAAATGAACTTCAAAAAAACCCAAACTTTTTGTGGCAGTGCTAGATATTGCAATGTACTAATGTGAGCAAGTTTCACATTTTTGCAAATTCATTTGGTGGCTCAAAATAATACAAAACCCTCTCTGTAAAAAAAAGGAAAATGCATAAACAGAAAAATAAAAAAGAAAGAGGCACTGTGCACTAGGCCTAAGTGCACAGTGCCCCGAATCAGCCCACCAGGCCCATCCCTCACTCTCTCTCCCTCACGTTGTCGCCTCCTCCATGGCTGCGCCGACGCGCACCGGCGAGCTGCCGACAGCGCGGCGCCCACCGACGCTACAGGAGCGGCCGAGGGGATAAGGGAGCCCCGTGCATCTCCCCTGGCCTCCTCGCTCATTCTCCCCCTCCTCTCCCTCGAGCGCTCGCCTCTTCTCTCTCTGTCCCGACGACGCTGCTGCCGCGCGCCGGTCGGATCCACGGCCACCGGTGGCCCCGAACGCCGCCGCCGTGTCTGGGAGGACGGCGGAGCTGTGTCACATTGCCTGTCTCTATGAGCCGAAGCCTGGAGCCACCCCAGCCGCGCCTGTGACCTCTTCCCCATCTACGGCCGCCGCGTCATCTTCGGCGATCCCTGGCGTCCCCGACCCCTGCTGCTACTAAGCCCCTCGCCGAGCCACCGTGAGCTCCTACGTAAGCTTTCCCCCTCGCTCTCTTCCTTCCCGAGCCCCTCCTCGAGCTCTTGCGGCTGCCGCCATGAACGGCCGAGCCCAGCTCTGCCGGCAAGCTCATAGCCGTTGTGTTCGGCCATGTCAAGCCAAGCCATGGCCTCCATCGAGTTCCTGGAGACCCGTAGAGCTCGCTAGCACCATTTGTTAGCTCGAGCGCAGTCCGTAGCGTAGTTTTCGGAGATGCCCGATTCCGGCCATCCGCCACGGCCGCCGTCGCCGTCGTTTCCGGTCACCTTCGGCCCGGAGACCGCCACCGTTGGGTGCGCGCTGCTCTGCCCGTTCGAAAGCACGTAGCCGCGCATGTTTTGGGCCACTATGGGCGATTTCCGAGCGTCTCCGGTGAGCGCGCCACCGCGGAGAGCTCACCGGCATGTTTTCGGCGCCGCCGCTGACCTGGCAAGTGTGGGGCCCGCCCAGGGTCACTGGCGAGTGGGCCCCTGCGCTTCGTTTGACCGCGTTGACCGCAGTCAACGCGTGCACACTATTCACCAGTGCTACTAACATGTGGGCCCATGCAGCTAATCTCTGTTAGTGGTTAATTAATCAAAAGTTGTTAACCATTATAGTCACTGAAATGGGGGCCCACCCCTCTAATTATCCTATTAGTTTAGATTAATCTACTGTTAGTCCTAACAGAGGCTGACATGTGGGTCCCACTGGACCCACATGTCAGGTTTGACTCTGGTCAACTTTGTTGACTGCTGACGTCATCCTTCCGTCAGGCTGACGTCATAAATTCCATTTCTGTTAATATAGCTAATTCCAGAAAAATACTCTAATCTTTAAAAATCCGTAGAAAATAAACCGTAGCTTGGATCAAAAAACTTTCTACATGAAAGTTGATCAGAACGACGAGACGAATCTGATCGTGTCGTTTGTTTCCATGTCGGAACTCTCTACGTAGGTAAACCCGGAACTTTTTGTCCGTTTCCGGTAGATGAATAGTGCATATACACCGGTTAATAAATCCAACTTAAATCCTAAAATAACTAAAATGACTTAGACATACATTTAGGCAACCCTGCACTGCACATCAGCATAGCATGCTCTGTGTTGCATATGTTTGCTGTGTTTTTATCTGTTTCCTCCCCGTTTTCTCTCTTGTTAGACCCCGACACCGACGTAGTCCCCGAGGCCGATGCAGCTCCAGAGGTCGACTACGCCCCTGACGACCAGACCCTTGCCACAGAGCTTCCAGGCAAGCACCCCCATTTTGAGCATACCGATATCACCTACTCTATCTCTCTTATGCTTGCATTAGAATCTGCTGCTACTACTGTTCATCCTACTTCTGTTGCATAGCCTGCTTTTGTAACTACTGTTGATACCTATCTGTTTATCCAAAACTGTGTAGTATAGACTGGGTAGAGACCTAACAGAGACCCCACTTTGCCCCGACTGCCCCGCTGGATTATCAGAAGACCCGATCAACGGGATCGAAGACCAGGCCCCGGCACCGCACATCACTTCCCCCTTAGTTGCTCGACACTACTGGGTTACTATCGAGTGCCGAGGGTGATACCTCGTCAGCACTTCTGATGTTAACCTTGTAGGTTAGTTCATCGGTTATGGTCATCGAGGGTGATTCCTCCTTCTCCATTCCTGATAACGACACCGTCGTGCAACTCCTCAAGAGTGGACCTCGAGGGTGATTCCTCCTTCGTTCACCTTGACGATAACATCAGGTGGAATTCCATCGAGGGTGATTCCTCAGGGTTCCCCCTTGGTGTTAGACACACGGTTACTATGACTTTACACTGAACCATGTTACTAAAGACGGGTCGGCCCCGAGGGGTACCCGCGCAAGCTTAATTGCGAGAGATGTGGAGTCGGGTGGACCTGGAGGGTGCCCGTGAGATAATTACGAGGCGTGGCTGGGCATTCTTAGCCCTTGCCGCAGGTCCTTGAGACGGGGCGATGGGGTCATATCGATTGTGAGTCTCTACTCGTTACCGCGCGCTCCTAATCCACTAACGGTTTGGATATTTGATCCGAGGGGCCTCTGGCCTGATAGCACTAACCATCAAGTGGGCATAGTATGGGCGTTCTACGTCGTATACATCAGCCGAAGCTCTATAGACGTCAGCGAGGAGCGGCCCGCTTTGGATTGGACTGGTTAAGCCCGCACTTGTATTAAGGGGGCTAGGTCTGCTTCCGGAGCGTCCTCGCAACATGCAGGGCGCGCAGGGCGAAGGCCCAAGACCCCTGTGCGCATAGGTTAGTCCGGCGTGCTGACCTCTCTTTAGAGCCTAGGTCGGGTTGCGGCGTGTCAGTTGGCCGAGGCCGGGCATGACCCAGTAAAGTGTGTCCGGCCGGAGTTAAGCGAGCGTGGTGGGTAAGTTGGTGCACCCCTGCAGGGAAGAAACCATCTATCGATAGCCTGTCCTACGGTAACGGACACTCGAAGTTGTATCCCGATCGGTACAACTAGAACTGGATACTTGAGATGATAAATGGATAGTATGGCTCCCGGATTGCTTTCTCGCAGGGAGTCGAGGAAGGATCTCTGGCGAGGTTGATGACACTACTACTACTTTACATTATGCTAATCTGCACTCTTCTAATGCTGCAAGACCGCTGAAGATGATGAAGATGCTAGTCTTCGATAGGACTAGGCCAATCATCATGATATTACTTTATATCAAATGGACATTAAAAGTGCCATTCTAAATGGAGAAATTAAGGAGGAAGTTTATGTTAAACAACCTCCCGGCTTTGTTAATCCTAAGAAACCTAATCATGTTTACAAACTTCACAAAGCTCTTTATGGTCTTAAACAAGCTCCTAGAGCATGGTATAAATGCTTGACAAAGTTTCTTATTGAAAAAGGATTTGAGATTGGGAAGATTGATTCCACACTTTTTACTAAAAGGGTTAATGGTGAATTATTTGTATGCCAAATTTATGTGGATGATATCATATTTGGTTCGACTAACCCTCATTTTAGTGAAAAGTTTGGAAGGCTAATGTCGGAGAAGTTTGAGATGTCTATGATGAGTGAACTCAAGTTCTTTTTTGGTTTGCAAATCAAGCAAACTAAGGAGGGTACCTTTGTTTCCAAAACAAAGTATACCAAGGACTTATTCAAGAAGTTCAACATGCAAGAAAGCAAAGGTATGAAAACACCCATGCCTACTAGTGGACATCTTGACTAGACAAAGGATGGCAAACCTGTTGACCAAAAGGTTTATCGCTCTATGATTGGTTCATTGTTATATCCATGTGTCTCCCGTCCCAATATTATGCTAAGTGTGTGCATGTGTGCACGATATCAAGCGGCCCCTAAGGAATGTCATCTTAAGGCTGTGAAAAGGATAGTGAGATACTTAATTCATACACCAAACTTTGGCATTTGGTATTCTAAGAGGTCTTCTTTTGATCTTGTTGGCTACTCCGATTCGGACTATGCCGGTGACAAGGTTGATAGAAAGTCCACTTCGGGTACTTGTCAATTTCTTGGTAGATCTCTTGTGTCTTGGTCCTCCAAGAAACAAAACTCGGTATCCTTATCCACCACCGAAGCGGAATACATTGTCGCCGGTTCATGTTGTGCTCAACTACTTTAGATGACCCAAACTCTTAAAGATTATGGGATATATGTGACACATGTTCCATTGCTTTGTGGTAATGAAAGTGCCATTAAGATTGCTCACAATCCCGTGCAACATTCTTGAACTAAGCATATTGAAGTTCGTCGTCATTTCATTCGAGATCATGTTGCTAAAGGAGACATTGATCTTAAGCATGTTCGTACAGATAAGCAATTGGCGGATATATTCACCAAACCGCTTGATGAGAAAGTATTTTGCCGTTTGAGAGGTGAAATGAACATCATTGATGCCTCAAACTTGGAGTAGAAACTCCATTTGGATACATGCAAGGCATGAGCCTATGACAAATCCTTGATATTTCTCTTATGATGATGATCATATGTCGTGAATCTATACTTGTACCCTTGCATGCTATCTAACCCTTGTAAGTACTTGGATGAGTCCAAATCTATGAGATTGCAACTCACTCTCATCTTGAGCAATCTCTACATCACCAAGTCTCTATAATATGGTGGTTGAAGACAAGGAAGCATGAATCCTTTCAACATATCCTTTGACAATTTCGATATATCAAGCTTCATGATTGTCATTTTGGATACACAAGTGCTCTTCCTTGCAAAACTAACACATGTAGGTAGATGAACTCAAACTACAAGTGGTGCTTCCAACTCATGATGAACTACATCAATCTTGAGCATCCTACACAAGTTCAACTACATGATCAAGGTCAACACCACCACTCAAGGTATGTTATTCCATCTTAGAGGAGCTTTACCCCAAGTCATGGGTCAAAGCATCTCAACAAGATGTGAAAACATCAAAATGCTTAAACGATAAATGGTAACCCCATTTTGAGCTTAAACAATGAGTATGACCTATGATCAAGTGTTATCACTTGACTCCTAAGTCAATATACTCTAACATAGGTGACTCTGTCGCCGACCAACTCTAGATGAAGTTCTCTAGTGTTTCTTTGTGTTCTTGCATTTGTCTCTTGCTTGCTTGTTCCCGTTTCAAAAAAAAACTTCATCTAGATTTGGACTCTTTGAGTTTGTTATTCTCTGCATTCCCTGCATCTAATTCATTGCAAATCTTTGAGTTAATTCCTTGCAAATCCTTGTGAGATCTTATTTGCCAAGTGAGCTGAGATGACAAAAAATTTCCTCCGTATTGAACTCAGCCTTACCGATTTCTGCCTATTGGCTAGACCGAACTGCAATTTACATTGTAGTTTGTTCACCGGTACAACCGACAAGGACAAACCCGGTCTGACCGATATGCATCATCTATGACAAAGCTAACTTGGTGTCACCGATGAAAATGAATCGGCATTGCCGATTTCACTACTAAGAAAACATTTTGCCATTACATTGTTAGTTCTTCTCCAGCTCCACTCGATGATTCTTTTCCTCTACTAGCATCTTAAAATACATGCTGCTCTGAACTGTGACTCAAGGATCAAACCTATTTGACTCATGCTCTAGAAGATCCTTTCTTGGAAATTGATGTCAAAGGGGGAGAGAGAGCACACATCAAAGCTTATCACATAAGAGAGAAGCACATCTAAGCTTCTCCAGATGCTTATTAACAATAGAGGAGAGAAGTCACATGTCTTTAAGAGGGGAAAGACATGTTAATACCTAGTTGATTGTACTATTTCTTGCTCTGAGTTTCTTGCTCTGATTTTCTTTTACCCTACCTTCTCCCATTATCCAATATCAGATTCAGGGGGAGAAATATCCAAGGGAATAAAATCTTTGGAATTCATTGCATATCTTTAATCCTTGGGGACATGTCTATACTAAATTAAGAGTACTAAGTACTCACTCACTACATGTCATCCTAGTCTTGGCACTCTTGTGTTCTTCTGAGTTTGCTCTGTTTAGTGGTGCTTCTGTGTTATCTAACCCTGTTTTCTCAGAGTCATCTCTTCCAAAGCTAGCTCAAGACCACAAGGTAAGTATATGCATCACACTCATGTGCATGATGATCTCTTGCTGATGTACATATTGTTTGCAAGAAGGACTCATGAACATGAAGGTATACTCTCTGTATCTACATCTTTTGCTCTGATGCATATAGCCAAGATACATGTAACTCATTGCTTGCTCTGACATGTTTATGCACTCACATGTTCTTATATTCTATCTTCACATGATTGCATACATGTAGGGGGAGTTTATGCATGTTACATGTCCTTCCAAAGCTTTACTTGTTACCTTTCTTATCTTTATCTAAAGCTTTGATGTATGTTGTTATCAATTACAAAAAAGGGGGAGATTGAAAGCACAAGTGCTCCTTGTAAAAGCACAAGTGCTCCCTGGGTGATTTTAGTAATTAATGTCAACATATCTCTTGTTGGACAAATATTTTCATCTAGTATATTTCAGATAGTTCAGCAAAGGCGTGGCATGGACAAGAGGATGTGGAACCCCTTCAAGATGCTAAGGACAGAAGATTGGCAAAGGCTCAAGACTCTTCATTTCTATTTCAGTGATCCAAGATCACATTGAGTCCATAGGAAAAACCAATACTATTAAACGGGGATGAGGTGTTGCTTAATGGTCTACTTGCTCAAAGTGCTTAGTGATATGCTCCAAATCCCTCAGCCACTTTCTCAAATCCAAATATGTCCTAAACCTAAAGTCAAACTCGGCCCCACCGATTTGATTCATCCAGCGCCACCGAGTTTCCTTGACATAGCCACTGCCAGAAACCCTAATCAGTTCGGTCCCACCGATGGGATCTCGGTCTCACAGAGATGGGCTTGCAAACTCTCTGTTGCCTATTGCAACTATTTCGGTCTCACCGAAATATGCAGTCGGCCCCATCGAGTTTGCTTGACCAACTTTTTGTTTGCTTATTACTAAAATCGGTCACACCGAGTTTGTGTAATCGGTCAAACCGAGACGAGGTTTTACCCTAACCCTAGCACATCGGTCCCACCGAGTTGATTATATCGGTCCCACCAAAAAGCCTAACGTGCACATTTTTTACTGGATCGGTCTCACCGAGTTTACCTGTTCGGTCTGACCGAGTTGGCTCATTTGTGTGTAACGGTTAGATTTTGTGTGGAGGCTATATATACCCCTCCATTCTCCTCTCCATTAGAGAGAGAGCCATCAGAACGTGCCTACACTTCCACTACTCATTTTCTGAGAGAGAACCACCTACTCATGTGTTGAGACCAAGACATTCCAATCCAACCACAAGAATCTTGATCTCTAGCCTTCCCCAAGTTGCTTTCCACTCAAATCATCTTTCCACCATAGCCAAATCTGTGAGAGAGAGTTGAGTGTTGGGGAGACTATCATTTGAAGCACAGAGCAAGGAGTTCATCATCAACACACCATCTATTACCTTTTGGACAGTGGTGTCTCCTAGATTGGTTAGGTTTCACTTGGGAGCCTCCGTCAAGATTGTGGAGTTGAACCAAGGAGTTTGTAAGGGCAAGGAGATCGCCTACTTCGTGAAGATCTACCCGAGTGAGGCAAGTCCTTTGTGGGCGATGGCCATGGTGGGATAGACAAGGTTGCTTCTTCGTGGACCCTTTGTGGGTGGAGCCCTCCGTGGACTCGCGCAACCGTTACCCTTTGTGGGTTGAAGTCTCCATCAACATGGATGTACGATAGCACCACCTATCGGAACCACGCCAAAAATCTCCGTGTCTCCAATTGCGTTTGCACACTCCAATCCCATCCCTTTACTTTCTTGCAAATTGCATGCTTTACTTTCCGCTGCTCATATACTCTTGCCATGCTTGCTTGAAATGTATTGTGAATGCTTAAACTTGTGCTAAAACTCCACCTCAACTTGAAGAACTTAAAAACTGCTACTTTTGCTTGTTGAGGGTCTAATCCCCCCCCCCTCTAGACCCCTCTTCTTGATCCTTTCATGGTGCAACCAGACGACGGGGCCCTCCCGGCGAGTACTACTACGAGGAGCCATTCGACGACCAGGAGTAGGTTCGAAGGGTCCCAGGCAGGAGGCCTGCGCCTTTCGATCGTAGCTTTTGTTTTACCCCACCTTCTTAAAGGCTTATCTTTGTTTTTATACTATATCTGTACTCAGATATCTGATGCTTTCGCTGACGCTTGTATGCGAGCTTATGTATTCGAGCCCTCGAGGCCCCTAGCTTGTAATATAAAGCTTGTATGACTTTATTTATGTTTTAGAGTTGTGTTGAGATATCTTCAAGTGAGTCCTAGGCTTGATCGTGTGCATTTGTGTGTATGGTTAGTGCATGATTAAGCCGGGGCGTCACAGGTATCAAACCTAGAAAAGCTTAATGGGCGAGGAATGGTTAAGTAGTGAGGTTGCAGCAAGAACTAAGCATTTGTATGTGGCCAACTTACGAGTACAAGAATAAGGAGAGTAAACTAAGCACAAAAGGACGTGAACAAGTAATGATCAAGAAGTGGTCCTGAACTCTGGTACATCTCGAACATATCTATAATTTTTTATTGTTCCATACTATTATATTATCAGTCTTGGATGTTTTATATACATTTACTAGCAACTTTATATCATTTTTTGGGACTAACCTATTAACTTAGTGCCCAGTGTCAGGTGCTATTTTTTGCTTATTTTTTAGTTTATAGAATATCAATACCAAACAAAGTCCAAATGCCATGAAACTTTTTGGAGATTTTTTTCTGGTGATAAGAGACTTTGGATGCTTTTATAGGCCACCAGAAGATGGAGCAGTGGCCCCCTAGGCACCAGGGCGCGCGAGGGGCCTCTGGCGCGCCCTGGTGGGTAGTGGGGCCCATGTGCCTTCGTTTGACCTACCTCCACCTCTATAAATACTCTAAAATCCCAAAACCCTCAGGAGAGTCCACGAAATACTTTTTCCGCTGCCGCAAGTTCCAGAACCACGAGATCCCATCTAGGGGCCTTTTCCGGCACTCTGCCGGAGGGGGTAACGATCACGGAGGGGTTCTTCATCATCCTTCCTGCCCCTCCGATGATGCGTGAGTATTTTACCACAGACCTACGGGTCCATAGTTAGTAGATAGATCGCTTCTTATCTCTTTTTGATCTTCAATACAATGTTATCCTCGGTGTTCTTGGACATCTATTTGATGTAATTCTTTTTGCGGTGTGTTTGTTGGGATCCGACGAATTGTGAGTTTATGATCAGATCTATCCATGAATATTATTTGAGTTTTCTCTGAAATCTTTTATGCATGATTGTTATAGCCTCATATTTCTTCTCCGAATTATTTGTTTGGTTAGGCCAACTAGATTGATTTATCTTGCCATGGTAAGGGGTGCTTTGTGATGGGTTCGATCTTGCGGTGCTCAATCTCAGTGACAGAAAGAGACATGACACGCATGTATCGTTTCTATTAAGGGTAACAAGATGGGATTTATTTCATACGTGGGTTTATCTTGTCAACATCATGTCATCTTGCTTAAAGCATTATTTCGTTCTTTCACGAACTTAATACGATAGATGAATGCTGGATAAGGGGTCGATAGTAGTAGATGCAGGCAGGAGTCGGTCTACTTGTCTCGGACGTGATGCCTATATACATGATCATTGCCTTGGATATCATCATGATTATTTGCTTTTCTATCAACTGCCCAACAGTAATTTGTTTACTCACTGTATGCTATTTTCTCGAGAGAAGCCTCTAGTGAAAACTATGGCCCTCGGATCTATTTTCTATCATATATTAAAACCAAAAATACCTTGCTGCAATTTTCTTTTATTTATTTCATTTTGTATTTTTTTAGATCTATTTATCAAAACCTATACAATTTAATCTTTCTCTTAACCGTTGAGGGATTGATAACCCCTCTACGCGTTGGGTTGCAAGTATTTGTTGTTTGTGTGCAGGTGTTGTTTACATAGTGCAGGTGATTGATAAACTTGGTTTCATAACTAAGGAAATACTTATCTCTACTGTACTGCATCATCCCCTCCTCTTCGGGGAAATCCCAATGCAGTTCACAAGTAGCAGGAAGAATTTCTGGCGCCGTTGCCGGGGAGACATCATCAACATCTATCAAGTACCTACGCATAAACTCTCATCTCCTTGCATTTACTTCATTTGCCATTTGTCTCTCGTTTTCATCTCTCCCACTTCTAAACAGTTTTTACAAAAATATTTTTCGTTTGCCTTTTTCTTGTTTGATCTTTTGTTTGCTTATGATCTTGTTTGCGTAGTCACGATGTCTCAAGAAAATACCAAATTGTGGGATTTTTCTAATACTAATAATAATGATTTTATTTGTACTCCTATTGCTCCTCCCTCCACTAGTGCGGAGTCTCATGATATTAGTGCCGCTTTGTTGAATCTTGTTATGAAAGAATAATTTTCTGGCAATCCTAATGAGGATGTCGCATCCCATTTAAACACTTTTGTAGAATTGTGTGATATGCAAAAAAAAGATGTGGACAATGATATTGTGAAACTAAAACTATTCCCATTCTCTTTGCGGGATCGTGCAAAAATTTAGTTTTCATCTTTGCCACGAAATAGTATTGATTCTTGGAATAAGTGCAAAGTTGCTTTTATTACTAACTATTTTCCTCCTGCAAAATTTATTTCCCATAGAAATCAAATTATGAATTTCAAGAAACTTGAGCATGAACATGTTGCCCAATCTTGGGAAAGGATGAAATTGATGATAAGAAATTGCCCTACTCATGGTTTAAATTTGTGGATGATCATACAAAAATTTTATGCGGGATTGAATTTTGTTTCTAGAAATCTTTTAGATTCCGCCGCGGGTGGTACTTTTATAGAGATTACTTTGGGTGAAGCTACTAATTACTTGATAATATCATGGCAAATTATTCACAATGGCATACTGAAAGAGCACCTACTAGTAGAAAAGTGAATTATGTTGAAGAAATTAGTACTTTGAGTGATAAAGTTGATGCACTTATGAAATTAGTTGCTAGTAAAAATGCTCCTATTGATCCTAATGATGTGCCTTTGTGTACTTTGATAGAGCAAAATAATGATCCCATAGATGTGAATCTGGTCTCGCGAGACAATTTTAATAGTAATTCTTATAGAGGTAATTTTATTCCTAGGTCATTTCCTGGAAATTCCTCTAATAATTATGGCAATTCCTACTGTAATTCTTATAATAATAATAATAATAATAATAATAATAATAATAATAATAATAATAATAATAATAATAATAATAATAGGATCAAAAGGTTTTCAACACTACGATAGAAGAAAAAATGAGTAAAGTTGATGATATGTCTAGGAGCATTGATAGAATTATTCATGATGTGGAACATCTCAAGATTAAAAATTTTCCACCCAAGGTTGATATCAATGAATCAATTAAAGCTTTATATGTCTCTATGGATGAGAGAAAGAAGAGAACCGCTATGCTAAGAGCTAAACGAGAATTTTTAGAAAAAGCGATTCCTTCCGGTTACTTTTGTAGTAATGATGAAGAGATTAAAATGATTGGTGTTTCTTCTATTGATTCCTTATTTAGTAATATTAAAATTGATTATAAGGGGACTGAAGAAGAGTTAACTTTAGTTAGAAGGCGTCCTCATGATTCGGAGTGTGAAAATCATGATGAAAAAATTGCTAAAAGTGGGTTTGGCGAGGTAAAAACTTTAACTAGTGATGTGCCTACTCTCTTGGATTACAAAGATTTTAATTATGATAGTTGCTCTTTGATTCAGTGTATTTTTTTTTGCAATCCATGCTTAATTCACCCAATGCCTATGAACAAAATAAAGCTTTTACTAAACATATTGTAGAAGCAATGATGAAAGCCTTAGAAGAAAATTTAGAATTAGAGATTTCAACTCCTAGAAAATTATATGATGAATGGGAACCCACCATTAAAGTAAAGATAAAAAATTATGAATGCAATTCTTTATGTGATTTGGGTGCTAGTGTTTCCATGATTCCGAAATCTCTATGTGATGTGCTAGGTTTTACCAATATGGATGAATGTTCTCTTAATTTGCACTTGGTGGATTCTACTATTAAAAAGCCTTTGCATAGAATTAATGATGTTCTTATTCTTGCAAATAGGAACTATGTGCCCATTGATTTTATTGTACTCGACATTGATTGCAATCCGTCTTTCCCCATCATACTTGGTAGACTGTTTTTACGAACTATAGGTGTCGTTATTAACATGAAAGAAGGGAATATTAAATTTCAGTTCCTGTTAAAGAAGGGTATGGAACACTTCCCTAGAACTAGAATTTAGCCACCATATGAGTCAATCATGAGGGCCACCTATGAAACTAAAACCAAAGATCACAACACTTGAAACTATGCATTATGCCTAGCTAGGGGCATAAAACAATAGCGCTAGTTGGGACGCAACCCAATAGTTATCTTTTAAATTTTTGTTTAACTTTCTGTTTTTCAATAAATATACAATTATGCTACTATTATAATTGTGTTTCAGTATTTTAATTAGTGTTTGTGCCAAGTAAAGCCTTTAGGATGGTTTGGGTGATAGTTGACTAGATACTGTTGGAAAACAGAATGTTTTGCGTCCAGTAGCGGAATTATCCAAATTTGCTGGAACGCACAAAAATTCTGGATTTTATATAAATAATTGATGTGAAAATTTTCCACATCTTCCTATTGTTTCAGATTTTTTGGAGTTACAGAAGTATGAGCTTAATTCAGGTTTCTACAGACTATTCTGTTTTTGACAGATTCTGTTTTCGTTGCATTGTGTGCTTATTTTGATGAATCTAGTGATTGTATCGGGGGGTATAAGCCATGGTAAAGTTATAATACAGTAGGGGTAATGCAATAACAAAATACGAATGGGTTTGCAACAGTACTTAAAGTAGTGATTTGTTTTCTTATACTAACGGATCTCACGAAGTTTTGTTAAGTTTTGCGTGAATGAAGTTTTCAAGCTATGGGTGAGATCATAATGGATGAAGGAATAAGGAGTGACAACATGATAATCTTGGGGATGCCCGAGGCACCCCAAGGTAATATTCAAGGACTCCCAAGCAACTAAGCTTGGGTATGCCCCGGAAGGCATCCCCTCTTTCTTCTAACGACCATCGGTAATTTTACTTGGAGCTATATTTTTATTCGTCACATATCATGAGTTTTGCTTGGAGCGTCTTGTATTATATGAGTCTTTGCTTGTTTTTCTTTCTAGTTTGTCACAATCATCCTTGCTGAACACACTTGTTTGAGAGAGCCACACGCATATCATGATTTGCTAGAATACTCTATGTGCTTCACTTAAATCCTTTGAGCTAGGCTGTTGCTCTAGTATTTCACTTATATCTTTTTGATAACGGCGGTGGTTATATTTTAAGAAATAAACTCTCATGCTTCACTTATATTATTTTGAGAGTTGAATTTTTTTGAAGAAATATTTATGCTCTCGTGCTTCACTTAGATCTTTTTGGGAGTAAAGAATAGTAATGGTAATTTGCACGAGATATGAATTTGGTCCCAAAGTGATAGATATTCAAGAGGGATATAATAAAAACTTTCATGAAGATCATTGGACATTATAAACTTGATTCCTTGCAATAGTTTTGCGATATGGAGATAGTGATATGTGAGTCATGTTGGTGAGTAATTATGCTTTAGTAAGAATATTGGTGTTAAGGTTTGTGATTCCCTATGCATGCACATAAAGTCAATAGTTATGCAATGAAGTTATATCCTACTTGTGGTGCATTATTCAGTGTTAATTATGTTCAATGCGCTTTTATGACCGTTTTTATTTTTTGGTTGGTCGCTTCTCAATCTATTTGCTAGCCTTCACTTGTACTAAGCAGAAATACTGCTTGTGCATCCAACTCCTTAAACCAAAGTTGTGCCAAATGAGTCCACCATACCTACCTATATGTGGTATTTCCATGCCGTTCCAACTAAATTTGTATGTGCCAACTCTAATTTTCAAAATGAATTTCTGTTTGTGTGCCCGTACCGCTCATGAAGCGGCAGGGGGTGGCCAATATTTTTCCATGCTAGGTATGTTATTCTCAAGATGAGTGTTTATTAACTTGTCATTGCATGAGAGTGTGGAAGGTAATAGGTATGGCTAGTCCCGAAATGGAAAAAAAAGTATATGTTGTTAATAATAAATTCCTTGGAAAGTGTTGGTATGGAAGGCACCCGTGGATACGGCTAGCCATGGATTGTGTGAGAATGGTGGAAAGGAAATAAATTTTAATTTCTATTTGGGAACCACCTATGATTTATCTAGCACGGAAGATATTGGGAATTCTCGGTCATTTTCGTTGACAGGAAAAGCATGCCTCTCAAAACAATTTTATCTCTCAATTTAAGCTATGAGCTCTGGCACCTCTACAAATCTCTGCTTCCCTCTGCGAAGGGCCTATCTATTTACTTTTATGCAATTTTTATTTTTACGTTGAGTCTCCATCTTCTCTTATAAAGCACCAAATAGGGAACACTATTGTCATGCTTGTGTATTGGATGTAGTTAATATTTGAGTGTGTTTCATGAATGGATCAATGATTGAGCATAGTGGGCCAGGGATAACTTTCTTTAGTGTTGATGTTTTGAAAGACATAGTTGATTATTGATATGCTTGAGTATTGATGTTTCCATGTCAAATTATAGACTATTGCCTTGAATCATTCAAAGTCCAAATGTCCATGCTACAAAGAAAAGAATATATGATGAATATGTTAGGTAGCATTCCACATCAAAAATTATGTTTTTATCATTTACCTACTCGAGGACGAGCATGAATTAAGCTTAGGGATGCTTGATACGTCTCCAACGTATCTATAAATTTTGATTGTTCCATGCTATTATATTATCAATCTTGGATGTTTTATATACATTTACTAGCAACTTTATATCATTTTTTGGGACTAACCTATTAACTTAGTGCCCAGTGCCAGTTGCTGTTTTTTTGCTTTGCAGAATATCAGTACCAAACGAAGTCCAAATGCCACGAAACTTTTTGGAGATTTTTTCTGGTGATAAGAGACCCTGGAAGCTTCTGGAGGCCACAAGAAGATGGAGCAGTGGCCCACTAGGCACCAGGGTGCGCCAGGGGCCTCTGGCACGCCCTGGTGGGTAGTGGGGCTCACATGCCTCCATTTGACCTACCTCTGCCTCTATAAATACTCTAATATCCCAAAACCCTCAGGGGAGTCCCCGAAATACTTTTTCCATCGTCGTGATACATCTCCAACGTATCTATAAGTTTTTATTGTTCCATGCTATTATTATATCAATCTTGGATGTTTTATATGCATTATTATGCTATTTTATATCAGTTTTTGGGACTAACCTATTAACCTAGTGCCCAGTGCCAGCTGCTATTTTTTCCTTGTTTTTGTCTTTACAGAAAATCAATACCAAACGGAACAAAACTTTTTGATGATTTTTCTTGGACCACAAGACACCCTGGAAGCTTCGGGAGGAGGCCAGAAGAGCCAGGAGGTGGCCAAAAGCTCAGGGGGCGCGCCCCGGGGGGCCCAAGCTGGTGGGCCCCCGTGGCACTTCCAACCCTAATTTTTCCTCTATAAATACCCAAATATTCCCCATAGACCAAAGGCAGACCAAAAATACTTTTCCGCCGCCGCAAGTTTCTCTTCGTGAGATCCCATCTGGGGACCTTTTCCGGTACTCTGTCGTAGGGGGATTCGATCACGGAGAGCTTCTACGTCAACCTTGCTGCCCTTCCGATGATGTGTGAGTAATTTACCACAGACCTACGGATCCATAGCTAGTAGCTAGATGGCTTATTCTCTCTCATTGATCTTCAATACAATGTTCTCCTCGATGTTCTTGGAGATCCATTCGATGTAATCTTCTTTTGCGGTGCGTTTGTTGAGATCAGATGAATTGTGGGTTTATGGTCAGATTATATATGAATATTATTTGAGTCTTCTCTGAACTCTTTTATGCTGGATTTATATAGCTTTGTATTTCTCTCCGATCTATTGATTTGGTTTGGCCAACTAGATTGATTTTTCTTGCAATGGGAGGAGTGCTTTTTAATGGGTTCAATCTTGCGGTGCTCAATCCCAGTGATAGAAAGGGACATGACACGTATTTGTATTGTTGCCATTAAGGATAAAATATGGGAATTGTTCATATTGATTGGATCTATCCCTCTACATCATATCATCTTGCTTAAGGCGTTACTCCATTCTTGTTAACTTAATACATTAGATGCATACTAGATAGCGGTCGATGTGTGGAGTAAAAGTAGTAGATGCTGGAAGGAGTCGGTCTACTTGTCACGGACATGATGCCTATATACATGATCATTGCCTTAGATATCGTCATAACTATGCACTTTTCTATCAATTGCTCGGCTGTAATTTGTTTACCCACTGTATGCTTTCTTTCAAGAGAGAAGCCTCTAGTGAAAACTATGCCCCCCTGGTCTATCTTTTATTATATTATTTTCAGATCTATAAAATCAAAAACACAAAAATACCTTGCTGTAATTTATTTACTTTTATTTTATTTAGCACTTTTACTTATCTTTTATATCTATCACTATCAGATGTCATCCTTGCAAGTAACCGTGAAGGGATTGACAACCCCTTTATCACGTTGGGTGCAAGTATTTGTTTGTTTGCGTTGGTGCAATTATTGGGGTCTTGTGTGTTCCTCCTACTGGATTGATACCTTGGTTCTCAACTGAGGGAAATACTTATCTCTACTATGCTGCATCACCCTTTCCTCTTCAAGGAAAAAACCAATGCAAGCTTAAGAAGTAGCAGGAAGAATTTCTGCCCCCGTTGCCGGGGAGGATCTACATCAAGCCTACCAAGTACCCATCATAAACTCTCATCTCTTTCATTTACATTGTTTGCCATTTGCCTCTCATTTTCCTCTCCCCCACTTCTAAAATGTTTTCCAAAAAATACAAAAATATTTGCCTTCTTTTCGTTGGCTTTTTCATTTGCTTTTTGTTTGCTTGTGTGCTAGATTGCTTGCTTTGTCATCATGTCTCAATTTAAAAATCTTGATCCTTACCACAGAAAGTTGGAAGAGATTGAAAATAATGCAAAAGCTTCATGTCTTTGCAATTCGAGCATAATAGTTTCTTTAGGAAGGAACTTAAAGATCAATCTACTATGATAGAATATATCAATAAACAGCTTGATGATGTTAATAAAGAAGTTAGTGGTCTTCAATCTCAACTCATTCATATTGAAAGTTTAGTAGGCCAAATTTTCGATAAGTAAACTACGTTAGTAAATAAGATGGCTGCTAAACCTGAATCTTTGAATCATGATGAAGATCTTGAAATAATTGGTGTGACTCGTATTGAATCTTTGTTTGCTAATATAGAACTTGATAAAGAAGGGACTGGATAGGAGTCAACTTTAGCGAGATGGCTTCCCAATAATTTGGACGGTGAAGATCTTAATGAAAAAACTGACAAAAGTGGGTTTGGTGAGGTCAAAACCTTAACTAGTGATGTGCCCACTCTTTTGGATTACAAGAAATTTAATTATGATAATTGTTCTTTGATTGAGTGCATTTCTTTGTTACAATCTATGCTTAATTCACCTCATGCTTATGATCAAAATAAGGCTTTTACTAAACATATCGTTGATGCTATGATGAAATCTTTTGCAGAAAAAACTTGAGTTGGAAGTTTCAATCCCTAGAAAGTTATATGATAAATGGGAACCTACTATTAAAATTAAGGTTAAAGATTATGAGTGCAATGCTTTGTGTGATTTGGGTGCTAGCGTTTCCAATATTCCAAAATCTTTATGTGATGTGCTAGGCTTCCATAAACTTGATGATTGTTCTTTAAAGTTGCACTTAGTGGATTCTACCATTAAGAAACCTATGGGAAGAATTAATGATGTTATTATTATTGCAAATAGGAATTATGTGCCCGTAGATTTCATTGTGCTTCATATTGATTGCAATCCTACATGCCCCATAATTCTTGGTAGACCTTTCCTTAGAACGATTGGTGCAATTATTGATATGAAAGAAGGAAACATTAGATTTCAATTTCCATTAAGGAAGGGCATGGAACACTTTCCAAGAAAGAAAATTAAGTTACCATATGAATCTATTATGAGGGCCACTTACGGATTGAATACCAAAGATGACAAAACCTAGATCTATGCAATATGACTAGCTAGGGGCATAAAACAATAGCGCTTGTTGGGAGGCAACCCAATTTTATTTTATGTTTTTGCTTTTTCTTCTTTTTTAAATAAATATGAAATTATACTTCTGTTATGATTGTGTTTTAGTGTTTTAATTAGTGTTTGTGCCAAGTAAGACCTTTGGGATGATTTGGAAGATCGTTGATTTGATTCTGGAAAAAAAGAGAAACTTTTGCATCTAGTGGAAGAATTGTTAAAATTTGCTGGAACATGGAAAAATTCTAAATTGTTTACACAAGATTGATATAGGGATTGCCTGCATATTCTAATTTTTCAGAATTTTTGGAGTTATAGAAGTATGAGCTTAATTTAGGTTTCTTGAGACTGTTCTGTTTTTGACAGATTCTATTTTCATTGTGTTGTTCGCTTGTTTTGATGAATCTATGGGTTGTATCGGGGGTTTGAACCATGGTGAAGTTAAAATACAGTAGATATAATGCAAATATAAAATTGGAATGAGTTTACAACAGTACCTAAAAGTGGTGATTTATTTTATTACACTAATGGATCTCATGAGTTTTCTGTTGAGTTTTGTGTTGTGAAGTTTTCAAGTTTTGAGTGAAGTTTCGATGGGCTAAGGAATAAGGAGTGGCAAGAGCTTAAGCATGGGGATACCCATGGCACCCCAAGGTAATATTCAAGGACAACCAAGCGTCTAAGCTTGGGGATGCCCTGGATGGCACCCCCTCTTTTGTCTACAATCCATCGGTAAATTACTTGAGGCTATATTTTTATTCAGTACATGATATATGTTTTGCTTGGAGCATCTTGTATTATATGAGTCTTTGCTTTATTTGCTTTTTAGTTTGACACAATCATCCTTGCTGGATGCACCTTTTTGAGAGGGACACACATTAATCGTGAATTTGCTAGAATACTCTATGTTCTTCACTTATATCTTTTGAGGTAGGTAGTTGCTCTAGTGCTTCACTTATATCTTTTAGAGCACGGCGGTGGTTATATTTTAAAGAAATTGATGAACTCTCATGCTTCACTTATATTATTTTGAGAGTCTTATAAATAGTATGGCAATTTGCTTAGGTTGTGAATTTAGTCCTAATATGATGGGTATTCAAGACGGATATAATAAAAACTTCCATGAAGATCATTGAATATATGAGAAGTTTGATTCCTTGCATTTGTTTTGAGATATGAAGATGGTGATATTAGAGTCATTCTAGTGGTAATTGTGGTTTAGTAAGTGTCGTGGTTCTGTCACGGCAGATGTCCTTGTGAAAGGACTTAGTCGTGAGGCCATCGCCGCTAGGTGATTGCTTGAACGGGGTTGATCGGAATCGAGAGACAAGGGTTTACCCAGGTTCGGCCCCTCATGGTGGAGGTAAAAGCCTACTCATGCTTGATTGATATTGATGATGATGATCTCGATTACAAGGGTGCTACTTGGCTATCCGAGTACTCGAGAGCTTGTAACTTGGTCTTTTCCGCCTTAGGGGCTCCCCTTTATATATAGGTTGAGACCCTAGGCTTACAATAGAGTCCGGGTCATATTGCAACCCGTGTACTAATATACTTCCTGCTTATCTTATTTCCTAAGTAAGGAAACTCCAGGTGGCGACTCATACTTCTGAGCCATCAAGCGGCGTCTTCAAGTGCTGGGCCCCAAGCCGGCCCACCCTGTGATCCGCCCCACAGGTCTTGATGTCTTGGCGCCTTGGCCCATCTTGAGTCTTGATCCTAAGTCGCCATTTGACTAACCCGGCCCATCATGGCGGGTCATATCGTGGGGTTATATCCCCAACATTAGCCCCTAGATTCATTTGAATTTATTCATGTCAATCTTTTAACCCGGTGAACATCTTGAGTCACCTTCCTTTCCTAGGAAACACTTTCATCACCGGGTTAATGATTCCGGCTTATGGTAATTCACACTTAAATTTTTTCCATGTCCTCAATCTATGATGTCATCTTCCAGATTTCCTGGAACTATAGCATGACATCATAACGAATCTTTAAGTATATCTGTCAAGGCCAAACAACGAGGCGTCCATTACTCAAAAAAGTTACTGCGCCTCCTCAATTCTCGCGCCCGCCTTTTCCTATTCTCTCAATCTTATAAATACACCCAAGGGGATTTCTTTTTCATTTTTACTGCTTCACACCCTCGCGTCTTATTCTTCCTCACATCTCCCCTGCTCGCAACCACAACTCCGCCGCCGCGTGACCTCGAGTGCTCCGGCGACCCTGGCCGCCTCCCCAACGTCACATGCGCCGTGGGAGGAGCCTCTTAAGAACAGGTCCACAGCTTCTGTCGTGCTCAGGTAAACCTCATTGCCCCCTTCTAGATCCTTAGTAGTTTACCTAGTTGATCGGTGTTCTTTGGTGGTCATAGGCCGTACCACTATAGATCTTTGCTCCAGATCTAGTTCTAAATACTTTTGTTATAGAAACACTTCGTTGCTAGTTGTAGCATCATTTTTGAATCTAGGAACCTCAAATCTTCATTAGCAATCGTAACCTGAGTAACCAGTGTTACTGCTGTATGAGCTGGGTATAGTAAATATTTTTCTTTTCAAGCTATTTTGTAGATCCATAATTGCAGATGCTTCCAATAGAAACTTGTTTGTCCAACACTTAGCCAAATATCATAATCTTAAATTTAGGATAAGGTGCCTTCATACTTTGCTGGCTCATTATCGTGCATCATACCCTTAATTTTGAGATAAGCCACCTCAATCCTCGCCGGCTCGTTTATGCATAGAACTCGTCAGTTGCAGTAATCATAATTTGTACTTTTCTTAGGCCGACTCATTTATGACTTTGGCGTCTCATTAACACTTGAATATGCAGTTGACTCGCCCTTTACCTTAGCTATTTTATCATGTTGCCAACTCATCATGTGGGAAAAAACCTGGCGAATTGTTGTTCGTAAATGACCCGCCATCCATATTTTTCTACAGTCTTTAGTCTTGGTTTAGGCGACTCATCATGTCGAAAACTACAACTTGTAACTGGGTGAGGTCCCAAGCTTCAAAGCTCATGCTTGATGATTTCGTGAGTCAAGGTTTACTGCCGGCTCAAGAGGTGATTGGCTGGTGAGCTCCTGGCACAGAAGATGTCCCTCAACTCGGAGAGGGAGAAGTGATTGTGTTCACAGACCACCTTATTAGAGGTTTCACTCCACCCGGGTCGAAGTTTTTCCGGGATGTCCTCAACTTCTACAATCTTCACCCTCAAGACCTCGCTCCAAACTCCATAATCAACCTATGCCAGTGTTAAGTATTCTGCAAAGTTTACTTACAGACAGAAGCAACTGTCCCTATCTTCAGGGAATTCTTCTGTATCAACTGTCAAACAAAATGCACAGATGGCCCTAGTATAGAGCTTGGTGGGATCTCAATTCAAAGGCGGAGAAATGTTTCTGTCCCACAAGCTACCCTGTCGAGTCATCCCAAAGGTTGGAACAAGACCTGGTTCTATTGTATGAATACTGCCCCAGCTGATGAAAATCCTTTGCCGGGTTACAGAACTGACCGCCTTGATAATAGCATCAAGTATCCTGGCTGGGCTTCTGCAGAAGAACGTGCTCAAGTCACCCACATATATCCTAGGGTGAGAGCTTTACGAGCCAATGGCTTAAGTGGAGTTGACTTGACCCGATGCTGGGTCAGCTAGAGGATTCAACCCTTAAGCCGCCGTGGCGGCTTAATGTGCACTTATACTGGCGGCTTAAATGACACGCAACGCTTGTAAACAAAATTGTGAAGAAACTACTAGGGGAGTCTCAGGAGGCCTGCAACAAGATAGGTCTTAACCCCTTCTGTGTTCAGAATCCTGCACCTCCAGTTAGTATGCTTATAATCATTTGTCTGGTTCGTCAATCCTTTTCTTAACTTGAACTCACTTGTTGATCTTGCAAAAATTTCTGCAGGCCAATTCTCCATTCTGGAACAGGAAAAAGAAGAAAACTTAAGTGCGCAAGTCTAAGGCTGCCCCGACTTCAAGAAGAAATAAGCCGGCTGTTGCAAGTGACCCAGTAGCCGGAGATGAGTCGCTAGCGGCTGATGATGAGTCAGAGGTAGAACTTGACTCCCTCGGCCGTCTTTTTATTGAACTTGTCGATGCCTCTTATTCTCAGGATAACACCGAAACAAGTCGGGCTAGTGATGCTGAGGTAATTTCAATTTCTCCCGGCTCAGAAAACTTGCCTCCAAAGAAAATAAGGTGGGTCGTTCGAAAAGTAAAGTTTTCTCACCCTGACGCTTATTTGGATCCTAAATTTCTTTCGAAAAGGCACAACATGAAGGTACTTTGAGACGCCAAACCCGGAGCGGCTCTGGAGGGTTGGTTGCCTGCTTATCTAATGTGCAGAACACCCGCAAGCGACGTACAGAGGTGCCTCTTAGTCCAACATTATCTCTTCCTCAAGCCGGTCTTTTTAGATGACCTCTTAACCCGTCTGACTCAAATTATCAGGAGTCGCCGCCATCTTCTAGAGGTTTAACTAGTACTCAGCTACCTCCATTTACCATCAACCAAGGGTAAGTGCCTTAAATGAGTCATGTTTCACTTATAGCCATCACTTTGTACCATTGAATATATTCCTTGCGATTGCAGTGCCCAAGCCAAGAAGAGTAAAACTGCCGAGTCATCTGCCGCCCCAACTGTCAATGAGACTCAAGATCTTCAGCAGGGTAACCCAGAAATTCCGGTTACTCAAACAAACTTGGATGACGTGCAGCCGGCTCAGGAGCCAATTATAGCTGATAAGCCGCCAACGGCTAATGAAACCCTTCTTGATGATCAAGCCAAGCCAGACAAGCCGGCTGACCATCTTTAGCCGCCGAGCCCGACTCATGCTCCAAGCCCTCATCAAGAGGCTGAAAATGTTAACCGGATGATAGTTGATGCTAAAGTGGTCATTACTGGAATAGGTCACGGGGCTGCCGATACCTCAACTAGTTTGACCAAGATTCCAGCCATGGATGAGCCGGCTTGTGAAGACAAGGGTAAGGCAAAATTGGAGCTGCCTGGCTTTGATACTATGATCAGTGAAGAGCTTCATCATGAGTTCTTGACCCGGCTATCTAAAAGCCGTGATATGGAAGCCAACATAGTCAATATGTTGAAGAAGAAACATGAGGTATGATCTTAACTCGCCCTTGTCATACTTATATGTATGTATGTTTAGCCCCCAAGTGTTAGACATAGTTAATCATAGGTATGTGTAAGACTTGTATATAAAATCTGAAAAACTTGGATGTGTAGCCCCCAAGGGCCAGGTTATCATGCAAATGATAAGTCGGTTCTCCAAATATAAGTCCTTAGTGATAAAAACAGAAGAAATACGATGTAGCCCCCAAGGGCCGACTCAGCTGGATGAGCTGAGTCAGGTCGGTTGATATATTTTGGATAATGAAAAATGACATGCATTAGCCCCCAAGTGCCATGTATGTTGCAGGCAACTGCTTGGGACTTTTGAAAATAGAACAAATTCACATTGTATAGCCCCCAAGTGTCGGGTCGTGCATTCATGCCGACTTGGGACTAACTTGTATTTGAAATGCTTATCTTTTTTCAGGAGACTTTGAATGCAGCCGAGTCACAATTGACCGGCTTCAAGAAAAAGTTTGATGATGAATAAACTTTGCGGATCAAAGCAAAGTCGAGCCTGTAATCCTCTGTTGAAGAGCTGGAAAAAGTGAAGGCGGATTTTGATAAGGAAAGAGCCACCTTCGAGACCGAGAAAACCACCTTGCTCAAGCGTGCAGAGGATGCTGAAGGCCAACTTAAGACAGTGACTAAAGAACTGGACGGGTTGAAGCGTCATATTGCTCAAATGATAGAAGCAATTTTTGGCAAGTGATTCATTGATTTTGTATGAATAACTTGCCTGGCAACTCATATATGTGAATAACTCGCCTGACGTCTTATGTGTCGGAATATATGCAGGTCCCAGAAGTCAGAATCTCTGACAAGATAATCTGATGAAATTAAAGGCCGTATACATGTTCCTAGAGAGATTATACTCTGGAAGCTTGTTTTCCATCATGGCTATCACAGGTGGAAGAGACCCACCGCGATTCATAAGAGACGTGTTGATGTTACTCTCAACCGTCCCAAGGCAAATAGAAGAATTGAAGAAATCAGCCACCCGAGCAGGTGCATTGACGTCTTTGAGTCGGGCCAAGGCTTATTATCTAGAGATGGATACTGAAGAGATGGTCGGCGGGTTTCCACGATTTAATGATGATGGTAGTGAGTTTTCACCAGAAGATTATGCCCGTTGTGTGAAAGAGACCCGTGTATTGGCGAGTCAGCTAGTTGAAGAGCTCAACTTCAAGAATTACCAGCAGGCTTATGATGAAAATAACACGCGAGTTCACCCGCCAACCTTTGAGCCCTTTTACTTGACTCCAGAACGTCGTAAGCATACTTTTGCCCCTGATGTCGACCCCTCACCTATCATGCATGATGACGCCGTCTTCCAAGCCTTAACCAGTATCGACTGGAATCTAGACAACCTTCAGATCGGGGTTGTAGAAGAGTCGGCGCAAGATGACCCGGAGGCGTCAACAACTGGAGGTCATCAAGGGAAAGCTAACCCAGAGAGTCACAACCCGGAGGGTACACGTGCTAATTTGCAGGAGTGATAACTCCAAAAAAAACTTTGGTGACTTATTCGGGCCATTGTGTGGCTATGTAATAGGATAGTTTGGAAACACTTGGGTGCTCTGGCGTGCCTTCGCACACTTGAATACTTGGAAGTATTTTGGATGAAATAGTTGAACTGGTGTGGTTGTATGCCAACCAGCCCAATCTGCACTTTGCTAAATAATGTTGTGGCGAGTCATATTTGTATGAACCGCCAATAGTTGATCCTTCTCTGGATTGATTGAAAAGTAAGGAGTAGCATAACCCGGTGTCTTATAAACCCGGTGACTCATGGTCGTAATGCAACTCTATGATTAGGATCAACCGGTGTATTGAGGACCTGGTGGCTCATGGCCAATTGATGATCGAAAAGAGATAGTCCTGTAAGACAGATAATAGTGTAAAAACAAACAAGTTAGATAAACACATAAGTATAAATATTAAGTCGTCTTTCGAGACAAAGTGACCGGCTTTCGAGGCTCGAGTTTTGCTTCAATGAAGCTGCCATGATAGCCAATGGTTTATCCTAGCTTTCTGTAGGCCGGCTCTCACATGACTTAAGCCGGCGTTTTAACCTTGACAAGTTCAGGGTCATAATAGATTGACTGTCAAGAGTACGTTGGGTCATCTTGGCTGATGAGCATCAAGCAAACAGGCAGGTTTAACCATGATAGATATTGTGGCATATGCCAGGTCAAGAGGGTTATTATGAGCTAAACTCGATGAGTTAGAAGCCCCCAAGTGACCTATGATCAAGGAATAAAGACTCATACACAATATTTTGGACAAAACGATAGAGACCCCAAGTTTCGAGGGTGCCGACTTTATTATCATTGATCATAAAAGATATATACACTGATGTATGTACAAAAGTTGGAGCCAGTGGCTCTAAGTGTAATAAGGACGGAGATGAGCAATGTTCCAAGGCCTATTAGTCTCCTCCTCAGATGTACGTGACTTCTTGTGTTCATGTATGCCAATCAGATAATATGACCCGTTGTTGAGGTTTTTGCTGGTGACGAAAGGCCCTTCCCAAGGAGGTGAAAGCTTATGCATACCAGTTTGATATTGAATCAACCAAAGCACTAAGTAGCCCTCCTGGAAAGTACGGCTACGAACTATACGGCTATGATAGCGACGTAGGTCTTGCTGATATATTGCTGATTTTGATGCTGCAAAGTCACATTCTTCCTCCAAAGCATCGAGGGAATCTTGTCGAGTTGTCTCATTGTTTGCTTCAACATAAGCCGCCACTCTGGGGGAATCATGACAAATATCACTTGGGAGTACTGCTTCAGCACCATAAACCATGAAGAAAGGCGTATAACCAGTTGATCTGTCGGGGGTGGTCCGTATGCTCCAGAGGACAGAAGGAAGCTCCTCAACCCAACAACACGGAGTACGCTCGAGAGGAACCATAAGTCTAGGATTGATACCTCATAAAATCTCCTGGTTAGTATGTTCTGCTTGGCCATTGGATTGAGGGTGTGCCACAGAAGCCACGTCAAGCCGTATATGCTCTTGCTGACAAAATTTCTTCATGGCTCCTTTGGACAAGTTAGTCCCATTATCGGTGATGATGTTGTGTGGATAACCAAAACGAAAGATCAACTTCTTCACGAACTTGACTGTTGTTTCTACATCGCAATTACTGATAGGCTCTGCTTCAACCCACTTGGTGAACTTATCAACAGCCACGAGAAGATGAGTTTTCTTGTCTTTGGATCGTTTGAACGAACTAACCATATCAAGCACCAGACCGCAAAAGGCAAAGTGATGGGAATCATCCGGAGTTCTTTAGCCGACACATGAGCCTGTCGTGCACAGTTCTGACATCCATCACACTTACGCATGATGCCTTCAGCATCTGCATGAGCCGTGAGCCAATAGAAGCCGTGTCGAAAAGCCTTGCAACCAATGATCTTGAGCCGGCATGGTGACCACAGTCGCCAGAATGAATCTCATTGAGGATCTCGCGGCCCTCCTCAGGGGAGACATAGCGTTGAAAAACACCAGCGATGCTTCGTCTATGTAACTCGCCATGGACAATAGTCATTGAGTTTGAACGGCGAACAATCTGACGAGCAATAAGTTCATCCTTAGGGAGCTCGTCTCGAGTCAGATAAGTCAAATAAGGGACCGTCCAGTCAGGGGTAGCATGTAAAGCTACCACCAAATGTGCTTTTGAGTCGGGTATAGCCAAATCTTCCTCAGACAGCAGTTTGACAGAAGGATTATGAAGGACATCAAGGAAAACATTGGGAGGGACCGGCTTACATTGAGAACTGAGTCGTGATAATGCATCAGCCGCCTCGTTAAGTCGCCTGTCAATGTGATCCACTTGATAACCCTTAAAATGACCTACAATGTTAGTCACCGCCTGCCGATAAGCCGCCATGAGGGGGTCTTTGGAATCCCACTTTCTAGAAACTTGTTGAGCCACCAAATCTGAGTTGCCCAAACATTTGACTCGGCTGAGATTCATCTCCTTAGCCATCCAGAGACCATGGAGGAGAGCTTCATACTCAGCTGCATTGTTAGTACAAGGAAACATTATCCTCAAGACATAACAAAATTTATCACCTCCTGGGGAAGATAAGATAACTCCAGCCCCCGAGCCCTCCAACTGTATGGAACAATCAAAATGAATTGTCCAATAAGTTTTATCTGGCCTCTCTTCGGGAACTTGAAGTTCAGTCCAATCATTGATGAAATCCACTAGTGCTTGGGACTTGATGGTTGTACGAGGTACATACTTCAGGTAATGTGGTCCAAGCTCAATTGCCCACTTAGCAATCCTTCCTGTGGCTTCCCTTTTTGGATGTTGTCTCCCAACGGGGCAGAACTAACCACAGTTATTGGGCGTTCCAGGAAATAATGCTTTAGCTTACGACTTGCCATGAAGACCCCGAACACCAATTTCTGCCAATGTGGATATCTCTATTTTGACTCTGTCAAGACTTCGCTGATGTAGTAAACTAGCCGCTGAACATGATATTCCTTCCCTGCCTCCTTGCGCTCCACAACAACTGCAACACTTACCGCTTTGTTATTAGCAACAATGTATAGGAGCATAGGCTCTTTGTCGATAGGAGCAGCCAAGATGGGCGGCTCAGCCAACTGCTTCTTGAGGGCTTCGAAAGCGTTGTTAGTAGCGTCACTCCAGACGAAGTTATCAGTCTTTTTAAGCATCTGATACAAAGGGATGGCCTTCTCGCCCAGGCAGCTTATAAATCTACTAGCGACGATACAACCCGCCATGCGCTCTACATCAGTGATATTAGCCGGCTTACCCAAATAGGTGACTGCTTTGACTTTCTCTGGATTAGCTTCGATTCCTCGCTCCGACACCAGGAAACCCAATAATTTGCCTGTTGGAACTCCAAAGACACACTTGGCCGGGTTAAGCATCATCTTGTACCGTCGAATGTTGTCAAAGGTCTCCTTAAGATCATCCAACAAGGTCTCCTTGTTCCGAGACTTGATGACAATATCGTCTACATAAGCATGAACATTGCGCCCAATCTGATTGTGAAAACAATTCTAAACGCAGTGCTGATAAGTCGCCCCGACACTTTTAAGCCCAAAAGGCATCGAGACATAGCAGAAAGCCCCAAAGGGTGTGATAAAAGTCGTCTTCTCCTGGTCCTCAACAACCATCTTGATCTGATGATAGTCAAAGTAAGCATAAACTTTCAAAACCAGCAGTGGAATCGATGATCTAATCAATGCGAGGGAGGGCAAACGGGTCTTTGGGACAAGCTTTATTGAGATATGTGTAATTAACACACATACGCCAAGTGTCATTCTTCTTTAACACAAGCACTGGATTGGCCAGCCACTCAGGGTGAAATACTTCAATGATGAACCCGACATCTAGGAGCCGAGCCACTTCCTCCCCAATAGCTTTTCGTCTCTCCTCGTTAAAATGACGGAGGTATTGCCGGACTGGTTTCATCTTAGGATCAACATTGAGATGGTGCTCAACGAATTCTCTCGGTATGCCAGGCATGTCAGAAGGTTTCCATGCAAAGACATCCCGATTCTCAAGGATGAATTCGATTAGCGCGCTTTCCTATTTGGGATCCTTGCTGGTCCCAATAGTGAACTGCTGAGATGAGTTGCCAGGGACAAAATCAACTTGCTTTGTGTCTCTGGCCGCCTGGAACTTGAGGGGCGGGTCAGACTCCGTGGTGGGTCTTTTCAGAGACGTCATACCAGCCGGGTCAACGTTGGATTTGTAAAATTTCAACTCCTCTTCAGCACAGGCCGACTCAGCATAAGCCACATCCTCTTCTTCACACTCACGAGCAATCTTTATGTTCCCATTGACTGTGATAGTGCCTTTCGGCCCAGGCATTTTGAGCTTGAGATAGACATAGCAGGGCCGAGCCATGAAACAAGTATAAGTCGGCCGCCCGAACAAGGCGTGATACGGACTCTTGATCTTAACCACCTCAAACATGAGAAATTCCATTCTATAATTATACTCATCGCCAAAGGCGACCTCAAGCTTGATCCGCCCAATGGGGAATGCAGATTTCCCGGGAACAATCCCATGAAAAACGATGGAGGAAGATGAAAGCTGCTTCTCTGACAAGTTCATACGCCCGAAGGTGTCATAATATAGAATGTTGATGCTAGTTCCTCCGTCCATGAGTACCTTTGTGAGATTATATCCACCAACATGCGGCACCACCACTAATCCTAAGCCACCAGGGTTATCAACCCGGGGCGGGTGATCAGCCCTACTCCAAGTGACCGTCTGTTCTGACCAATTCAGATACTGAGGAACCATCGGCTCAACCATATTAACAGCATGTTTCTGAACTTTGCTATCATGCTTGCATGTACTGGTAGTAAACACGTGATATTGCCCACTGCTTAATTGCTTAGGATTGCTCTGAAACCCTGTCTGGTTGCTCCAATGTTGATTGCTACCTTGGCGTGAGTGCTGATTGCCACCATGACTTCCAGACCCCTGGTATCCAGATCCTGAGCTGCCCGATCCTTGATAACCCTGGTTGTGATAATTAACTAATGAGCCTCCTCCTGGGAAATTGGGCCGCCAACTCCTGGTTGTCCAGGGTTGCCTCCACCATCGCCAGGATGATTCTGGTGGACTTGATTGCGATAAGCTTGCATTATATGACAGTTTTCCCAAGAGTGACATGCCGGCCTATCCGGGGTACTATGCTTTCGACATGGACCTTTGAGGGCCTCCTCAAAATTTTGAGCTTTATTAGCATTGAACGGTCTCCCAGAATTATTACCCCTATGTCCCTTGAAACCAGTGTTGGTGTTAGCGACAAGATCTAAGCCGCCCTCCTGGTGCTTGCGCTTGCCACCATTGTTGTGACCACCATGGTTGCCATTGTGCCTCGGGTTACCCTACTGCTGACCTTTGCCGCCACCATTCTTCTTACCCTTGTTTGTCTGGTCATCATCCGGGTTAGGATCTTTAGTGGTGTGTGAGTCCGCATACCGGGTTAGAATGGCCATAAGCTCACCCATGTCCGTAACCGTCCTCTTGAGCCGACCAAGCTTTTGGACGAGAGGGTCAAAGTAACAGTTTTTCTCTAGAATCAACACGGCTTGAGCTGCCAATATACCATCTGAGGAGTGGATGATATCCGCGACCCGGTGAGACCAATGATGAGCCAACTTGCCTTCGCGCTGGACACAGTGTTGTAGATCAACAATCGTCATAGGACGCTTGCAAGTTCCCTGGAGTGTTGGTGGAGTTAGGAGGCAGGTTCTTTAGCCAGGTACGAGCCGGCCCCTCCAGCATCATTGTAAAGTACTTGGCGCAGACTGCATCACTGACATCCAACATATCCATGGCAATCTCATAAGTCTTGATCCAAGCGGCCGGCTCAAGGTCGGATGTGTAGTTGGACACTTTCCGGGGGCCCTTGAAATCCTTGGGCATACGCTCGTTGCGCAAAGCCGGCACCAGGCACGGAATCCCGATGGTTCGGGTGCTCGACCCGACACCTTGTGAAGCCAAAGGGGTCACAGGAGGCGACTGATAAACCGCCGCATTAGCAGCCTTTGCTTCCCATCGTGCCCGGACAGAGTCAACAATCTCCTGAGCATCTACAGCCCCCTGCCTGGGCGGGTCACGTTGTTGCTCATGTATCCGCCGGGCATTACTTGAGACGGCCGGCAACTCAGCATGGTGACTTCTGCTCCTACTGGGTTGCGGGGTGGAGTGGAGGCATTCATGACTGTAAGAGTAATTCGTCTGCTGAGCGACCACAGTTTTTAACAACTCAATGGCATGCAGAGCCTCCCTCTCCACAGGGGTTGCACCCGTAATCGGAAGTGCCGCTAGATTGGTAGCAGTTGCCACCAGGTTATCAATAGGGTTGGAGAAGTGACCCACCGGAGTTACAAAGCGATCGGGAGTCATTTGGATAGGCGGCAGGTTTGGAGCAGGCTGGTTTGGAGATGGCCCACCATTACGGCTCTGTGGCATGACCCGGTTCAATTGGGGTATAACCGGTGTTGCAGGGGTGCTTGGCCCTGCGCCTGGTACGGGCGTATTGAAGAGATGTCTTCCCTCGAAGCCAGGAGGCAAATGAGTCACGTGACGTCTCCTGTGAACTTCCTCTGAAGCATGCTGACGAAGGCTCAAACGACACGCCTCTGTCCTTATACACGTTGTCTCATTACGGATCTGTGTTTGCAACTGCGCCATGCGAGTATTCTCAGCGTTGATGTCCTCTTGAGCTTTGTTCATCTGCTCACGGATTTTAGCTACCTCTGCATTGCGTTCTTCTTGGTTTTCTGCTGTTATAGGGGACTCAAGAAGTGTCGTCAATGAGGCGACTAACTCCGAGAAGACTTGAGTTGGCAGCTTAACGAGGCCAGCCGCATTCAGATCCGTCACCGATGCACCGGCGCCTCCTATAGCGCCTGCCACAGTAGAGTCAAGGGCTGGGGCTGTTCCTGCCATGTAGACCGTAGCCCAACTGGGCCACTCATGGTCAGCCGGGGCCGACTCATCATCGGAGCAGCCCCCAAGCCTGCGGTCGTACAAGGGGCGGATTGACTCCGTCTCCGCGACCAATGACTCGCCGTCGGAGTAGACCAGAGTGTTGTCGCTCGACACCGAGTTGTCTACGAGGTCAACCCCCTGGGTGAAGCCAATGAAAACGTGGTTCCGACTGGCTTGAGGTTGGGCGGGTTGCATGCGCCGAGCCGACTGGACAATGTCAGTGCAGATGTTCGGCTCAGGTCCTAATTCGCCGATCTTGCCGATGAAGACGTGGATCTTGCCAAAGGGGACCCGGTACCCGTACTCAATTGAGTCGGCCTCGGGGCCCTAGCCTGAGTCGTCAATGTAGAGCTTGCCACATTGACTCTTGGTCATGCAGCCGATCATGTATCCCTCGATCCCTGGGAGAGCTCCCTCCAAGAACTCAACACCACTGAGCGATAACCCCACGGTGGGCACCAACTGTCGTAGTTTTGTCACGGCAGATGTCCTTGTGAAAGGACTTAGCCGAGAGGCCATCGCTGCTAGGTGATTGCTTGAGCGGGCCTGATCGGAATCGAGAGACAAGGGTTTACCAAGGTTCGGCCCCTCACGATGGAGGTAAAAGCCTACTCCTGCTTGATTGATATTGATGATGATGATCTTGATTACAAGGGTGCAACTTGGCTAACCTAGTACTCGAGAGCTTGTAACTTGGTCTTTTCTGCCTTAGGGGCTCCCCTTTATATATAGGTTGAGACCCTGGGCTTGCAATAGAGTCCGGGTCGTATTGCAACCCGTGTACTAATATACTTCCTACTTATCTTATTCCCTAAGTAAGTAAACTCTAGGTGGTGACTCATACTTCTAAGCCATCAAGCCAGCGTCTTCAAGTGCTGGGCCCCAAGCCGGCCCACTTTGTGAGCCGCCCTGCGGGTCTTGATGTCTTGGCGCCTTGGCCCATCTTGAGTCTTGATCATAAGTCTCCATTTTAATGATCTGACCCATCATGGCAGGTCATATCATGGGGTTATATCCCCAACAGTAAGAATATTTGTTTTAAGGTTCATGATTCACGAAGAATGCACGTATGGTCTCTCGTTATGCTATGAAATTGGAGCATGATTTATTATTGATTGTCTTCCTTATGAGTGGCGGTCGGGGATGAGTGATGGTCTTTTCCTACCAATCTATCCCCCTAGGGGCATGCGTAGTAGTACTTTGCTTCAAGGGCTAATAAACTTTTGCAATAAGTATGTGAGTTCTTTATGACAAATGTGAGTCCATGGATTATACGCACTCTCACCTTTCCGCATTTTGCTAGCTTGTTTGGTACCGTGCATTGCCCCTTCTCACCTTGAGTTGTGGTGCAAACTTCGCCGGTGCATCCAAATCCCGTGATATGATACTCTCTTTCACACATAAGCCTCCTTATATCTTCCTCAAAACAGCCACCATACCTACGTATTATGGCATTTCCATAGCCATTCCAAGATATATTGCCATGCAACTTCCACCGTTTCATTTTATTATGACACATATCATCATTGTCATATTGCTTTGCATGATCATATAGTTGACATAGTATTTGTGGCTTGGCCACCGTTCATATTTTTGATACATGTCATGCTAGATCATTGCACATCCTGGTACACCGTCGGAGGAATTCATATAGAGTCATATTTTTGTTCTAGTATCGAGTTGTAATTCTTCAGTTGTAAGAAAATAAAAGTGTGATGATCATCATTATTAGAGAATTGTCCCATGTGAGGAAATAATGATGGAGACTATGATTCCCCCACAAGTCAGGATGAGACTCCGGACGAAAAAAATATAAAAAAAAGGAGGCCAAAAGAGACCAAAAAGAAAAAGAGGCTGAAGTGCCCAACAAAAAAAAAGAAAAAAAAGAGAGAAAAAGAGAGAAGGGACAATGTTACTATCCTTTTCCACACTTGTGCTTCAAAGTAGCACTATGTTCTTCATGATAGAGAGAGTCTCCTATTTTGTCACTTTCATAGATTACTAGTGGGAATTTTTCATTATAGAAAATTGGCTTGTATATTCCAATGATGGGCGTCCTCAAATTCCAGAGGTCTTCATGAGCAAGCAAGTTGGATGCACACCCACTTAGTTTTCTTTTGAGCTTTCATACACTTATAGCTCTAGTGCATCCGTTGCATGGTAATCCCTACTCCTTGCATTGATATGAATTGATTGGCATCTCCATGGCCCATTAATTAGCCTTGTAAATGTGAGACTTTCTTCCCTTTTGTCTTCTCCACACAACCTCCAACATCATACTCTATTCCACCCATAGTGCTATATCCATGGCTCACGGTCATATATTGCGTGAGAGTTGAAAAAGCTGAAGAGCGTTAAAAAGTATGAACCAATTGCTTGGCTTGTCATCAGGGTTGTGCATGATAAATACTTTGTGTTAAGAAGATGGAGCATGACAAGACTATATGATTTTGTAGGGATAACTTTCTTTAGCCATGATATTTTGAAAAGACATGATTGCTTTTTAGTATGCTTGAAGTATTATTGTTTTTATGTCAATATTAAACTTTTGTTATGAATCTTACGGATCTGAATATTCATGCCACATAAAGAAAAGATTACATGATAAACATGTTAGGTAGCATTCCACACATCAAAAATTCTATTTTTATCATTTACCTACTCGACGACGAGCGGGAATTAAGCTTGGGGATGCTTGATACGTCTCCAACGTATCTATAATTTTTGGTTGTTCCATGCTATTATATTATCAATCTTGGATGTTTTATATGCATTATTATGATATTTTATATCATTTTTTGGGGACTAACCTATTAACCTAGTGCCTAGTGACAGTTGTTGTTTTTCCTTGTTTTTGTCTTTACAGAAAATCAATACCAAACGGAGTCCAAACTGAACGAAAAATTTTGACGATTTTTCTTGGACCACAAGACACCCTGGAAGCCTCAGGAGGAGGCCAGAAGAGCCATGAGGTGGCCACAAGCTCAGGGGCATGCCCCGGGGGGTGGGCACCCCCCAAGCTTATGTGCCCCCCGTGGCACTTCCAACCCTAATTTTTCTTCTATAAATACCCAAATATTCCCCATAGACCAGAGGGCACACCAAAAATACTTTTCAGCCGCCACAAGTTTCTGTCTTCGTGAGATCCCATCTGGGGATTCGGTCACGGAGAGCTTCTACATCAACCTTGCTGCCCTTCCGATGATGTGTGAGTAGTTTACCACAGACCTACAGGTCCATAGCTAGTAGCTAGATGGTTTCTTCTCTCTCTTTGATCTTCAATACAATGTTCTCCTTGATGTTCTTAGAGATCTATTCGATGTAATCTTGTTTTGTGGTGCGTTTGTTGAGATCCGATGAATTGTGGGTTTACGATCAGATTATCTATGAATATTATTTGAGTCTTCTCTGAACTCTTTTATGCATGATTTATATAGCTTTGTATTTCTCTCCGATCTATTGATTTGGTTTGGCCAACTAGATTGATTTTTCTTGCAATGGGAGAGGTGCTTTGTAATGGGTTCAATCTTGCGGTGCTCAATCCCAGTGACAGAAACGGACATGACACGTATTTGTATTGTTGCCATTAAGGATAAAAAGATGGGGTTTGTTCATATTGATTGGATCTATCCCTCTACATCATGTCATCTTGCTTAAGGCGTTACTCCGTTCTTGTTAACTTAATACACTAGATGCATGCTGGATAGCGGTCGATGTGAGTAGATGCTGGCAAGAGTCAGTCTACTTGTCACGGACATGATGCCTATATACATGATAATTGCCTTAGATATCGTCATCACTATGCACTTTTCTATCAATTGCTCAACAGTAATTTGTTTACGCACCGTATGCTTTCTTTCAAGAGAGAAGCCTCTAGTGAAAACTATGGCCCCCGGGTCTATCTTTTATCATATTATTCTCAGATCTATAAAATCAAAAACACAAAAATACCTTGCTGCAATTTATTTACTTTTATTTTATTTAGCACTTTTACTTATCTTTTATATCTATCACTATCAGATCTCATCCTTGCAAGTAACCGTGAAGGGATTGATAACCCCTTTATCGCGTTGGGTGCAAGTATTTGTTTGTTTGTGTAGGTGCAATTATTGGAGACTTGTGTGTTCCTCCTACCGGATTGATACCTTGGTTCTCAACTGAGGGAAATACTTATCTCTACTTTGCTGCATCACCCTTTCCTCTTCAAGGGAAAAACCAATGCAAGCTCAAGAAGTAGCACGCCACAAGATCCTGAACCACGAGATCCCATCTAGAGGCCTTTTCCGGCACTCTTACGGAGCGGGTAACGATCACGGAGGGGTTCTTCATCATCCTTGCTGCCCCTCCAATGATGTGTGAGTAGTTTACCACAGACCTATGGGTCTATAGTTAGTAATTAGATGGCTTCTTCTCTCTTTTTGATCTTCAATATAATGTTCTCCTCGGTGTTCTTGGAGATCTATTTGATGCAATTCTTTTTGCGGTGTGTTTGTTGGGATCTAATGAATTGTGAGTTTATGATTAGATCTATCCATCAATATTATTTGAGTTTTCTTTGAACTCTTTTATGCATGATTGTTATAGCCTCGTATTCCTTCTCCGATTTATTGGTTTGGTTTGGCCAACTAGATTGATTTATCTTGCCATGGGAAGGGGTGCTTTGTGATGGGTTCGATCTTGCGGTGCTCAATCTCAGTGACAGAAAGAGAGATAACACACATGTATCATTGCTATGAAGGGTAACAAGATGGGATTTATTTCATACGTGAGTTTATCTTGTCTACATCATGTCATCTTGCTTAAAGCATTACTCTGTTCTTTCATGAACTTAATACACTAGATGCATGCTGGATAGCGGTGGATGTGTTGAGTAATAGTAGTAGATGCAGGCAGGAGTCGGTCTACTAATCTTGGACGTGATGCCTATATACATGATCATTCCCTTGGATATCATCATAATTATTTGCTTTTCTATCAATTCCCCAACAGTAATTGTTTTACCCACTGTATGTTATTTTCTCGAGAGAAGCCTCTAGTGAAAACTATGGCCCCCGGGTCTATTTTCTATCATATATTAAAACCAAAAATACCTTGCTGCAATTTTCTTTTATTTATTTTATTTTGTATTTTTGTTAGATCTATTTATCAAAACCTATACAATTTAATCTTTCTCTTAACTGTTGAGGGATTGACAACCCCTCTACGCGTTGGGTTTGCAAGTATTTGTTGTTTGTGTGCAGGTGTTGTTTACATAGTGTTCCTTGGTTCTCCTTCTGGATTGATAAGCTTGGTTTCATAAATGAGGGAAATACTTATCTCTAATGTACTACATCATCCCCTCCTCTTCGGGGAAATCCCAACGAAGTTCACAAGTATTAAACTCCTACTTATGAGTCATACATAACCCCACCGTGTTCTCTTCCCGAACTCCCTCGCAAAGAGATGATCACGGTTACGCACGCGGTTGGTGTATTTTAATTTGGATTTAGTGTCAAGTTCTCTGCAACTGGATATTATAAATTTCCAATTCGCCACATAACCGCGGGCATGCCTTTCTGAAAGATTTAACCCTACAGGGGTGTCCCAACTTAGTCCATCACAAACTCTCACGATGAGCGTTGGAAAGACCTCAACCTCGAGATAGTCCAAGTATCCTCGAAATACCGGTGCACAAGACATATCGACAATGGTAAAACAAAACCAGCAAGACCTCCCGACGTGTCGATGATCCCGATAGGGGCCACATATCTCATTCTCAGGACACGGCGGATGGGACAAGCTACGAGTGAAACCAGACCTCAAGTTTTGCCGCGGTGGCCCCGCAGGCCGCCCGTTTTGGACGAACACCATCAGCACTAGCCCACCTGTATCATGTTGAATTAATCCGTGGGTAGCGCTAACTCCCTATGCGTTAATAACTTATCAGTATTATTATGTTGGCAAATTTTAAAACCAAAGTTTGTTCTTGCTGGAAGAGTTTTATTCGAAGCGAACTTTCAAGGGGGGCCATAAACCCCAATCGTGTTAGGAACGCTAATCAAGGAACATAACACCGGTATGACGGAAACTAGGGAGCATGAGTGGAACAAAACACCAAGCAAAAGGTCAAGCCTTCCACACACACAACCAAGTATATAGTTGCATTAATTAAAAATACGAGATATTGTGATATCCCATGATATCCATGTCCCAGCATGGAACAACCTGCAGCTGCACCTGCAACTAGCAACACTATAAGAGGGGTTGAGCAAAGCTGTAACATAGCCAATCAACGGTTTGCTAGGATAGTGGAGCTTAAAGGCTTATCATGGCAATTGGGAGGCTGACAAACAAGTGGTGGGTAGCGAGACATAGCGATAGCATCGAGATAACTAGCAAGCAAAGATAGTAGTGATATCCAAGGTAATGATCATTTTGCCTGGAATCCCGCTAGGAAGAAGACTGAATCCATGAAGTGGATGAACGGGCGTAGCCGAACGAATCCTCATACTCCGAAACATGTAACCGGAACTATCGAGAAGAAGCACAACCGGAAAGAAGCAAACAACACGGTAAACAAACATCCCATAAACTTGGCATGATGCATGTCCAGTTTAAATAGACATGGCATGGCAAAGTGCAATAATCAAATACTACACATTAAGTGAAGCTTAATATGCAACGGGTTGCATATTGGCGAAACTCCACCGTCGAATTATTTAGTTCACTCTCGTTTATGTACTCATCAATATTAAATGTTGGTTAACATGGAAAGAGGTGAAGCAATAGTAAACTACCTATTTAGGAAGGTTTAAATGAGGCCCAAGACAACAAATAATAATTCCGGAAAATCCCCATATGTAATTTTCAAATTTGCTACTGTTCTTCCGAAAACACAAATTTATTATTGTTAAACATAAAAAGTATGTGCACCATGTTAATCTACACATTTTTCTGCCCCATTTACATATAAAGTTTATTTAATTCGGAGCTATGGTTATTTAGTTATGAAATAAACCGTTTTAGCATGACATTTATGCAAATTTAACCAAACAACAATTTTAAATATTTTTAACATGTATGAAAGCTGGATATTATTAAACTAAATGAAATTCCACCCAAGTTTCATATTTGACATGTTTTATTATGATACATGGATATTTAGTTGTTAGCCTTTTAATACGATGGCGTTTTTTTGTAATTAAGCATGCACTTGAAAATAGACAAATCGTCGGAACATGAAAAAAATAGAGTCGGGCCGAAACTGGAACAAGGTGTGCACTAGATAGCTATGTGGTGCACAGTGCGAGGGTTAGGCGGGGCGGCTCACCATGGGCTTGGCCCAGAAGGTGAAGCAGGTCGGCGGGGTGACTGGCAGTGGCGCGGTTGGGTCGCACGAGGTAGAGGTGGCCCACGCGGTGGCACTGGTAGCCCACGATGTTGACGTTGCCCGTCAGCGAGGCTGGATGAAGCGGGCGAGGAGGCAGGGCTCGGCGCAGAGCAAAGTGCGGCGGCTGCTGATGGATGGATGGGACAAGCTAGGGGCTAGGGTTTACACTGGTTGGTACTCCCTTTGTCCGGTGAAAAGTGTACATATAGAAATTTTAGGACAAATTATGGAGTGGAGTAAAAAATGCATTGGAAAGGTGCAAGCCACCATCTCTCTCCTTTTTAATTATCCTACCCCCAATAACCTAAGTGCATGAAAAAATTAAAGAGACCATATGTAGAATGCTATTGGTCTTGATTACCGTGTGATGAGAGAGAAGCAATTTTTTTCTACTTTAATGTGCATTGGGAAGATAGATGTACACTCTTTTGTGGACAAATTTTAAAGCCAAATGTACACTTTTCACCGGACGGAGGGAGTATGTGGGTGGTCTATATATAGGGGAATGGAACTAGGTTTGGGCCCTCTGATTATATCGAACGGTCAAGAATAGATAGGATAGGGGAGTCCAATTAAGAAACCGAAGATGTTTGGAGATGTTTGGGGTTGATCCGGACCCATCGGTCATGATTACCCGGTTTGGGTTTGGGCAAGGTTTCAGACTAGGTTACGAGTGGGTTTGTGCGCTGATGCAGTGGCCGCGTGCAAGTGTGGTTGGTCTCATAATGGTCAACGAAGACAACAGGGAGAAGCGGCGAATACGACGGATGCAAGTTTTGAAAGACGACAACGAAGTGTCAATGCAATGCGAATGATGCGATGATGAATGCAACGAACAAATATATAACGCGGCGATCATGCAAAACATGGAAGGCATCTGGAGCGTTGGTCTCAGGATGTTACAACTCTCCCCCGCTTACCAGATCTCGCCCCGAGAGCTAGGAATGAGAAGAGGAAGGGAAGAGGAATAGGTAAAACAAAGTTGCTTCTTTGACAAATGAGTGAAACCAACGAACCTTGGAGTGTTCAAAGGAATAGCGGATGCCATAAGAATGAGAAAGAATTTGAAACCACACTGGTTAAAACGAGATAGACAAGGAATAAGAACGAAAGAATTTAGAACCACTCCGGTTGCCACGAGAAATGAAGAATTGAACATGAACTGGACAAGACGAGATGATGGGTCAAAGAGAGCAACATCACAATGCCTCCGGAACAAAAGAATAGAAGCTAGATCATCGGAAATAAAATATCGGAGAAGAAAATGACAGCTTCTACCACAATTTAATTTGAAAAGCATCCTTGCACAGAAGGATTGAATGGAGTTGCTGGAAAATCAACAACGAAAAGAATAAGCTTGTTGTGGGCTTATGGAAAACATCTAAAAACTTTAGGTGAAATTCTGCCACTATTAAATGATTGATTAGTTGAGAGGAATGAAGAGATGCAAAACTACACTACTTCAAAAGATAAGGGAGAATGAATTGCACTTCGAAAAGCAAGAAGAATACTTGAGCTCCTCCAACAAGAATCTTGACGAATACTCCGTGAATGAGTTAAATCCTTAACAAACCACCACAAAGGATCTCTTGGAAGACTCCGGATATATAAGGATGATAGAAACAAATGGAAAGTTGAAAAGAACAAGATGAAGCCTTACAATGATTTAGATGGAGCTTCATGACAAGATAACCGAGAAAAACTTGGAACTACGAAAAGGAAAGAAGAAGCCTCTCAAACCAAGAATATGATATGATGAACAAACATTAGAAAAGAGAAGATGAAGACACTTGGAATCGAGAATTCATCCCTCATGAATGAATTCCAAAAGAAAGAATTGAATCATCTTGAGGACACAAGAATAAGAATTATTATATGTCTATCCTTCATCAAATTAAATTGATGACTAGCAATGGATTCGGCATACTACTTATTCTCGTATAAAAGGATTAAAGAGAGATATAGCATGAGCTTGGAGAAGTCTTGAATGAAACACCAGTAAGATTTTTGGAAAGAATGAATGAATTGATACGAAAAAATGAAGAGGAATATTGAACACACCACCATAAGAATTGAAACGAACAAAGAAAAGAGAACGAATCATCGGGAAGTATTAGAAAACGAACGAAGATATTTGAGGGGATTTACATACAAGAGAACAAAGAGATCACAAGCTGATTAGAGAATACTTGAACGATCCAATGGTAAAAATTGGAGAACAAGAGGTGAACATTGAGAATGAAGAATTCTGAAATGCTGGCCTCCGTAAAATCAAAATGAAAAGACTCCTGAAATGCTTTAGATGGATATGAAAAGAATTTCTCACAATTGGAAATGATTTGAGAGGATGGCATTAAGCTTGAACTATGAATCTTGAACAGAACGAACAAAGACGATGAGTAACAACACCAAAATTACCGAGACACTCTGGAATAATGACAAGAGTAAGATTGGGATCAAAACGAATTGAAGGAAAACCATTGTTGAGGAAATCGTTATCTGGTAGCTGCTCGGTTGGCTGGCAATTAGGGGACTAATAGGCTAATCAGCAAATTAATCGGTCAATTGAACAATTAATTAGATGATTTATCGGTTTATCAGCTACTCAGAGACCTAACGAGTAGGGATTAATTGGCAAGTTAACTGGTTAATCAGATGAATTCGTGAAGAGGGAGGAAAACTCAGAGAAGACAATTGACTAATGATAATTCATTCTTACGTCAACTTGAAAAGAATTAGAAAATCACTCAAGGAAAGATTTAGAAAAGCCAGGTAAGATTCCAGGAAAGACCTGTGGGTTATGGGCCCACTAAAAATGAAATACCATTGAAACGATTGCTTGAAAGAGAGATTACACTGGTTGATTTAAATGGCTTGACTGAGGTAACAACCATGAAATAGAACGAACAAGATCTTGGACGTAAACACGAATCTTCTGAGATATCTTCAGCACTCCTGATCAAATAAAAAAGAGAGGTGAATGACTAAGAGAGGCTTAGATAAGAATTTCCGACATGGAAAAGGATTTGAACAAAGGAAAAGGGATATGATCAACACCGAAAGATTGAATTTAGTCCACCGGAGAAGAAAACTAGAACGAAGAATGCTGAACTTGTAGCTCCTGAGCATCTCCACGGGAAATCACCGGATAAGAACATTGAAGGAAAAGAATGGAGAGACTTCTCATTAATAAAATGGATAATTGATTTGAGATATTTAATTTCTTGAAGAAAAAGGGTGGGTGGGTGGGAAAAGAAAAACAACTTGGGACAGCTGAAATGAACGTCGTTGAGAAAACTGATAAATGATCTTGCAAATGTCGAAAGGATTGAATTATCTTGAAGAGAAGCATGCCAGTTGACAAAGAATTTACATGAAAATCTCGATGATAAAGAAGGATTAACATTCCCATAGAAATATAAGAAGACCGCTTAGGAAAAGATATGTAATCAACACTTGACTTCGAAGAAACTCGAATAGCACAACTCAAATAAGGATTGGGCTTGCAAAATAAGCCAGAAACAAATACATAACCCCTCATGCATTTGTTGGAAGGATAGTTCTAGGTAACTAAATAATTCCCACACAAGAACTCCTGAAACTTCTTGGTTATACAATATGGTCTCATGGCTACACGGAGCAAAAATTCACACAATTCCTAACAGGATATACCTCGCTCCAATGTTCCGACAACGTTCAACACATAACCAAGAAACCTTGGAAACTCGTGTACCTCATGCCTTCGAAAAACACAATGATACTAGTCATGGCAGATCATCAGTGCTATCTCCTCTAGTACTGGGGATAACGCAATGCACTATTTGCCACCACAAAAAGTATAGAAGCGTTTTGTTGTCGGCGTCCTCTGGTATTCAGGAACTGAAACGATAACGAATGTGACAAGAGCCCCTCGGAGCTCAACTCCCAAGAATAAAGTCAAGGCAGATAGGAGGCACCAAGACATAATTCCGTCACACCGATATTGCAACGATTCCAAAAATACCCGTGTGATCCTAAAAATGAGTGAGAAGAGTAGTAGAATCAAAACACCTACGTCACAATTCCTCACCAGAGCGACAATGAGGACGAGGAGTAAAAAGAATCCCTACTCTCTGATATATAACTAGACTCAAAATAGTTTTTTTTAGACTCAACAACGGCCAAGTTCGATCAGTCAAGGGGGCTCCTGCGGTCGGTAGAGACTCTGATATCAACTTTTAACGCCCAATATGTGGTCCTAAGTTCCGCCAAGGATAGAAGCACATATCAGAGTCGCTTCACAAGGTGGATATCATTACAACATATCATGTACTGAATAGATGAGAATACCAGATAAAGGCTTACACTCGCCACAAGCTACAACATGAATATATCGGTACAATACATAGAAACCATCGTACAAAAGAGCTGGATCTGACTATGGATGAAATCAAACGAAAAGAAGAACGACATCCACCCTACTAAACCCAGCCTGCCAACCGGGAACCCATCCTATGATCGACGAAGACGAAGAAAAACTAAAAAAACAAACATGCATCGCTCTCTGATAACCCATAAGTATAGGGGATCAAATGTAGCTTTTTGGATAAATAAGAGTGTCAAAGCCAACAAAGACCTAAAGATTGAATTAATATTCCCTTCAAGTTCTATCGACCACCGATACAACTTTATGCACACTTAACGTTCGATTTACCTACAACAAGAATAAAACTAGAAGTACTTTATCTACTACCCCTATAAAAACACAAAGTGCGGAGATTCAAAACAACATCCTGTCCAACTATTTATCTTTGTACAGTCTAGATACGCTCGCTAAAAAATGCGTGTTTAGCAACTTCCATCGCGTCACAGCCCGCCCGAGCGGCTCTTCCATATCACGCACGAACAGCCCTCCCGGTGCCCACGACCTTCTCCAACTGCCGAGGCCCACCCCGACGGCCCGCATCGCAGCCCTCAAGGCCTCAACTTATCATCCGCACCGCATATCCCTTCCATGTCTCCCCTTCTGGCCACTCCACGCTCACCTCCTCTTCGTCCCCCGCGCCTCCTCTTCGTCCCCCGCGCGTCCCGAGCCGGCGACGGTGAACAAGGTGCCCGAGCAGGAGGAGCAGCAATACCAATCATACGGACAGAGCGAGGACGGCGCCGCCCGCTGCTTTGGAGGAGGAGGAAGAGGTGAACGTGGAGGAGAGCGCAAGGGCAACCTCGACCCTGCCAGGGTAAGATCCGCCGGCACGAAAAGCTAGACGTCGCCCCCGACACGCCTGCCTCTGACACGCCCCACCGTTAATCCTATGCTAGGTCGATCACCAGCTACCGGATTTGTCGCCCTCACTGGTATGTTGCCATCTTCCTCGGTCCAAGGCCTGAGGGAGGTGAGACAGGAACAAACCCTCACTTCCACTTTTTTCCTTTTGCCATATCAGTTATTGAATACTTTGAGGATTTGGGGCATTTGGTCGAGTGTGAATTAGCTTCCGGTTGCAAGGGTAGATTGAGGTATGATTTGCTGTACCCCTACGCAACTTATCAATTTGAGGTTATTTTGATGTTCGATAGGCTGATTAAATGTAGTCATGGAAAGTAATTGCACCAGGCTCATCATGGACACAAAGAAATATCGGTGATGGGAAGATATTATTGAGTCTGATCAGAAGCTGAGACATGGTCTATGCATAACAGGATGCTTCTTTAATCTTGTTACATCAATGCCGAGTACTATGTAGTAAGCGCTTGAACTTCCTTAACTCTCTTGAATTTTTTTATATATGCACTATTTGCCTTCGTCAATGAGTGCTTCCTCTGCACCTCTGTAAATTTTTTGTTGGCTGCTTCCCCTGACAATGTGATTCCAGGGTAGTACAGTATTTGTATTTGCCGCTTGTTGTTTGGAAGGATAATTATAGTGGGAGAATTTTGCAACTCTTCCAAGATGACTGAATATCTAGCTTACAAGTGTCGTATGCGAAAGGTGCTTCTTTTAATCCTTTTGAACATGTTGTAGACTTGTAGTAAAGTAAAAAATGATTCTGCAGTTAACTATGTCACCCCGTTAGTAATCCACACCAGCCCCTGCAGGTAATTGGGTCATCACACACAAGCAGAGCCTGAATATAGGATGAGTTGTGCTTTGTGTAAAACTGCAGTTATCTATTTTTTAGCATAAGAAAAGTTTAAAGAGAACAATACTTGCTAATGGACAGTAGTGCATGAGTGCTATATGCTACAAGATTTGCGTAAGTATATGGACAGTACTGCCCCAGAGTGTCCGACTGTATCAATTTTTACCCCTCTAGTAAAAGATCTATTGGTAATAAATATTTCCTATTGAGACAAATCTTCTACTGTTCATTTGTTGAATGCATACAAGGCACCCTGCAGCCTCTCTTCTTGCAAAATAAATGCTCTGCTTGGTACACTTATGACACTAGACCTTCTAGCTCAAGTTTGAGATTCACATGTGATGGTTCTGTATACTATATTTTTGAGGGTGCTTCCTATTTTGGATATGATGTGCTTTAGTTGAATTGGCTAAAAAGATTGAATATTCTTGTAAATTTATTAGTTTTAATTTGTTTCTTTAGTTGGAGTTGGAAAAAAGATCGAACATTCCCATAAATATGTTTGATCTCCTTTGAATTCGCACAAAAAATGTACTGCAATGAAATCTCAACTATATATGTTTCAACCATATTATGTCAAGTTCTCATTGTTTTTATGGTTTCTAGGACCACAGGTCAGAGGAGAGGAGGCGTGGGACGCATCACAGGGCAAAGGAGTGATGGCGTGACGGTTGCGCAGAGGGAATGTTCGTGAGGACGAAGCGTTACAGTTTTTTAGGGGCTAATTGGTGGGATTAATTAACTGTGCGCTTAATGTGGTTGATGGTTGATGGTTTGATGCTCAACATTGTGAGTACTTCAATCGTTAGACCTTTCGTCAAACGGATGAGATGTATCGTGTCTGCCACCTGTGGTGCTTTTCTAGGGGTGGTAGAAACAAAACAAACTTTTTAACTACTCAAGATGGTGGTCTTTTATAGGGATGCAGTTTTCCTCAAGAGTTAAGTCCGAGGTAGTCAACATTATATATGCATAGAAGAACTTACCTACTAGACTAGAACTTTGATTAGCGAAAAGACACTTTCAACTTTGTCAATATTATATGGACTAGCTAGAAAGCATACCGAAAATATGCTTTCTGAAAATGCCCTTTGCTCTGAACATGTATGTATCCCGGTGTTCCACATTCCACTGAATTCTGGGCAAATATGCTACCTCTTATCACTACCTTTTCCTATTTTACTTTATTATATCTTGCTAATTTTGCCTTTTTTTAGAAACGCAGTATGCTAATTTTGCCCTTTAAATCTGTTACTGAATTTGTAGATGATTACATTTTCAGAAAATTTTCTATTATGATATACACTTCTTGGCGAATTGGCACTGCCATGAAGAAATAGAGTATTGCAGTTCAAGTTCACAAAGTTTATGCAGAAATAGGTTTTACTTCTATAACCTACTAGACTAGTCCATTCCCATCAGTTGTATATTCGGTAAGCTCCGTTGTACATCATTTCTGTCAAGCTTACGCTACTTCTTTTTTTTACCTTAGTTTACCTTACTAGTCAATCTCTTGAGACTGGATGATGTAATTATGGCAGATCTGTGGGTTGTATGGTACATGACAAATAATGGTATGCTCAGAGGGGATTTTAACACCTTCCAAAACTGTAACATTCTGTCATGTTTATCGGGCAGACTCGCTTTCCTTTTAGAGTTGGTTAGCACTCCAAATTTGATATTTATCCTCTTGCTACTATACCATTGTCATCAAGTTATATTTAAAAGTTCGACTCTCTTTGTTAGATCTTTCATACCAGGACACCTTTTCACTTTACATTTGTAAAACTAGCATAAAATGGGTACAAAATGGTTTGATGGAGAATGATATGTCGAAATAATAAGAGAGCAATATGATTTTTATCTAAAAGTGTTGCTTCTTGCAGGTATGAAGTAATAACTCTACCAGAGTACATCATGGATATGGAGGTGGAGCACCCATGCTTTTCATAGATACAGATACAGATACTAATACTGTCAGCTTCCGGGGAAGGGTGATACTGTCAGCTTCCGGGGAAGGGTGATCATTGTCATCTGTGTATTCTGGAAGTTGAAATTCTGATTAAATACATAGTAAGGGCTTCTGTAACTATGACTTACCACATAGATGGGCTTTCTTGTCTCCTAGCTTCTGTCTGAATTGCCTGCACTCGTCTTGACTAAGATCTAGGCTTGTGCAGAACCAGGAGGATTTGGATGAACAGTATGTCAATGTCAACCTAGATGATGATGACTTCTTCTACGCCGAGCATCATCATCAAGGTATCTCTTTCTGCACACAGAAATTAAAATGTATAGTGATGGATGAAAATGGAACCTAAATTCAAATGTTATAGCTTGGAAAACACTTGTATGCACAAATAGTTTCTACTGGTTACCTCCATAAATGAAGCACAAACCTTGGTTGATATGATAATAAACTGTTGGCTAGCAGAAACCAATAACTGGGATCTATTGGAACCAGAAACTTCAACTTGTAATGTACTTTCACCATCAACTGCTAAGCCAAGCCATTGGCTGTTTAGTCTTTATGCCTGAGCATTAGGTTTGTGTAGATTATATCGTTAGGTATAATTTTTTCTTACAAACATGCTCTAAACTGAGATGTGTCCATCTGCCTGCAGCTCCAAGATCCATAGAGCAGGTCAGAAGAAATAAGATTGACCTCCTTCCTGAGAAAAGAAAATGAATCGTGCTAAGTTGTGATGATGTTGATGGGAGAATTATTCATGACAAGTATCTCAAATATACCAAATGTTAGTGTAGTCGCATGTGTTTCTTAGACCATTATTTATATGTCTGTAATGTGATATGTTGAGATATCGTAATTGTGGGTTGCCATATTTTCACGTGTAAGCTTATGAGGCGAAGCTCTGCGCTTCGTGAATGTGAGATTTCCTTCCTGTATGTGAGTTTTCCACCAGTATTAGCTGTTATGTATATTCAAGTGTTGCACTAAGTATCATGCTCTCTAAGTTCAAAAAAAAAAAGTATCATGCTCTCTTGCATTTACCCAATTGACAAGAAGTTTATGTTGGGTATTGTCAATGCAATGCTCAATCAACTTGAATCACTACTTAGTGCAAAAAAATTCTTTCTGTGCATTTTCATTCTCTCATATGATTGTAATATTAGTGGAGACGTGCATTTGCACGTGCACGATTACTAGTAGGTGTAAAGGGATATGTTTGCAAGATAATAAAGAATGTGAAAATAAAAGTTATGTGCTGTTTTACTAAAATAATAATTAGGTTAGTATAGCGAGTGTGGAAAAGTGGTGGTAGGATTTGCGGAATTGTCTCTAAGCAACTGGCTAAATTACTAGATTGATAAAAAGTTTTTATGTGGGAGAGGCCACTGCTAGCATGTCATCCCTTACTTGAAAATCTATGCATTTATGATTGGAACTATTAGCAAGCATCCGCAACTAATAACGTTCATTAAGGTAAAACCCAACTATAGCATTAAGATATATTGGTCCCCTTTAATCCCGTATGAATCAATTTCTATGCTAGGAAGAAGTTTCTGTCACTCTTGCCCTTCAATGCATAGTCCTATCAACATACAACTAACCTATGATGTGATTTACATGCGCGCTCATATGATGGGCACCAAAGGACAAAAACATAACCACAAGCAAATTAAACTAATCATAGCAATTCACCAATTACCCCAGAGGACAACAAAAATATACTCAAACATTATAGGATGGCAGGACATCATTCGATAATAATATGAAGCATAAAGCACCAAGTTCAAGTAGAGGGTGCAATGGGTTGTGGGAGAGTGGATTGTTGGATATAGAGGATGGAAGGTGATGGAGGTGTTGGTGAAGATGACAGAGTTGTTGGAGTAGATCGCCGCCACACGATGATTGCCCCGGGAGAGAGAGGGAGAGAGTCCCTCTCCTTCTTCTTGCTTGGTCTCCCCCTAGATGGGAGGAGAGCTTCCCCTCTCGTCCATGACCTCCATGGCTCCCGGAGGGCAGGAGCCCCTCCGAGATTGGATCTCTCTCTATGTTCTTGTAACACCCCTGTATTACTGAGCTACAGTAACCTCAGAGTTACTAGCTAATCATTTTGCTAATCAGTGCATGATCATCCTTACTTCTATCTCATTTCAAATACATTTCAAATTCAAACTCAATTACTAAGTGAAATTCAAAAATTCACAAACATGAAGTCTAAAATGTTCATCATGTGGCAAATAATCATTTGTTAATATTGGTGGTGAACCAACATTTTCAAATTGTATTTAAATGCCCTAAACTATTTAAAACAGTTGCTAAAACCATAATTTAAATGCTTTAAAAAAATAAAAGTTGCAAAGTATTTTATTCTAATGCTAAACTAATTGTGGCAGTAGCCTAAATTATAATAATATTTTAGGTGCAAGTTTTATGTTTTAGAAAAATAGAAAAGAAATGTAAAATAGAAAACAGAAAAGTTTTAAAAAGAAATGTAAAATAGAAAACAGAAAAGTTTTAAAAAGAAAAACCAAAAAGAAAAGAAAATCCCCCCGGGCACTCGGCCTAAGTGCACAGTGCACCGACCCAGCTCACTTAACCATCTCCCCCTTCCTAATGCTCCTACGCGCGCGGTGGCTGCCGGCCACTTGTCCGTGGCCGCAAATGGCCACGCGGCGGCCATCCGCAGCTTCCCCGACCGGCTACAAGGTCCCCCGACCGGAACCCTAACCCTAGACGCCCCCTAGTCCTCCCTCTCACCTCTCCCCTCTCTCTCCCGAACACAACCGCCGCCGTGCGCCGCTCGATCCCGTGGCCACCGGCGCCCCCGCGCCCGTGAACCTTGTCTGGGAGGTGCGCCGACCATCGCCTCTTCTTCCTAGACAATTGGTTGAAGCCTGGGCGATCTACAACGAAGGAATCGGGCCCTTCTTCGTCCTCGGCCGCGGCTTCTTCTCCGACGAACTCCGGCGCCGTCGATCCTCCCCGAGCCCGCTGCCCTCCCCTACCGAACCAGAGTGAGCACACGCTCCCCCTCTTCGCATTTGCGTCGATCCCCGTGCCCCCTAGCCTATTCTCCGCCGCAGCCGTAGCTCGCCTTGCCGCTGCGGCCACTGCTCGCGAAGCTTGTGTCCGTGCACGTAGTCATGCTCGTGGAGCTTCCAGGCCCCGAACGCGCACGCCAGCTCCTCCCCTCTTGACCTCTGTGCTCGATCCCGAGCATCACAAGCTCCGGCCGCCGCCGCGGGCTCGTTTCCAACGAGCTCAGGCCACCCCGCCTCTGGTTCTTGCTCCCTCGAATGTTCACCACCTCCAGCAAGCTATAGATCCCAACCGCACATCATTTGGTCGCCAGACGGCGAAATCCGACGATCTTCGCCGTGGCAAATGGTCGCCGGCGACAACCTCGCCAGACTGAGCCACTACCATATGGGCCCGTTCGATCAGGAGATTAGTTTAGGGCTTAATCACTGTTTAGTTTAACCCCACAGGCACAGACAAGTGGGCCCAACCCTACTAACAGTTTTAGTTAGGCTTAGTTAAACTCTATTAGTTAACTATGCAGCTAACATGTGGGTCCCAGCCGTCAGGTTTGACCTGGGCTGGCGCCTTTGACCTGTTGACCTCGTGGTGATGCAACAATTGTTTCTGGATTTTTTAAATAAATCTTAAATGGATTATTTATTTCAAAAAATATTTAAAACTTTGACAAATCATATAAATTAATTCGTAACTCCGATGAAATAATTTATATATGAAAAATGATCAGAAAAATGTGATGAATCTGATTATGCCATCCGTTCATCTGTCACATGCCTCTAGCATAGCGAACATGGAATCGTCCCCTCTCTTTCATCTGTTCGGAAAATACCAAACGTCGGGAAAACATCCCCAGATGTTTTCCCTCTCTGTCTGCAACATGTAGCATGGCGTTAGGTCACCCCTAGCACAACATTTTGCCATGTCATGATTTGTGTACATTTGTTTGCCCATTATTTATTTATTTCTTCCCCCTCTTCTCTCCGGTAGACCTCGAGACCGATGTTGCCCCTGTGACCGACTACGCCCCTGACGACCAGACCTTTTCAACAGAGGTTCTAGGCAAGCAAACCCCCCTTGATCATTCCAATATCGCCCATTCCCTTCTCTCTTATGCTTGCATTAGAACTGCTACTGCTTTTGTATGATCCTATTCTGATGCATAGCTTGATTTTGTAACCTGCAATTGTGACCTTACCTGCTTATCCTAAACTGCTTAGTATAGGTTGGTTAGTGATCCACCAGTGACCCCTCACCTTGTCCCAGTTGCCCCCGCTTGATGACCGATGACTCGATCAACCTGAACGACGTCCAGGCCCGGACACCGCACATCGCCCCCCTTAGTTGTACGACTCTGTAGAGTTACTATCGAGTGCCGAGGGTGATACCTCGTCAGCACTTCCGATGTTAACCCTATAGCGTAGCTATTCGGTCGTGGTCATCGAGGGTGATTCCTCCTTCACCACTCCTGATAACAACTCTGTCGTGCAACCCCTCAAGTGTGGACCATCGAGGGTGATTCCTCCAAGTCCACCTTGACGGTTACATCGAGTAGGAATCCATCGAGGGTGATTCCTCGGGATTCCCCCTTGCTGTTTTGGACACACGGTTACTTCGACTTTACCCCAGAACCATGACTGAAGTCTTGTCGGCCCCGAGGGGTACCCGCGAGAGAAATGTGAAGCCGGGTTGACCGTGAGTGTACCCGTGAGTTGATGCGTAGTCGGGTTGACCTAGAGGGTACCCACGAGATAATTACCTGGCACGGCCGGGCATTCAGAGCCCTTACCGTAAGTCCACGAGACGGGGCGACGGGGTCACATGATCGTGAGTCTCTGCTCGTTACCGCGCACTATCGAGACAATAACGGTTTGGCTATGTGATCTGAGTAGGCCTCTGGCCCTTTTCGCACTAACCACCACGCGGGAATAAGTATGGGCACTCTGCATCGTATGTATCAGCCGAAAGCTCTTCGGACGTCAGCGATGGAGCGACACGCGCCCGGGTGGCCCGCGTAAGCACCTACCTTGTATAAGGAGGTTGCCAGGACTGATCCCGGCTATCCACGCAACATGCAGGAGTGCAAAGGGCAATGGGCCCAAGACCCCTGCGCGCTTAGGATGTAGACCGGCGTGCTGGCCTCTCTGTTGAGCCTAGGTAGGACTGCGGTGTGTTGATTGGCCGAGGCCAGTCATGACCTGATGGTGTGTCCGATCGGAGTTGATCGAGCGTGTTGGGTAAGTTTGTGCACCCCTGCAGGGAAGTATTATCTATTCGAATAGCCGTGTCCATGGTAACGGACGCTCGGAGTTGTATCCCGATCGATACAACTAGAACTGGATGCCGAGGCATGAAATGGAAATAAGGGCTCCGGGATTGCTTTCTCGCAGGGAGTCGAGGAAGTGATCTCTGGGCGATGTTACAACATACTTACTACTATTATAATATGTTACCCTTATCTCTTCTGGTGCTGCAAGATGCTTGAAGATGCTAGTCTTTGATAGGCTAGGCTTTTCCCCTTCTCTTCTGGCATTCTGCAGTTCAGTCCAGAGATATAGCCCATTCCTTTGATACTGATGATGCATACTTAGTTTAGATCTGATGTAAGTCTTGCGAGTACTTTGGATGAGTACTCACGGTTGCTTTGCTACCTCTTTTCCCCCATACCCGTCTGTTGTGATCAGATGACGGATCCTAGGAGTGAGATGCCGCCACCGACGATTACTACTACTACCTCGAGGGTGCCTACTACTACTGTTGGGGAACGTAGCAGAATTTTAAAATTTTCTACGCATCACCAAGATCAATCTATGGAGTCATCTAGCAACGAGTGAGAGGGGAGTGTATCTACATACCCTTGTAGATCGCGAGCGGAAGCGTTCAAGAGAACGGGGTTGATGGAGTCGTACTCGTCGTGATCCAAATCACCGATGACCGAGCGCCGAACGGACGGCACCTCCGCGTTCAACACACGTACGGAGCAGAGACGTCTCCTCCTTCTTGATCCAGCAAGGGGGGAGGAGAGGTTGATGGAGATCCAGCAGCACGACGGTGTGGTGGTGGAAGCAGCGGGATCTCAGCAGGGCTTCGCCAAGCGCTACTGGAGGAGGAAGAGGTGTCACGGGAGGGAGAGGGAGGCGCCAGGGGCTGAGCTGTTTCTCCCATGCACCTCCCCACTATATATAGGGGTGGAGGGGGCTGGTTTCTTGCCCTCCAAGTCCATTGGGGCGTTGGCAAAGGTGGAAGGAAAGAAATCCCATCCTTTCCCTTCCCCACCGATTGTTATCCCCCTTTTTTAGGGATCTTGATCTTATCCCTTCGGGATATGATCTTATTCCTTCTAAGGGGGAATCTTGGTGCGCCTTGACTAGGGGTGTGGGGCCTTGCCCCCACTACCCACATTCATGTGGGTCCCCCCATGCAGGTGGGCCCCACCCGTCTGTTGTGATCAGATGACGGATCCTAGGAGTGAGATGCCGCCACCGACGATTACTACTACTACCTCGAGGGTGCCTACTACTACGTGGAGATAGCCGACGACCAGGAGTAGTTTGGAGGCTCCCAGGCAGGAGGCCTTGCCTTTTCGATCGTTGCTGCTTTTGTGCTAGCCTTCTTAAGGCAAACTTGTTTAACTTATGTCTGTACTCAGATATTGTTACTTCCACTGACTCGTTTGTATTCGAGCTTCTGTATTCGAGCCCTCGAGGCCCCTGGCTTGTAATATAAAGCTTGTATGAATTTAATTTGTGTCTAGAGTTGTGTTGTGATATCTTCCCGTGAGTCCCTGATCTTGATCGTACACATTTGCGTGTATGATTAGTGTACGATTGAATCAGGGGCGTCACAAGTTGGTATCAGAGCCGACTACCTGTAGGAACCCCCTTTCCAACTCCTTGGCCAAAGTTGAGTCTAGTCATTGAATTTTTTTTACTAACATTGTTGTGTGGCTTACAGGCCCACATCACAATTGGGTGGTATTAGGATATTTTATTCCTCATATTTACTCTGGGTCTCTGATCTCTCTTCTATTCGTGTTAAATGATTTTGCTAACTCTAACTCTAGGTTCTTGTAACTACTTCCTCTTGGAGAGCCCCTCATTCCAGATGATTGCTTGGTGCACCAGAAGATTCCGAAGATACTCTCTGATGTTTTCCTGAGACTGTAGTGCCCTTCGGTGTTACAAATCTCTACCACCGATTAATCCCTATGGATAGCAACATATGATTGCCGTCCATACCTTCATTTCCATTTGCTCTTGTTATTACAAGATACCCTGAAATACTTTCTGATATTCCTAGGATTCATTGTGCCTGCTGCTTTGCAGCTCCTTTTCCGCATGAATACATCTACGAATAATTCCTCACACTTATCGAGGACTCGTTCATCCCTAGTTGTTTGTGAGTTTCACGAAATACTTCATAATGCTATTCGATCTTTCAAAAATCCTCTATAGCCTATTTCTCTCGAAATATTTGCCTGCTTGCATTATGGTTAATTCCATATGCATAGTAGTATTCATTGACGTCCTTTGTCTTTAACATCTTGGGTCCATTGGTTCAATGTGTGCGAATGCACGCAATCATTAATTGATCCTTATAAATTATGTTTCCGGCTCAGACGTATTTCTGAACATGAGCTGGTTCTCAGCAATTCAAACCTTGATTGATTGGCCATCTAAGTCTATTCAACTTACTCATATCTGATCAGAGCATCTGATTCTGATACACTGATCTGGAAATCATAATTTCTTTGTATTTAATCATCGAATTATTCAGGTGTTCTATAATCCGATGCCTTTTGCATTCTTCTACCTCTGATTGAGTACCGATACTCACATCAGCTTCGTTGTGGGTCGCCAGACCCATTGCTGGGTTATTATCCAATAGCATCCTTCACATTCAAAATTCTTGTGAGTCTTTCCTCGGATACATATTGCCTATAGTAAATTGTATCATCTGATTCGTCAACCATGCTCTACTATCGAGCTTTGTTATATTCTCTTGAAGTTTGTGGTATATGTTCCTAAGGTGCCCCGAGGGGTTGAACCTATGCCTTCCTTAAATCAGTGTGAACCCGAAAACTTCTACGGGTCACACTTTACTAGTGTTTCGCCAGATAAATTTTCAGCACTACAACTTCTTCGAAAGCGAGAAGTGAATGAAAGTTTATGCATTGGAGAAGTGGGAGTCGACCTTGAACTTTGTGTTCATGCCCATGGTCACGATGTAGATCTTATCATGGAAGCTTCTCTTAAAATTAATTATCCCCTTGGGTTCGTCTTATATCCGGGATTGGTCTATTGCAATCGTGGTTCCGACCATAATTGTCCTTCTTTGATCCCATTTCTCGGACGAGTTAAAGTACTTGCCTTCTGCAGATCAATACACCTGCCCAACCTCTATTTTTGATCAACCTTCGAGTATTACCCCTGTTATCTCGAGGATATCGTGCCATTGCACTATCTCTTTTGAATTCTTGATGGAATATTACTCTCACCATTTTAGTCGCTCCGTAGGTCTGCATTATCCGTCACTCGAGAACTTTAACAAGTGACTCGAATCCACACTGTGATTCAGTACTCCTAGTACTCTGTTGCTGGGGAGTTTAATACTCCATCACATCATTCCTAGCCTGATCGGCTATATCATTATCATGCTAATTTTAACTATGCTACCGGGTCCTTCCTAGAGCATAATTTTCGACGGTGAGCTAAGCTTACGTCAATCTTCCTCATCATATCGTTTCGCCTTGAACAAGCAAGCATGATTCCGAGTTGGTGTCGTATCCTTGGTTCCTATAACCTTTCGTCTCACCATTCCTTTTGCTTGATATCATCGCTAATCAATTACATCTTCATGAAACCTCTCGACAAATGTGCCGTGATCATCATCATCATCATCATCATTCTGAGCTCTTCCAGGATATCAATCGAATTCATGATGAGAAATACCATCCTTGCCCCTCGATAATTTGTGTTATCATCAACAACTTTATTGCCTTCCCTCCAACACAAACTTGATCATGTTTTGTGTAGCACCTTGAGTTCCTTTATATCCAGTTTGTGATATGTTCTACCTTGGAGTATTACCATCTTTTATTTCAAGAATGTCATGGGAATTTCACCACCTCTTAAAGAATTCTTGATATAGTAATACTTCTCACCATCTCCGTTCATATCTTGGTCCCCGTGTTGTTCCTAACCGGAATACCGACAATTGAACTATGATGTGTGAATTCAAAACTTCTAGCAACCTAATTGCTTGTAAGTTATGAATGATAGTCTAGTTCTTCATGTGTTGGTTATTGACTCATCATCCTAACATTGATCGTGCTACTTAGTCAATATTTTTGGGTGCACTTTTCGATCAATGCTTAATTGTGGATGTTTTCCTCGAGCATACGTCAGTATATTGTATGATCTGGCAGATGCTATCTCCTTGTTCATATAATTTTGGAATTACATCCTTTTTGACATGTCGATGGATTGCTGCTGAACCCATCAGCCACATCCTCATCTTTTCCTTGCTAAAATTGTATGAATTATTTTATAAGTTGTTTCCGATGGATCCTTTGTGTATCCAAAGTCTGATCTTTACCTGATGACCACATCAGTGCTATCTCGGAGCATGTCTGTGGTACTCTGATCATCAATAAGAATACTGGAAGCGCAATGCTAATTTTTCTTGGTCAATTATCCAAACACCGTTGTATGGGTAAACCTCATAAATTCCTTACCCGTTTGTCTAAATGGTTACATACTTGGAGCCCTATCATCTATACCATGCTCTTCCTTTCCTTAGGAAAGATATACTCTTGACTCAGGTATAAACACATTTTCACTTTCCTTTGGTCTGATTGATATACTAATCACATTTTCCTTTCCATTGTTTTGTTAAACTTTCTTGTAAACTAACTTGTCTGAGCAGTGATAATTCCCTGCTTAGGTAAACACCTCGGTGTACCACTCTATCAGTAAGACCCGGTTGCTATTGTTGATGACATTCTGGTAACCACCGATGGACGAGAACTTTGCCTATTGGTCCGCCTTGTTCCTGCGAGCAGGAAAATTGTTCTCTTCATCCCTCGCCCTTGGTACCAACGTTCTTGCCAACATAACTGACATGCTATCCTCTGACATGCCTTGCTATCATGACTGTGCAAGATGTCAGCATCCTTTCTACTTTTAACCCACATGGTGGGCCCATAACACACAGTTCCACAGGATCAAAACCTGACTCTCCTGTACAACCTTGATTCTGAAGTATCCTTTTGATACGTCTTAGTCGTATCTATAATTTTTGATTGTTCCATGCCAATATTATACAACTTTTACATACTTTTGGCAACAATTTATATGATTTATTGGACTAAACTATTGATCCAGTGCCCAGTGCTAGTTCATGTTTGTTGCATGTTTTTTGTTTTGCAGAATATCCATATCAAACGAAGTCCAAACGCGATAAAAATTTACGGAGAATTATTTTGGAATATTTTTGATTTTTGGGAGGTGAAATCAATGCAAAAGGGGCCCACAGCCATCACGAGACACCAGGGCGCGCCTCAGGGCCCAGCCGCATGGTGGTGCATTGTGCCCTCCTCGTAAGTCGGTTGGAGCTCTACTTCGTGCGCAAGGAAGCTTATATCCGGAAAAAAAATTGTGTTAAAATCTCAGCGCAATCGGAGTTACAAATCTATGGGAATATAAGAAATGTTTTTCTGCCAGAAAATAGGAGCGCGAAAAAGAAGAGAACAGAGGGATAGATCCAATCTAGGAGGGGCTCCTGCCCCTCCTCCGCCATGGCAACCATGGACCAGAGGGGGAACACTCCTCCCATCTAGGGGGAGGCCAAGGAAGAAGAAGAAGGAGGGGGCTCTCTCCCCTCTCTCCCGGTGGCGCCGAAACGCCGCCGGGGCAATCATCATGTGATGGCGATCTACTCCAACAACTACGTCATCTTCACCAACATCTTCATCACCTTCCCCCATCTATATTCAGAGGTGCACTCTTCTATAACCCGTTGTACCCTCTACTTGAACATGGTGTTTTATGCTTCATATTACTATCCAATGATATGTTGCCATCCTATGATGTCTGAGTAGATTTTTGTTGTCCTACCGGTAATTGGTGAATTGCTATGGTTGGTTTAATTTGCTTGTGGTTATGTTGCTGTCCTTTGGTTCCCATAATATGAGCGCACGTGTGGTTCACACCATAGGGTTAGTTGTATGTTGATAGGACTATGCATTAGAGGGCAAGGGTGATAGAAGCTTCTTCCTAAACATAGAATGTAACATCCCAAAATTTTCTAAATTTTGGAATGTTAATAAATAATATGATATTGATTGGATTGCATTGATTTTCTAGAGAAATTAAAACTTTTTGAGTCCTTGTTTAAAACTTTTTCAAACCATGTTATAAAAGTTGGATAATCTTTTATCCAATAAATAATCTTGGTTGAAAAGTTTATTCCAAAATTCAAAACAAGAATTTTCCTTCTTTTGAAATATTTTGAAACCACGCTCGAAAATATGGAGTGAGAATAAAATGGCTTTCTCAAATATGGTGGATAAATATTTCATAGAAGATTTATTTGTTATTTGGATTTTTTTTGAATTTGGAATTTATTTGGGAGCTTTTAGTGTCATTTAAATATTTCCAAATAACCCAAATAAAATTTACGAGAGGAGATAATGTGACTTCTCCAAAAATATATTTGGAAATATTTAATGCCGCAAATTATCATTTTGGGAATTTGTAAAAACTCTAAATTAAATTTTTGGAGAAATTAATTATGTCCATAAGGCATCTATAAGTAAGTGCACGCAAACTAATTTATGTAGTTCTGAGAATATTTTTACTAGACTCTAAATAATAAGTATGTTCTGCGAAAAATTGTTATTTTATGCTTTCTTTAACTTTTCTGCGCATTTGGTAAATTATCATTATAATCCTAATCTAATTAGCTCACGGGGCTAAGTCCATTCCTAAACTACCCCGTGCAAGCACATCGCTACGTCCCAACTACATGCATGCAACGCCGGCCCAGGTCCTTTTTTTTCTCTGTCTCTCTCTTCACGACCCAGTTTCGTCCTCAACCTCTCCACCGGCTCAGGCAACGAGCCAGCGCCGCACCCCACCCGCGCCCGACCTCCTCCCCTTCTCTCCCTCGCCCCCAAACATTCTGAACGGATACACCACCCCTTCCCTAACTCCCTGTCTTCTGTTACCTGCACCATTACGCACCCTTATGGCCATTAGAGCACCAGAAACAACCGCTTTCACTGCCGCCATTAACACCATCACTCGCTCACACCCGACCTCCCCCGACTCCCTATAAAAGCCCATGGCGTCGTGCGTTTTTCCCTCGACCGAAGCTCCGCCCCTTGTTTTCTCGGAATCGCTCGCGGGGACCGAGCACGGTTCGCGGCCGCAGCGTTCGTCGCCATTGCTCTGAGTTCGTGCTCAAGTTGAGCTTTCTTGAGTGTGTGGTTTCGGATTTGCGCCAACAAACGAAGCGTATGTCCCCGACGGTGAGGCCCCGGCCTCCTGTTTCTTCCGTTCCCTCTGTTTTGCTATTGTGCACCCTCCTGAATCCCTCCCTTGCTCGATTGTCTAGCCAGAGCACGCACACGTAGAGCAACGGCTCCGGCGACGCTCGAACAAATTCCAGCCGCCGCCCACAACTTCCAGAGGACGGGTTCCTCAACGCCTCCGTCATCTTCACCTAGACGTCCTGGACACCGTAGCACACCTCTCTCGTCACCGGCCACGTCTCCGTCGTCAAACTCAACCAAAGCCGCGGCGCCCAACTCCGCCGACCTAGCCGCCCCATTCCGGTGAGCACTTCTGTCTCTCTTTTCTAAACTGTATGATTCCGCAGTGCTAGTGCAAATAAGCTAGGTTCACGTACGTATGCATGTGCATGTGCTAGCACTGTTCATGAATCCACCTACCTGTGTGCTAGCTTCCTTCGAAAAAGTTTTTTTACCGGAGCCGGTACCTACCGGTTAAGCATCCGCCGTTGGTGTCATTTTGGGGATTTGTGCCCTTGTTTTGTTTATCAGATAGATGAATGGAAATACATGAATACATGTACTTGCATGAGACAGAAAGTCAGCTTTTACTGAGAAGAGAGAGGGGGAGTGGAGAGAATGGTGCATGCATGCATTCTCTCACCCCATGCACTGGACATGCATTTTATTTTCATCGTCATATTTCTAATGATTCATATCTTTTGAACCAAATGTTCATTACTGAAACTTCTTATAAATTTGAATTCATGGTGTGAAGACCTTCAGAACAAGATCAATTTTGAATATATTTGAACTATATTTTTCATATATATTTCAATTACATTTGAAATTAGTTTCATAAAACATAAAAATGTTTCACTAGTTCATAGAAGTGATTTCTACGGTTTCGAACATGTCACAAACTGGAATATGGAAATCACAAACACACTGAAAGATCTTTCATATATTATGAAAGAAATGTTAATAAATTTGTGATAATCAATTCCGCACTATTTTAACTGATTTGAAAACATCAATATCACACATTTGAACACATAGGTTTTGGCCATTTCAAAGAACTGGCTTCGTACATTTCATAAAACTGATTTCATTCATTAAAAAAACTTATTTTAGAAAACTGATTTCACTTATTTTAATATAATCGTTAAAAAAGCAATTCACTCGTTCCAAGACTAGATTTCACTCATTAAACATATTTTAAACAACCCATTTCACTAGTTTTCACACACAAGATTAAAAAATTGACAATCATACCGAAATATGTTTCATATATTTGAGAAATGGAATGACTAGATTTCACTCATTAAAAAAAACTAGTTTCATATATTTGAAATAATCAATTTCACATATGTTAAACAACCTATTTCACTATTTTTCACACACAAGATTAAGCAAATTGACAAACATACCGAAATATGTTTCATATATTTGAGAAATACATGTTTCATATATTTGAAAGAATAAGTGGAATGACTAGATTTCACTCATTAAAAGAAACTAGTTTCATATATTTGAAATAATCATTCACATATTTTAAACAACCTATTTCACTATTTTTCACACACAAGATTAAGCAAATTGACAAACATACCAAAATATGTTTCATATATTTGAGAAATACAAGTTTCATATATTTCAAAGATCAATTTTACATCATGAAACATTGAATTTCACATATTTGAAAAAAACCATTTCACAAATTTAAACACTGGTTTCGTCTGTTTCACTAATTTTAATTTTGAAGAATCAATTTTCACACAATGAAACAAAAGTTTTGAGAAATAAGTGATTTCGACTATTTCACTGATTCAAATATGATTTCACTCATTAAAATAAATATTTCACTCATTTGTAAACACTGGTTTCACTTATTCAAAACACATATTACTTTGAAATAATTGAAATCTATGAAATTAGATTTTTGGACTAAGTGAAATCTATGAATAGATTTACTTTTTTGAAATGTGTGAAACAATTATTTTTAAAACTGCAATAAGTTTCATATATTTGGAAAATACAACTTCCATATACTTTAACTAACCAAATTTACTCATTGAAACAATCGATTTCACATATTTGAAATAACTCATTTCACAGTTTTATAGTTTTTCACATATTTCAGTTAATTGAAATATGGTTTGAATCGTTAAATTTAGACTACTTTCAAATGTATCATAGATTGATCTTGTTTTGAAGGTCTTGTCGCCCGGATTTGAAATATATAAAATATCTGAAACAAACTTTTAGTTCAAAAGATGTGAATGATTGAAATTATCATAAGATAATTAAAATCCATGAATTTATAGGGTGAGAGGTGTGTCCGTGTCTGTGTAATGCATGCACTTTTGTAGGACCCACTAAGTACCTTTCTATGACAGAAACACATGCAAATAGTACTGATGTCACATAAAGGTGTGAGAGTAAAACAGGGAAATACCAAACATGCGCAGCCGAATACAAAGAAAATATCAAACGCAGTGCACAAATCACAAAGCAAGCCAACCGTGGATATCTCACCGGCACATCCCGGCGCCGGTAAAAGTGACTTTGCGTAGCTTTCTTGTCTAGCTAGCTTGCCGTATGTGATTGAGTCTCTGCATGGTAGCCATTTTAGCATAACCAAAACAGATTTTGTTTCTGCCACAACCTTTGATCTACAACTCCTATTTGAGTGATTCTTTCGCTCAAATGATCCTTATGAAATGTACTTTCCATAAATATACTATGGTCATCACTTTGACACATTCAAATATATTCAAACATTCAGATTTGAATTTGAGAATATTTGTCATATCTTGCATTCTATAATTTCAATCAAAATATTTTCTTCTGCAAACTTGGACCTTAGGTCCCTATGCATCTATTAGAACCTTCATAATAGTCTTCCGGCATATTCCATACTTGTTCTGGTTCCATGCATGGAATTTAGCTTTCTTTTAGTTTTACTCTCTTATTCTTTTAGTGATTTAATTTTGATCCTTGATCCAATCATCATATGTGGACAACCATGATTCATTTTAGTCATGTATCTCTAGGTTCCAACCATGCATTTGGAAATCTACTTCCCAACAGCAAGTTCCAAATTTCTCAAATGGCTTAACCATAAACCAAATATTTCGCATAGTTCTTCCTAGAACCTTATCTCACAATAATTCCTTATATCTAAACCATGATCTTCACTTAGTATAAATTGGATCCAACCCTGGAATATGATTTATGTCATATTTTCAATCAAGCTAACTTGATCCTATCTCAACCCTACCATGCCATAGTAACTAGCTTAGTAATAGTAAAAACTAAATAATTTGTATTGTGAATTTGTATATTTTATTTGGATCTTCATTTGGATTTTGTTGTGTGTTGAATTATTTTCTTGTATCGTTAGATATATCATAAGGTGAAGGAGAGACGACTAAGAGTAGAATATTTCATCTTCAAGAGACCCAGGCAAGTTGCAACTTGATCATTCCTTGTCCTATGTTTTCGTAATATGCATGAACTCTTTTATTACTATGCATGTTTTACTAAATTTTTTCGCAAACCATTATTGCTAGTTAAAGCCCTAGGAACTTGTCGCTATGCTTGGCCATGCTTACAAAGAAAAGGGGTTGGGAATCAAACAAGTTTTAAACGAATAAACTTGCCCTCTTTTGGGGCAACGTTTTGTGAAATTTTTTGAAAAACAAAAACTATATACTATTTTTATTTCTACTCCCTGGGCGGAACGGTATGACGGGAGCGTCTACAAGTGATTGCGCCCATCGGGGTCTTGCAGTGAATGCGCCCGACTGGGGTCTTGCACACAGGTTTTTGGTGGGGACCGCCGTCCAGGGGACCAAGATCTTCCAAGTACAGTTTGATGTAGCTTCCAGTACAGCCACATGCTATTATGGCTCTGGCTTAGCTTTTCCTTATCGGGAAACCCTTATTTAGATACGTCATTGAAGATGGGTCTTAATAGCCAAGGGAGTGGGCCGTGCTAGAACTAAATAAAGGGGGCCATTTGGAAAAGCTTCGTCACAATCTCCTCCTGGTCACACACCCAAAGTGGTGTCACGACACAAAGGGTTGATTGTGTCATGTGGGGAACGTGTACAACCTCTGCAGAGGGTTAAACCTAATCGATTAGCTGTGCCCCCGGTTACGGGCAATTTTGAGCAACTGAAGACTTGGACTGAAGAAGAATCTCCCCTCTCTTTTCTAAAAATCTGTTTTAAGGGAATAGGTTGAGGATTGAGCACAGGGAATGTGTTTCACTTCAAACCTATGTATGTTTTAAACTAATTTTGGAGAATGAGCACCGGTGTGTGTATCCAAGTGTCTCACTCCTACCTTTTATACTATAAACTATTTTTTTAAGAAAAGTTTGCAAAATTTAGTATAGGATAAAATTGGCTTTATGCAAAGGAAACCTCCACCAATACTTATCCTACATATATATTCTGTTAAACTTTCCTTTGCAACTTGCGAGTACATTCCACGTACTCATCTGCACCTGTTATGTGCAGATCTCGACAGAATAAGAGACGATAGGGTTACGGTCTACACTCAACGAGCCCAGTGGCGTTGATGGAGCCCTAACTTAGCGACTACGTATTGTTCTACTGTATTATGTACCAGCATTGAGCTGCGCCAATGGTATGTATTTACTTAATTCTGGATCTACCATTGTAGTAAAATGATGTATGTTTTACTGATATTCATTCTTGTTACTGTGTGTGCTAGCTACGATCCAGGGATAGCACAGAGGCTTGGATTTTACCAAATCCGGGTCATGACAAAATGGTATCAGAGCATACGTTGACTATAGGACGTGACCCTAGATAATGGCTTAGAAACAAGAAGACCTTGATTGGTACAACTTATATTTTTAGTAGTATTAATAGCATTCTCGTATCCTCTTCTTTTCTTTACTAAGTTCTCGTCTACTTTCAAAAACTTAGATGACCAACCTCCTAGACTCCAATGACTTTGACAATGACATGTGGTATGGATTTTTCAAGAGCCTAAATGTTACTACATGGAAATGATGCTAAAACAAATGCGTCTCAAATATTGGAGTTTACGTCCAAGAGGTTGAAGAAGAACTCAAGACACTCAAGACTAAGATGGATATGAAGAAGCTGAAGATTACCACTATCATGGAATATCCCACACGATTCAAATAATATACAAGCCCACCATGAGAGTTGTGAAATAAACGAAAGAGTGCGAGTAGTGTGCCCGACCATGAGAACTCATGTGGATGAAGGTACCATAGGAATTGTTTGTTTGAAATGTATGAGTGAATTTGGAGTTTGTTGGAGTTCTTCACCATTGATTTGATTTTGTTGTCATTTGAATTAGGTGATTTAAAAAGTTACGTTATTGTACGAACTCCATAGGCATGTATTATTTATTCAACCTTGAGAGGTGTGAGTTACGGAAGATGTAACAGAAGATCTTCATAACGGAATATGTTCAAGCACAGAAGACTTTCAAGAACCGAAGAAATGAAGACTTCAGGACGAAACCATAGCAAAACGAGCCTAATATAAACGTTAGAAACGTTAAGATATAAGTTGTTTGATGATTGCCGTGTGGGTATCCATCTCTCTTTCTCTAAACTCCTGTCTCATCTCTGACCAACCTTAAACCCCATAGATGGATGGAGTTATTTTGTTGAGACCAGTTACCCGTTCAAAAGTAGAAGAGTGGATTCACGGAGTAATGGAAAACACGAAGTAAATCTATAGGAGAAGGTCAAGTACGCTTCTCAGTATTTCATTTGAGAGGTTGACACTTGGCTGAAGATGCGTATAGCCATCGATGACTCCCAAAAGGGCAATTAATTGAGAACCATTCACGAAGTTTCTGTTTCAATCTCGTCTTGTCATATGGGATCGGAAGGAAACAAGTGAAGATGCGAGGAAAATTCCATAATTTTACGGATGCAAGTTTAAGGCAAGCCGCGTAGGTTAGTCGCCACCCAAAGGCGTTTTATTAGCTTTGCAGGTGAAGACCTCTTTAAGAGGAGTGAGAAAGACCGAGTCTTAGAATACACGATTCACCTATCTACATATCAAGTAATGATTTGAGTACGGATGGATTGGCCCCCATACCGGAGACTCTTATTATATCCTTTGTATGTTTGATTGGTAAATCAGAGAGATTTGAAACCCTAGAAGAGTGTCGTTGCGACAAGCCTAAAACCATAGAATGGTAAGACGTATTACCCTTATAGACAGGCAGTCGTGCCTAACGTATGTTCAATGGTGAGGATGAAACACGAGGAATCTTCAGGGAATTCCATCGGAAGCTATTTTATCGACTACCATGAGAGTATCGATAAGTAGTTCTGAATTTATGGATTTTGAGCAAGACTCATTCTTTTGAGGAAAAGCCCAGTTCTAAACCACAGAGGCTCGATGAAGAACCATCATGGAATATGGAGATTGTGGAAACCCCCACAAGTTTGTTTTTAAAGGTGGTAGTACCCTACGAACACACTGGAGGATGAACGATCCAATCAACAATTGGCTAAGAGCAAGGATGATGACTAAGGCCTTAGGATATGTTGAAGTGACAGTGGTAAAAGGAATGTACCAATAGAAGACATTCCTGCAAGCTGGAGGTGACGAATAAACCGCAAGCCTGCAGATGCTAAGAAATAACCCTGGGAAAGTAACCCAAGGAACCCAAACCCTAACCTATTTCTTGTTGGGAAACGTTGCATGGAAAACAAAAAAATTTCTATGCACACGCAAGATCTATCCATGGAGATGCATAGCAACGAGAGGGGAGTGTGTGTCTATGTACACTCATAGACCGTAAGCGGAAGCGTTTTTACAACACGGTTGATGTAGTCGAACTTCTTCGTGCTCCAACCGATCAAGTACCGAACGTACGGCACCTCCGCGTTCAACACATGTTCAGCTCGGTGACGTCCTCCGCCTTCTTGATCCATCAAGACGGAGAGGTACTAGATGAGTTTCGGCAGCACGACGACATGGTGACAGTGATGGTGAAGCTATCTCCGCAGGGCTTCGCCTAAGCACTACGAAAATATTACCGAGGGAGTAAACGGTGGACGGGGGCGCCGCACATGCCTAAGACAATGTTGTGTCATTGTGTGGCGCCCCCTCCCCACATATATATAGGTGGGAGGGGGAAGGAGGCAGCCTAGGGCAGCCAGGGTGCGCCCCAAGGGGCTGGCCACCGGCCCTAGGGCTCCTGCCCTCCTGCGTCCCCCCTTTCCTTGTATGAAGAAGGGGGAAGGAAAAGGGGGGGGGGAGTCCTACTCCACACTTTCCTTGCCCTCCCCTCTTTCCTTCTCCTCCTCATAGGCCGGCCTACTATGGGGGTGCACCAGCCCCTTGTGGGCTTGTGTGTTCCCTCTCTTGGCCCATAAGGCCCATAACTTTGCCGGGGGTGCCCGAAACTCCTTTCCGGTGACCCGATAAGTACCCAGTAACCCCCGAAACACTTCCGGTGTATGAATACTAGCATCCTATATATCAATCTTTACCTCTCGACCATTTCGAGACTCCTCATCATGTCCGTGATCTCATCCGGGACTCCGAACAACATTCGTTCACCAAATCATATAACTCATATAATACTATATCATCATCGAACGTTAAGCGTGTGGACCCTACGGGTTCGAGAATTATGTAGACATGACCGAGACACCTCTCCAGTCAATAACCAATAGCGAAACCTGGATGCCCATATTGGCTCCTACATATTCTACGAAGATCTTTATTGGTCGAACCGTTATGACAACATACGTAATTCCCTTTGTCCATCGGTATGTTACTTGCCCGAGATTCGATCGTCGGTATCTCTATACCTAGTTCAATCTCGTTACCGGCAAGTCTCTTTACTCGTTCTATAATACATCACCTCGTGACTAACTCCTTAGTCGTTTGCTTGCAAGCTTATGATGTGTATTACCGAGAGGGCCCAGAGATACCTCTCCGATACTCGGAGTGACAAATCCTAATCTTGATCTATGTCAACTCAACAAACACCTTCGGAGGTACCTGTAGAGCATATTTATGATCACCCAGTTACGTTGTGATGTTTGATAGCACACAAGGCATTCCTCCGGTATTCGGGAGTTGTATAATCTCATAGTCGAAGGAATATGTATTTGACATGACGAAAGCAATAGCAATAAAGCTGAACGATCATTATGCTAAGCAAACAGATGGGTCTTGTCCATCACATCATTCTCCTAATGATGTGATCCCATTATCAAATGACAACTCATGTCCATGGTTAGGAAACCTTAACCATCCTTGATCAACGAGCTAGTCTAGTAGAGGCTTACTAGGGACACGGTGTTTGTTTATGTATTCACACATGTATTTAAGTTTCCGATCAATACAATTCTAGCATGAATAATAAACCTTTATCATGAATAAGGAAATATAAAATAACAACTTTATTATTGCCTCTAGGGCATATTTCCTTCATTTCTTGCTAGCCTTTGCAAATCTAGAGGACGAGATTTCTTTTAAGGGTGGTAGTTTGTAACATCCCAAAATTTTCTAAATTTTGGAATGTTAATAAATAATATGCTATTGATTGGATTGCATTGATTTTCTAGAGAAATTAAAACTTTTTGAGTCCTTGTTTAAAACTTTTTCAAACCATGTTATAAAAGTTGGATAATCTTTTATCCAATAAGTAATCTTGGTTGAAAAGTTTATTCCAAAATTCAAAACAAGAATTTTCCTTCTTTTGAAATATTTTGAAACCACGCTTGAAAATATGGAGTGAGAATAAAATGGCTTTCTCAAATATGGTGGATAAATATTTCATAGAAGATTTATTTGTTATTTGGATTTTTTTGAATTTGGAATTTATTTGGGAGCTTTCAGTGTCATTTAAATATTTCCAAATAACCCAAATAAAATTTACGAGAGGAGATAATGTGACTTCTCCAAAAATATATTTGGAAATATTTAATGCCGCACAATTATCATTTTGGGAATTTGTAAAAACTCTAAATTGAATTTTGGGAGAAATTAATTATGTCCATAAGGCATCTATAAGTAAGTGCACGCAAACTAATTTATGTAGTTCTGAGAATATTTTTACTAGACTCTAAATAATAAGTATGTTATGCTAAAAAATGTTATTTTATTCTTTCTTTAACTTTTCTGCGCATTTTGTTAATTATCGTTATAATCCTAATCTAATTAGCTCACGGGGCTAAGTCCATTCCTAAACTAGCCCATGCAAGCACATCGCTACGTCCCAACTACATGTATGCAACGCCGGCCCAGGTCCTTTTTTTTTCTCTGTCTCTCTCTTCACGACCCAGTTTTGTCCTCAACCTCTCCATTGGCTCAGGCAACGAGCCAGCGCCGCACGGGAGCTCCTATGTGCCGCATTTTGCGGCAAGTTGCGATTGTGACGCACAGGAGCCGTGCTACTGGGCTGGCCCATTGAGAGGCACCCGCGAACTGTGTTTACAGCAGTAAAAATCTCAAAAACAAAAGATGACGAAGTGAGGAATCAAACCTGTGACGTCCATCTCCTCAACGAGTGGAGCTAGCCAATGGAGCTAGTTATTACTTGTGATTAGAAGCGCATCATGACCTTATTTAAGAGTAAAAGTTGTGGGATATTCCATGTTGCATATTATTTTCTGTATGTGTGTACATTTTTGAAAATTGAACACATTTCGGAAAACACGAAACGAATTTTTGAAGAAATGTGAACAAAATTTGAAATTCTAAAAATAGTTTTTAGAAAACACGAATTTGTTTTTGGAGTTCAAACAGATTTTTAAAAAATTGTGAACATTTCTAAAAACAAAGAACTAATATTTGTGAACGTGATTTTTTAGCTTCTAACAATTTTAAAAATACTTGAACAGATTTTAAAATTTTGTTTTTTAGTAAAAATGAATAAATATTGAAATCCTGAAGGTTTTTCAAAATAATGCACCAAAACTGAAGTTCCAAACATTTTTAGTCATTTGCGAACAAAATTTGAAGATTTCAACATTTTTGAGAAAAGTGAACAATTTATTGAAATGCAAACATTCGCAATTTTGTGAATCAATTTTAAAAACTCAAATATTTTGTCAAAACATGTACAATTTTTAGGAATCTCAAACATTATTTCTGAAAAAAAATTGGAACAACATAGAAAGTGAGAACTTTTATAGAAAATTCTGAACAATTTTATGAAAAGAGGATCAAAAATTACAAGTTGCGAATATTTTTCAAACAATTTTTAAAAACACGAACATATTTTAGATTTTTAGAACAAATTTCGAAATGGAGAACAATTTTGAGAATCGAAAACAAATTTGAAACGGGAACAAATTATGAATAAGTGATTTTTTCTAAAAAAAGAAAATATTTTTTAAAATTTTGTGAATTTTTTTTGGAAATTGGAACATTTTTTTCGAAATCCTGGTCATTATTTACAAAGTTGTAAAAATGAAAAGAAACATTCCGAAAAAAATTTAAATTCCCAAAAAAAATTCAATTTGTGAACAAAATTTAATCATGTGAACATTTTTTGAATTTGTGAACAAATATTGGAAATGGGATTTTTTTGAAAAAAAAATTTGTTTGGTTTGTGAACAAATTTTGAAAAGGTTAATTTTTGAAATTTATTGTAAACAAGAACATTTTTCAAATTTGTGAACAAAATTTTTAAATCATGAACATATTTTGAATTTCTAGAACAAATTTCAAAATAGGGAACAATTCTGAAAATCCCAAAAAAAAATTAAACATGAACAATTTTTGAATACGTGAACGAAAATTTGAAAACAAGAACATTTTTTGAGTTTGTGAACATGTTCTCAAAATAGGAACATTTTTTAAATCCCAGTCAAACTCTGAAAAGTTCTGATAAATTTGAACAAAAACATTCCGAACAATTTTCGTAAAACTTTCCGAAGAAGTTTTGAAAATAGATTTTTTTTGAAATTCCTCATTTTTTTAAAATGCAATTTTTTGAGTTTACGGATAATTTTTGAAAACACGATAATTTTTGAAAAATATAGAACATTTTTTTGAAAGCACGAATATTTTTTAAGTTTTCGAACAATTTTCAATATATGAACTCTTAAAAAAAGAAAAAGAAACTTGAAAAATGGAAAAGAAACGAAAAAATAAAAAATAAACTGAAAAAGCAAAAGAAAGGAAAAAAGAAAGAAGACAAATAAACAGAAACCCGAAATAAGAAAAAAAAACCGGTTTAGGGAACCTTCTAGAAGGTTCCCTGTAGAGAGATAGTTTGGCAATGCAATATTCGTTGTATTGATGGGGTGCCGGTGCACGTATATATAAGTACAGTTAGACCTCAACCTCAACTATACACAACTAGGAGGTGGGCCACAATATACATAATACATGCAACACATATATACTCAACACCCCCCCCGCAGTCGAAGCGTCGCCGGAGACACAGAGACTGGACCGAAACACCTCGAAGACGGGAGTAGGCAATCCCTTAGTCATCACGTCAGCAAACTGTTGCGTTGTCGGAACGTGGGGAACCCGAACACGACCAAGGGCAACCTGCTCACGCACAAAGTGAATATCGAGCTCAATATGCTTCGTACGTCGATGGTGCACCGGATTGGCGGAGAGGTAGGCCGCGCTGACATTATCGCAGTAGACAAGAGTGGCCTTGTGAACATCACAAAGCAACTCCTGGAGCAGCTGACAGATCCAAGAGCATTCGGCCACGGTATTAGCCACGGCCCGATACTCTGCCTCGGCTCTCGAGCGGTAGACCATGGGCTGTCGCTTCGATGACCAAGAGATCAACGAGGGCCCAAGGTAGACGCAATAGCCGGACGTAGAGCGCCGGGTGTCGGGGCAGCCTGCCCAGTCGGCGTCCGAGTAGGCGACGAGGTTGGTGGAGGCGGAGGCCGTCAGGGTGAGTCCCAAGGACATAGTGCCGCGTATGTAACAGGGAATACGCTTCACCAAGGTCTAATGAGAGTCACGCGGGGAGTGCATGTGGAGGCACACCTGCTGAACAGCGTACTGCAGGTCCGGTCGGGTCAGCGTCAGGTACTGTAAGGCACCAACAATGGAGCGATAAAACGCTGCATCGGACGCGAGAGATCCCTCCAGAGCAGAGACCTTCGCCTTCGTGTCGACTGGGGTGGGCGCCGGCTTGCAGTTAACCATACCGTCATGCTCCAGTACTTCTGCTGATGCAGAAAGAAGCCGTCAGCCCAACGGACCACCTCGATGCCGAGGAAGTAGTGCAGAGGCCCCAAGTCCTTGAGGGCGAACTCATCACAAAGACGAGCGGTGAGCTGCTAAAGGAGCTCGGGGGCGGACGCGTGAGGATGATGTCGTCGACGTAGAGCAGCAGATATGCAGTGTCAGCTCAATGATGATACACAAAGAGTGAGGCATCGGAGCGAGTGGACCGAAAGCCCAGAGACTGCAGGAAGGCTGCGATACGCTGGTACCAAGCCCGTGGCGCCTGCTTCAACCCGTAAAGAGAACGGGAGAGCAAGCACACGAAGTCCGGATGCTCGGCGTCGACGAAACCAGTGGGCTGCTCACAGAACACCTGCTCGGCAAGATGACCATGCAAGAAGGCGTTGGAGACATCCAACTGATGCACAGGCCAGGCTCGCGAGACCGCCAACTGAAGCACGGTGCGGATCGTGCCCGGTTTCACAACCGGAGCGAAGGTGTCGGTGAAGTCCACGCCCGCGCACTGCCGAAATCCACGAACCACCCAGCGAGCCTTGTAGCGCTCGAGAGAACCATCCGGGCGGGTCTTGTGGCGGAACACCCACTTGCCAGTGATAACATTGGCACGAGGGGGTCGCGGAACAAGATGCCAAGTGCGGTTGCGCTGCAGGGCGTCGAACTTCTCCTGCATCGCTGCGAGCCAGTGGGGATCCCGAAGGGCAGCGCGAGCGGAGGTGGGGATGGGCAATGGCGTCGATGTCGAGGCAGTGCACACATACTCGTCGGAGGAGTAGCGTGTGCTCGTCCAATGAACACCAGCCCGAGCGCGGGTCGTCACACCGAGGGCCGGACCCGCGGCAGCGACCGGGCCTGCAGCGGGGGCCGAGGCGGCAGCCGGTTCCGCGGCGGCGGATGGGCCAACAGCGGGGCCGGGGGCGGCGGCAGCGGGGCCGGGGGTCGCAGCAGCGAGGGGGCCTGGGGCGGCAGCAGCGGCGGGGCCCGCGGCAGGAGTGGCGGCGGGCGAGGAGGGTGTCGAGCCCACCGCCGGAGAAGAGGCGCCGTCCAGGGTGCTGGCCGCGGCGCCGTGGTGAGAGGCCCGGTCGGACTCAACCTCGGAAGAGGGAGTCGGGGACCCAGGGGCTCGGTCCGACTCGACCTCGGGGGAGGGAGCCGGGAACCCTGGCGGCGGCAGAAGGCGCCGGGCAGGTGGGACCATCGAGGGTCGCCGCTGCGCATCGCTCCAAGAAGGGGGCGCGGGGGTCGGCGCCGAAGGAGCCGAAGCCGGAGAGACCTGAAAAAAGGGAACACCGTCTCGACAAAATACACGTGCCTCGAGGTGTACACATGATGAGTGACAGGATCATAGCACCGGTAACCTTTGGTGTTAGAGGGATAGCCAAGGAAGACGCATGGGACAGAACGTGGTGCGAGTTTATGTGGAGTGGTGGACGCGGTTCTAGGATAGCAAAGACACCCAAAGATGCGAAGACCGTCATAAGACGGCGGTGTATCGAAGAGAAGGTGGTGAGGGGCGTAGTTCCACCTAGGACGACACGGATGAATGTTAACTAAAAGAGTGGCGGTGGCGAGAGCGTCAGGCCAAAACCGAGCGGGCACATTAGAGTGAAAGAGCAACGTGCGAACGCAGTCATTAAGAGTGCGGAGAATGCGCTCGGCTCGGCCGTTCTGGTGTGAGGTGTATGGGCAAGTCAGACGGAAGATGGTGCCGTGAGAGGCAAGAAGTGTGCGGAGAGCGACGTTGTCAAACTCTTTTCCGTTATCGGTTTGGAGTGCAAGAATGGGGCGACCGAACTGTGTGGTGACATAGGAGTAAAAGGATGTGAGTGTGGCTAAAGCATCGGATTTATGACGAAGAGGAAAAGTCCACACATAATGAGAATAATCATCTAAAATCACCAAGTAGTATAGATAGCCCGTGTTACTTGCAACGGGAGATGTCCAAACATCTATACCAATATAAAAAGTCCCAAAGGGGTAGATCCAACTGATCTTGGCCATCAAACTAAATCAATCCAACGACCTAGACTGCTCCAATGGCGAGCGTTCAACGTGTTTAACGTGCAATTAATATCATACCAAATATTGCACTAATCATAGAATTAACACACAAATAATAACATACCTAATATCCGCGTGTAATTAATATATTGCCTAAATATTAACATGTGTTGCACGTGCGCATTTACTAGTCACTATGAAGTAACTAAAACGGAAAAGTGGAAACTGTGATAGACGCACTAAAGGGAAGATGAACGTGCTTGCCCAAACGACAAGCCTCACAAGTATGCTCGTCGAGCTTATTACATGAGAAAGAAAAACTCCTAAGAATCTGACGCAAAACGGCGGGGTTAGGGTGGCCCAAGTGAGCATGCCAAAGGTCGACGCCGGCGGCGAGGGCGATGGGCGTGGAGGTGGAGGCGCCGGCGTGCACGGGATAGAGCTCATCAGGGCTATCACATCGGTGAAGTACCATCCGGGTACGGGCGTCCTTCACAGAAAAACCAACACCGTCAAATTCAACAGTAAGTGGGTTCTCACGAGTAAGACGACGAACGAAAACTAAGCTCGTGACTAAGTCAGGTGAAACAAGAACATTAGACATAGTGATAGGTGTGGAACTAGAAGGAAAACTAGTGCTACCGATATGAGTGATAGGGAAAGAAGAACCGTTGCCAACGGTGATATGAGTGGTGTGTTAATAGGAGTGGAGGAGGTTAGGTTACCGGGATGAGCTGTCATGTGCTGTAGGATCGAAAGTAGGTCTAGAGGGGGGGGGGGGGGGGGTGATTAGAGTACATGACCAAATAAAAATCTAGCCTTTTCCCAATTTTATGTCTTGGCAGATTTTAGCAACTTAGCACAAGTCAAGCAATCAACCTACACATGAAATTCTAAGAGTGTAGCAGCGAAAAGTAAAACATTGCATATGAAGGTAAAGGGAAGGGTTTGGAGAAGGCAAACGCAATCTAGACACGGAGATTTTTGGCGTGGTTCCGATAGGTGGTGCTATCGTACATCCACGTTGATGGAGACTTCAACCCACGAAGGGTAAAGGCTGCGCAAGTTCACGGAGGGCTCCACCCACAAAGGGTCCACGAAGAAGCAACCTTGTCTATCCCATCATGGCCATCGTCCACGAAGGACTTGCCTCACTCGGGTAGATCTTCACGAAGTAAGCGATCTCCTTGCCCTTACAAACTCCTTGGTTCAACTCCACAATCTTGTCGGAGGCTCCCAAATGACACCTAACCAATCTAGGAGACACCACTCTCCAAAAGGTAATAGATGGTGTGATGATGATGAACTCCTTGCTCTTGTGCTTCAAATGATAGTCTCCCCAACACTCAATTCTCTCTCACAGATTTGGCTATGGTGGAAAGATGGTTTGAGTGGAAAGCAACTTGGGAAGGCTAGAGATGAAGATTCTTGTGGTTGGATTGGAATGTCTTGATCTCAACACATGAGTAGGTGGTTCTCTCTCAGAAAATGAGTAGTGGAAGTGTAGGCACGATCTGATGGCTCTCTCTTGAATAGAGAAGGGGGTGGATGGGTATATATAGCCTCCACACAAAATCCAACCGTTACACACATTTGACCCAACTCGGTCAGACCAAATAGAAGAACTCGGTGAGACCGATTTAGTTCAAAATGTGAACATTAGGAATCTCGGTGGGAGCAATATGATCAACTCGGTGGGACCGATGTGCTAGGGTTAGGGCAAGACCTTATCTCGGTGTGACCGATTGCATGAACTCGGTGGGACCGATTTCAGCAATGAGTTAAACAGAGAGTTGGTCAGGCAAACTCGGTGGGACCGATCGCTCATTTCGGTAAGACCAAAACGTTACGAAGGGAAACAGAGAGTTTGCATTGCGAACTCGGTAGGACTGATCGCTCATTTTGGTAAGACCGAAACGTTACGAAGGGAAACAGAGAGTTTGCATTGCCATCTCGGTGAGACTGAGATCCCGATCGGTGAGACCGAATTGATTAGGGCTTCTGGAAGTGGCTATGTCAAAGAAACTTGATGGCGCCGGATAGATCAAATCGGTGGGGCCGAGATTGACTTTAGGTTTTGGACATATTTGGAAATGAGAAAGTGGTTGAGGGCTTTGGAGCATATCACTAAGCATTTTGAGCAAGTAGACCATTATGCAACACCTCATCCCCTTTTAATAGTATTGGCTTTTCCAATGGACTCAATGTGATCTTGGATCACTAAAATAGAAATGAAGAGTCTTGAGCTTTTGCCAATCTTTGTCCTTAGCATTTTGAGGGGTCCACATCTGGATAGAAATGAGCAGTTGAATAGAATTGCATTACCATTTCATCATTCCACTTGGTCAACTTTTGACCAACAAACTTGTCAACTCCGTTCATTCTGAAACTCTCATGAACTCCTGGGAAGTAATCCTCATTGTCATCAATGAATTTCCAATCAACCCATCTCATGTCACTGACAATGGGCTTCATGTCCAACAAGACTGTCTCATAGAAGTCTTGATGTTCCTTGGTGTGAAAGCGATAATCAACAGCAGTTCTTCTCCTTACATCATATGGATCAGTTTGTCTCCACAATTTGAGACCTGCATCCTTTCTTAACTTCATATTCTCAGCAACTGGATGATTGTCATCATGATCTAGAATCTTGGGTTTTAGCTTCCTAAGCACTTGCTGCTCTTCATCCTCTTGAGCTTCAGGCACTGGGGCCTTATTCTTCTCTAGAGCTGGGATGTTTCTGGTGGATCTCTTGGGTGCAAATGGTTTTAGAGCTTGAGCTTGGGCAGATGGCTTGGGAGCTGTCTTGGGCTTAGAAGGAGTAGCCCCAGACTTGATAGCATCTCCCATGAGCTTCTGAGATTTTGGAGGTGGTGCAGCTGGCTCTTCCTCCTCTGACTCTCTCATCATAGATGGTTTGCCAATGACCTTGGCAATAGTCTTCTTGACTATCTCTTTCCTCTTCTTTCCTCCAGCAACCTCATCCTCTCTTGGTTTAAGAGTGAACTCCATGGTTCCTTGAGTGGAGGCTCTGGCTTTTGACATAGGCACTCTCTTAGCAGGAGCCTTCACCTTCATTCCAGGCTTGGTTGCAGCAGCAACAGCATACTCTTTCTTGAGTACCTTCTTCTTGGAGGTCACCTCCTCCTCTACAACAAAATCCTCAGCTTCTGAATCTGAGGTTCTCTTCTTCCTTTGCCTAGTAGCAGCCTTAGGCAAATTGCTGGGTGTACTTCTGTTGCCTTCATCATAGCTGCTGTTGGAGGGACTAGTGCCCTCACTGAGATTTACCTGCTCCTCTGACCTGTTCTGACTATCACTGTTGTCTGACATCTCTGACACTGACCCTGTGAATAGATAGGTATAGGTAGAGTAGATGAGCCTCACAAAGCACATCTATTTTTGCAAAAACATTGAGACAAAAACTTAACTTCAGTTTTCTGCAGAAAGCATTTCGGAGCTACCGATATGACAAACTCGGTGACACCGAAGCACACTCAGAGTCTAAACATACAGTTTCAGTCAGACCAAAATGTAGTTTGGTGACTCCGAGATGCTAGGGTTTCACAGAGAAAGTAAACTCGGTCACACCGATTCGTACACTTCGGTCAGACCGAGTTGTACATGTGCAATGGAATGGGCCAAATCGGTGAGACCGAAATTTTCAGATCGGTTGGTCCGGGATGAGTTCGGCAGAAAACTAACCCTAAGTTTTTGCATCAAATCTATTCTAGAGGAAGTTTTCGATGGATAGATTTATCTCAATCGTGGCAAGAAACTTGGCATTGTTCTTTGTGCAAGAATCGGAGTTAAAGATAGCACAAAGAGATCGAGTCCGTACCCTAACTCGGCGACGAACTCGCTACGGTGACAACGACGGTGGAGATTCCCGTTGACGGCGACGGAGACCAGCAGCAGGTGGACGCTGGCAATGACGGCGACGATCCGAAGACCAAGGGGGTGGCAGAGCTGGGCAGGCGCGGTCGAGTGGTTTGGAGTAATTTCCAAATTTCAACCCGTGGTATATATACCCAGTCACTGTCGGTGTGACCAAGTGGAACGACTCGGTGGCACCGAGATGCAGAATCGCAAGCGTTTACTGCAACTCGGTGAGACTGAACAGTTCTAATCGGTTGCACCGAGGTGAAAACCTAGATCAACTCAATAATTTCGGTGAGACCGAAAAGAAGGAATCAGTTAGACCGAAAGCCATTAAGAGGTTTTGGAAGTTTAAGCCCTTGACAGATCGGTGGCTCCGAGTGCTCCTCACCCGGAGGGTCCGAATTCGACTTGTTCAAACTTTGTGATGTAGCATGAATAGAGTTTGATACGAGAAAAGCATAGATAGCTAGAGGAAGTTCTTAGGCATTCTTGTCCATCCATTTGGCAAAAAGAAAAGAAATCAAACAATCAAAGCAACAAATGGATGTCCTCGAATGGAGAAAATATGCAACCAACATGCTCACACAATAAGATAGCAAATGAAATATGTGGCAAAACATGCACAAACACTCTAGCATCTATCAAGAAATTGGCAATGACTAGGTCATCTATATATGAGTATATTGACTTAGGAGTCAAATGAGAACATTTGATCATAGGTCATACTCATCGTTTAAGCACAAGTGGGTTACCACTTTTACATAAAGCATTGATGTGTTCACACCATTAGAGTTACTTTAGCTCAATTCTTAGAGCAAAGCTCCCCCTAGATGTGATATCCCCCCTAAGAGGGATGAACTAACATTGGGTTTTGTCGATGATGACTTCATGTAGGTGTTGAAGATGTAGATGCTCAATGTTGATGTAGTTCATTTGGAGCAATCCATTTGAGTGAGTTGCACTTTCAATACCTACATGGGTTAGTCCCACAAGGAACATACACGGATATCCATAGTAATAGAGTGAAATACACATATGATGTTGTCCATGAAAGCATTAGGTTACCTTGTCCCTTGTCTTACCAACAAGAGGGTTTGTGACTCCTTGAACTAGTGCAAGATATGAAAGTTGATTGCACTTATCCTTGCCAAAATGAATATGAGTGAAGTATGTTGGCGGAGTCACCCTCAAGAACTCTTTAGTTCTTCTTCTCTGGGACCCACATCAACTTGATGGGAATCCTTGGAGTTGTAGTCGTACTTGATGAAGTAGAACTTGATGTAGTCTTGGGAACCCACTTGACCAAGGCCTTTGGAGCTTCTTCAAATGAATCAATCTCTTCTTGAAGCTTGTCCTTGCCTTTTAGCTTGTGGTCTTGTGGTGGAAGATCATCTTGAGCTTGTGTTCCCTTGAAAGAAGTGGGATCATACTTCTCTTGTTGAGGAACAAACTTTGTCTTGGAGTATTGATCTTCTTCCCACTCAACTCCATTGGCATTGAACTTGCGTTCAAAACCAACACCTTGATTCTTCTGGTGCCTTCCTTGCTTGCGTACAATTTCCTCAAATTGCTTACTTCTGACAAGGCTCTTGTAAACACCTTTCTCTATGATTCCCTTCAATAAGCTATTTTCTTGCTCAAGTATAACTTGGCTAAGAGAATCATTAGTGGAATCAAGAGAACTACTAGAAGCAACAATATTGGATTTAACATGATTATTGTTACTACTAGAAGAAGAATCTTTCTTGCTCTTGTTGCTAGATTTTACTTGTGGCATGTAAGTAGACAAGAGTAAACGCTTGGCAATGTAAGAAGAACTTATGAAGATCATCATTGATTGCTTTTAAGAACCCATGTTCTTGCTCTAGATTGAGCTTTTCAAAGCGTAGCTTCTCATGAGTCTTTAAAAGCTCTCGATGATCCTCTAAGGTAGTTTCATGAACTAACTTAAGAGTGTTTAGTTCTTTAGTTAGACGCTCAATCTCCTTCTTATCATTGTCATTCGTTTCATCTTGATTAGCATGATTAATAGCAATTTCATCATAGTTTTCATCACTAGTGTTGTCAACAAGTAAATCATCATCACCTAGCAAATCATCTTCATCACTATTGAAATCAACATACTCGGGTTGTGATACCTTGGGGCCTTTAGCCATGAAGCATCTTCCAATCCCTTCATTTGGTGAGTCGAATATGTCATAGGAGTTGGATGACACAAGTGCAAGACCGGCAACACCTTCATCTTGAGTATGTTCGGAGTCGGAGTGATAACTTCTCTCGGAGTAGTGGTCGGAGTCGGAACCGGATACCCATTCACCAACATGAGCTTGATGTCTTCATCTTGTGTAGCTCTTTGATGACTTGTCCTTCCTTTCCGAATCCTTGCTTCTACGAGAGGGTCTTCGTTCATAACGATCATCTCTACTCCTCTCTCTTGGAGGTGATTCATCTCTTTTACTTCTCCTTTTAGGTGAGTCTTCTCTTCTTTTGTAGGGAGCCGTACACTCACTAGAGTAGTGTCCGGGTCTTCCATAATTGTAGCAATTTCGATCACGACTAGAAGATCTAATGTCATTGTAGGACCTTGACTTGGAACTTCTCTCTTTGCTTCTACTCTTGTAGAACATGTTGAAGTTCTTCACCATTAGGCTCAATTCTTCATTGAAGACTTGTTTCTCACTTGATGTTGTAGGGGCATCACATGAAGCTTTGTAAGCACCACTAGACTTGTTGTGAAGCTCTTCCTTATCCTTAAGTGACATCTCATGAGCAACAATTCTACCAATGACTTCCGTTGGCTTGAGATCTTTGTAATTGGGCATCATTTGGATCAAGGTGCACACGGTATCATATTTTCCATCCAAAGCTCTTATAATCTTCTTCATGATGAATCTGTCGGTCATCTCTTCACTTCCTAACCCGGCAATCTCATTTGTGATGAGAGCAAGCCTAGAATACATTTCAGCGACTCCTTCACCATCCTTCATTTTGAACTTGTCAAGTTGACTTTGAAGCACATCCAATTTGGATTCCTTGACGGACTCGGTACCTTCGTGCATATCAACCAAAGTATCCCAAATTTCCTTTTCATTCTCAAGGTGGCTGATTTTGTTGAATTCTTCAGGGCACAATCCATTGAAGAGGATACCACAAGCTTGAGCATTGTATTGCAACATCTTCAATTCTTCTGCGGTTGCTTCACGATTCGGTTCTCTTCCATCTTTGAAGAATTCACCTTGCAAACCAATACACACAATAGCCCAAACGGCGGGGTTATGTCCAAGAATATGCATTTTCATCTTATGCTTCCAACTAGCAAAATTAGTACCATCAAAGTAAGGACTTCTACGGTGGTAATTTCCCTCGCTAGACGCCATACTCTCCTAGGTTGTGAAACCAAGGCTATGATCACCAAAGCTATAGAAATCAAGGCAAATGGAGACCAAAGCTCTGATACCACTTGTAGGATCGAAAGTAGGTCTAGAGGGGGGGGTGATTAGACTACTTGACCAAATAAAAATCTAGACTTTTCCCAATTTTATGTCTTGGCAGATTTTAGCAACTTAGCACAAGTCAAGCAATCAACCTACACATGCAATTCTAAGAGTGTAGCAGCGGAAAGTAAAACATTGCATATGAAGGTAAAGGGAAGGGTTTGGAGAAGGCAACCGCAATGTAGACACGGAGATTTTTGGCGTGGTTCCGATAGGTGGTGCTATCGTACATCCACGTTGATGGAGACTTCAACCCACGAAGGGTAACGACTGCGCGAGTCCACGGAGGGCTCCACCCACGAAGGGTCCACGAAGAAGCAACCTTGTATATCCCACCATGGCCATCGTCCACGAAGGACTTGCCTCACTCGGGCAGATCTTCACAAAGTAGGCGATCTCCTTGCCCTTACAAACTCCTTGGTTCAACTCCACAATCTTATCGGAGGCTCCCAAGTGACACCTAAACAATCTAGGAGACACCACTCTCCAAAAGGTAATAGATGGTGTGATGATGATGAACTCCTTGCTCTTGTGCTTCAAATGATAGTCTCCCCAACATTTAACTCTCTCTCACAGATTTGGCTATGGTGGAAAGATGGTTTGAGTGGAAAGCAACTTGGGAAGGCTAGAGATCAAGATTCTTGTGGTTGGATTGGAATGTCTTGATCTCAACACATGAGTCGGTGGTTCTCTCTCAGAAAATGAGTAGTGGAAGTGTAGGCACGATCTGATGGCTCTCTCTTGAATAGAGAAGGGGGTGGAGGGGTATATATAGCCTCCACACAAAATCCAACCATTACACACATTTTACCCAACTCGGTGAGATCGAATAGAAGAACTCGGTGAGACCGATTTAGTTCAAAATGTGAACGTTAGGAATCTCGGTGGGACCGATATGATCAACTCGGTGGGACCGATGTGCTAGGGTTAGGGCAAGACCTCATCTTGGTGTGACCGATTGCATGAACTCGGTGGGTCCGATTTCAGCAATGAGTTAAACAGAGAGTTGGTCAGGCAAACTCGGTGGGACCGATCGCTCATTTCGATAAGACCGAAACGTTACGAAGGGAAACAGAGAGTTTGCATTGCGAACTCGGTGGGACCGATCGCTCATTTCGGCAAGACCAAAACATTACGAAGGGAAACAGAGAGTTTGCATTGCCATCTTGGTGAGACCGAGATCCCGATCGGTGATACCGAATTGATTAGGGTTTCTGGCAGTGGCTATGTCAAAGAAACTCGGTGGCGCCGGATAGATCAAATCAGTGGGGCCGAGTTTGACTTTAGGTTTTGGACATATTTGGAAATGAGAAAGTGGTTGAGGGCTTTGGAGCATATCACTAAGCATTTTGAGCAAGTAGACCATTATGCAAAACCTCATCCCCTTTTAATAGTATTGGCTTTTCCTATGGACTCAATGTGATCTTGGATCACTAAAATAGAAATGAAGAGTCTTGAGCTTTTGCCAATCTTTGTCCTTAGAATTTTGAGGGGTCCACATCTCTAGTCCATGCCGTGCCAATCATTGAACTTTCTGAAATATTTAACTTGAATGGATATTAGTTCAATGAGCTATATGTTGTTATGAATTACCAAAACCACCCGGGGATTAGTTGCACTTTCATGTGCGCAGTAGCACCTGAGTCCATGTACCAGTCGCCTCCACCGCCATAGTTACTCGGCGACGGGCAGAGTGCAGGGCGGCCAGGAGGGCGGGATCCCACGGTGCAGGTACCATCGGCGGCAGCGGGCCTTCGTAGGGCGGTGCCTGGGAAGGCGGGCCATAGCCACCGAGAGGCGGCGGCGCGAGGGGGGCACCGTAGCTGGCGCCAGCCGGCTGGTAGGGCATGCCGAGGAACGCCTGGTGGCCCACGGGACGAGGACCGAGGAGACCCAGCGCAGGAGCCCGTGGGACGGGCATATGATAGGCATGCACGACGCCCGTCCACGGGTTCTGCCCAGCCGCACATGGCGGAGGGGGCTACTGGTAGCGCGGCGCCCCCCCCAGTGCCCTGGGCCGGCTGCTGCTGCTGCTGACGACGGCCCCCGCCGCCCTGACGGTTGCGCCGGCCCCCGCCACCTTGCAGCTGCTAGGGAGGCACGGGGGGCGCGGGTGGTAGCAGGTAGTACCCGGCAGGCGCGGGTGGCGCGGGAGGGCGGGGCGCGACTGGGGGAGCTGGGCCGCCGCGGGTGGTACCAGCGGCGAGGGCGGTGTGCTGGACCCGCTGCTTCACCTTCGTCATCCGGCGCTCCTCAAGCTTGAGGTACGCGACGACGCGCTGGAAGGTGGGCTGCGGCAGCAAGGTGAGGTTGGACGCCGCGTTGCCGAAGTCCTCGTTGAGGCCGGCGGTGAGGGTGCTCAGCATGAGGTCATCGGAGACCTTGGCACCGATGTCGCGAAGCTCATCGGCGAGCATCTTGAGCCTCATGCAGTACTCATCGATGGTGGAGTTGTCTTGGTGACAGCCGAAGAACTCCTGCTGCAAGAAAACAAGGCGCTGAAGTTTGTTGTCGGTGAAGAGCATGTTGATCTTGGTCCACACAGCGTAGGCGTCGTCGTCCTCGGCAACAACCGTGTGGAAGATGTCCTTCGAGACGGTTTGGTAAAACCATCGGATGAGCGTAGCCTCAATGGCAGACCACTCCGGACCGCCCTTCATGTAGTCCCCGTCCACGAAACCTTCGATGTGCTCGATGAGATAGTACTCGCGGAAGACAAGGTTGAAGTAGGTCTTCCACGCGTAGTACGACGTGCCGGAGCTGTCGAGGCGGATGGGACGCGGGCCTCGATGTTGAGGTCATGGATGGCGGCGGCGGAGGGCTCGGGGCCGGTGAAGGGGTTCGATGAGCGGGTGGTGGAGGAGCCCGGGGAGTCCATGGCGCGGCTAGGGTTAGGGTTTCGAGGAGGAAGAGAGCAGCAGCGGCGGGAGAGGCGGCGGCTGCGTGGGAGGGGGCGGCACGGTGGGTGGGCAGCGGCGGCGCGGCGGCGGCTGCAGCGGGCGGCACGGCAGGGAGGTGGCGGAAGCGGGGCGGCACGGGATGGCGGCGGCGCATCTGGGGAAGAGCGCGGCGGCGGCGGGGTGCGGCGGTGGTGGGGTGCAGCGGCGGCACACGCGAGGGGGCACGGCGGCGGCGGCGGCTGACCCTAGGGTAGGAACGGGAAGGATGATACCATGTAAAGAGATAGTTTGGCAATGCAATATTCGTTGTATTGATGGGGTGCTGGTGCACGTATATATAAGTACAGATAGGCCTCAACCTCAATTATACACAACTAGGAGGTGGGCCACAATATACATAATACATGCAACACATATATACTCAACATTCCCAAAACCAGAAAAACCAACTAGGAAACTCTAGAAAGGTTCCAAAACCGGAAAACGCTGCTATACGTTAGTGGGCCCGGCCTAGGTGATCGCTCGATCGCCAGGTCTCTGTGCGAACAGTCGACACTTTGACGCAACGTGCGTCCTATAGGATTTTCCGCGCCGCACCCCACCCGCGCCCGACCTCCTCCCCTTCTCTCCCTCGCCCCCAAACCTTCTATACGGATACACCACCCCTTCCCTAACTCCCTGTCTTCCGTTACCTGCACCATTACGTGCCCTTATGGCCATTAGAGCACCAGAAACAACCGCTTTCACTGCCGCCATTAACATCATCACTCGCTCACACCCGACCTCCCCCGACTCCCTATAAAAGCCCATGGCATCGTGCGTTTTTTCCTCGACCGAAGCTCCGCCCCTCGTTTTCTCGGAATCGTTCGCTGGGACCGAGCATGGTTCGCGGCCGTAGCGTTCGTCGCCATTGCTCTGAGTTCATGCTCAAGTTGAGCTTTCTTGACCGTGTGGTTTCGGATTTGCACCAACAAACAAAGCGTACGTCCCCGACGGTGAGGCCCCGACCTCCTATTTCTTCTTTTCCCTCTGTTTTGCTATTGTGTGTGACGTGCCCGATCATACACGCAAATACACACGATCAAGCCTAAGGACTCACGGGAAGATATCACAACACAACTCTAAAACATAAATAAACTCATACAAGCTTTATATTACAAGCCAGGGGCCTCGAGGGCTCGAATACATAAGCTTGCATACAAGCGTCAGCGGAAGCATCAGATATCTGAGTACAGATATGAAACAGAAACAGATAAGCCCTTAGAAAGGCGGGGCAAAAGAAAGCACTACGATCGAAAGGCGCAGGCCTCCTGCCTGGGACCCTCCGAACCTACTCCTAGTTGTCGGCAAGCTCGTAGTAGTAACCACCCTCGGGGTAGTAGTAGCGATCATCGGCGAACTCAACTGTCTCAGGGGCTCCGTCCTCTGGTCGCATCAAAAGGATATGGGGGAAAAAGAAAGCAAAGCAACCGTGAGTACTCATCCGAAGTACTCAGCAAGCAAGGATCTACACTACATATGCAACATTATCAAAGGAAGGCTGTATATGTGGACTGGGCTGCAGAAATGCCAGAATAGAGGGAAGGCCTAGTCCTATCGAAGACTAGCATCTTCAGAGGTCTTGCAGCATTAGAAGAGTGTAGATTAGTACAGTATATAGTAGTAGAATCATTAAGTCTCAACCTCACCCAGAGATCCATTCTCGACTCCCTGCGAGAAAGCAATCCCAGAGCCTTAGAGTCATCAACCTCGTCCTGAGATCCCTTCTCGACTCCCTGCGAGAAGCAATCCCAGAGCCATAGTATCCAGGTCTCATCTCAAGTTCTAGTTATATCGATCGGGATACAACTCCGAGTGTCCTTTACCGTAGGACCGGCTATCGATAGATGTGTTCTTCCCTGCAGGGTGCACCAACTTACCCACCACACTTGCTTAACTCCGGCCGGTCACACTTTTCCGGGTCATGCCCGGCCTTGGCAAAACGATACACCGCAACCCTACCTACAGCTCAGCAGAGAGGTCCCCGTCGGTCTATATCCTAAGCGCTCAGGGGTCTTGGGCCATCGCCCTGTGCACTCCGGGTCGGTGTGTGCAGGGTCGGGACGAGCACCACCTCAGTCCTGGATGGCACTGGCCCAGCCCGGCCACGAGGCTGAACTGGACGTCTGACAGAGCTTTCGGCTGATGCGACGATGCAGAGTGCCCATAACTCTTCCCACGTGATGGTTAGTGCTATCAGGCCAGAGGCCTGCTCGAATCAAATATCCAAATCATTGGTGGACTAGGGGCTTGCGGTAACGAGCAGAGACTCACGATCGATGTGACCCCGTCGCCCCATCTCGAGGACTTGCTGCAAGGGCTAAGAATGCCCGGCCGCGCCTCGTATTCATATCTCAGGCAACCTCCAGGTCAACCCGTCTCACAAAAGACTGTCGGGAACTCAGGTCCACCTCTACTGGGTAGTACCGCCTGTCCCTCCAGTCCTGCAGTTAAAGTAACTCCCTCGGGTCGCCCTCGGGGCCGACCCGTTTCTAACAGGGTGCAGGGGTAAAGTCACAGTAGCCGTGTGTCCATAACATCAAGGGAATCCGAGGTATCACCCTCGACGGATGCCCACTCGATGTAACCGTCAAGGTGAACTTAGGAGGAATCACCCTCGAGGTTCACACTTGGAGTGTTGCACGACAGGGTCGTATCGGAAGTGGAGAATGAGGAATCACCCTCGATGACCACAACCGAATAGCTACTCTACAGAGTTAACATCAGAAGTGCTACAAGAGGTTTCACCCTCGGCACTCGATAGTAACGCTGCAGTGTCGTTACAACTAAGGGGGGGGGGGTGATGTGCGGTGCTGGGGCCTGGTCTTCGATCCCATTGCTCGGGTCTTCTGATAATCGAGATAAGTGGGGTCACTGATAGGTCTCTACCCAGCCTATACTAGACAGTTTAGGATAAGCAGGTAAGGTTTCAATAGCAGGTTACAATAAACAGGCTATGCATCGGAATAGGTAAAGCAGTAGCAGCAGCAATTCTAATGCAAGCATGAGAGAGAAAGAATAGGCGATATCGGTATGCTCAAGGGGGGTTGCTTGCCTGGTTGCTCGGCGGCAAAGGCAAGGTCGTCAATGGTGGCGTCGGGATCCTGAGCTGCGTCGGTCTCGGGGACGGCGTCGGTGTCAGGATCTACCGAGAGAGAAGAGGGGGGAGAAACAGCAAATACAAAGGAACCAATGTAACACAAAGCATAGCATGGCATTAAGTTGTGCCGGGTGTGACCTAACGTAGCGCCGGGTGATACTGGCGAAGGGGGAATTCATCCGGGAAACTATTCCCGGTTCCGGACAAATGTCGGACAGGTGACCGGAGGGGGAATGTCCAATGTTCAGGTAGTTAGAGACGTGTGACGGACGAACGGACCATGCGTTCGGATTCGTCTCGTCGATCTGAGCAACTTTCATGTACAAAGTTTTTCAAACCGAGCTACGGTTTATTTTCTATGATTTTCTAAAGATTTAATTGATTTTTTGGAATTATTTTTATTATTTAAACCAACATTATCCAGAACAGTGCCTGATGATGTCAGCATGACATAGTGGTGACGTCAGCAGTCAACAGGGGCTGACCAGGTCAAACCTGACGTGTGGGGCCCACATGTCATAGACTCAGTCTTAATCCAGTGTGCAAATTTTAACTAAACTAATTAAACAGAGGGGGGCCCACCTGTCATAGGGTGTTTGGTTAACAAATTAATTAAATTAACTTAATTAATCACCAGGTTAATTAGAGAGGGGTGGGGCCCACTAGTCAGTGACTGTGCTGCCTAGTCAGCACAGTTGACCGGGGTCAACGGTCAACAGGGGGCCCCGGGCCCATCGGTCAGTGGCATAGGGCGGGGCCCAGTGGCACCAGGTGGCAACCACGTTAGCTCCGGCGACCGGAACGTGGCCGGCGAGCCGTTTCGCGGCGGGGGTTCGCCGGACCTGGCCGGAAAACGTCCACAGGCGTCCGTTTGCCGCGGGGCTAGGTGCGTTCGGCTGCGGGCGAAGTCGCGCTTCAAAGGGCGGTGGCTGCGGGGGCTGCCGTGGCTGGGGTGGGCGCCGACAACGACGGCAGGCAGCGGTGGCTACGGGCGGCACACGGACTCAGGGTTGCAGCGCGCGGATGAGCAAATGAAGCGGCTGGGGAGGGCCTACGCGACGTGGTGAGCACGATGGGCAGCAGTACTGGGCCCAACGGTCGCCGTGGCTACGCCGGCGGTGAGCTCACGCGGTGGCGTGTTCGGGCGAGAAGGGGGCGGCGCGTACGGTGCAGAGGAGAGCGCAAGGAGAGGGGGAGGAGGACGGGGTGCACACAGCCGTTGCAGAGAAGGCCCGGGGACGGCTCGAGGTGCTCGGGGCGGCGCGAATCGATGGCGATGTCCGGTGAGGGGAACGGGCTGATGGCGAGGCGTAGGGGCGATACAGCTCGGTCCACCACTTCGGGTCGATGAGGATGGGGCTCCAGGACCACTCGGAACGGAGAGGGGAGCCGGTGGTCGCGCTGCTCACGGAGGCATGACCATGGCGGCGATCGGGGGTGGAGACAGATAGGGTAAGAGGAAAGGAGGGTATGGCCCAAGGATGGGCTCGAGTGGGGTGGGGGCGCGAGGGGTGGCCTTATCCGTGCACACGAGCGGCGGGCTCGCTGTCGAGTGGAGCGAGGGGGGGGGGGGGGCAAGCTCAGGCGAGCGCGCGTGTGCGGTGGAGGCGACAGCGAGCGTGGGATGAACATGGGAGGTAGGGGACGAGAGAGGAGTGTGGGCTGGGCCGCGCTGTAGACTAGAGCCCAGCCACGGTGGCCCTTTTCCTTTTCTTATTTTTGTTTTTCTGTTTTCTCTTTTCTTTTCTGTTTACAATAATGTTAGGCCACTTATGGACTTTTGTAAAATATGCAACTTAGCCCAATAATTACAGTGCAAAATTAGCCACTGCTAGAAATTGGTTTGGAGGCAAATGAATTTTATTTGGATTTTAATTAAATGAAAAAGGATTAAATCTTGCTGTTTTGGTACTGTTAGAGCCGCATAATTAATTTAGTGGAGGTTGGTTATAATTTTAGAATTGTCTCTAGAATATTTGCTATTTGTTGAACATTTTAGTTTCTGTTTTGAATAACTTTATTTGCACTTTCAGTTTGAATTTCCATTTGAATTTGAATTTTGAAATGAGATATGATCCAATTAATATTTAGGCACTGTTGATCATGATGACATGGCATTATCAAAAGGGGATTACTGTGGCTAACCACTGGGGGTGTTACAAATCTCCTCCACTAATAAGAATTCTCATCCCGAGAATTAAGAGGAAGACTGAAAGAAAGCGGGGTATTCTTGGAAGTTCTTCCGAAGAAACGTCCGGAGAATCTCGAATGACTTGGAATGTTTCCGATCCCCTCAAGCGGAGAGGCGTTCAATGCTTTCAAGGTGTTTATTTTGGAGTTATCTGGGCACGGTAATTCACTAGCCGAGCTGACTAACGAAGTATTCATTTACTCATAATGAAGGTCATGCATGAACACAAATTTTTCCAGAGATAATGAATGTGATGCTGCTGAATTAATTAGAACAGAAGCAGGTACTGAGTTGATGAGAAGGGTACCCATTTCGGTGGCAGGTTGATCCTGGACTTGTTCAATATCAATGTTGTAGGCGTGTCCACGTCCATATGTTTTTCACTTCTGTGCTGAGCCCGAAGATGAGCCAACAACACGATAGCGCTTCTGCGAGTCCTTATGCTTCATCTGAGCGGTCTCAACCAGAATAGCCTTGTTCACAAGAGTAGAAAAGTCGTTGAAGTCTTGAGCAGCAAGTGCAAACTCGATGTCTGGGTGGAGTCCATTGTGGAACTTATCTTGTCTACGGGCATCTGTGGCGATGTCTTCTTCAGCATAGCGGGAGAGGTCAAGAAATTCCCGCTGATAAGCTTCGACAGTCTTGTTACCCTGAGTGAGGTTGCGGAACTGGGTTTTCATCCGGTCCATTATTCCTTGAGGAATATATCGGGCACAGAAAGTAGCTTGGAACTCAGGCCAAGTAACGGCTGTTCCAGCAGGCAGTGTACGTTTGTGGGTGTCCCACCATGGAGCAGCGGGACCCTTTAAGAAAAAGGACGCAAAGGCGACAAAGTTGACAGGGGAGACATTTGCAGACTCCATCTCATGAGTGATATCGCGAATCCAGTCATCAGCATCCAGTGGCTTCTCAGAGTTGCGGAACTGAGTGGGGTTAAGACGCATAAATTCCGGCAGGGTTATTGAAGGAGGGTTATGGTTCTGGTTGTTCAGATGCGGGAACTGGGCCATAATCCCAGTCATGAACTGACGGTTGAGCTCGAATTATTGCATCATCGCTGCCATATAGTCTGGCGGTGGTGGGCGTTCAGGGGCACGACCACGACCACGACCACCTGGTCTAACCATCCTGCTAAGTTTCAACATGGGTAGTTCAGTAAAAGCAGTTGCGGGTGTTAAGCGATAAGCATGATGTAACACAACAATAATTAAGCAGTGTACTAGATACTTAACAGTAGTCAATTAAGACATACAGATCCATACATAGAGTCGGGTACATGCGAATAGCATAATGGCGCAAATTCAAAAACTAGACATGCTAGGCGGCGCGCAGGCACGCAGTAAGGAAGTACACCACGAGATATAGCAAAGGCTACATCAACGCCGGGAAGATCTACTGAAACGGGGTAGCTGCACGTGCGGATGATGAGTGTTCGTCGCGGAAGGATCCTGTGCTCCATGTGCACTCTGATGCAGAACCCGGTCTCGAGCTGAAAGAAGAGGTCCACATGGAGGTGCGTGACCTCCAACAGCAGGCCAATCAATACCAGCATACATCTGAGTCCTGCTCGGATAAAGGATGTGCTCCGGATGTATCCCTGCACGAACAGTGTGTAGCAACTGCGTCATAGCATCGTAGAGACGTGCTCGAGTGGCAACCAACTCTACGGCAAGAGCCCGAACAGTGCTATCCAGAGCCTGAGTGCACTGAATCAGAACGCGCGGGTCGTAGCGACGAGGCTCGTACGGGGCACAGATAGCTGTGTAGTATCCAGTAGCATCTCTAGTAGGGGCATACGAAATGTATCGGAACTCAAAAGCATCCAAGCTATCGCTGAACTCTCCTCGGAGACGTGCGACAGCAGAGTAGGCGGCATCATGTACTGCCATCTCAATCATCACGCCGATACCGTGGAAAAGGTGCAACTCAGTGTCTGAGTCATTGCGCTGATCATAGATACGAACATCAGCATGGTACTGCTCCTGGTTGAACTCGTGGTATTCCTCGTAGACCATGTACTCGGGGTACCAGCGGTAGCCCAGCCTGGTCAGGAGGGCGATCAAGACAGCTAGAAAACCAGGGGCACCACGAGCCCAAGTGCGAAGCACAAGCTGCGTCGTAGGGCGTGGTGGAAACAAACGATCCATCTGAAACAGAGGAAATTCAGGGTTGTCAAAAGACAATGAGAAGTATAATACAACTCGGAGAGAAAGGTTAAACAAAACAATGGAAAGGAAAATGATTATCAGACTAATCAGATCAATGGTAAGGAATTAAGCACAGATATCCAGCTCTCCGGGTAGACGAGATTTACGAGATCCTAAGTGTCGGCGTTAGTAAATTTTTTAACCCGAATAGAAGAGAGATCAGAGTCCCAGAGTAAAGACGAGGAATAAAAGATTCTAATACCACCCAGTTGGCGACGTGGGCCCGTAGGCCACACAGCCAAGTTAGTAAAACATTTTTGGACCACTAGACTCAACTTCGGCCAAGGAGTTGGAAAGGGGGATTCCTACAGGCAGTCGGCTCTGATACCAACTTGTGACGCCCCTGGCTTAATCATACACGCAAATGCACACGATCAAGCCTAAGGACTCACGGGAAGATATCACAACACAACTCTAAAACATAAATAAAGTCATACAAGCTTTATATTACAAGCCAGGGGCCTCGAGGGCTTGAGTACATAAGCTTGCGTGCAAGCATCAGCGGAAGCATCAGATATCTGAGTACAGATATGAAACAGAAACAGATAAGCCCTTAGAAAGGCGGGGCAAAAGAAAGCACTACGATCGAAAGGCGCATGCCTCCTGCCTGGGACCCTCCGAATCTACTCCTGGTCGTCGGCAAGCTCGTAGTAGTAACCACCCTCGGGGTAGTAGTAGCGATCGTCAGCGAACTCAACTGTCTCAGGGGCTCCGTCATCTGGTCGCATCAAAAGGATATGGGGGAAAAAGAAAGCAAAGCAACCGTGAGTACTCATCCGAAGTACTCAGCAAGCAAGGATCTACACTACATATGCAACATTATCAAAGGAAGGCTGTATATGTGGACTGGGCTGCAGAAATGCCAGAATAGAGGGAAGGCCTAGTCCTATTGAAGACTAGCATCTTCAGAGGTCTTGCAGCATTAGAAGAGTGTAGATTAGTACAATATATAGGAGTAGTATCATTAAGTCTCAACCTCACCCAGAGATCCTTTCTCGACTCCCTGCGAGAAAGCAATCCCAGAGCCTTACAGTCATCAACCTCGTCCTGAGATCCCTTCTCGACTCCCTGCGAGAAGCGATCCCAGAGCCATAGTATCCAGGTCTCATCTCAAGTTCTAGTTATATCGATCGGGATACAACTCTGAGTGTCCTTTACCGTAGGACCGGCTATCGATAGATGTGTTCTTCCCTGTAGGGGTGCACTAACTTACCCACCATGCTCGCTTAACTCCGGCCGGTCACACTTTTCCGGGTCATGCCCGGCCTCGGCAAAATGATACACCGCAACCCTACCTACAGCTCAGCAGAGAGGTCCCCGTCGGTCTATATCCTAAGCGCTCAGGGGTCTTGGGCCATCACCCTGTGCACTCCGGGTCGATGTGTGCAGGGTCGGGACGAGCACCACCTCAGTCCTGGATGGCACTGGCCCGGCCCGGCCACGAGGCTGAACTGGACGTCTGACAGAGCTTTCGGCTGATGCGATGATGCAGAGTGCCCATAACTCTTCCCACGTGATGGTTAGTGCTATCAGGCCAGAGGCCTGCTCGGATCAAATATCCAAATCGTTGGTGGACTAGGGGCTTGTGGTAACGAGCAGAGACTCACGATCGATGTGACCCCGTCGCCCCGTCTCGAGGACTTGCTGCAAGGGCTAAGAATGCCCGGCCGCGCCTCGTAGTCATATCTCGGGTAACCTCCAGGTCAACCCGTCTCACAAAAGACTGTTGGGAACTCAGGTCCACCTCTACTGGGTAGTACCGCCTGTCCCTCCAGTCCTGCAGTTAAAGTAACTCCCTCGGGGCCGACCCGTTTCTAACAGGGTGCAGGGGTAAAGTCACAGTAGCCGTGTGTCCATAACATCAAGGGAATCCGAGGTATCACCCTCGACGGATGCCCACTCGATGTAACCGTCCAGGTGAACTTAGGAGGAATCACCCTCGAGGTTCACACTTGGAGTGTTGCACGACAGGGTCGTATCGGAAGTGGAGAAGGAGGAATCACCCTCGATGACCACTACCGAATAGCTACTCTACAGAGTTAACATCAGAAGTGCTACAAGAGGTTTCACCCTCGGCACTCGATAGTAACGCTGCAGTGTCGTTACAACTAAGGGGGGGGGGGTGATGTGCGGTGCCGGGGCCTGGTCTTCGATCCCGTTGCTCGGGTCTTCTGATAATCCAGCGGGCAGTCGGGATAAGTGGGGTCACTGATAGGTCTCTACCCAGCCTATACTAGACAGTTTAGGTTAAGCAGGTAAGGTTTCAATAGCAGGTTACAATAAACAGGCTATGGATCGGAATAGGTAAAGCAGTAGCAGCAGCAATTCTAATGCAGGCATGAGAGATAAAGAATAAGCGATATCGGTATGCTCAAGGGGGGGGGTGCTTGCCTGGTTGCTCGGCGGTAAAGGCAAGGTCGTCAATGGTGGCGTCAGGCTCCTGAGCTGCGTCGGTCTCGGGGACGACATCGGTGTTGGGGTCTACCGAGAGAGAAGAGGAGGGAGAAACAGTAAATACAAAGCAACCAATGTAATATGAAGCATAGCATGTCATTATGTTGTGCCGGGTGTGACCTAACGTAGCGCCGGGTGATACTAGCGAAGGGGGAATTCATCCGGGAAAGTATTCCCGGTTCCGGACAAATGTTGGACAGGTGACCGGAGGGGGAATGTCCCATGTTCAGGTAGTTAGAGACGTGTGATGGATGAACGGACCGCATGTTCGGATTCGTCTCGTCGATCTGAGCAACTTTCATGTACAAAGTTTTTCGATCCGAGCTACGGTTTATTTTCTATGATTTTCTAAAGATTTAATTGATTTTCTGGAATTATTTTTATTATTTAAACCAACATTATCCAGAACAGTGCCTGATGACGTCAGCATGACATAGTGGTGATGTCAGCAGTCAACAGGGGCTGACCAGGTCAAACCTGACGTGTGGGGCCCACATGTGATAGACTCAGTCTTAATCCAGTGTGCAAATTTTAACTAAACTAATTAAACAAAGGGGGCCCCACCTGTCATAGGGTGTTTGGTTAACAAATTAATTAAATTAACTTAATTAATCACCAGGTTAATTAGAGAGGGGTGGGGCCCACCGGTCAGTGACTGTGCTGCCCAGTCAGCACAGTTGACCGGGGTCAACGGTCAACAGTGGGCCCCGGGCCCATCGGTCAGTGGCACGGGGCGGGACCCAGTGGCGCCAGGTGGCAACCACGTCAGCTCCGGCGACCGAAACATGGCCGGCGAGCCGTTTCACGGCGGCGGTTCGCCGGACCTGGCCGGAAAACGTCCACAGGCGTCCGTTTGCCGCGGGGCTAGGTGCGTTCGGCTGCGGGCGAAGTCGCGCTTCAAAGGGCGGGGGCTGCCGTGGCCGGGGTGGGCGCCGGCAATGACGGCAGGCGGCGGTGGCTATGGGCGGCGCACGGACTCGGGGTTGCAGCGCGCGGATGAGGAAATGAAGCGGCTGGGGAGGGCCTACGCGACGTGGTGAGCATGATGGGCAGTAGTACTGGGCCCAACGGTCGCCGTGGCTACGCCGGCGGTGAGCTCACGCGGTGGCATGTTCGGGCGAGAAGGGGGCGGCGCGTACGGTGCAGAGGAGAGCGCAAGGAGAGGGGGAGGAGGACGGGCTGCTCACAACCGTTGCAGAGAAGGCCCGGGGACGGCTCGAGGTGCTCGGGGCGGCGCGAATCGACGGCGACATCCGGTGAGGGGAACGGGCCGATGGCGAGGCGTAGGGGCGCTACAGCTCGGTCCACCACTTCGGGTCGATGAGGACGATGATGATGGGGCTCCAGGACCGCTCGGAACAGAGAGGGGAGCCGGTGGCCGCGCTGCTCACGGAGGCATGGCCATGGCGGCGATCGGGGGTGGAGACAGAGAGGGAGAAGAGAGAAAGCGAGGCCAGAGGGGCTTGCGTCAGGGGGGGGGGGGCAGGGGGGTGGCCTTATCCTCCACAGCGGGCGCGGGCTCGCTGTCGAGCGGAGCAGGGGGGGGGGGGGCAAGCTCGGGTGAGCGCGCGTGTGCGGTGGAGGCGACAGCGAGCGTGGGATGAACAGGGGAGGTAGGGGACGAGCGATGGGAGTGGGCTGGGCCGCGCTGTAGACTAGAGCCCAGCCACGGTGGCCCTTTTCCTTTTCTTATTTTTGTTTTTCTGTTTTCTCTTTTCTTTTCTGTTTACAAAAATGTTAGGCCACTTACGGATTTTGTAAAATATGCAACTTAGCCCAATAATTACAGTGCAAAATTAGCCACTGCTAGAAATTGGTTTGGAGGCAAATGAATTTTATTTGGATTTTAATTAACTGAAAAAGGATTAAATCTTGCTGTTTTGGTACTGTTAGTGCCACATAATTAATTTAGTGGAGGTTGGTTATAGTTTTAGAATTGTCTCTAGAATATTTGCTATTTATTGAACATTTTAGTTTCTGTTTTGAATAACTTTTATTTGCACTTTCAGTTTGAATTTCCATTTGAATTTGAATTTTGAAATGAGATATGGTCCAATTAATATTTAGGCACTGTTGATCATGATGACATGGCATTATCAAAAGGGGATTACTGTGGCTAACCACTGGGGGCGTTACATTGTGCATCCTCCTGAATCCCCCCCCCCTTGCTCGATTGTCTAGCCAGAGCACGCACACGTAGAGGAACGGCTCCAGCAACGCTCGAACAAATTGCAGCCGCTGCCCGCAACTGCCAGAGGACGGGTTCCTCAATGCCTCCGTCATCTTCACCTAGACGTCCTGGACACCGTAGCACACCTCTCATCATCGGCCACGTCTCCGTCGTCGAACTCGACCAAAGCCGCGGCGCCCAACTCCGGCGACCTAGCCGCCCCATTCTGGTGAGCACTTCTGTCTCTCTTTTCTAAACTGTATGATTCCGCAGCGCTAGTGCAAATAAGCTAGGTTCAAGTACGTATGCATGTGCATGTGCTAGCACTGTTCATCAATCCACCTACCTGTGTGCTAGCTTCCTTGTCTAGCTAGCTTGCTGTACGTGATTGAGTCTCTGCATGGTAGCCATTTTAGCATAACCAAAACAGATTTTGTTTCTGCCACAACCTTTGATCTACAACTCCTATTTGAGTGATTCTTTCGCTCAAATGATCCTTAGGAAATGTACTTTCCATAAATATACTATGGTCATTACTTTGACACATTGAAATTTATTCAAACATTTAGATTTGAATTTGAGTATATTTGTCATATCTTGCATTCTATAATTTCAATCAAAATATTTTCTTCTGCAAAGTTGGACCTTAGGTCCCTATGCATCTATTAGAACCTTCATAATAGTCTTCCGGCATATTCCATACTTGTTCTGGTTCCATGCATGGAATTTAGCTTTATTTTAGTTTTACTCTCTTATTCTTTTAGTGATTTAATTTTGATCCTTGACCCAATCATCATATGTGGACGACCATGATTCATTTTAGGGATAATTAGATTTATACCCCTAGTTGTGTCCCACTCGTCTGCTTTACCCCTAATTTCCAAAAGTCACCGGTTCTGTCCAAGTCACTTTGCTCCTCTTATGCTTTTGCCCTTTGACCGTTTGACCGTCAGTTTGAAAACTTCATAACTAATTCATACTAAATCAGAAAAATGCAAATAAGATACCAAAATGTTCAGAAAAACATCACCTATATGTCAGTGTCATTTGCATTCATGAAAAAAGTGTTGGAAAATGCACATCTGAGTTTTAGCTCTTTTGATACCACCATGAATAGTAAAATCTAAAAAAATTCAAAAAAAAATATGGTGGCAAAGAACGACAAATGTTCTAAGTGCTTGCCAAGTTTCATTAGGGAACGACATTCGTGGAAGTCATGGCAAAAAAATTATCTATTTTGGAGTGATGATTGTTTTTTTTTGCCGCGGCACCCACGAATGTCGTTCCCTGATGAAACTTGGCAAGCACTTAAAACATTTGTCATTCTTTGCCACCATATTTTCTTTGATTTTTTTAGATTTTACTATTCATGGTGGTATCAAAAGAGCTAAAACTCGGATGTGCACTTTCCAACACATTTTTCATGAATGCAAATGACACTGACATATAGGTGATGTTTTTCCGAACATTTTGGTATCTTATTTGCATTTTTCTTATGAAGTTTTCAAACTGACGGTCAAACGGTCAAAGGGCAAAAGCATAAGAGGAGCAAAGTGACTTGGACAGAACCGGTGACTTTTGGAAATTAGGGGTAAAACAGCCGAGTGGGACACAACTAGGGGGCATAAATCTAATTATCCCTTCATTTTAATCATGTATCTCTAGGTTCCAACCATGCATTTGGAAATCTGCTTCCCAACAGCAAGTTCCAAATTTCTCAAATGGCTTAACCATAAACCAAATATTTCACATAGTTCTTCCTAGAACCTTGTCTCACAATAATTCCTTATATCTAAACCATGATCTTCACTTAGTATAAATTGGATCCAACCCTGGAATATGATTTATGTCATATTTTCAATCAAGCCAACTTGATCCTATCTCAACCCTACCACGCCATAGTAACTAGCTTAGTAATAATAAAAACTAAATAATTTGTATTGTGAATTTGTATATTTTATTTGGATTTTGTTGTGTGTTGAATTATTTTCTTGTATCGTTAGATATATCGTAAGGTGAAGGAGAGACGACTAAGAGTAGAATATTTCATCTTCAAGAGACCCAGGCAAGTTGCAACTTGATCATTCCTTGTCATATGTTTTCGTAATATGCATGAACTCTTTTATTACTATGCATTTTTTAGTAAAAAGTTTTGCAAACCATTATTGCTAGTTAAAGCCCTAGGAACTTGTCGCTTTGCTTGGCCATGCTTACAAAGAAAAGGGGTTGGGAATCAAACAAGTTTTAAACGAATAAACTTCCCCTCTTTTGGGGCAATGTGTTGTGAAAACTTTTGAAAAACAAAAACAAAAACTATATACTATTTTTACTTCTACTCCCTGGGCGGAACGGTATGACGGGAGCGTCTACAAGTGATTGCGCCCATCGGGGTCTTGCAGTGAATGCGCCCGACTAGGGCCTTGCACATAGGTTTTTGGTGGGGACCGCCGTCCAGGGGACCGAGATCTTCCAAGTACAGTTTGATGTAGCTTCCAGTACAACCACATGCTATTATGGCACTGGCTTAGCTTTTCCTTATCGGGAAACCCTTATTTAGGTACGGTCATTGAAGATGGGTCTTAATAGCCAAGGGAGCAGGCCGTGCTAGAACTAAATAAAGGGGGCCATTTGGAAAAGCTTCGTCACAATCTCCTCCTTGTCACACACCCAAAGTGGTGTCACGACATAAAGGGTTGATTGTGTCATGTGGGGAACGTGTACAACCTCTGTAGAGGGTTAAAACTAATCGATTAGCCGTGCCCGCGGTTACGGGTAATTTTGAGCATTTGAAGACTTGGACTGAAGAAGAATCTCCCCTCTCTTTTCTAAAAATCTGTTTTAAGGGAATATGTTGAGGATTGAGCACAGGGAATGTGTTTCACTTCAAACCTATGTATGTTTTAAACTAATTTTGGAGAATGAGCACCGGTGCGTATATCCAAGTGTCTCACTCCTACCTTTTATCCTAAAAACTATTTTTTTAAGATAAGTTTGCAAAATTTAGTATAGGATAAAATTGTCTTTATGCAAAGGAAACCTCCACCAATACTTATCCTACATATATATTCTGTTAAACTTTCCTTTGCAACTTACGAGTACATTCCACGTACTCATCTGCACCTCTTATGTGCAGATCTCGACAGAATAAGAGACGATAGGGTTACGGTCTACACTCAATGAGCCCAGTGGCGTTGATGGAGCCCTAACTTAGCGACTACGTATTATTCCGCTGTCTTATGTACCAGCATTGAGCTGAGCCAATGATATGTATTTGTTTAATTCTGGATCTACCGTTGTAGTAAAATGATGTATGTTTTACTGATATTCATTCTTGTTACTGTGTGTGCTAGCTATGATCCAGGGATAGCACAGTAAGCACAGAGGCTTGGATTTTACCAAATCCGGGTCGTGACATAGAAATTGATATGTACGGGATTGAAGGGGGACCAATATATATTCTAATGCTATGGTTGGGTTTTACCTTAATGAACGTTAGTAGTTGCGGATGCTTGCTAATAGTTCCAACCATAAGTGCATAGAATTCCAAGTAAGGGACGACATGCTAGCAGTGGCCTCTCCCACATAAAAACTTGCTATCTGTCTAGTAACATAGTGAATTGCTAAGGGACAATTCCGCAAATCCTACCACCACCAATCCACACTCGTTTTACTAACTTAATTGTTTCTTTATAAACAACACCTAACTTTTATTTTCACATTCTTTATTATCTTGCAAACCTATCCTACCATACCTATAAAGTACTTCTAGTTATATTCTTGTTCTAGGTAAAGCAAACTTTAAGTCTGCGTAGATTTGTATCGGTGGTCGATAGAACTTGAGGGAATATTTGTTCTACCTTTAGCTCCTCGTTGGGTTCGACACTCTTATTTATCGAAAAATGCTACAAACAATCCCCTATACTTGTGGGTTATCAAGACCTTTTTCTGGCGCCGTTACCGGGGAGCAATAGCGTGGGGTGAATATTCTCGTGTGTGCTTGTTTGCTTTATCACTAAGTAGATTTTATTTTCTGTTCTAAGTTGTTTTACATCTTTAGTTATGGATATGGAACACGAAATACCAAAAAAATTAGCTGAACTTGCTACTCATGGAGATGGGGAACCTCCTAAAACCCTCGATGCTCGTTATGTGAAAAATATTAAACACTACTTTGATAATCCTGAGAAAACCTCATTCAACTTGATAATGGGAGACACGTTGGATCAACGTGAATACTTTAGGGATTATCGCTTGACTCAAAAAGGGAAACTGTTATGGGATCAAATTGAAATGTTGCAATGGTATGCTTGGAATTTATGCTCGAGATATGATTATACTTGTTGCTCTAGGATGAAGGTTTAACACATTCCCTTTTCATGTGAATTTAATGATAATGAAACCTTGGCTTCTTATGCTAATGGAAGATGTGATTATTATGATGTGGAACGAATAGAAGAATTTTTTGCTTTTAAGGGTTCTTATGAAATTGAATATCTGTTTGAAAAGCATGAAGATTATGATGATGCTGTTTACAGACCTGAAAATTCTGCTATACTTAAATATTGCTATGAGAATTATGAATACAATGCCGAAATTAATGAGTTTATTGAGAAAGTCTCCGCTGTCCAAGAAGAGAGCAATATTTTGCAGGAATCTATGGAAGAAGAAACTGATGAAACTGTGAGCTCATTGGATGAAAAATATGATGAGGAGAGCGAAGAACAAAAGGAGGAAGAGCGGATTAGCTACCCATGCCCACCTTCTAATGAGAGTAACTCTCCAACTCATATATTGTTTAATATCCCTTCGTTCTTACCGAAGGATGAATGCTATGATAATTGCTATGATCCCGTTGATTCATTTGAAATATCGCTTTTTGATGAACTTGATGATTGCTACGCTTGTGTTCATGATGCCAATACGAATTATGCTTATGGAGATGAACTTGCTATAGTTCCTTATGTTGAGAATGAAATTGTTGCTATTGCACCCACACATGATAGTCCTATTTATCTTTTTGAATTCTCCAAACTACACTATATCGGAGAAGTTTGCACTTATTAAGGATTACATTGATGGGTTGCCTTTTACTGTTGCACATGATGATTTTGATGAATATAATATGCATGTGCTTGCTGCTCCTACTTGCAATTATTATAAGAGAGGAACTACATCTCTGCCTCTCTATGTTTCCAACACGATAAAATTGCAAGAAACTACTTATGCTATGTATTGGCCTTTACTTGATGTGCATGAATTATTCTTTTATGACATGCTGATGCATAGGAAGAGAGTTATACTTTGTCATTGCATGATATATGTTGCTTTGTGCTCACTACTAAATGCCAAATCATTCCCTAATAATAAAGGACGGAGGCTTTCATAGTTCTCCATACGTCTGCTTTTATAAGTCGTAGGCACCTTATATTATGGACGCTGATAACGCCCACATGTGTGGGCGTTAAGGGGGTCTTGCCGCACGTCCCGTGTGGTATCTACGTGAAACAGCCCGACATGCGGGCAAAACAGGTAACCACCGCATGTCTGGTGTCCCACCTCACGGCCCGCACGCTCCTCCATCCCCGCAAACTGGTGTGGGTCCCCCGCGAGAGAGTCGCCACCCGCCCCACCCCAAACCTCGCTTAACCCCTCTTCCATCTCCTACCTCCCGATCGGCTCCTTCCCCTACCTTCCTCCTCGTGTTTCCCAAATTACAATGGGAAATCCTAGCGCCGCCTAGCCAAAAAACACGGCAACGAATTCCACAAGGGGAGAAACCTCATGGATCCAGATGTTCTCCACTCCTCTCCCCTTACAAATTTCGCATGAATTTGCCAACAAATCTGACACTCATTCAAAATTGCCATGCTTGCTGCTCACGATTCATTGGTAGGAGCTGGATCTGCGAAATTGCCATCCTGCTATCCTAAATTTGATCCGCATCTTAGTTGCCATCAAGTTTGTAGAAGCTGGAAGTTTGGAGTTGCCATCAACTTGATCTACTTGAAAGTCAGATCAGATGCATTTAGATCAAAAGGGAGGGTGGGGAAAAGAGGTGGGTATGGGGGAGGGGCAAGCAAAAAGTAGTGTTTTTCCTTAGGGGATTGAGGAAAAAAATTGCCGCCCATCTTTGCTGGTAGTTGCTACCTGGTTATAGAAGTGGTTGCCGCCAAATGACCGAAACTAGAACTTTGCCATGTATTTATAGTGAAAATTGCCGCCAATACTACAAGGTAGTTGCCACCCGATTAAAGAAGTAGTATGCAGAAGGATGCATTGTCAAAAAGATGCATGACTACAATGTTTTTAGTTGCCATGCTATGCTAGGGATGCATGGCATTCATACATAAGGTTTCCATGTCTCTTTTAGTTGAACTAACAAAAGAGTAAGGGGAGAGTAATGCATACTCATGCATACCATGATTGACCATTCTACAGGAATTGAAAAAACAGGGAAATGAGCAAATGGATCCTGGAGACGGATCTAATCACATTACAGCAGGTCCATTGCTACCACTACTACAACATTACGCGCACATGGGTAAGGATGTGTGAAGGAAAAATTCAGATTTGGCTTGTTCGTAGAAATGAAAAAATGGCAATCCGTCTTATGTTTTACGTTGACATGTTCGCGGGTTTTTACGATAGAACCGCACCACCAGGAATCCCATGGCAAACTGCACCACAGGGAGCTATCGGTAATACAGATGTAGGGCACCAACTACAATTGGCACAAGTGGCAAATCAAGGTATTAGTGAACCCATGGCACTGTCTGACTCAATTGCCATATACAGATGCCATTGTTGTTGTACTGCATTTTCCATGTCTGCTCAACTATACTTGCCATCCCAGGTCAACTGCAGTTCCCAGGGCTAGCCAACTGCAGTTGCCATGCTGGAAAGCTGTAGTTGCCAAGAGTTATAAACTGCAGTTGCCATGCATGGTGGACTAGATTTGCCATGCATGGTGGGCTAGATTTGCCATGTTTTAAAAGGGGCACCTACATGTCTTGACAACTATAACTGACATATATGGATTTTCCATGATGCTATAGTAAGAACAAGTACACATGAGTATAAAAGAAAACACAGTGAAAAGTGCAAGTGGAAGCATGGAGTAGGAAGGCAATTGATAATTTCGATGACAAAGGAAAACTGCCATGTTTACTAGACACACAGACGGCAAATGCCATGAACATACAATGCCTGATGACAAACAACACAATTGAGGTTCACACTACAGAATACATGGCAAAAAAATCCTTGTGTAAAAGAGGGAGTTGCCACCTGGTAACTAAAATACATTAGACAATTGCCATGTAACACTACAAAAAGCAAGGCAAATAATATACTGGGTAACAGAGGGAGTTGCCACCTACAAACTAAAATAAAGTAGGCAAATTGCCATGTAACACTTGAAATGCATGGCAAATAATATCTTAGGATAAAGTGGGAGTTGCCATATGCTCCTAAGCACAAGAGGCAGCTCCCAAAGAAACACTACAAAAAAGACATGGCAAATAATATCTTGGGGTAAAGAGACAGTTGCCATCTGCTTAAAAGCACAGTAGGCAATTGCCCCTGTATCATTGCAGAAACATGGCAACTGACAGTTTGGGTTAAAGAGACAGTTGCATCATCTACTAACTAAATAGTGTGGCAATTTGTAGCTAAGCCAGTAGATTCAAGTTGCCCTGTTTGCACATAACAACATGGCAAATAAGTGAGTTTCATGAAACAACCAACTGCCATTAACCTACAAACAAAATGCACATTCCACATGGCAATGTAAAATCTAGGGTTCTTGCAATAATCTGAGGTCCGGATTTCAATCATAACACCACCCCCTAAAAACAGCGAACCATTGCCTACGAGACCATCAAACGAAGAAAAATCGACAAATCGCTACAATCCGGACTTGAAGACATGTAATCTCTGAAAACAGAGAATGAATCGACGTGGAACGGGCGAGCCTCACCGGCGTGACTTCCACCGCCGCGGCAAAGGAACTTGCTAATGTTGGCCTAATGGCACACCGACGACTCCCCACCGACGGGGAACACTCGAGTGCTCCATAATCCACTCGAATCTCAATGGATTTGAAGCCGAAGAAACGAGGGAGGGGAGGAAGATTGAAACCAATCGAAGCACCGTTACCTCTGCGCGGTGAAGGCTCCGGCGATGATGCTCCGGTTGCCTGAGCTCCAGCGACGGCCACGAGTCCCTGCGACACTTCCGCCGTCGCCTCTCCTCTGCTACGCCGTGGAATCGCCTCTGGTCTGTCTAGGACCTGCCCTTGCTCTCAAATGGGGGAGTTGAGTGGGGGAATGGGAAGAGGAGTCGGGCGGGGTGGGAAAAACTGCAGCGTCGTGCGTGGAAGAGGAGATGTGGGAGGGGAGGAAGATGAGTTGTGCGGGGCGTGCAGGCGCAACGGCAGTTCTACCTCACGCCAGGGTGGCAACCGCAAGCTCTGTGTGCGCAAAACGGGCGTCCGGGCGAACTGTGAAACGCCCACACACCAGACGACGCCTACGTGGAACACAAAAATCATCAGACATTGTCAAGATTCGTGCAGAACTGAATGAACGTAGATCGACGCGTGTGGGCGAGTTGCAAATCTGCCATACGTGTGGACGTTATCATTTTGTGTGTACGGTTTGCGCAAAAAAAATTGTTCGTACGGTCTCGTGTTATACTGAAATCGATCGCCTGCCCGAGAAGAGACCGCCTGCCTAGCCGTATGGCTCGCACGCCAGCCTGGGCTTTAGCCCATTTAATTTATCGCCTGACGCCAGCATGGGCTATAGCCCATTTAATTTATCGCCTCAGATCTGTTCCTCGCTAAAATATGTGTGTAGCTTGCATCGATCAATTCAGCCATTAAATAATAACACCTCGGTCTCTTAGCTCCATCTAGACCAATTCATATAGTGTCGGTGTACTAGAATAGGGGTACCCTAGTACCCCGTACTTGTGCACGGGCAGTAGTAGCATCCCGCGGCCAGGCTTGCGGGAGGACAGCCAGAGAGAAGCTCAAGATTATTAAGCCATTCAAGAACAAAGTATACAAAGCAAGAGTTAAGGCCCCGGCAAGAGGAGCTTGCCGGGAGGGACAGCTGAGGCCCAGCCTGGGCATTGCTGTAGCAGAGTACTTGAGGTACTTGCCCCGGCAAGTCATTGGCTGCGGCAAGGTATTGGCTGCGGCAAGATAGCGGCTGCGGCAAGGTACTTGCCCCGGCAAGTTACCTTGCACGGCAAACTATGGGTTGCGGCAAGCTGTCAGGTGCGGCAAGGTCTTGCCGCGGCAAGCGTTACTGTACCACTGTGCTACTGTGCTGCTCCGGTGCCTCTGCCAGCGTGGCGCTCTGGGTCCTTCCAGGCGTGCGTGGCAGGGCACTGTGTAGACGGCGGTGCACTGTAGCTAGCGGTGCAGGAGCAGGTGGGATAGGCTTTTCCCACGTCCAAGACGTCCGGGTACATGTATGTGGACAGCAAAGGCACGGGCATTTAATGCCCTTGTCCCCTGTCGTCAGTGGTAGATAGGACATGTCATCCTGGTAATAGTGGCCTTACTGTAGCAACTTTCCACCTCTACCTTTACTGTTTGCCACCTGTTGGTGACCCCTTTGTGCGTATAAAAGGAGGCCCATAAGCAACATGGAGAAAAAAAAGAAAAAAGAGGAACTGGGGAGATGGAGAACTCCAGTATTGTACGCAGCTACTCGGTACTGTAGCGCTCCTGGAGCTAGAACAATCATACAGATAATAAACCAAAAAGCAGGAGTAGGGTTTTACGCATCCGTGCGGCCCGAACCTGGGTAAATCTCTCTCGTGCACTGTCGTGTTCTTCGCTAGATTTGCTCTTCGTGCGACCGTCTCTCCCTGCCGAACGTAAAGGGGTCCTTCCCTGGGTCCCATAGGTGATCGCGGATTCGTCCCCGACATCTTTGGCGCGCCAGGTAGGGAAGAAGGAGGTTGTGTGAACCTAATCTAGCGATTTGCGCGTTAGTTTTTGGGCCATCCTCCGTCTTATGGCTCCAAAAAAGAAGACTTCAGCCATCGGTGCGTCTACGTCCAACCCGCCTGCTCCCATGCAGGAGGGTGCCGACGTGATTGCGGCCGCTGGGGGGACTGGAGAGCGAGAGCTCCTATTACCTCCACCTGTCCAAAACCGGGCCAGCAATGCCAATCTTGGCGCTGCTGGGTCTGGGAACGCAGCGCTGCTCGCTGCTGCTGGCCCTGCAAGCTCCAGAAACGGTGCTGCGCGTTCTGGAACGCCTGCGCCGGTTCAGACGCCGCGGCCTTCGCAAGAAGCCCGTGACAGGCAGCGTCCTGACGCCCCAGGTGCCAGGCGCTCCCTGGATAATGAACTTGCGCATCGATCTCGAGATGCGCGGGGTCACCATACGCAACAACACGTTGGCGGGGTCGAGGTGCGGTCGCCTGGGCGTGGAGATGCTCCTTCTAACACTGTTAGGAGTAAGAGCATCCCACAGTCCTCACGCCACTCGATACCTCCCTCACCAGCAGAAGCGTTGGCGCGTGCGCAGCTGCTCCTGAACTTCCCTCCACCAGCAGATAAGCTTGACGAGTGGAGGGCAACCATTCAGAGCCTTCTCAGCTTCGCTGATGCCGACCCGGTGCTCGCGGCCGACAAGAGAACTGGTGACAATGCTGTCACCAACAAGAACGGCGAGGGGGCAACAACCGTACACTCCCCACCCAGACGGCCTCAGTCGCCGACACGTCGAAACGACGCCCGTGGCGATGATTCCACGGCGTCGTTTGACCCGCGAGCTCGTCGTGACCAGCGCCTCGTTCTTCAGGAACGCAGAGGAGAAGACGCTCGTACCACTATCGAGCGAAGGAGAGAAGCGCATCGTCAGTCCGACAGACGCGCAGGGCCCGCTGTTGACATGCATGCGCCAGGGGATCCTGGCGACTTGCCGTACGCGGTAAGTTGTCCAGCGTTCACCCGTGAGCTGCGGCAGGTCCAGTGGCCCAATCTCAAGGCTTTCAAGCCTGACATGTCGGAGAAGTATGATGGCAAGACACACCCGTCGGAGTTCCTTAGCATTTACACCATTGCGGTGCAAGCTGCCGGGGGACGAGACGACAAGATTCTTGCTAACTACTTCCCGCTCGTGTTAAAGCGCAACGTCGTCTCATGGCTCATGCACTTGCCGGAGAACTCCATTTCTTCATGGGCGGAGCTGTGCCATCAGTTTGTTGGTGCCTTTACTGGCGGTCATCAACCTCATGGCCAGGAGAGTGATCTTCATCTCATTCCCCAGAAGGAAGGAGAGCCCCTGCGCAAATACATTCAAAGGTTCAGCCGCGTACAGTACAACATCCCAGATGTTCACCCCACTGCGGTTATTAGCGCGTTCCATCAGAACGTGCGTAACCGCAAGATGCGGGAGGAAATGGCGATGACCAAGGTCAGAGACATTGGCCAGCTATATGCTCTCACCGACAAGTGTGCGCGCGCTGAAGAGGGAAGGAAACTTCCCGGTGAAGGTGTTGGCGCAGGGGGGAGCTCTGACAGCGAAGGTACCGCCCCGGCAAAGAAGGGCCGGCGGCGGAACAACAGGAAGAAAAAGGGCAAAGCTGTGCTTGCCGTCGAGCAGTCCAGCGGCAACGGCAGCGCCGACAAGGCCAAAGTCGAGGGCTCCGGCAAGGAGATTGCCGCGTGTGCCAACTGTCAGGCCTTAGCGGCTGCCGACAAGCAGGACGGCTCCGACAAGCAATATTGCAAGATCCACCGCACCAAGGGACACGATCTCCAGAACTGTCGACGAGTCGAGCAGCTTGTCGAACAGCAGAAAGCTGAGTATGAGAGGCGCGACAAGGAGAAGGCCCCAGAAGGTGCTGGCGGGTCCGGCAAGAAGCGCACTGCCCGAGGAGGGCGTCGCGGCAAGGCCAAGCAGCAGCAGAGAGACAGGCCTCCTCGTGGCCGCGACAAAGATGATGATGATGATGACCTAGATGATGAAGAATCCAGTGAGCACGAATTTCAGAAAGCCGCAAAAGTCTTGTGTGTTGACGGTGGTGCTTCGTTGCATTCTTCTCACCGCCAACTTAAACAGTGGGCGCGAGAGATCAATGCGGCGGAACCATCTGTTGACGCCAGAAAGCTTCTGAAGTGGTCCGACACGCCTATCGTCTTTGACATTGAGGACCACCCTGACCGCACAACGGCGGTCGGGTGCTTGCCGATGTTGGTTTCACCAACGATCCGCAACCTCAAGGTCACGAAGATGTTAGTTGACGGTGGGGCCGGCTTGAATCTGATTTCGCCCGCTGTGCTCCGGAAACTTCAAATCTCTGACGGCGAGCTTGAGGAAACTGGTACTTTCCACGGAGTCAATCCAGGAAGGAGCAAGCCGAAAGGGAAGATCACGCTGCCAGTGACATTTGGCGGCGAGCTGAACTACCAGACCGAGAAGGTCACCTTTGATGTTGCCGATATTCCATTGCCTTATAATGGGATACTTGGCCGTCCAGCGCTCGCCAAGTTCATGGCAGCCTCTCATTATGCCTACAACGTGTTGAAGATGCCAGGTCCAGTAGGTGTTATCATAGTTCCCTGCGACAAGAAGGATGCGCTTATTTGCGCCGACAAGATCTACCGGGAAGCAGCTGCCGCAACTGCCGCCAAGGCACTTGCCGCTGAAGCTCTCGGGGGGGAGAACAAGAGGAAGTCCGGCAAGAGCTCCTGTGCCCACTCCGGGAAGCGCACCTCTTCGGAGTTCTGCGCTGCCGTCGAGGACGCACCAGAGAGCTCCACCGGCAAGTGCAAGAAGAACAAAGCCGCTCCGCCGGCGACAAAGAAGGCGCCCGCCAAGGAGGACGGCACTGGTGGTTCCTTCACCATCAGTGCCACACTTGACAACAAATAGGAAAACGCGCTCGTTGCTTTCCTGCGGGCGAATGTCGACGTATTTGCATGGCAACCGTCCGACATCCCCGGTGTTCCCAGGAAAGTAATTGAGCACCACCTTGCCGTTTGTCCCCACGCGAGGCCCATCAAACAGAAAGCCAGAAAGCAAGCTGTGGAGCGGCAAGAGTTTATTGCGGAAGAAATCAAGAAGTTGGAAGCAGCAGGCCTCGTCAGAGGAGTGCTCCATCCTACGTGGTTGGCCAATCCTGTTGTCGTTCGCAAAGCGAATGGAAAATGGAGGCTTTGTATTGATTTCACTGATGTCAATAAAGCTTGTCCCAAAGACCCATTTCCTTTGCCCCGCATAGACCAGATTGTTGACTCCACGGCAGGATGTGATTTGCTTTCATTTCTTGACGCATATTCAGGGTATCATCAAATCTTCATGGCTGAGGAAGATGAGGAAAAGACCGCATTTATCACACCCTGTGGCACATACTGTTTCGTACATATGCCATTTGGTTTGAAAAATGCTGGTTCAACATTTGCAAGAGCCGTCCAGATTGCTTTTGAGCCTCAGCTGCACAGAAATGTGGAAGCCTATATGGATGATATAGTGGTCAAAAGCAAAGACAGGGCTACTTTGGTTCAAGATCTAGAAGAAACTTTTGTAAATCTGCGCAAGATCAACCTGAGGCTCAACCCCGAGAAGTGCATGTTTGGAGTTCCCTCCGGCAAGCTTCTCGGGTTCTTTGTGTCTCAACGTGGAATTGAAGCCAATCCTGACAAGATCAAAGCCATTGAGCAAATTGAAGAACCGAAGCGCGTCAAGGATGTACGACGACTTGCCGGCTGTGTTGTTGCCCTCAGTAGGTTTATCTCCAAGTCAGCTGAGCGTGCCCTGCCATTTTTCAAAATCTTAAAAAAGCAGGTCCATTGAAATGGACTCCGGAGGCGGAGGCAGCACTGCAAGACTTGAAGAGATACCTCTCCTCTCCTCCAATACTTGTCGCACCTAAACCACAAGAGAAGTTGTTGCTGTATCTAGCGGCAACCAATCAAGTGGTTAGTGCTGCGCTGGTAGCGGAGAGAGAGGTGGATGAGGAGGCAGTAACTGCGGCAAGCACGACCAGCGACAAGCTGGGGGCTCCCCCGACAAGTTTTGCTGCCGACAAGGATTCGTCTGCGCAGTCAGGCGAAGTGATACAAAAGAAGAAAATGGTGCAGCGCCCGGTCTACTTTGTGAGCTCTCTTCTACAGGGAGCTAGGTCAAGGTATGCTGGTGTGCAGAAGCTGCTTTTCGGCCTTCTCATGGCCTCGAGAAAGCTGCGCCATTACTTTCAAGCACATGAAGTTACCGTCGTCACTCGCTTCCCGCTGAAAAGGATTTTGCAAAATCCAGAAGCGACAGGCAGGATTGTCGAGTGGGCGTTGGAGTTGTCGAGCTTTGGTCTCAAGTTTGAGAGTACATCAACCATACAGAGCCGAGTTTTGGCAGAGTTTGTCGCAGAATGGACACCAACGCCAGACGAAGAAATCCCAGAGACGACTCTCCCCGGCAAGGAGACAAGCAAAGAGTGGCTTATGTACTTTGATGGTGCCTTTTCACTGCAAGGCGCCGGTGCTGGCGTACTGCTTGTCGCACCCACCGGAGAGCACCTCAAGTACGTGGTCCAAATGCACTTTCCCAAGGAACAGGCGACGAACAATACTGCAGAATATGAGGGGTTGCTTGCCGGTCTCAGGATCGTGGCAGACCTTGGGATCAAGAAGCTTATTGTCAGGGGAGATTCACAGCTTGTCGTCAGGCAAGTGAACAAGAACTACCAATGCCCATTGATGGAAGCTTATGTAGATGAGGTGAGGAAGTTGGAGGAACGCTTTGACGGCCTACAAATGGAGCACGTCCCACGTGCTGAAAATGACATTGCCGATGGTTTATCAAAGCGCGCCGCACTCAAATTGCCTGTGGAACCAGGCACTTTTGTGCTCCAACTAACTCAGCCATCCGTGACGCCATCAGTAGGGCAAGGCAGGAAGAGGAAGTTGGCTTCTGGCGACTACTTCCCGGCAGAGCTCCCCGAAGCCGCCGGCAAGAAGGCTGCCAAAGCCAGCGCCAAAGATGCAGAGGGGCAACTTGCTCCGACAAGGCCTCACGCTCTTGTCGTTGAAGCGGGTGCTCCTAGGCAAGAGGCAAAGGGGCAACTTGCTCCGACAAGACTTCGGGTCCTTGTCGTTGAAGCAGGCGCTCCTGATCGAAGCGCTGAGGAGCAAGATGCTCCGACGAGGCCTTGGGCTTCCGTCGTTGAAGCAACCGCTCCCGACGAGCTTGTTGAAGGACAGCACGCTCCAGCAGGGCCCCAGGCTCTTGTCGTTGAAGCGGCTGTTCCCGCCAAGCTCGTCGGGGAACGGCCGGCTCTGGTAGAGCGACGAGCTCTTGCTGTAGGGCCTGATGTTCCCGCAGCAGAAGAAATGCCTTTAGTCCTCGTTGTCGAGCCACAGGCTCCAGCGTGGGCGCAGCAGATCGTCCGTTTCCTTCAGACAGGAGAACTTCCCGAAGAGCAGGAAGAAGCGGAGAAAGTAGCCCGACGGTCCAATATATATCAATTTGTCGATGACATGCTGTGCAGAAAAAGACCAAACGGTGTGAAATTGAAGTGTATTCCCCGGGAAGAAGGACAGGAGCTGTTGGCGAAGATTCATGGAGGCATATGTGGTCACCACATAGGGTCAAGAGCCCTTGCTGGAAAGGCTTTCCGGCAAGGTTTCTTTTGGCCCACCGCCCTCCAGGATGCAACTGCACTAGTAACCAAGTGTGAAGCGTGCCAGTTTCATTCCAAGCAGATTCATCAGCCAGCTCAAGCTCTCCAGACAATCCCTCTCTCCTGGCCATTTTCGGTCTGGGGGCTCGACATCCTCGGCCCCTTTCCCCGTGCCACCGGGGGCTTCGAGTACTTGTATGTGGCCATCGACAAGTTTACGAAGTGGCCAGAAGTGGAAGCAGTGAGGAAGGTGACAGCACAATCAGCCATCAAGTTCTTCAAGGGAATTGTTTGTCGCTTTGGTGTTCCTAACAGGATCATCACCGACAACGGTACCCAGTTCACGAGCCACGCCTTCATGCAGTATGTCGAAGACCTTGGCGCCAAGGTCTGTTTCGCTTCTGTTGCTCACCCCCGAAGCAACGGTCAAGCTGAAAGGGCAAATGCTGAAGTGCTGCGTGGGCTCAAGATGAGAACTTTCGACAGGCTGCGCAAGTGCGGCAAAAACTGGATCGAGGAGCTGCCAGTGGTTCTTTGGTCGATCAGGACGACGCCAAATCGAGCTACTGGCCAGACGCCTTTTGCTCTAGTTTATGGAGCAGAGGCAGTTCTCCCCACGGAACTCGTATACGGGTCACCTCGAGTGCTCGCTTACGATGAGCTTGAGCAAGAGCAACTGCGGCAAGATGACGCTGTGCTCCTCGAGGAGGATCGTCTTCAGGCTGCTGTGAGAGCTGCTCGCTACCAGCAAGCTTTGCGTCGCTACCATAGCCGCAAAGTTAATGCCAGAAGTCTCGAGGAAGGCGACCTTGTTCTTCGGCGCGTTCAGTCGGCCAAGAATTCAAACAAGTTGACGCCGAAGTGGGAAGGCCCTTATCGGGTGAAATGAGTCACCAGGCCCGGCGCTGTCCGCCTGGAGACCGAGGATGGCATTCCAGTGATCAATTCCTGGAACATTGAGCATCTTCGTAAGTTTTTTCCATAAGGCGCGGTTGCCGGGCCCTTCCCCGGCAACCACCTTTTGTACAAGTATTGCCGCTGTTGCATGTAATCTTTTGTACAAAGCCAGGCGCAGACCCTGTGCATAAATAAAGCTTTTGTATTTCGCAGTTTTTGACGATTTCATGTTTACTTTTATTTTGCATGATTATCTGACATACTATGCAGTACAGCCTCCCCGGTAAGCATTAACGAGCCGCCAAGCTCCTATATCTTTATTTTCTCTTCTTTCTTTTTCTCAAAGAGACAGAAGCTTCCCTCGCGCACAAGTTTGCCGGGGGGGATGGGATAATGATATGGACCAGGGTGTTGACAGACTTCCGTTCAAAGAAACTTTGCCTTGCCGGGAAGAAGGCAGCGGCAAGCAGTGACAAGACCTTGCCGCGGAGAGATCAGCGACAAAGCTAAGTGCCAAAGTTTGAATAATCAAATTCTTTTTTATTTTCAAGGTTATTTTCCTTGAACGATACTACTCTTTGTATGGAAAACCTGTGCGCGACGGAACCTAAGCGTAATCGGTCGCGCCCTTACCTTGTTTCGAGTCCACTCAACAACCTAAGTGGCTGCACTGAGCGCGACAAGGTTGCTTGCCGGCAGCGGCACCGCCAGCAGGCTGCTGGAGTCCCGCACCCAGCGCTCGCGGCGATGGTGCGCGCACCGGCAAGTTCCCTATAAGCGTAGGGCAAGTACACACAAAGAAAGAAATTACTCAAGGGAGATGACATGCATTAACTTCAAAATATTGCAAGTTATATTACAAGATAAGTTGCCGCGGCTTAAACAGATTGTTCTTTAACATGTCTAGCGGCGGCAAGGAGGGAGAAGAATGGGCTCTCTAATTGCGGTGCTCGCCTTCGACTCTCTGGATTTGGTCCACCCTCTCCACGATGGGCGCGACAAGGGCCTCTAGTGGCGCGGGGTCGTATCCCTTCGGCAAGCTTTTGAAGATGTTGTTGAAGTCGACGCCCGGGTTTCTGTATGCTATCTTCACCAACAACCTCCGGAGAACTCCCCGGCAAAGCCTGCGTGACTCGTCGGCCAGTTGAGCCTTGTGATTGACTTGGAGCTATTGGAGTGCTTCTACTACTCCGTCGAAGAACTCGGCTAGCTTGACGCTAGTTTGCGTGTTCTTGTCGGTGGAGTACCCGAAGTCCGGCACCTTCAGGGCAGTCAGCTCCTTGTCGATGTCCTCGGCGGCGCTGGCAAGCCTGTCTGTGAAGATCCCCACGTTATCCCTGAACTTCTTGTGGGTTGCAATAGCGTCTTGAAGCAGACCCTTTTCCTTCTGGAGCTCTGTCATTAGAAGCCCTTCGCGCTTTCTGGTGGTGTCGAGCGTCTCCTTCAGCGTGGCCAGCTTCAGCTTCAGGTCTGCTCTGGAGTCGTTGGCGGCGGCGAGCAGATTGTTCTTCTTGGCTATGGTAACTTGCATCTCCGCCAAAGTGTGGGTCACCTTTACCCTCTCACTTTCAAGCGTTGAGAGCTTGTCACCGTTTGCCTTGAGGGCGGCCTCTAGTCTTGCCACTTTCTCCTCCGTTTCCTTCCTGTTCACTTCTGCAGCAGCGACAGCGTTGGTGGCCTCCACCAACTTGCTGGCGTACTCTTGGGCCAAGGCTTCGATTTCCTTCTGGTGTTTTTGTGCCTGCCCCTGGGTCCGCTCTGCGACAAGTCTTGCCACCTCCTCGTCTTTCTGTCGGAGGGTTTCGGCAAGTTTCCTCTTGCGCTCGGCAAGTTCTTCTTCGTGGGCATCAAGGTCCACTTTCCGCTGGTTCAGATCACCGGCCTGAGCAGACAACTCCTTGGCGGTCTCCTCCTGTTTTTGTTCAATGTCTTGCTTCATCAGGAGGAGGGCCTGCCGTTCTTCGGCCAGCTGTGCCCGCTTGACCTCTAACGCATTAAGAGATCGCACGCGGACGTCCGCCAAGATCTCCGCGCGCCTCAACATGTCAGCTTCGGCCTTCTCGATGAGCGCCTCCCTGGAAGCTAGCTTCTCCCGTCGGGCGCGATGAAGATTCGGCAGCTTTTGAAGCAGTTGCTCCTCTTCAGACGTGCTGCTGCTGCTGGCGCCTGGCTCATCCACAAGCTGGAGCCCGGCAGCGGCAAGGATCTCCTCGTCCACAACATCCTCCTCGGTTGGCACTCTGGAGCCCACCGTCCAGGGGAGGCTGACGTAGACGTTCTCGCCGACCCGGATGTATTTGCTTGGCGGAGGCGAGTTGGGCGCTGCCGCCTCGTCAGTGGTTGAAGGACCCATGGTCGGAGTAGCGCCTGGCGCTCGTGTGGCCTCAGGGCCGTCAGTACGACCACCGGCTCCCTCGCCGGCCTCCTCAGCAGCCTTCTGGGCGGCCTCAGCTTCAGCAGCCTTGGCGGCTTCATCGGTGGGCGCCTTGGCGGTATTATCCTCGGCGGCCTTGCCGGCCTCTTCGGCAGCATTGGCTGTTTCTTCGTCGGCAAGCTTGTCGGCTGCCAGCTTGTCGGCCTTGGCAGCGGCGGCCTTGGCGGCCTCGTCGTCGACGGCCCCTGTGGTGTTCTCCTCGGCAGAAGAGTCAATGTTCATTGGCTCCACCGAGGAGGGCTCTGCCAACCCGAGAAGTAAGGCAAAAAGAGCTTCAGGAAGAAATTCAAGAAGACAAAAGAAAGAAAGCAGAAAGAGTTTTGCAGCAAGTGGGTTTACCCGTGTTGAGCTCAGGAGCGGTGGGCTCCCCTCCCCCGTCAACGTTTGTCATTGGGGTGGGGTCGCCAGCGCTGGTGCTTGGCACTTCGGCGCTTGCCGGCTCCTCTTCGTGGCTCGGCTCGCTAGTGGGAGCCCTTACCGGAGATCTTCTCCTTGGCGATGTGGTCGAGGGGGGTGGTACTTCTGGAGCACCTTCAGATGGCTCCACTTGCTGCTCCTCTCCTACACGCCCAAAGATGTCAGTGACAAAATGCTTGTTCCTCAGCGACCGCCAGCGAAAGGTAGTTGAAATACTTACGCTGGGGGCTGCGCTGGGGGCTGCGATGAGGGCTGGGCTCCGAGCTGGTCGGCATGGTCTCAGACGCTCTCCCGGTGGTTGCCGTGGGCTCATCTTCGACGACCACCACGGTCTTGCTCGTCGAGACCTTAGCTCTCTTCCTTGTCCTCTCCGCCAAGGTTTCCTCCCTGCGGAAGCAAGGCCGGAGTGCGACAAGTGAGGACAGAAACAAAACCTTACAAAGATTGAGGGTCGCGGCAAGGGAACTTACTCTTCCTCGTCGTCCTCTTCGCTGAGAGCGGAAAAATCAAAGTCCGCCTCCGTGTGAGGAGGGGGAGGAGGGGGAGCTGGACTCCTTGGCCGCTTGGCGGGGGTAGTAGCAGCGGTCTTTGATGACCCTGCTCCAATTGCCGGGGCCGCGTGAGACGCTCCCGCAGCACCAGCCCTTGCCGCGGTCGGGCGCGTTGAACGGCACTCCGGCGGTTGTTGAACCTCTTGCCGCTCAGCCACTTTGCCAAGCCTGCAAAGGCGTTTCCTCCTCCGAGGGGCTGGGGACTCTGACTGCGGTGGGCTTTCGGTGCCCTCCTTGGAAGAGGAGCTCTCATCCTCCAAGCTGCCTGACTCGTCGGCAGGCTGGCTTGGCCCGACATCCTTGCCGGGTGCGGCGAGCTCGCCCTTCCCGGCAAGCATCCCCTGCTCGGCAAGGCTCTCCTTTTGTGCCTCGTCGAGCTCAGCCAAAGTATAACCAAAATCGCCAGCTTCCCTGGCGAGCCTGTCCTCCTCCACTCTTCGAGCAATGAATTCTATTTCTTGCTCAGTGGTGTTGTGGACGAGCCACTCCTCCTCCCGGACCTGCTTTTCGACCGTGGAGTCAAAGAATCGCCGCACGTCTTCTTCGAGCGGCACGTCCCAAGTTGCTTCAACGCTGTGCGCATTGCAGAGCGGCATCATAGCGATGATTGCACTCAATGCGGAGTTGTTGCAAAGGGGCACGATGTGCTTCGGCAGCGTGAACGCCTTGTCGCGCTTCTCTGGATCTGTCTCTTGCTTGAACAGTTCTCGCATGAAAAAGTCGTGCTGCAGAACTATGAAGTTGTTGATCAGTCCAGGGCGCAGCCGCATGATATCGGCTGGGTTCTTCCAATCAGAGGCCGGCCTTCCTCTCTGCTGCGGAGGAGCAATGCGACGGCGGAGGAAGTCTGCGCCAACCATCCCTATGGTGAGCCCGGCCTCCCTGAGCCGTATGATCCTAGTAGCGGCAATCTCCAACTTTTTGTCCTGGGGATCCAGATCGCTCTAGTCTGTGCCACGCGCTGCTGGGGTCTTGCGAAGTGCACAGTATGGTGGCGGCTCGTCGTCAATGATCCAACACCATTCAGACCGGATTTCTCCCCATCTTGGGCGGAGATCCCCCTTCAGATAATGCTCCTTGGCGCCCAATCTTGAAACGAACGAGACGCCAACAGTGAGAGGCTCCCCCTTTTTAGCACGGGGAGTGAAGTAATGCCTGAACAGCACAGTGTTGGGTGCGACGCCGACGAAGTTCTCGCACAGATGCGCAAATATTGCCATGGTGGATACGGCATTCGGTGTGAGATCCAGCAGACGGAGGTTGAAGGTGTAAATGACGTCGCTAAAGAAATCCGAGTACGGTGGGCAGAGCCCGCACCAAAAGTAGCAAGCGAAGAAGGGGTACTTGCTCACTTCGCTCTCGTCGGTGCCTGGGCGAACGCGGGTGGCCGGATGCGCCTTGGTCCTCGCGGCCCACATGCCTTGGAACTTGGCCTTCAGATCCGCCCCCGTGAGCGTCGGAGCGAAGAGCGCGTACTTCTGCCTCTTCAACTGCGCCTGGGTCTCCGTCCTTGAGGACTTCCCCGTCTTCCCCTTTTCTCCTTTGGGAGGCATGGCGAAGGCGGAGCTGAGGACCGAGGGAGATGCAGACGCGCGCGGTGGCGGAGGATTGGGAAACCGCTTTGTTTTAGAGCGGAGGAAGAAGAAGGCGGAGATTTGGAGATCGAGAATGGTGAGAGGGGTGTGTGAGTGCTTCTGCAGGTCCCTCCTTTTATGGGGAAAGATGCAGAACCATCCGCCCCTTCGTCATTCGAGATAGCTGCGCACGCTTCCCACGCTCCGCATTCAATGCGCGACGCGTGGGAGAGCGTGCAATTAAACAGCATAGGGACGTTTCGGCTTATCCCAGACACGCGTGCCCATGCACTGTTTGGGCCTGGCCCAACAACGCCCGGCACCTTGTGTGGCCCTGGCCCGGGGGCTCCTGTCGGTGTACTAGAATAGGGGTACCCTAGTACCCCGTACTTGTGCACGAGCAGTAGTAGCATCCCGCGGCCAGGCTTGCGGGAGGACAGCCAGAGAGAAGCTCAAGATTATTAAGCCATTCAAGAACAAAGTATACAAAGCAAGAGTTAAGGCCCCGGCAAGAGGAGCTTGCCGGGAGGGACAGCTGAGGCCCAGCCTGGGCATTGCTGTAGCAGAGTACTTGCCGCGGCAAGGTACTTGCCCCGGCAAGTCATTGGCTGCGGCAAGGTATTGGCTGCGGCAAGATAGCGGCTGCGGCAAGGTACTTGCCCCGGCAAGTTACCTTGCGCGGCAAACTATGGGTTGCGGCAAGCTGTCAGGTGCGGCAAGGTCTTGCCGCGGCAAGCGTTACTGTACCACTGTGCTACTGTGCTGCTCCGGTGCCTCTGCCAGCGTGGCGCTCTGGGTCCTTCCAGGCGTGCGTGGCAGGGCACTGTGTAGACGGCGGTGCACTGTAGCTAGCGGTGCAGGAGCAGGTGGGATAGGCTTTTCCCACGTCCAAGACGTCCGGGTACATGTATGTGGACAGCAAAGGCATGGGCATTTAATGCCCTTGTCCCCTGTCGTCAGTGGTAGGTAGGACATGTCATCCTGGTAATAGTGGCCTTACTGTAGCAACTTTCCACCTCTACCTTTACTGTTTGCCACCTGTTGGTGACCCCTTTGTGCGTATAAAAGGAGGCCCATAGGCAACGTGGAGAAAAAAAAGAAAAAAGAGGAACTGGGGAGATGGAGAACTCCAGTATTGTACGCAGCTACTCGGTACTGTAGAGCTCCTGGAGCTAGAACAATCATACAGATAATAAACCAAAAAGCAGGAGTAGGGTTTTACGCATCCGTGCGGCCCGAACCTGGGTAAATCTCTCTCGTGCACTGTCGTGTTCTTCGCTAGATTTGCTCTTCGTGCGACCGTCTCTCCTTGCCGAACGTAAAGGGGTCCTTCCCTGGGTCCCATAGGTGATCGCGGATTCGTCCCCGACATATAGTATGTCTCCGAAACTTGCACTGACGTGGGAGCTGGCTGCTGAATGAATTTGAATACGAGATGTGATGATGGCCGATGGCTGCATGGTCCAATGAAGGATGGATAGACAAGATGTGATGGCTGCATGGGACCAATGAGGACGGATTTCTAGACGCGATGCGATTTGATGGATGGTTGGATGCACATGCATGGCCCATGGAAGAGAGATAACCGACTAAATTTGTGGCTAATTAAATATCTGATGGTTGCAAGATAAGAGAGGTCTGGTCAGAATCAAGGGGGCTAATCAAATATCTCTTGATCTCAAGAGAAGAGAGGTCTGCTCGAGGACAAGAGGAGGGGATCGAGACCAACCAGCTTGGCATGTGCTGCGAGTCCTTCATTCAATATTAAATATTACCCAAGAGGGTCAGCTTTCTGTTTATTCAGATATCATTTTTTATTGTTATAAAAATGTCATTTTCTACTTTTTTAGTGCACCTTATTTTTTATGCATGATTTGTGATATAAAGGTTATCTGTTTCAACAGTACATGAAAACCATAGCATGTACGTTTCACTTTTGCTTCAGACTGTAGTATTTTTTTCAAACTTTTGCATATGCTAAGAAAAAAGTGAATAACTACACGAAGCAAAATGTGAATTCTGCTTATTACTCAACACAGCTTTGGGGAATTTAAGAATGTCAGACAAGCCGCGTTGGCATTCTGTCAGAGTCGGGGAAGACGTGGCCCATATACAGTATACACAAATAATCATATTTAGCGTTGTTCACCCGAATCAGCTGACTATTCATGTCCTGAACTAGCGCCGCAACGAACCCTATTCTTAATTGATCCATCATTTTCCATTTGCTCTATTAACAAAGAACGTTAAATTGTTTTCTCCCGTTGTATCAGACGGACATTTATGATATATATGTAAAATAAAAGGAGGGGATTATGGAAACAGGAATCGCATTGTCGACCTTTGAGGTCGCGGTGCAGGACCCAGAGCTCGTGCATCACCCTGACACCATCTAGGAGTGTGGTGTGCGGCCCACAGGAAAACAACAGACGGGGGTGGCCGAGCCATGCCTCCAGGCACACCACCTCGTGGAGGAAGTCCTCGGAGAGCTGCCCCTCTCCGCCGAAGCTGCAGCTATGGGGCGCGCTTGACAGTGTCAGTGACGCCGGTACGACGGTCTCGCGCCTTATAGACAATACCTGACACGCCTTGACCGATCTTCTCCGAGCCTCTGGGAGTGCTCCATTGTCGTGTCTGCCACCCACCGACGGTGGCGCGCAAGGCAAGCCAAGCCAAGCCAAGCCGTCGCTAGATCATGCAACTGGTTAGATCTGGGAACACGACGATCAATATCAATGGCGAGGTGGGACCCTTTTTCCAGGCTTCCAGAGGGGTAAAGCAATGGGACCCTGTCTCCCCCTTGCTTTTCAACCTCGCAGTTGATGCCCTTGTGGGCATCTTAGATAAGGCCAAGTTGGCCGGCCACCTTTAGGGTGTAGTTAGTCACCTCATCTCGGATGGGGGGGTTACTCACTTGCATTATGCGGATGACACCATGATTATGGTAGAAGGCTCGGACTCGGACATTGTTAATCTTAAGTTCCTTTTGCTCTGCTTTGAGGAAATGTCTGGACTTAAGATTAACTTTGATAAGAGCGCGGTGGTGGTCCTTGGCTATTCGGCGGCTGAGCAGCTTCGGATCACGGATAACCTCAACTGTAGGTTGGCGTCATTCCCCATATCTTACTTGGGGATGCCCCTGGCTGAGTCCAGGATTTTGGTGAGTGGGTATGATCCGCTTGTGGGACGAGTAGCGTCCCGTGCGGAGCCCTGGTGCGGTAGGTTCACTTCTAAAGGTAGCAAAACTGTCCTCATTAGCTCGAACCTTGCCAGCCTCCCCATGTATATAATGGGGATGTACATCTTACCCGAAGGTGTGCATAGCTCCTTTGACAAGGAGCTGGCTAGGTTCTTCTGGCAGGCAGGGGATGGTCGGCCCAAGTACCATATGGTGAAGTGGGCTGACATTTGCTTGCCGAAGAACCGAGGTGGGTTGGGCATCCCTGCGTCTCGCCGGATGAACGTTGCACTTATGCTGCGTTGGGTTTGGCGGATCTTGCGGGGAGATGGGGGGTTGTGGCTGCAGCTGGTTGAGTCCAAGTACTTGCAGGGCCAACCCCTCATGGCTTGCTCACACTCGGCTGGGTCCCAGTTCTGGAAATCTATTCTGGCCATCAAGGAAGAGATTAGGCTGGGTTTGCGTTTCTTGGTTGGCAATGGGTCTGGGACCCAATTTTGGTTGGACCCATGGCTTGAGGGCGAGCCTCTCCGCTTGCGGTTCCCGAGGCTCTTTGCGATTTGTGATGACCCGGCCATTCTTGTATCTGTGGCTGCTCTAGAGGAGGGATGGAACATTGCGTTCCACCGCTCATTCGGACCAAATGAGGTACGGAAATGGACAGACCTGAGGGAAGTAGTCCCTCTTCCTCTGTCCCAGGACCCTGACACTGTTTCTTGGAGCCTTTCTCCTTCGGGTGAATTCTCCGTTAGTTCGGTCTATCAGGCATTATGTCGTATGCCGGTTCTACAGTGGCTATCCCCATTGTGGAAGGCATTGTTGCCCTTGAAGATTAAGATTTTTGTATGGCAGCTCCTCCGTGACCGTCTGCCTTCGGGGACCGAGGTGTTGAAACGCCATGGTCCGGGCAATGGCCTTTGCCCTTTGTGCCATGTCCCGGAAACGGGAACGCACATTTTGTTCTCTTGCGTAGCAGCGCAGGCACTTTGGTGCTGTGTTCGTGAGGCTCTAGGGCCAGAGTGGGAGGCTCATGACCTTGCAGAGTTTCTGCAGGTTAGGGCCACTTAGGTTGGCCGTAAGCGTCGACTGTTCTGGCTCATCTTCGCGGCTATGATGTGGACTCTCTGGACTACTCGCAACAAGATGGTGATTGAGCGGGTGTTCCCGCGACGTTCTTCTGACTTGTTCTTCAAATTTCTTGCCTTCTTGTAGCACTGGCATCCGCTCGCTAGGCCGAGGGATCATGATCGACTTCAGCTATTCCTGGACGCCCTGGTGTCTACCGCGCGTCGGCTCTCCGACCGCTCGCATGTTTCGTAGCTTGCCCCTGGAGGCCTTTTTGTTTCTTCTTCTTCCATTTGGGCATCTTAGTGTTGTGGCCCCAGTATTTCTCTTTTATGACTGTGCTTGAGATGTGGTTGTATGGACGTATGCTTTATCTATAAAGCGGGGCGAAAGCCTGTTTTGAGAGTAGGTGGTTTGCTTGTGCGCTCGCGTAGGTGGCTCAAATTTAGGGAAGGCAGTTAACGTAATAATGCCCCTTCTTTCTACTGTGTTAACCATGTATTTTTCATAGTTCTTTTTTTGGCGGCAATAGTTCTTTCTTTGAACACACAAATTTACTTATTTTCTTCCCATCCCAAGGGCTCAGTGGTTCATGGATTTAGAAACGTGCTTATATAATTTTTAATAAGTGTTCACACTTTTTTTAATTTAAAATTTGTTCATACCTTTTGAAACATGTTTATGTAATTTTAAATAAGTGTTCATGCATTTTAAATATGCGCTTGTAGTTTGAAAAAGGCTAATGTTCATATTATTTGAAAAATCTTCACCTTTTTCTCAAAAGTGCTCATGTAATTCTAAAAAGTTTCGACATGTCCAAAAATGTTCATAAATTAATAAGTACCATCCATTTTTTTCTAAAGTTAATGTGATTTCAAAAGTGTTCACATGTTTTAGAAGAATGTCCATGCATTTAGAAAAATTATAAACAAGTGGGAGTACAAGAGATAATGTATGGACCAGGTGTAGGGTGTAGCTCTCAGAGTGCGGCCCTCAGGACCAGCTAGATGGGATTAGTTTAAAAAATTTAAACATTCCCTTGCACTCAGTAGGATTAGTTTTAAATGTTTAAACGTGCACTTGCGCTGGTGTGACTCAACTGCAGATGTGTCGTGCGGTGGCAAAGATCATCGTATTGGATTTGATCACGCTTGAACGCACTGCAATCAGCTGGACACCTTGGCCACTCTGGATGAGGAGTATAATTTGAACTAGAGGACATGGACCTTTGGAGGGGTCATGAGTTGTGCTTATTGAGCCTGGCATCTTTGATTATTTTCTCCCGGTGCAACGCACGGGCATATTTCCTAGTCATTGTTAATTAAAATTGGCTTTGATATACCTTGGGATCCGGGTGGATCCATTACTTGAGCACTTTATGCCTAGCTTAATGGATTTAAAGAAAGCGATGCCAGGGAGACAACCCGGAAGTTTTAGAGAGTCATTTTATTCTGTTGAGTTCTTTTATAAAGTTTGAAAAAAATATAAAGGGGAACTTAAAAAACTTTTTCAAAAAGAGAAGCGATTGGAAGGTTATGCATTGGAGAAGTGAGGGTCGACCTTGAACACTTGTGTTCATGCTCAAGGAAACAATGTAGAATTTTTCATGGAAGTTTCTCACAAAAATAATTATCCCCTTGTACAAATCCATTGTATTATAAAAATAATGTGCCAAGATTTGCCTTTAGGATGATTAGATTGCTTGTTGGTATGTGCGGTGCAAAAACAGAAACTTTGGCTGTAGTGCGTGATTTTACATTTTTTACTAGAAGATCAAAAGTTTCTGAATTTTTTACACAGTACTGCTATGCAAATTTTTTATTTGTTCCTAAGTTTTCAGAAATTTTGGAGTTACAGAAGTATGGTCAAAGTTCAGATTACTACAGACTGTCCTGTTTTTGTCAGATTCTGTTTTTGATGCATTGTTTTGCTTGTTTTGATGAAACTATCGATTCTATCTGTGGTATGAGCCATGGAGAAGTTATAATACAGTAGCTATAATGCAAAAACAAAATATGAAGGGGTTTTCAACAGTACTTAAAGTAGTAATTTGCTTTATTATGCTAACGGATCTCACAAGTTTTCTGTTAAGTTTTGTGTGGATGCAGTGTTCAAAGGTCGACGATGTCTCGATATAAGGAGAAGGAGGAGAGGCAAGAATTCAAGCTTGGGGATACCCAAGGCACCCCAAGTAAATATTCAAGGAGGCTCAAGCGTCTAAGCTTGGGGATGCCCCAGAAGGCATCCCATCTTTCTTCAACAAGTATCGGTATGTTTTCGTTTTCATTTCGTTCATATGATATGTGTAAATCTTGGAGCGTCTTTTGTGTTTAGTTTTCATTTTTCTTTTATACACCATGCTGGTATGAGATATTCCATGGTTGATTTATAGAATGCTCATTGCACTTCACTTCTATCTTTTGAGTATGGCTTTATAGAATGCTTCATGTGCTTCACTTATATCATTTGAAGTTTGGATTGCCTGTTTCTCTTCACATGGAAAACCGTTATTTGTAGAATGCTCTTTTGCTTCACTTATACTTATTAGAGCATGGTATTTTATTGAAGAATTAAACTCTCTTGCTTCACTTATATCTATTTAGAGAGTCAACAGGAATTGGTCATTTGCATGGTTAGTCATGAAATCCTACATAAAACTTGTGGATCACTGAATATGATATGTTTGATTCCTAGCAATAGTTTTGCGATATAGAGATGGAATATGTGGGAGGTACTAGTAAATGGTTGTGGTTAGTAAGAATATTGGTGTTAAGGTTTGTGATTCTCGAAGCATGCATGTATAGTCTCTTGTTATGCTATGAAGTTGGAGCATAATTTATTATTGATTGTCTTCCTTATGAGTGGCGGCCGGGGACAAGTGATGGTCTTTTCCTACCAATCTATCCCCCTAGGGGGATGCATAGTAGTACTTTGCTTCGAGGGCTAATAAACTTTTGCAATAAGTATATGAGTTCTTTATGACTAATGCGAGTCGATATATTATACGCACTCTTACCTTTCCGCAATTTGCTAGCCTCTTCGGTACTGTGCATTGCCCTTTCTCACCTCGAGAGTCGGTGCAAACTTCGCCGGTGCATCCAAACCCCGTGATATGATACGCTCTATCACACATAAGCCTTATTATATCTTCCTCAAAATAGCCACCATACCTACCTATTATGGCCTTTCCATAGCCATTCCGAGATATATTGCCATGCAACTTCCACCGCTTCTATTTTGATGACTTGAGCATTCATTGTCATATTTCTTTGCATGATCGTAAGATAGCTAGCATGATATTTCCATGGCTTGTCCATTTTTTTGATATCCCTGCTACGCTAGATCATTGCACATCCTGGTACACTGCCAGAGGCATTCATATAGAGTCATACTTTGTTCTAGGTATCGAGTTGTAATTTTTATTTCTTTGGAGTTGTAAGTAAATAGAAGTGTGATGATCATGATTATTCATTATTAGAGCATGACCCAGTGAGGAATGGATGATGGAGACTATGATTCCCCCACAAGTCGGGATGAGACTCCGGACAAATATAAAAAAAAGAAAAAAGGGGAAAAAGTGAGGCCAAAAAGAGCCCAAGAAAAAAGAAAAGAAAGAAAAGAAAGAAAAGAAAAAAAATGAGAGAAAAGAGAGAAGGGGCATGTTAATTCCACACTTGTGCTTCAAAGTAGCACCACATTTTTCATATAGAGAGTCTCCTATGTTGTCACTTTCATATACTAGTGGGAATTTTTCATTATAGAGTTAGATGCACATCCACTTAGTTTTCATGTTGAGCTTTCATACACTTATAGCTCTTAGTGCATCCGTTGCATGGCAATCCCTACTCCTCGCATTTATATCAATTGATAGGCATCTCCATAGCCCATTGATAAGCCGTGTCGGTGTGAGACTTTCTTACCATTTTTGTCTTCTCTATGTTAATCCCTATCATCATGTTCTATTCCACCCATAGTGCAATATCCATGGCTTGCGCTCATGTATTGCGTGAGGGTTAAAAAAGCTGAAGCGCGTTAAAAAGTATGAACCAATTGCTTGGCTTGTCATCGGGGTTGTGCATGATAAATACTTTGTGTTAAGAAGAGAGAGCATGACAAGACTATATGATTTTGTAGGGATAGCTTTCTTTAGCATTGATATTTTGAAAGACACGATTGTTTGTTGGGATACCTGAGTATTGATGTCTTTATGCCAAATTATAGACTATTGCTTTGAATCACTCGTGTCTTAATATTCATGCCATGATTAGATATATGATTAAGATTATGCTAGGTAGCATTCCACATAAAAAATTATCTTTTTTTATCATTTACCTACTCGAGGACGAGCAGGAATTAAGCTTGGGGATGCTGATACGTCTCTGTCATATCTATAATTTTTTTATTGTTCCATGCCAATATTATACAACTTTTACATACTTTTGGCAACAATTTATATGATCTATTGGACTAACATATTGATCCAGTGCCCAGTGCCAGTTCCTGTTTGTTGCATGTTTTTTGTTTCGCATAATATCCATATCAAACAAAGTCCAAACGCGATAAAAATTTACGGAGAATTATTTTGGAATATTTTTGATTTTTGGGAGGTGGAATCAACGCAAACGGGAGCCCACAGCCACCATGAGACACCAGGGCGCACCCTAGGGCCCAGGCGCGTGGTGGTGGGTTGTGCCCTCCTCGTAAGTCAGTTAGAGCTCTACTTCGGGCGCAAGGAAGCTTATATCCGGAAAATAATCATGTTAAAATCTTAGCGCAATCGGAGTTATGGATCTCCGGGAATATAAGAAACGGTTTACGGCCAGAAAACAGGAGCACGAAACAGAAGAGAACAGAGGGATAGATCCAATCTAGGAGGGGCTCCTGCCCCTCCGCCGCCATGGCAACCATGGACTAGAGGGGGAACTCTCCTCCCATCTAGGGCGGAGGCCAAGGAAGAAGAAGAAGGAGGGGGGCTCTCTCCCCCTCTCTCCCGGTGGCGCCGGAACGCCGCCGGGGCAATCATCGTGTGACGACGATCTACTCCAACAACTCTGTCATGTTCACCAACATCTTCATCACATTCCCCCATCTATATTCAGCGGTCCACTCTCCCGCAACCTATTGTGCCCTCTACTTGAACATGGTGCTTATGCTTCATATTACTATCCAATGATATGTTGCCATCCTATGATGTCTGAGTAGATTTTTGTTGTCCTACCGGTAATTGGTGAATTGATATGTTTGGTTTAATTTGTTTGTGGTTATGTTGTTGTCCTTTGGTGCCCATCATATGAGCACGCGTGTGGATCACACCATTGGGTTAGTTGTATGTTGATAGGACTATGCATTGGAGGGCAAGGGTGACAGAAGCTTCTTCCTAAACATAGAAATTGATGCATACGGGATTGAAGGGGGACCAACATATATCCTAATGCTATGGTTGGGTTTTACCTTAATGAACGTTAGTAGTTGGGGATGCTTGCTAATAGTTCCAATCATAAGTTCATAGAATTCCAAGTAAGGGACGACATGCTAGCAGTGGCCTCTCCCACATAAAAACTTGCTATCGGTCTAGTAACGTAGTCAATTGCTAAGGGACAATTCCGCAAATCCTACCACCACCAATCAACACTCATTTTACTAAGTTAACTGTTTCTTTATTTAAACAGCACCTAATTTTTATTTTCACGTTCTTTATTATCTTGCAAACCTATCCTACCATACCTACAAAGTACTTCTAGTTATATTCTTGTTCTAGGTAAAGCAAACGTTAATTGTGCATAGAGTTGTATCGGTGGTCGATAGAACTTGAGGGAATATTTGTTCTAACTTTAGCTCCTCGTTGGGTTCGACACTCTTATTTATCAAAAAAGGCTACAAATGACCCCCCTATACTTGTGGGTTATCACCTTTGCACTTGGCCTTGTATGCAATTCACGAGCCACCGTCCTATGGATGATCTAGTCTAGTATCAGACGCAATATTTCTTTTCGTTGCACTGAACCCCTTTGGCCTCCTGATTAGGCATCAAACGATTGCGTGCCCGCTTGAAACTTCTTATGGTACCTTCTTATTTTGCTCTCGATATTTTCTTAAGTTTCAATTCGAGAGATACTTTGGCCACCTTCCCTGAGTTATCTACCAGATAAGTAACCTTGTAGAGGTTTGTTCTTCCGAAGCTACCGCTTATCCTTTTTGTAAGTACGATAGAATTCCCTAAGAAAGGATGGCGACTTCAACATAATGCCCTGATGCAGCGAGTTGAAGACATCAACGAAAGAGATCAACTTTTTCGAGAAGAGCAACCAAGACCAAGAAGATACGTTAGAATTTCGGAGCCAGAACTTTCTCCCTTACTCCACCTCTTAATTCTCGGGATGGGAATTTTTTATAGAGGAGGAGAGTTCTAACACCCCTATATTAGTGAGCTACAGTAACCTCAGAGTTACTAGCTAATCATTTTGCTAATCAGTGCATGATCATCCTTACTTCTATCTCATTTCAAATTCAGACTCAATTACTAAGTGAAATTCAAAAATTCATAAACATAAAGTCTAAAATGTTCATCATGTGGCAAATAATTATTTGTTAATATTGGTGGTGAACCAACATTTTTAAATTGTATTTAAATGCCCTAAACTATTTAAAACAATGGCTAAAACCATAATTTAAATGCTTTTTAAAATAATAAAAGTTGCAAAGTATTTTATTCTAATGCTAAACTAATTGTGGCAGTAGCCTCAATTATAATAATATTTTAGGTGCAAGTTTTATGTTTTAGAAAACTATTTTGGTTTTAAAAAGAAATGTAAAATAGAAAACAGAAAAGTTTTAAAAAGTAAAACCAAAAAGAAAAGAAAAATCCCCCCGGGCATTGGGCCTAAGTGCACAGTGCACCGGCCCAGCCCACTTAACCGTCTCCCCCTTCCTATTGCTCCTACGTGCGCGATTGCCGCCGGCCACTCGTCCGTGGCCGCGGATGGCCACGCCGCGGCCATCTGCAGCTTCCCTGACTGGCTACAAGGCCCCCCGACCGGAACCCTAACCCTAGATGCCCCCAGTCCTCCCTCTCGCCTCTCCCCTCTCTCTCCCGAACACAACCGCCGCCGTGCGCCGCTCGATCCCGCGGCCACCAGCGCCCCCGCGCCCGGGAACCTTGTCTGGGAGGCGCGCCGACCACCGCCTCTTCTTCCTCGACCATTGGTTGAAGCCGGGGTGATCTACAGCAAAGGAATCAGGCCCATCTTCGTCCTCAACCGCGGGTTCTTCTCCGATGAACTTCGGCGCCGTCGATCCTCCCCAAGCCCACTGCCCTCCCCTACCGAACCACAGTGAGCACACGCTTCCCTCGTCCCATTTGCGTCGATCCCTGTGCCCCCTAGCCTCTTCTCTGCCGCAGCCGTAGCTCGCCGCCGCCGCTCGCCTCGCCGCTGCGGCCACTGCCCGTGAAGCTTCTGTCCGTGCATGTAGTCGAGCTTGTGGAGCTTCCAGGCCCCGAACGCGCACGCCAGCTCCTCCCCTCTTGACCTCTATGCTCGATCCCGAGCATCACGAGCTCCGGCCGCCTCCACGGCCTCATTTCCGACGAGCTCAGGCCACCCCCGCCTTTGGTTCTTGCTCCCTCGGATGCGCGCCACCTCCAGCAAGCTATAGAGCCCAACCACGCATCATTTGGTCGCCGGACGGTGAAATCCGACGCTCTCCGCCGCGGCAAATGGTCGACGGCGACGACCTCACCGGACTGAGCCACTGCCATGTGGGCCCATTCGATCAGGAGAATAGTTTAGGGCTTAATCGTTGTTTAGTTTAACCCCATAGGCACAGACAAGTGCGCCCAACCCTGCTAACAGTTTTAGTTAGGCTTAATTAAACTATGTTAGTTAACTGTGCAGTTGTGTGGGTCCGAGTCGTCAGGTTTGACCTGGGCTGGCGCCTTTGACTTGCTGACCTCATGCTGAGGCAACATTTGTTTCTGGATTTTTTAAATAAACCTTAAATGGATTATTTATTTCAGAAAATATTTAAAACTTTGAAAAATCATATAAATTAATTCGTTACTCCGATGAAATAATTTATATATGAAAAATGATCAGAAAAATGTGACGAATTCGATTATGCCATCCGTTCATCTGTCACATGCCTCTAGCATAGCGAACATGGAACCATCCCCTCTCTTTCATCTGTCCGGAAAATACCAAACGCCGGGAAAACATCCCCAGATGTTTTCCCTCTCCGTCCGCAACATGCAGCATGGCGTTAGGTCACCCCTAGCACAACGTTTTGCCATGTCATGCTTTGTGTACATTTGTTTGTCCTTTATTTATTTGTTTCTTCCCCCTCTTCTCTCCGGTAGACCTTGATACCTATGCTGCCCCTATGATCGACTATGTCCCTGACGACCAGACCTTTTCAACAGAGCTTCTAGGCAAGCAAATCCCCCTTGATCATTCCAATATCGCCCATTCCCTTCTCTCTTATGCTTGCATTAGAACTGCTACTGCTTTTGTATGATCCTATTCTCATCCATAGCCTGATGTTGTAACCTGCAATTGTTACCTTACCTGCTTATCCTAAACTGGTTAGTATAGGTTGGTTAGTGATCCACCATTGACCCCTCACCTTGTCCCAGTTGCCCCCGCTTGATGACGGATGACTCGATCAATGTGATCGACGTCTAGGACCCAACACCGCACATCACCCCCTTAGTCGTACGACTATGCAGAGTTACTATCGAGTGCCGAAGGTGATACCTCATCAGCACTTTTGGTGTTAACCCTATAGTGTAGCTACTCGGTCGTGGTCATCGAGGGTGATTCCTCCTTCAGCACTCCCGATAACGAATCTGTCGTGCAACCCCTCAAGTGTGGACCATCGAGGGTGATTCCTGCAAGTCCACCTTGACGGTTACATCAAGTGGGAATCCATCGAGGGTGATTCCTCGGGTTTCCCCCTTGCGGTTTTGGACACACGGTTACTTTGACTTTACCCCAGAACCATGACTGAAGTTTGGTCGGCCCCGAGGGGTACCCGCGAGAGAAATGTGAAGCCGGGTTGACCGTGAGTATACCTGCGAGTTGATGTGTAGTCGGGTTGACCTGGAGGGTGCCCGTGGGATAATTACGTGGCACGGTCGGGCATTCTTAGCCCTTGCCATAAGTCCACGAGACGGGGCGATGGGGTCACATGATCGTGAGTCTCTGCTCGTTACCCCACGCTACCAAGACACTAACGGTTTGGATATGTGATCCGAGTAGGCCTCTGGCCCTTTTTGCACTAACCACCACGCGGGAATAAGTATGGGCACTCTGCGTCATATGTAACAGCCAAAAGCTCTTCGGACGTCAGCGATGGAGCGGCAAGCACCCGGGTAGCCTGTGTAAGCACCTGCCTTGTATAAGGAGGTTGCCAGGACTGATCCCGGCTATCCACGCAATGTGCAGGAGTGCAAAGGGTGATGGGCCCAAGACCCCTGCGCTTAGGATGTAGACCGGCGTGCTGGCCTCTTTGTTGAGCCTAGGTAGGACTGCGGTGTGTTGATCGGCCGAGGCCGGTCATGACCTGATGGTGTGTCCGGCCGGAGTTGATCGAGCGTGTTGGGTAAGTTTGTGCACCCCTGCAGGGAAGTATTATCTATTTGAATAGCCGTGTCCATGGTAACGGACGCTCGGAGTTGTATCCTGATCGATACAACTAGAACTGGATGCTGAGGCATGAAATGGAAATGAGGGCTCCGGGATTGCTTTCTTGCAAGGAGTCGAGGAAGTGATCTCTGGGCGATGTTACAACATACTTACTACTATTATAATATGTTACCCTTATCTATTCTGATGCTGCAAGATGCTTGAAGATGCTAGTCTTCGATAGGCTACGCTTTTCTCCTTCTCTTCTGGCATTCTGCAGTTCAGTCCACAGATACAGCGCATTCCTTTGATACTGATGCATACTTAGTTTAGATCTGATGTAAGTCTTGCGAGTACTTTGGATGAGTACTCACGGTTGCTTTGCTACGTCTTTTCCGCATGCCCGTTTGTTGCGATCAGATGACGGATCCCAGGAGTCAGATGCCGCCACCGACGACTACTACTACTCCGAGGGTGCCTACTACTACGTGGAGACCGCCGACGACCAGGAGTAGTTTGGAGGCTCCCAGACAGGAGGCCTTGCCTTTTCGATCGTTGCTGCTTTTGTGCTAGCCTTCTTAAGGCAAACTTGTTTAACTTATGTATGTACTCAGATATTGTTACTTCCGCTGACTCATTTGTATTCGAGATTCTGTATTCGATCCCTCGAGGCCCCTGGCTTGTAATATAAAGTCTGTATGAATTTAATTTGCGTTTAGAGTTGTGTTGTGATATCTTCCCGTGAGTCCGTGATCTTGATCGTACACATTTTCGTGTATGATTAAATCGGGGCGTCACAGTTCTCTTCTGTTTCTTGTTCCTTATTTTTGGCCCTTCACCGTTTCTTAAATTCCCCGAGATCCGTAAATCCGATTGGACTAAAATTTTAACTTGATTTTTTCCGGATATTATCTTTCTTGTCTAGAAAGAAGGGCTCCAACTGACTTATGAGGGAGTCACAAGGCACCACGGCGCGCCCTACTGCCTTGTGGCCCCCTCGGCCACCGTCTTACGTTTATTCTTCTTCCCAAAAATCACATATAGTCCAAAATAAATATCCGTAAATTTTTATCGTGTTTGGACTTTGTTTGATATGGATATTCCGCGAAACAAAAAACATGCAACAAAAAGGAACTAGCACTGGGCACTGGATCAATATGTTAGTCCCCAAAATAATATAAAATGTTGCCAAAAGTATGTGAAAGTTGTAGAATATTGGCATGAAACAATCAAAAATTATAGATACAACGGAGACGTATCAGCATCCCCAAGCTTAATTCCTTCTCATCCTCGAGTAGGTAAATGATAAAAAGATAATTTTTTATGTGGAATGCTACCTGACATAATCTTGATCATATAATCTAATCATGGCATGAATATTAAGATATGAGTGATTCAAGGCAATAGTCTATATTTTGACATAAAGACATCAATACTCAGGCATACCAACAAACAATCATGGCTTTCAGAATAAAAACGCTAAAGAACGCTATCCCTACAAAATCATATAGCCTTGTCATGCTCCATCTTATTAACACATTATATAAATCATGTACAACCCCGGTGTCAGCCAAACAATTGGTTCATACTTTTTAACGCGCTTCAGCTTTTTCAACCCGCACGCAATACATGAGCGTGAGCCATGGACATAGCACTATGGGTGGAATAGAATGCGGTGGTAGGGATTAATAAGGAAAAGACAAAAAGGAAGATAGTCTCACATCGCTATGGCTAATCAATGGGCTATGGAGATGCCCATCAATTGATGCCAATGCGAGGAGTTGGGATTGCCATGCAACAGATGCACTAAGAGCTATTAGTGTATAAAAGCTCAAACTGAAAACTAAGTGTGTGTGCATCCAACTTGCTTGCTCATGAAGACCTCGGGCATTTGAGGAAGCCCATCATAGGAATATACAAAGCCAAGTTCTATATCCCACTAGTATATGAAAGGGACAACATATGAGACTCTCTATATGAAAAACATGGTGCTACTTTGAAGCACAAGTGTGGAAAATGATAGTAACATTGCCCCTTCTCTCCTTTTCTCTCATTTCATTTTTTTCTTTTTTTTGTTGGGCTCTTTTTGGCATCTTTTCTTTTTTCTTTTTTTTTTCGTTCGGAGTCTCATCCCGACTTGTGGGGGAATCATAGTGTCCATCATCCTTTCCGCACTGGACAATGCTCTAATAATGATGATCATCACACTTTGATTTACTCACAACTCAATATTACAACTCGATATCTAGAGCAATATGACTCTATATGAATGCTTATGGTAGTGTACCAGGATGTGCAATGATCTAGCGTAAAATGTATAAAAAATGACGAATGGTGGCTGAGCCACAAGTACTATGTCAGTTATGTGATCACGCAAAGCAATATGACAATGAATGCTCAAGTCATGTCTATGATGATGATGGAAGTTGCATTGCAATATATCTCGGAATGGCTATGGAAATGCCATAATAGGAAGGTATGGTGGCTGTTTTGAGGAAGATATAAGGAGACTTATGTGTGATAGAACGTATCATAACACGGGGTTTGGATGCACCGGCGAAGTTTGCACCAACTCTCGAGGTGACAAAGGGCAATGCACGGTACCAAAGAGGCTAGCAAATTGTGGAAAGGTGAGAGTGCGTATAATCCATGGACTCACATACTTATTGCGAAAGTCTATTAGCCCTCGAAGCAAAGTACTACTACGCATGCCCCTAGGGGGGAGGTTGGTAGGAGTTAACCATCACGCACCCCCGACCTCCACACAAAGGAAGACACTCAATAATAAATCATGCTCCAACTTCTTAGCATAACGAGAGACTATACATGCATGCTTCGGGAATCACAAACCTTAACACTAATATTCTTACTAAACCACAATCATTCAGTAGTACCTCCCACATATTACTATATTAATATCGCAAAACTATTGCAAGGAATCAAACATATCATATTCAGTGATCTATAAGTTTTATGTAGGATTTTATGACTAACCATGTGAATGACCAACTCCTGTTTAACCCTCTAAATATACATAAGTGAAACACGAGAGTTTAGTTCTTTGTATAAAAGACTTTCCCATGCTCTAACATATATAAGTGACGCAAAAGAGCATTCTACAAATAACGAGTTTCTAGGTGTAGAGAAACAAGCATCCAAACTTCAAATGATATAAGTGAAGCACATGAAGCATTCTATAAAGCCATACTCAAAAGATATAAGTGAATGCAAAGAGCATTCTATAAATCAACCAAGGACTATCTCATACCAGCATGGTGCATTACTAAAAGAAAAATAAAAAGCACACGACGCTCCAAGAATTTACGCATATCATGTGAACAAAACAAAAACCTAGACATACCCATAATTGTCGAAAAAAGATGGGATGCCTTCCGGGGCATCCCCAAGCATAGAAGCTTGAGTCTCCTTGAATATTTACTTGGGGTGCCTTGGGCATCCCCAATCTTGAACTCTTGCCTCTCCTTATTATCCTCAGATCGATACCTCCTCCATCTTCGAACACTTCATCCACACAAAACTAAAGCAAACTTTTTATTAGAGGGGTTAGTACATATAACATCAAATCCCATCATGTCCTGCTGTAACATTATTGTATAATTATAATAAAACATTACCCACTGCATGATATCACAATTTTATGGCTCCCAAGTCAATGGGGCTCAACAAGATTTCAAACATAAGCAAATAACAAAACTATAATAGCAATCTGTGAAAAAAGGACAGTCTGTAAAGCTGCAGATGGTACATACACTTATGTAACTCAATCAAATCTGAAAAATTAGTATAAAATAATTTTTTTGCATAGCAGTACTGTTTAAAAATTTCAGAATTTTTGCACGTTCCAGTAAATTATGAAAATTCAAGCACTACAACAAAAGTTTCTGTTTTTTCAACCCGCATACCAAACAAGCAATTTAAACATCCTAAAGGTAAATCTTGGCACATTATTTTTATAATATAATAGATTTGTACAAGGGTATAATTATTTTTGTTGAAAATTTTCTGTAATTAAGATTCACAAAGTTTCCATGGGCATGAACAAAGTTCAAGGACGTCCCCCACTTTAACGGTGTTCGTCTTTCTCACTTCCACTTTTCTTTTTGTAGAGTTTTAGGCTCCCCTCTATATTTTTTTTTGTTTTTAAACTTTAAAAGCACACAATACAATTAAATGACTCTCTAAAACTTCCGGGTTGTCTCCCTGGCAGCGCTTTCTTTAAAGCAATTAAGCTAGGCATAAAGTGCTCAAGTAATAGTTCCACCCGGATCCCAAGGTATATCAAAGCTAATTTTAATTAACAATGATTTGTAATTAAGTAGTGAGCACAAGTAACATATATCACATAACAACAGAGTCTAGCTCTCTTCCTATGCATCGGCATGTCATAAAAGAACAATTCATGCACATAAAGTAAAGGCCGATACATAGCATAAGCAGTTTCTTGCAATTTTATTGTGTTGGAAACATAGAGAGGTGAAGATGGGGTTCCTCTCTCATAATAATTGCAAGTAGGATCAGCAAGCACATGCATATTATATTCATCAAAATTATCATGTGAAATAGTAAAATGCAACCCATCAATATAATCCTTAATAAGAGCAAACTTCTCCAATATAGTGTAGTTAGGAGAATTCAAAAAGATAATAGGACTATCATGTGTGGGTGCTAATAGCAACAATTTCATTATGAACATAAGGAACTATAGCAATTTCATCTCCATAAGCTTCATTCATATTGGCATCATGGCCACAAGCATAGCAAGCGTCAATTTCATCAAAATGGGATATTTCAAACGAATCCAATGGATCATAGCAATTATCATAACATTCATCCTTCGGTAAGCACGAAGAGAAATTAAACAATGTATGAGTTGAAGAGTTACTCTCATTAGAATGTGGGCACGGGTAGCTAATTCGCTCTTCCTCCTTTTGTTCTTCGCTCTCCTCATCATCTTTTTTCATCCAATGAGCTCACAATTTCTTCAATTTCTTCTTCCATAGATTCTTGCAAAATATTAGTCTCTTCTTGGACAGCGGAAGCCTCCTCAATATATTCTTTAACATAAGGATTAGAAGCATAGTTTTCATAGCAATATTTAAGTATGGCAAAAATTTCATATTTGTAAAGAGTAGCATGATACTTTTCAATCAAAGAAGCAATTTCATAGGCACCCTTAAAGGAAACAAATTCTTCAATTTGTTCAACATCATAGTAATTATAAACACTTTTGGCATAATAAGATAAGATTCCATTATCCTTAAACTCACATTGGTAGGGAAGGTGTTTTTAGGGTCTTCAGAACAAGTAAAATCATATATTTCACATAAATTCCAAGCATAGCAATGCAAACTATTAATTTGATGCCATAAAAGTTTCCCTTTTTGAGACAAGTGGTGTCACAAAAAACAAGCATGCTCATCTAATGATTTTCCCTCAATTAAGCTAGTTGGGTTTTCAGCACGACCACAAAGGGATCGAAGATGATCTAAGTGAAAGCTTCAGCAGTATGAAAGATTTTGGGTGGTTCTTCAACCATTGGGTTACCAAGTACAACTATTTTTTTGGTATTTTATGTTTCCTACCCAAAACTAAAGATATAAAACAAGAGCACAAAATAAAAACTACTAACTTTCATTAAACAAGCAAACACACACGAGAATATTCACCCCACGCTATTGCTCCCCCGGCAACGGCGCCAGAAAAAGGTCTTGATAACCCACAACTATAGGGGATCAATTATAGATTTTTCAATAAATAAGAGTGCCAAACAAAACGAGGAGCTAAATGTAGAATTAATATTCCCTTCAAGTTCTATCGACCACCGATACAACTCTACGCACACTTGACGTTCGCTTTACCTAGAACGAGAATAAAACTATAAGTACTTTGTAAGTGTAAAGGGATAGGTTTGAAAGATAATAAAGAATCAAAAATAAAAGTTAGGTGCTTTTTTACTAAAAGAACAATTAAGTTAGTATAGCGAGTGTGGAAAAGTGGTGGTAGGATTTGCGGAATTGCCCCTAAGCAATTGGCTAAGTTACTTGACCGATAGCAAGTTTTTATGTGGGAGAGGCCACTGCTAGCATGTCATCCCTTACTTGGAATTATATGCACTTATGATTGGAACTATTAGCAACAAGCATCCGCAACTACTAACATTCATTAAGGTAAAACCCAACAATACCATTAAGATATATCGGTCCCCTTTCAATCCCATATGAATCAATTTCTATGGTAGGAAGAAGTTTCCGTCACTCTTTCCCTCCAATGCATAGTCCTATCAACATACAACTAACCCTATGGTGTGATTCACACGCGCGCTCATATGATGGTCACCAAAGGACAACAACATAACCACAAGCAAATTATACCAATCATAGCAATTCACCAATTACCCCAAAGGACAACAAAAATCTACTCAAACATTTTAGGATGGTAACACATCATTGGATAATAATATGAAGCATAATGCACCATGTTCAAGCAAAGGGTACAGTGGGTTGCGGGAGAGTGGACCGTTGGATATAGATGTGGGAAGGTGATGGAGGTGTTGGTGAAGATGATGGAGTTGTTGGAGTAGATCGCCGTCACACAATGATTGCCCCGGCTACGTTCCGGCGCCACCTGGAGAGAGGGGGAGAGAGCCCCCCTCCTTCTTGCTTGGTCTCCCCCGTAGATGGGAGGAGAGTTTCCCCTCTGGTCCATCGTCTCCATGGCTCCCGGAGGGTAGGAACCCCACCGAGATTGGATCTCTCTCTCTATTCTCTTCTGTTTTGTGTTCCTCTTTTCTGGCCCTTCACCGTTTCTTAAATTCCCGGAGATTCGAAAGTCCGATTAGGCTGAAATTTTAACATGATTTTTTCGGATATTATCTTCCTTGCAGCGAAAGAAGGGATCCAACCGACTTACGAGGGAGTCACAAGGCACCATGGCACGCACTACCCCCTGGACGCGCCCTACTGCCTTGTGGCCCCCTCAGGCACCGTCTTGCGTTGATTCTTCTTCCCAAAATTCACATGTATTCCAAAATAAATCTCTGTAATTTTTTATCGCATTGAACTTTATTTGATATGGATATTCTACAAAACCAAAAACATGCAACAAACAGGAACTAACACTAGGCACTGGATCAATATGTTAGACCCAAAAATAATATAAAATGTTGCCAAAAGTATGTGAAAGTTGTAGAATATTGGCATGAAACAATAAAAAATTATAGATACGATGGAGACGTATCACTCTCACCTCAAACATCGCTTTACCTATACCTGCACCTATTGTTCTAGTAATCTGTGAGCCATGAGGATTCAGGAATCCCATTACCATGGATATCAAAACTAGCAAAGCTTAATGGGTGAGAAATGTTTAAGTGGTGAGTTTGCAGCAAGCACTATGCATTTGTATGTGGCTAACGTACGAGTACAAGAATAAGAAGAGTAAACTACGCATAAATGGATGTGAACTAGTAATGATCAAGAAGTGATCCTGAACTCCTACTTACGAGTCATATGTAACCCCACCGTGTTCTCTTCCCGAACTGCCTCAAAAAGAGACGATCACGGTTACACACGCGGTCGTTGTATTTTAGTTTGATTTAGTGTCAAGTTCTCTACAACCCGATGTTATAAATTTCCAAGTCGCTACATAACCGTGGGAATGGCTTTCCAAAAGATTTAACCCTATAGGGGTGTCCCAACTTGGTCCATCATAAACTCTCATGATCAGCATTGGAAAGACCTCAACCTCGAGATAGCCCAAAGTATCCTCGGAACCCCGGTGCACAAGACATTTCGACAATGGTAAAACAAAGCTAGTAAGACCTGCCGATGTGTCGATAGTCCTGATAGGAGCCACGTAACTCGTTCTCAAGACACGATGGATGGGACAAGCTACGAGTAAAACCGAACCTCGAGTTTCCCCGCGGTGGCCGCGCAGGCTGCCCATTTCGGACGAACACCATCAGCACTAGCCCACCTATATTATGTTGAATTAATCCGTGGTTAGCGCTAACTCCCTATGCGTTAATAAGTTATCAGTATTATTATGTTGGCAAATATTAAAACCAAAATTGGGTCTTCCTGGAAGAGTTTTATTCAAAGCGAACTATCAACGGGGGCCACAAACCCCAATCGTGTTAAGAACGCTAATCAAGGAACATAACACCGGTATGACGGAAACTAGGGCGGTATGAGTGATATGTCTCCAATGTATCTATAATTTTTTTATTGTTCCATGCCATTATAGTATCAATCTTGGATGTTTTATATGCATTTATATGCTATTTTAGATCATTTTTGGGACTAACCTATTGATCTAGTGCCAAGTGCCAGTTGCTGTTTTTTGCTTGTTTCTTGCTTTTTAGAAAATCAATATCCAACGGAGTCCAAACACAATGAAACTTTAGGGTGATTTTTATGGACCAGAAGGGACCCACGAAGGTTCGGGAGAAGACCAAAAGAGTCACGAGGGAGGGACAAGCTCACCAGGCGCGCCCCAGGGGGTCGCCACCTGAGCTTGTGGGCCCCTCGTGGTACCTCTTGGCCTAATTCCGCCTCTATAAATTTCCAAATATTCCCTATATATGAGAGAGCCACCCGAAACACTTTTTCCTCCGCCACAAGCTTCTGTTCTTCTGCGATCCCATCCGGAGGCCTTTTTCGGTACTCTGCCAGAGGGAAATCGATCACGAAGGGCATCTACATTATCCTTGCTGCCTTCCGATGATGTGTGAGTAGTTCAGCACAGACCTACGGGTCCATTGCTAGTAGCTAGATGACTTCTTCTCTCTCTTTGATCTTCAATACAATGTTCTCCTTGATGTTCTTGGAGTTCTATTCGATGTAATCTTCTTTTGCGGTGTGTTTGATGGGATCCGATGAATTATGGGTTTATGATCTGAATATTTATGAATATTAATCGAGTCTTTTGTAAACTTTATTATGCATGATTGTTATAGCTTTGTATTTCTCTCGGATCTACCCATTTGGTTTGGCCAATTACACTGATTTATCTTCAGTGTGAGAGGTGCTTTGTGATGGGTTCAATATTGCGGTGCTCTATCCAAGTGACATTAAGGGACAAGACACATATTTGTATTGTTGTCATTAAGGGTAAAACAACATGGTTTATTCATATTGATTGGTTGTACTTTGTCTACATCATGTCATCTTGCTTAAGGCATTACTCTGTTTTATACTTAATACCCTAGATGCATGCTGGATAGCGGTCGATGGGTGGAGTAATAGTAGTAGATGTAGGCAAGAGTCGGTCTACTTGTCTCGGATGTGATGCCTATATACATGATCATTGCCTTGAATATCGTCATAACTATGCCCTTTTCTATCAATTGCCCAATAGTAATTCGTTTACCCACCGTATGCTATGTGTTAGAGAGAGAAGCCTCTAATGAAAACCATGGCCCTTGGGTCTACTTTTATCATATATAAAAACACAAAAGTACCTTCCTGCAATTTTTGATTTTCTTTTATTTTATCTTTGCAATTTATCTATCTACCACTACAAGATTTAAGCCTGGCAAGTAACCGCCGAGGGGATTGATAACCCCATTGTTTGCATTGGGTGCAACTATTTGCTTTTGTGTGTGCAGGTGTTGTTCACGAGGCTTTATGTGATTCTCCTATTGGATTGATAACCTTGGTTCTTAACTGAGGGAAATAATTATCTCTATTGTACTGCATCATCCTCTCCTCTTCGGGGAAATCCCAACGCACACTATTGCAGGATGGTCCAAACCTGATAGTCCAATCAGAGACCCTTCGACAAAACGGTGTGCGATGCATTAATCACAAAAGGTGATGTAATAAAACCGTCAAAAAAGATACAAAATGTTTGCAATGGCGGAGACATCAAACACGATTCATATTAGAGTTGTGTGTGCGATGCGTCGCATACTGTTCACTCCAATGAACTATTTGCGATGAGGCAGAACAACAGAAACGGGCATCCAGATGAAGGTGTGTGCGATATACGGCATACAGTTCACTCGAATGAAATATTTTGTGACTAGGCAACACAACTGAAACGGTCAGCCAGATGAAAGGTGTGTGTGATATACGGCATACAGTTCACTCGGATGAACTTTTTGCATTGAGCCAAGAGAACAAAAATGGTTCAACTTAACAAGATGTGTGTGGTACACGGCAAACAGGTCTATAATCAGAAATGTGTGCGAAGACCGATAGTAACACAGACGATTGCTGGTAATAAGCCATGTGTGTTGTGGGCAAACACGTCCTAGTATACAATTGTCAGCGATTGATGAATTCATCACTGACGGTTTCCCTAGTATGTTTCGTGTGCGATGTGATTGCATACAGAACAACAACATATATACTAATAAGGACATGATTGCACAACCAAATTAAACATCCAATTAGATAGGTGGCTAGTACACACATGACATTTCCACACACCAAAGTGAACTATTACATGCATAATTAACTAGGATAAATGATCATCTGATCATCATCTACTTCTTCTTGTGACGCTTGCCGCCACTGCTCTACTAGGATAAATGGAACAGTATTCTTTACAGTGAATAGTGTGCTCTGTTGGGCACACAAGTATGTGGATCATAGCCTTGGGCGAGCAATGTGCCCGCACGCGTCGTGCTAGCTCGATGTTCCTTCTATGCTAAGTTTCCATTAATTGATGGCGTTTTATTAACACGCCACCATTTCTCGCCATTTCCTCATCGGTTTCCCGCCGCCACCCAGCAATATTGTGCATAAACCTAGGCGGCGCGCGACGCACGGAGGCAACAAACGCAGCCTGTAGCACATCCAACTTTTCCAAGCATGCCAACCCATCGAAGAGCCACCTCTGCCATCAACCTCCTCGGCGAGGAAAATGGGAAGGCGCCACGGCCCATCAAGGCCGAGGTGCTCCCCGACAACGCGATGGATGATGTCGTGCTATGCGTCATCGCCAGGGTTGAGCAGACCCTTGGCGCCTGGTGCTTCAGCGCCACGGATCAAGATAGGCATGTCAGCACCGAGAGGCTGTAGCTCATAGCACAACATGATCGATGGTGCGCCACAAAGCAAGCAAGGCGCGTCCGCATTGATAGGCTGCGGCTCGCTGCACAGCGAGACCGTTGGAGCGCCGCAAAGCGAGAGGTGGGGTGCGCCGCACAGCAAGAGTGGATCCATCGGCGCTTGCCTGCTGTTGAGATGGCATCACAGCTGGGTACGCGTCCTGCCAGTACCCCCATTCCTCGCCAGGAGTGGGCAGAGGCCGTCTGCGCCATACTTGCACCAGAGGCCAGCCGCACCGTACTTGTACCGGACACCTGCCGCGCCGTTCGCATGGGTCACGCCGTTCGCCTTGTCCGCAGCTCGCTCAATGCCAACGCACTGGTTGCTAGGCTCGACCGTCTCCTTGGCCAGGTGTCCACCTAGCCGCAGTAGAGGAACATGGCCGTCGCATCCTCGAGCTGGTGATCTCCGATGAAATAGCCAACTTGGAGCTCGAGATCGCGCTCCAGATGTACCACTAGCGTGTCGACCGCTTGGACGAATGCCTGCACGAGTTCAGGTAGAGCAAAGAGCTACCGTAGGCAACGGTTTATGGTCATGGACGCGTTTTATTTTGTTGAGTCGTTTCAACGTGGATTGCTATGTATTCACAACAATCATAACATTGCTCTATTTATTGCTCTGTTTCAATGTGTGTACTTTGTTTTTCATTCTTATATGTTCTTTTTCAATGTGTGTATATATGCTTTCCATTCTGTATATGTTGATGATAACAGCTAGATACAAATTAGTATATGAAAACATATAGAAAAATGGAATTCATAATATATATTAATTATTCATTAGTTCATCACATAATATATATAATATCATCACTTATACGTGATGATAATTAACTACTATGTACAATGCATAAAATTGAAAACGAACAATACTAAAACTAATAATCCCTCCTGGGGGTAGTATTCCAGCAGCCCCTTTCCAGTAGCTCCCTGGTGTGCGGCGTCTTCCCAGCGCGGAGGCAGTACTCCGCCTCCTCCGCCTCACAGCGCTTGACGTACCGATCTGCCTCTTGCTGGTGGACGAGCATGAATGATCTTGCCATTTCGTTGGGCTCCCACCGGAGCTCCTCGTCGGTGGCATGCTAGAGCTTATCGGCCCACCTCCACACAGCAATGAGGCGCCTAGCGCCTTTAACCTTCCTCGCAAAGTACCCGTCTTTGTACACCTCCTCCGCACGACGACGCACCCGCCCCCAAAGCTCCACCGCCTCCTTTTTCCAGGCAGCCTCACAGGCTTCACAGGCTGCCTGGTACCTGGCATCCTCCTACGCCATATCCTTCTTGAACGCCACTTGCCTGGTTTTCTCAGCCGGTGGCAGCGACTTCCACAGACAAAGATTGTAATGGCCCCAAAACCACTCCAAAGTTGGGGGGTCCGGTGCAACCTCGTCTGGTGGCCCATAGGGGTCCTCCTCGTCGCTGCTCTTCGACTGAACGTCCTCGGGGGGCGGCACCTCCTCGTCGGCGTGTGTGCAGATCGGCGGCGCCATGGCAAAGATTTGTGTGTGTGTGAGAGAGAGAGAGAGAGGGGGGGGGGGGCGAGCGAGGGGAGGATGTAGATAAGAATGCAGGCAGGACGACATGAGCAAGGTAGTATTTATTGGCGGCCAGAATCTAGATCGACGGGAACAGTACACACGCCGGTCGCCGGAATTTATGAGTACTGTAGTTTGAATTGCACACGATTCTCGTAGCAAAAGCCGTGTGTGAACTTAATAGCTGACGGTTTCCAATACAGAACCGCGTCTGATTAATAACCTGCACCACTCACCTTCCAAACCTTGAGGCGCAAAATAGAGTGCAAATCATGTAGGGCCCGGCTGTCTTGCCAGATATTTACATTTTCTTTCCTCATATAGGGCACAAATGCTTATTTTGTGTTACCATGGCACTCCATGCATGTGTCCAAGCCGTGACATGAATATGTTTGAAAATTCCTTCTAATTTACTACACATGGAATTAACTCGCACACAACAAGTACACATATATGATTTTTCAAACCGTTATGGTTAGCCGTTGCATGTACCTGTAGTTCCAATTTGAATTACGGTCATTAAATGGCTAGAAAATCACTTAAAAGTCTTAAAAAGGTCAAATGACCCCTGAAATTTTTCCAAATTTTGACATGACAGTTGTATTAGTGCACGTTAACTGTAGAAATTTTTTGAAGACCATAAGAGGAAGCTATCGTCGGTTCATCATCAAACATGCATTGATCCCTCTCGGAACCACGAGCCTTTTAGTGAGTTGCTCCGGTTTGTGAGGGGTGTGTGTACAAACTTTCGTCAAACAGGCCAATTTTTTTACCACAACATCTTGGTGGCATGCCATTATGTCAAGCAAGGTTTCATGTATTTCTGATATTTTTTAATTTTTTGGAATTTAAATGCCATGACACTACATGCTTTGTGTCCAAGCCGTGACACCAATATGTTTGAAAATTCCTTCCAATTTACTGCACATGGAATTAACTCGCACACAAGTACACAAATATTATTTTTCAAATCATTATGGTTAGCCGTTGCATGTACATGTAGTTCAAATTTGAATTACGGTCATTAAATGGCTAGAAAATAATATAAATGTCTTAAAAAGGTCAAATGACCCCTGAAATTTTCCAAATTTTGACATGACAGTTGTATTAGTGCATGTTAACTGTAGAATTTTTTTGAAGGCCATAAGAGGAAGCTATCGCCGGTTCATCATCAAACATGCACTGTGCTCTCTCGGAACCACGAGCCTTCTAGTGAGTTGCTCCGGTTTGTCAGGGGTGTGTGTCCAAACTTTTGTCAAACAGGCCAATTTTTTTGCCACACCATCTTGGTGCCATGCCATTACGTCAAGCAAGGTTTCATGTGTTTCTGATCATTTTTTAATTTTTTGGAATTTAAATGCCATGGCACTTGATGCTTTGTGTCCAAGCCGTGACACCAATATGTTTGAAAATCCTTCCAATTTAATGCACATGGAATTAACTCACACACAAGTACATAAATATTATTTTTCAAACCGTTATGGTTAGCCGTTGCATGTACATCTAGTTCAAATTTGAATTACGGTCATAAAATGGCTAGAAAATCACTTAAATGTCTTAAAAAGGTCAAATGATCCCAAATTTTTTCCAAATTTTAACATGACAGTTGTATTAGTGCACGTTAACTATAGAAAATTTTGAAGGCCATAAGAGGAAGCTATCACCGGTTCATCATCAAAGATGCATTGTTAGCGACCCGACCCGAAATTGGTCAAGTCTCTGTGTATTTGTACCATCCCAAGATCATGCTGGCACACACAGTACATTGATGAAAATTCTAAATTTCAATCACACTTGATTTATTACACGATTCTCATATAGAGTCTTTATTACATCATAATAAATTCGGCCAAAGGCCAACTCATGAGAAAAACTAAATGCGGAAGCGTAGACGATAAGTGAGTCCATCCGACTCCATAGGGCAATCACCGAGCGCGGATCGTAGCCTCACTGCTGGTCGAAAAACTCCTCTGCAACATAAAATGTTGCAGCTGTGTAGGTCAGCATTTTGAATATGCCGACAAGTCATAGAGAGATAACAAAATAAATTACTAACACTATATGCAATTTGGCTGTGGGGCTCTAAGTTTAAGTTTTTGCGAAAAGCAAATTTTTCCCTACAACAAAAGGACTTGCTTGCAATCACTACAAAATATTGGTTGTTATTGAGATCATTCTACAAACCAGTGTCTCATACCCGAAATCATTATAACCCATCAATTTATCATGTTTGGTGTTGAGATTTCCGAATAACTCCAATTCCAGAGGCTCATTTGTCCATAACCGGGGACACGGCTAATCGATTAGATTTCCACTCTGCAGAGTCTTGTGCATTTTACCCGCAAGAACCATTCCCTCCTTTATGTCCTCGCACCGCCTGGTGTTTGAAGACGAGACGAACGAAATACGGTCTTCCGTAGAGTTTCTCTGGGCCACTGCCGGTGCCTATCCATTTCCTACCATTCTTCTACATCTGCTGGCACCGTCCGTCCAGAGTCACGCCTAGGGTCGACCAAGCCAGAGCCCATAATGGCTTGCGGCTGCACAGGTAAGCTTCTCGTCAAGGTGTATCCATCCTTCTCTTCATGGCTGGGTGAAGCTTTCCGCAAGATGTCATGGCGCTCTCCATGCATCCCTGGGTCAACCACTGGGTGCTCCAGGGTACCCGTCCATCCGTCCTCCACCCAGTAGTGAATTGAAGTCCGTCTTGAGCATCATGAAGTCATGGGGTTGTCATGATCTTGACTCTCACAGCTCCCATATGTATCACTCAACCAACCCCGTCTACGAAGCATAGCATAATAACTACTACGTCTCGGGCCATGGTAACATAGGGATTTGGGTCAACCTACCACATGATACTACTCAAGACTTGATTCAATTACTCCTACTGCATGCATGGTGGGGAGGAAATACTACTAATGCAATAAAACATAGGTAATAAAATTTCATGATCAAAGACTTGCCTTGCAGACGATCTTCGAAAACTAGCGACTCATAGTAACAAGCCTCGCACTCCGGGTACTCTATCGAAACAAACAAAGCATAATAAGCATACCATCATGCAATATTCTAACATAACAGCAAGTAAAACTTAGTAAATGACAATCAATATAACACACAATGAAATCCAAAGACAAAACCAAAGAAGTCATAAAATCAATACGAAGTTTTTAGTACAAGTGAAACAAGCTATAAAATTGTTTTCTACTACTAAAACTTTCTTTAATAGAACAAAAGTAAGGTTTTTATTAAATAACAAAAAGGAAAACAAAAATAAAGTTTTATGAAAAAAGAATCATTTTAAAACCTTTTACGAAACTCCTAATATGCTTAAAACAGTTTTCCTAGCAAAACAAAAGAAAATAAACTACTAAAATATTTTTTGCTATAAATAAAATTGCTACTGTTAATCTACAGAACTAATCTGAACATGTCAACAAGAACAAAAAGAAAATAATTTAAAGCAATTTAAAATAATAGAAAATAGCCACAAAGGTGTAAAAAGGCAAAACAATACTGTTTTCATGATAAACTAATTTTAAGAAATTATAAAATTCCCGAATCTACTCCTACTGATAGACAAAGTCATAAGAAAACAGTTGCAAAAAGAATCACTAAAAAAATTAATCCTAGCTCTAGATATTGCAAATTTGGTGATCTGAACAAAATTCATGCAAATCAAAATTTAAAAATTCAAACGTAGACATAATTGATATCTACAGAAATTTTAAGAAATTTCCAAACTAGATCAAAAGGAATCAAAATAAATTATTAAATATCCTTGGAGAAAAAGATTTTACAAGATTGGAACTTTTCTGTTTTAAAAACAGAAGCGAAAATACTAGGAAAAAAAACAAACGGGCGCTAATGGGCCTAGGGGGTGTGATCTGTAACTATAAACTGCACGGCTGGATTTTAACTAAAACATAGCGCGCGTACAATAATATAAAAAAACCGAGCGGGCGGTCTAGACTAAACCGGGAACCAATCGAAGTAAACCGATCTAATAAAGAAAACTGTACCCCTTGGCTAGATCTAATCTGGAGCGTTCGATGTTGATCTAACAGATGAAGGGGGAGGTGGCTTACAGCGACGATGGCGTACAGTGGCGACGGAGAGGCGGTCGGCGTCGAGCGGGGCGGGGTTTCCGGTGATCGGCGGCGGGGTTGGAGTTGTCGGACGGGTGAGGCGGCTCGAGGGGAGGTCGAGGGTGGCCTCGGTGGAGCTCGGGGACGGCGGAGACGATGAGGATAAGGCGGCGGAGCTCGGTGCTCCGGCGGAGCGCGCGAGGTTGGGGTGGCCTCTGTAGATGACAAAGGAGGGAAAATTTATGTCAAAACAGAACATGGGGGTAGACTAGGCCGTTGGCCCGAGTTGCAGACGTTGGAGAAGCTCACGGTAGTCGGAATAGATGGCAGCGGCTATAGCGAGATCGAAACATAGATGGTGGTGGCTATGGAGGGTTTTAGCGAGGGTTTTCGAAGGGGATCACGAGAGGAGAGCGAGGGCACTTTATAGGACATGTTGCTTGGGCGAGGGGAACGGGCGGAGCGTGGTTGCCGGAAGATCAGAGCGGCTGGTCGTGGGCGTGCTGAACTCCCTGTTACGTTTTGTGTAGGGGAAGAAGAAGACGAGGTGGACCCCAGTGATCAGAGGAAAGAGAGAAAAGAAAAAAAAGGGGGGAAAGTGGGTTACGTGAGAGAGAGATCCAGGCGAGCGAGGGGATCGAGCGTGGCGCGCGGCCTGGGCCGCTCGCCTGGCTGGCCTACTTGCAGCCGCAGCCTTTTTTTTTGTCAAAAGACAGAGGAAAAAAATATATATAGAGAAAATGAAAATAATTTTATATAGGACATATATATATATATCAAAATGCCCAGAAAAATAAACCCTATAAGATGAACTATTTTTCGGAGGCAAAATAAAAACTTCTCAATTCAAACAAAATGCATAGATCCTTAGCTAATAATGGCATTGTTGGAGTCTCATGTTAACTCCTCTCATACTTCTGAACAAAGCATTTGTCAGGGATTTTTGAAATAAATTTCAAATGCCTATTTGAATCCAAATTCAAATAAAACTCAAGCGCCTCCGAATTTTCCAAATGTCACTCAATTCAAACAAAATGCATAGATGCTTAGCTAATAATTGTAAACCATTCCAAATTGAAAATTTTGGATGTTACAAACCTACCCACCTTAAGATGAATCTCGCCCTCAAGATTCGGGTTGGCTAGCAAATAGGTGTGGGTGGTCTCGATGGAGATCTTCTTCTCTCTCCCAGGTGGCTTCCTCCTTAGAATTGTGGCTCCACAGAACCTTGCAAAACTTGATGATGTTGCTGTGGGTAACTCTGTTCGCAGTCTCGAGAATCCTGACGGGCTTCTCCTCATAAGTCAGATTAGTGTCAATCTGTATAGCCTATAGGGGCACTGTGTCTCTCAAAGGAATATCAGCCATCTCAGCATGGCATTTCTTCAGCTAGGATACGTGAAAGACATTGTGAACTCCTGACAATCCTTCTGGCAATTCTAGCTTGTATGCGAATTCTCCTCTGCGTTCAAGAATTTTGTATGGGCCTATAAATCTAGGTGCTCACTTTCCTTTAACACCGAACCTCTTGATTCCTTGAAGTGGAGACACACGGAGATATGCTCGGTCTCCCACTTCATATGTTACCTCCTTGCGTTTACTGTCGGCATAGCTCTTCTGTCTCGACTGAGCTATCTTGAGCCTGTCACTAATCAGCTTGACCTTCTCTTCGGAATCTCTGATAAGATCGGGACCAAAAATCTTTCAGTCCCCAACACCATCCCACAACAACGGTGTTCTACACCTCCTTCCGTATAGGGCTTCAAAAGGGGCCATCTTCAAACTGGTCTGGTAGCTGTTGTTGTACGAGAACTCTGCGTAGGGTAAATTATCATCCCAGCTAGCTCCATAGTCTAGCGCACAAGCTCTCAACATGTCCTCCAGGATCTGGTTGACTCTCTCGGTCTGTCCATCTGTCTGCGGATGAAAAGCTGCACTGAACTCCAGCCTCGTACCCAAAGTTTCATGCAACTGATTCCAAAACTTTGAGGTAAATTGTGTTCCTCTATCTGACATGATACTTCTCGGAACTCCATGCAGACATACGATCCTGGTCATGTATATCTTGGCTAACTTAGCACTGCTATATGTGGTCTTCACGGGAATGAAATGAGCTACCTTGGTCAAGCGATCAACCACTACCCAGATAGAATCATAACCTGAATGAGTCTTGGGTAATCCTGTGATAAAATCCATCCCAAGTTTTTCCCATTTCCACTCGGGTATCGGTAAAGGTTGGAGTAACCCTGCTGGCTTCTGATGTTCTGCCTTTATTCCATGACAAACATCGCATGCTGCTACGTACTCAGCAATATACTTCTTCATACTTGTCCACCAAAGCTTTCCTTCAAGTCCAGATACATCTTGGTGTTGTCTGGGTGAATCGAGTACGGTGAATCATGGGCCTCCTGAAGAATTAACTTCCTAACCTCCGGGTCATTGGGCACATAGATACGGTCCTCAAACCATAAAGTTCCGTGCTCGTCCTCATGAAAACCTTTAGCCTTTCCGTTACTCATCCTTTCCTTTATCTCTGCAATTTCCATGTCCATCTTCTGGGCTTCGTGGATTCTTTCGGTCAAAGTGGACTGAATATCCTGGGTGGAGACAAATCCTCGCGGAACTATCTCCAGTCGGAGCTCTCTGAGATAGTCGGCTAACTCCTGAGGTAATCCTCCAGCTATGAGGGTGTTCACATAGCAATTATGGCTCAAGGCATCTACTACAACATTTGCCTTCCCTGGGTGATAATGCAATCTCATGTCATAGTCCTTGATCAAGCCTAGCCATCTCCTCTGCCTGAGGTTCAATTCCTTCTGCGTGAAAATGTACCTTAAGCTCTTATGATCCGTGTAAACATCACAACTATTTCCAACAAGGAAATGTCTCCAGGTCTTGAGTGCGTGCTCTACGGCTGCTAACTCCAAATCATGTGTAGCATAGTTCATCTCGTGAGGTCGTAACTGTCTAGAGGTATAAGCTACAACCTTTCCTTCCTGCATGAGTAATCCTCCGAGTCCTTGACGAGAAGCGTCATAATATACCTGGTAATCCTTGTGTATGTCCGGCAAAATTAGCACTGGGGTTGTAACCAATCGTTTCTTCAGCTCCTGAAAACTAGCTTTGCAATCCTCAGTCCAAACATACTTTGTTTCCTTCTTCAACAGCTCCGTCATGGGTTTAGCAATCTTGGAGAAATTCTCAATAAACCTCTGATAATATCCTGCGAGTCCGAGAAAACTGCGGATCTCCTTGACTGATGTGGGCGACTTCCATGGTGACTGCCTCAACCTTGGTGGGTCGACTACTATTCCTTCTCCCGAAATAACATGTCCGAGGAATCTGACTTCCTTCAACCAAAATTCACATTTGCTGAACTTGGCATAAAACTGATGTTCTTGGAGTTTCTCCAGAACTAAATGCAAGTGCTCCTTGTGTTCTTCCTCGCACTTGGAGAAAACCAATATGTCATCGATGAACACCACGACAAACTTGTCCAAGAATTCCATGAATACCTTGTTCATCATGCTCATAAAATACGCAGGGGAATTAGTCAATCCGAATGACATGACGGTATACTCATAAAGACCATACCTGGTGGTGAAAGATGTTTTGGGTATATCCTATTCACGGATCTTCAGCTGATGATACCCTGACCGAAGATCGATCTTGGAGAATACCTTGGCTCCAACTAGCTGATCAAACAGGTCATTAATCATCGGTAGAGGGTACTTGTTCTTGATGGTCACTTCGTTTAACAAATGATAATCCACAACTATTCTCAGGGTTCCATCCTTCTTCTCTACTAAAAGAATTGGGGCTCCCCAAGGTGATGAGCTTGGCCGAATATACCCCTTCTCCAATAGCTCATTAATTTGCTTCTTGATCTCTTCCAAATCATTCAGGGGCATCTGATAAGGTCTCTTGGATATTGGGGCTGTGCCGGGCAATAACTCAATCAAAAATTCAATGTCTCTGTCCAGTGGCATTCCTGGTAATTCCTCCGGGAATACATCAGGAAAATCTTGCACTACTGGCACTTCCTCCTGAACGACTCCCGTGAGGGAATTCACCCGATTCTTCATCGGTGTGCATCTGGATACATACTTGATCCTCTTCTGCTCCGGGGTGGTGAGCAAAATCCTCTTGCGGTCATAGTGGATATTTCCTTCAAACTTCGTCAACCAGTCCATGCCTAGGATCACGTCCAATCCCTGGGATCCAATACTATGAGGTCTGCGGGAAAATCATGATTTCCGATGTTGAGGGTCGAATGACAACCTAGGCCTGCCGTCATCTCACCTCCTGGGGAACTGACCTAAAGCATGCTTCTAAGGGTTCTAGTGGGCAACCCATACTTTTCCACAACTACCCTTGATGTGAATGAATGTGTTACACCAGAATCAAACAGTACCAATACCGGACGTGAATTTAATAAAAACTTACCAACCACAATTTCTGGCTGATCATAGACGTCCTCCATGTCGATGTGGTTCACCTGGGCACGAGGAAAAGGATTGAGCTTCTTGGTAGCTGAGTTTCCGTTGCCGTTGCCGTTCCCATTTCCCTGCTTGACCTCCGGGAAGTCGGGGGAGTAATGTCCAGTCTTCTTGCACTTGAAACAGGTAATATGACTCAGATCCTTCTGAGCCGGAGCAGGACGGTGCTGGTTGCCATTGCCTCCATTGCCAGACTTGAAGTTGTTGTTGTGTCGGCGATTATTCCCATTCCCTCCATGGTTATGTCCTCCATGATTATGTCCTCCATGGGTCTAATGGGTGTGTCCTCCCGAATATGGGGCGTTGCGGGGCTTCTGATGAGCTCCCGAGTTGTCCTTCCCTTGGCTATACTTCCGCTTACGGCTATCAATCTGCTGCAGCTTGCCTTCAAGGATGATGGCCTTGTCTACCAGCTCCTTGTGGTTGTTGAAGGTAGCTGAGGGAGTCATGGACTAAAGGGTCCTCGGGGTGACGGCCCATTGTACGTGGGCCGGACTGGTGGAGCCGTGTGGTGACCGGAGACCTGTGAAGCCGTGGTGTGCCCTCCAAGTTAAGGGTGGACGAGATCCTTTTCTCTCTTGTTGTAATCTATCTTTGGTAACCCTAACCTTATCGGTGTCTACAAAAACCGAGGGTTGTAGTCATTAGGGTTAAAGCTATATTCATCACCTCATAGCCTAGGGTTTAGCTCATGCTGATCTCGAGGTAGATCTACTCTGTAAACTCCATCATATATTCAATACAATCAAGCAGGACGTAGGGTTTTACCTCTTCGAGAGGGCCCGAACCTGGGTAAACACTGTGTTCATCGTCCCCTGTTATCCATTGATCCTAGATCCACAGCTCGGGACCCCCTACCCCGAGGTCTGCTGGTTTTGACACCGACATTGGTGCTTTCATTGAGAGTTCCACTGATTGGATCGCCGAAAGGATCGATGGCTCGTTTATTGCTTGGAGAGGACATCAGTTCAATGGACCTCTTCGTCCCTGGACAATTCTTCGCTTTTGGAAGCATCGTGCTACACGCCGATCCGACCGGCCGTCTTTGTCAGGTCGACATCTTCGCTCCTGAACACCGGATTCGATTCTGCAATCTGGAGTACATCATTGACGCGCGGGGGGATCTGGTTTTCACCGGTTTCACCACCCCCACAAGCCTTGCCGAGACTACTCCGGCTTACACCCCTGATCCGATCTGCGAATCGGTCCCAGTCTACCCAACGGCTTTGAGCCAGGAAGGAATCCTCGAGAGAGGAGACCTCACCCCACTGTCAACCGAACCTACATCGGCGGAGGATTTATCCCCAGCCCTCGAGGCAGAACCAGAGTTCAGAGGCCAAGATTCGATCTCAGCCGAGCTCCTCCCCCACAATACCCTGCTGGCTTCGAGCCAGCAACCCGAGTCGGCGAACAGCGGCCAGGGGTCACCCCCGGCCCAAAACAACCCAACCTCAAACATCGGCGTGGAAGGTGCACGGGAGGGTCAAAGTACACCCTCAGTTTCCAAAGACAATCCGGTGCCTCGTGAGGTTTTGGTCCCGAATCCTGAAGATAGGGTCGTCCGGAGCCAAGGATTGGTTGAGTCACAGACCGACCTCCGCTTCTTCACCACAAGGTCTGGCCTAGAGCCCTCAAGCCCGGTAACCCTCGACATGTTGAATGAGGCGCTAGACCGAATTCAGAAAATGACCATCCAGGAGAACCTGCCCTCCGCCTTCAATAGCCAACCCTTTGGTAGCAACCATCGATGATTTAACCGATATGTTAGACTACAATTCAGAAAATGCCGAATACATGGATGAGGAGGACGTAACCGCGGCTAACACGGAGGTCGGTCCCCCCATCACCGGCCGCTGGACGGCCACGTCCACCTACGATATTTACATGGTGGACAACCCCAAAGACAGCAACGGCACCCCCAATCAGGACAGAGGCAAGCCCAGAGACGAGGTGCCCAAACGACGAAAACAACGCTGTCGGTCAAAACCACGCCGAAGCCATAAGAGCAACATAGACTCGGCAGAGAATGGCACCGAGAATAATACGGATGACCCCGCCGAAGCCGCAGCCAACGAGCATCACCAGGATGACCCTGCGGGGCAGGAGGACCCGCTCAGTCCAGAAGGCTGTGATGACTCCGAAGACAGCAATTACCTCCCACTCTCTGAAGAGGAGGCCAGTCTCGGGGAGGATGATTTCATCATCCCCGAAGACCTGCTGGAGCAGGAACTATTCAAACGAAGGCTTTTAGCCACTGTTCGCAGCCTGAAGAAACAAAAGTGCAAAATCAAGGCCGAACAAGACACCCTCAATGATCGATGGACCAAAGTCCTAGCCGCCGAAGAGGTGTACGGCCACGAACAGCAAGTTAAGAGCTATCCTAAGCGAAAATTGCTACCCCAGTTCGACAATGAAGCCTTAGAGCCAACACGTGCAACATACACACGAGCCGAATAGCCGGACCGTCCCCCTAGAAGACAGGACAGAGAAGCTGACGAGGCCGAATGCCCAGCCGCCCCACCTCGCCATTACGGCAAGGATCAAGCACGGGCCCCTTACGAGTACGATCTTCGCCATGACCTAGACGCCAGGGGAGGTCGCACCAGGTACATTTACGGACCCAGGCAAGACTCGCCCGCGTACCAGGAAGCATACTATGATCGGGTAAACCGAAACGATACAATCCGGGAACAGCAGCAGATTCGGAGGACCGAAGACCTCCGACGCAACATAGCCCGAGCCAGGGGCGCCACACACCCCTTATGCTTCACAGAGAGGGTAATGCAACATCAATTCCCGGAAGGCTTCAAACCTGTGAACATTGAATCATACGATGGAACCACGGATCCAGCCGTATGGATAGAGGATTTCCTCCTCCACAGTCACATGGCACGAGGAGATGACCTCCACGCCATTAAATATTTGCCGCTAAAGCTCAAAGGCCTAGCTCGGCACTGGTTGAACAGCCTCCCAGAAGACTCTATAGGTTGTTGGGAAGAGCTGGAGGACGCTTTTTGAGCAAACTTTCAGGGCACCTATGTCCGGCCTCCGGACGCCGATGACCTAAGTCGCATTATGCAACAACCCGGAGAATCTGCCCGACAGTTCTGGAACCGATTCCTCACTAAGAAAAACTGGATTGTCGACTGTCCGGACGCCGAAGCCTTGGCCACCTTCAAGCATGGTGTCAGGGATGAATGGCTCATAAGGCAGCTCGGCCAGGATAAACCACGAACCATGGCAGCCCTTACTTCACTCATGACCCGCTTTTGCGCAGGCGAGGACAATTGGCTTGCTCGTAAAACCACCAATCCCGATAACCCTGGTACTTCTGAAGTCCGGGACGGAAACGGAAAGCCACGATGCAGCAAGAACAAACATTGCCACAATGATGGCAAAGGCGAGGAAACGGCAGTAAATACCGGATTCTGAAACCCGAAGTCCGGACATCGCAAAAAGACCCCTAAAGGCAACAACGACGGCCCATCCAGGCTAGATACAATGCTGGATAGGCCCTGCCAGATCCATGGCACGTCCGAAAAGCCTGCCAACCACTCCAACCGTAACTGTTGGGTGATAAAGCAGGTCGGCAAGCTCAACGCCGAAGACTCGGGCAAGAGCCCTCGCAGCGAGGATGATGACGAGCCCCGCAGGCTGAATAATGGAGGACAAAAGCCCTTCCCTTCCGAAGTAAAGACGATGAATATGATCTATGCAACCCACATACCGAAGAAGTAGAGGAAGCGAGCGCTACAGGACGTATACTCCATCGAGCCTATAGTGCCGAAGTTCAATCCATGGTCAGCCTGCCTGATCATGTTCGATCGCACGGACCACCCCACCACCATACGCCACGGAGGGTCTGCAACCCTAGTGCTAGACAACATCATTGACGGATCCATCTCACTAGAGTCCTAATGCACGGAGGCAGCAGCCTGAATCTGATATATGAAGATACAAAATGGGGATCGACCCGTCAAGGATCAAACCCAGTAATACCACTTTCAAAGGAGTCATTCCAGGAGTGGAGGCCCGCTGCACGGGCACCATAACACTCAAGGTAGTGTTCGGATCCCCGGATAACTTCCGGAGCAAAGACTTGATCTTCGACATTGCACCTTTTCGCAGCGGCTATCACGCCCTCCTCGGCCGAACATCGTTTGCTAAATTCAATGCTGTCCCGCATTACGCGTACCTCAAGCTGAAGATGCCGAGCCCTTCAGGGGTCATAACTATCAACGGCAACACCGAACGCTCACTTCGAACTGAAGAACACACTGCGGCCCTAGCGGCCGAATATAACACCGGCCCATATAGGCCTAGATGCTGACCCACCGTAAAGGATGGCGACAACAGCAAACGGGTTCGAACCTGTTCTCCATCATGCGAGCCCGCAAGCGTTCGCTGCAAATAGGGATACGCGCCCCACGACACGCCTATCTCCTCCATGCTCCATGTGCCTCGCCAGCACAACTTTGCGCTTAAAATTCCATGGGCAGCCGTGAGGCATTCTTTAATCTGAAGTACATGTTTGGCTCAACCGAACTCTGGGGCGACCTGGTCTTCGGACGATCCGGAGACTAACTCCGAATACCCCAAGCATAAAGCACCACAAGCAGAGCCCTCGCCCATCAAGTTCTCATTTAAGGTCTTAGCCCCCACCTATCAGAAGCAAAGGCGCAGACGTGTAGCAGGGCACAGTGAAGACTTCAACTCATGCATCAAGGCCCTGCATCAACCTTTCCTCTGTAAAATCTCCTTTTTCTTTCTTACAATTGCTGCCTTCGCAGTTTGAATTGTACTGTTAGACGTCCTGAGCTTGCGAAAAATAATAAAATACCTTATATGGTGTTCGGATATCCGCATTCTTGCAATTCTTCTGTCCCTCTTTGACTCTCGCATCGCTCTTCGAACAGCCCGGCATGAAAAAATATATTAGTCAGTCACGAGTTTGATTTATGTGATAGCTCAATACCCTTAAGTCCGGCACCGCTTCCCGCTAGGTGTCCGGCGTCTCGGATATTGCACTATATGCATCTGTTCCGAACTATGTCTTGGGTTAATAGTTGGGTTGCCCGGCTCCTGTGTTTGCCCCTTATGTTCCGCTAGTTCGGCTAAGAGGGCAACGGAAGAACCCTTGCGATTGTACTACTGGCTTGCCCAGTCAAGTACCTTAGGAGGAAAGATCCGAAAACTAATCGTCATAGTAAGCGCGAACGGGTCTGCGATCCGATGGCGAGGTTGGACTCTAAAAATCGTTGGCGATTTAGCCGTGTCACATGAAGGGTTTGTCTTAACACAAACCATGTGATTGGAAAGGGTAAGCTTCAACCCCCAAGTACATCACACATACACCAGTGGCTAGTCCCTAGTCCCCACCGTCAAGCTCCTACGGCTAAGTGAAGGCAGTAAAACCAAATAGTCTGATTGCCTAGTTTCGTTCCCACACTACCGCCTCCGGGCACCAAGACGTTGGCTAAGGGTTATAGTGCAGAGACAAAACAACCCTCGTGATATTCACTTGGGGGCTAAAGCCGATGACTGGTAGCATTCAGAATTAACATACGACCACACAGGAGTCAAAATTTAATCACTACACTATCAAACAAGTTCGCCGGGCGCATAATAAAGCATAAGTCCCACTTGGTACACACTTGAATACAGCTACTCAAGCATTACATTTTTTGAACACTGGCCCTCTATCGCCCGTGCTCCGGTCATCACCTGCGTGAAGTACTGGTCAGGGCGGCGGTGCTCCTTCCCCTGTGGCGAAGGACCAGTGGCCATCTCCATTGGATTAATCCTTGGCCAATGAACCATGGTGTTCGCAAACGTGAGCCTCGCCCCCTCAAGGCACGCCGACCTCTTCACGGTGTCAATCCGGAGCGGCGCCTTCCTTAGCCTCTGGACAAGGCCAAAGCAGGTGTCCGGAAGGGGCTCCGCCGGCCACAGGCTGACACAGAGGTCCTTCAAGGCCACCTCGGACATCCGATGCATTTCCATCAGCTGCTTCATTCGATCGCTGAGGAGGGGCGGATGCTCGGAGTCCGAAAACTGTGACCAGAAGAGCCGCTACGTGGAGTCCTCCTCAACGGTGGCATAGTGCCTCGCCGCAGCCGCCGCATTCTTCGGGAGCTCGGCGAAGACGCCTGCGGAGCACCAGAACCTCGTCAGCAGGGCGAATCTGTTGCCTCCAAACACACTCTGCAGTAAATATTTCTTACCATTGGCAATTTGTGCCGCTTGCCGGAGCTCCTCCCGGACGCCCCGAGCGTCACTCCTCACCTCATGAAGCTCCTTCTCCGCCTTGGATAGCCGGGAGGATTGCTCCTCCTGCCCCTTCTCAAGGGCCTCCAGCTTCTTGGCGGCATCCTGGAGCTCCACTTGGACTTCGGTCACCCACGCCTCATGTTACTTGGCAGCAAGCTTGGCCTTCTCAAGCTCGGCCACCGCCTCTTCAGCGGCGGTCTTCTTCGCGGCCGCCTCAACCTCGGCTTTCTTCAGGGCCTCCTTCAAGCCCTTGACATCGGCGGTAGCAGCTACAGAATCATTAAGATTACGGATCAACACATAGCCTGGATAGTCAATATCCAGCATCAAGTCAATTGCACATCTCCTTACAGGGCTTACCTTGCGCCTCATCAAGCTGTTTGTTGACAAGGTCAAGCTCTTTATCAGAAAGCTGGAGCTTCTGATCCATCTCCTCTAATGCCGCGGCATTAGCAGTCGCGGCAACGGAAGATGCCCGCGTCAGCAAAAATACATCGACATTGTTATCCGGTTACCGAATTTGATCCTCTCCAGGCCTCTTTGTGGTCCTGGCAGAGTCTCGGGGGCTGCTTTATGTGCAGCCTACCTAGAACTAATAATCATTACCGCGTTATGAGGAAAGAACATTACTTAACTTACCTCAAAGCCTGTTAGAAGGCCTTGGACAGTGTCATTCATCCCGGATTGGACGGACCGAACACCCTGCATAACTGCACTCATCAAAGTGTGGTGCCCGTCGACGATGACAGAGCCGCTCACCAGCTCCTCTAGAACCTCCGGTCAGCCAGCTGCCGCTCGTGTGGAGGTGTTCGACGCTGGCGTTTGCTCCCCGGCCCCCTCCTCTCTGTGACGAGCATGTGCCGTCGAAGGCCTTGGGGGCTCGGGAGCGGTCGACGACGGGGGTCTGGATGGTCCGGACTCCTTCTCCTGATCTTCGCCGGCCGAGGTGTTAACCTCGGCTATTATGGCGTCTGCCTCCCCCTTTGTGTTCGGAGGGGGAGGAGTCCTTTGGGACCGCACCTCCTCAACCTCTTCGGGGATTGGAGGAGGCACGGAATGCGCCATAGACCCACTGTCCGCCAGTTCGGTGGGTGGAGACGTCCCCTCCGAGGTCTGCTCGGTAGGGCGTTCACGCGGGGGGCTGCAGCTCGGAAGGGTTTAGCTTTCAAACCAAAGCAAATTACTGAAAATATGATAACTAAAAAAGCCATAACGTGTACCTGGTCGCGGGGGACTTGACCCTGGGTCCCTTTGGGGGGATCGGCTCAGACGCTTCGGACTCTTCGTCCGAGCTGTCATGTAGTACCAGCTTAGGCCGGCACCGCCTCTTGAGAGCTTGGGGAGGATGAACCTCCTCGACGTCCTCGGACGCCGCTCTCTTCTTGGAGTGCGAGGAGGCACTCTCCTCCTCGCCCTCGTCATCATCCCCATCCTGAACGGATGAGGACGCCGCATCTCCGGGGCGGTCGCCCGCCCTGCGGCGGAGGCCCTCCCTGGCCTCCGGTGTCTCCTTCTTCTTGCCCTTTTTGTTAGGCGCCTTGTATGGCGCCACGACCAGCAGCTGCTCTAGCTGTTCGGATCAGGGCCCCTCTGGCAGCGGCTCCGGGCCGCTGATCTTCTCGGCCTTGGCGAGCTAGCCCTGAAAAACCCATGTAAAGGGGTTCGGATTAAGTCATGCGAAATAAATGTTTAGACTTATGCTTGAACAAAGTATCGCTCACCTTCTTCGGAGGGTGCTCAGCGTCAAGGCCAATGTCCCCTTCCTCCGATGGCCACTCCTTTTGCGGCTTGAATAGCAGCCCCCACACCTTCTTGTGGGTTGTGCCGAAGAGACGCCGCACGATGGCCGGGTCTTCAGGGCTGTGTGCCCATATGGGCTTGGCCCTCTCCTGACAGGGGAGGATCCGGCGATTGAGCATGACTAGGATCACATCGACCAGCTTCTCGCCGGTCTCCTTCACACTGCCAACGCGCTTTCGTAGTGCCTTTAAATCCTCAAGTGACCCCGAGTCCGGGCTCTTCTCGACCCACGAGGTCAGCCTAGTGGGGGGTCTGGATCAGAATGCGGGGATTGCTGCCCAGCCGGTTCCCTTTGGTTCGGTGATGTAGAACCACTCCTTTTGCCACATCCTGACGGTGTCAACGAATTGGCCCTCTGGCCATTGGACCCACGTCAGCTTGCTGATCATAGCCCCGCCGCAGTCCGCATGTTCTCCACCGACCACTTTGGGCTTGACATTGAACACCTTCAGCCAGAGGCCGAAGTGTGGCTGGACACGGAGGAAGGCCTCGCAGAATATGATGAAGGACGAGATGTGGAGAAAGGAATTGGGGGCTAGATCTTGAAAATCCAGACCGTAGAAAAACATCAGCCCCCCGCACAAAGGGATGCAGGGGAAACCCGACCCCCCTGAGAAAATGGGGGAGAAATACTACTCTTTCGCCAAGACCGGGCATGGGGATAACCTCGCCCTCTTCAGGGGTCCGATGAGCGACATTGGCCGGCAAGTAGCCGGCCTCCTTCAGCTTCAGAATATCCTCGTTGGTAATGGAGGAGGCCTCCCACTTCCCATTGGCACCAGATCCAGCCATGGCCGAGGGAGGTGGATTTGGATTCGCTGTAAGAGCAGAGAGAAAGGGCGCTGGAGCTCTGAGGATCTGAGCGAGCAGGAGGTGGAGGAGGGCGTGAGGTGCGAACTGTAGCGGCCCTCCCCCTTTATAGGCTGCTGACAGGCTGGGGATTCCTTTTTTCGCGCCGCTGGCCTCTCCACTTCCCGATATCTCCGCAACATTATGAGCGGGGAGGGGAATCGATATCATTAATCATATCCCCTGAAAAGTGGGACACGGTTTCCACCTTGAGAGGACGGTCGAACGTGGCTTCAGCCTCGAACCGCGCTTTAAGAAACAGTAACCGCTTGGCGTGATGGCCGGAAGCGACTCTTCATTGAGAGATAAGAAGTTGTCAGGAAAAGGCACTATTCGTGCCTGAGCGACGTTTTTGTTTTCCTCCGGTGTTAAGTAAAATTGCCACTTCAGATTCTGGACATCACTTGGTCCCGAACATTGAAGAACTCGCCTCGTAAGCCGAATACTGGTTAGATTAGCAGATGCCGGATACAAGCTTTGGTATTGGAGGCAAGTTCGGGGGCTACTGAGGGAGTCATGGACTAAGGGGTCCTCGGGGAGACAGCCCATTCTACGTGGGCCGGACTGGTCAAGCCGTGTGGTGACCGAAGACCTGTGAAGCTGTGGTGTGCCCTCCAAGTTAAGGGTGGACGAGATCCTTTTCTCTCTTGTTGTAATCTATCTTTGGTAACCCTAACCCTATCAGTGTCTATATAAACCGAGGGTTGTAGTCATTAGGGTTAGAGCTATATTCATCACCTCATAGACTAGGGTTTAGCTCATGCTGATCTCGAGGTAGGTCTACTCTGTAAACTCCATCATATATTCAATACAATCAAGCAGGACATAGGGTTTTACCTCTTCGAGAGGACCCGAACCTAGGTAAACACTGTGTTCGTCGTCCCCTGTTATCCATTGATCCTAGATCCACAGCTCGGGAACCCCTACCCCGAGGTCTGCCGGTGTTGACACCGACAGTAGCCACCATCAGCTGCATTCCCAGTTCATCATTCAGTCCTTCGAGAAACTTCTCCTGCTTTGCGGCATCTGTGGCCACATCACCTGGGGCATAGTGAGCTAACTAGCTGAACTCATCCACGTACTCCCCCATAGTATGATTCCCCTGGCGTAAGTTGCAGAACTCACGCTTCTTCAGACTCATTGCTCCAGCTGAGACATGAGCGGTGTGGAAAGCCTGCTGGAACTGATCACATGTAACTGTGGCCATGTGATAGGTGGCGGTGTAGTTCTCCCACCAAGAGGCTGCGGGTCCATCCAGTTGATGTGTGGAAAAACACACCTTCTCAGCATCTGTGCATCCAGCAGTTGCTAGCTCCCTTCCGATCTGGCGGAGCCAATCATCAGCAACAATCAACTCAGTGCTGGCAGAGAACACTAGCGGATTCAGCCTTAGGAAACGGGTTAGGTTGTCGACAGGGGGTGGTGGCGGTGGATTGTTGTTGTTGTTGTTGCCTTGGTTCTGGATGAGCATCTACATCAAGGCTTTCTGCTGTTGAATCAGCTGCGTGAGCTCCGGCGGAAAAGTGAATCCGGGGTCATGTCTCAGAGGCATCTGGTGTTTTGGAGTGGATGAGAAATTATAATAGAACAAGGGTCTAAAGAGAAAATAACACTACCCATATGAATGCAACAATCATTATCACACCAATCATTTATTCATTCAACTCAAACAAAGTTCAATCTCGGATTACAAATCTCACGACTAATCGAAAATACGGCCTAATCAATCAACAATAAAATAAAAAATAACATGGTGGTCATGACTAAATGTTCTCCTCATATATCCTTGCGTCATCAAGCGGTGCGTCTTCCGGTGCGGTGCCGTCCGGTGGTGCGTCTCCTCTTGGTGCGTCCTTCAGTGGAGCTCTCCTCATAATCCTTATCATTGCTCATGAGGGGTCCATTGTCACCACTCGAAAAGAGGTCTTCTCCCAGGTCCATCTTCTCCTCCATTGCGGCAACATAAGTCTTCAGGTTCTCGATTCTCTCCATGAAATCCTTGACTTCTTGTTCATCCTCGTTGAAGTTGTCGCGGGCTTTATCCTCCAGTTCCAGCTCATAGAAGATCAACCTCCTGAATACCTTCGAGCTTCTGCGTGTCTGAACCTCCAGATTCTTGATGTGAGTCTCCAGGTCTTGGACATATGAGAGAATGGAGTCGTCATCCACGGTGCGCATGATACCATGGCGAGGTCTGAAGCGTCGAGCTCGGCCCTGTACTCTTCTCGGAGATGTCCAAGTGCACGATGAATAGCCATGTCTCTGCCGAGGATCCAAGTGGGAGCAGTAAACTCAAAATCGATGGGCTCTTGGAAACTTCCGAAAGTCCTCCCTGGAATGTGCACCACAATCCTATAGTGAGTGTCCGTCGGAAGTGCATTGGTAAGCTTCCCGGTGATGGAGGGCAGAGCAATCATCAACTTCTTGATGATCTGAACCAGCTTCTTGCTGAAAGGCATCGTCTCATCCGGCTGGCAAAACTCCAGCAGCAGAACTGGGATGTACTCGATGGCCATCTAGAATATTGAAATCTGAGGGAAGTCAGAAATGAACAGGGGAGAATTACAGAAAATAAAGACATAAGTAAAATAATTTCTTCCTATGGCTTTCCAATCCTAGGGGTTACGTCCTATGGTCAGTGTGTGCTCTAAATACCATCTCTGTAGCGACCCGACCCGAATTCGGTCAAGTCTCCGTGTATCAGTACCATCCCAAGATCATGCTAGCACACACAGTACATTGATGAAAATTTCAAAGTTCAATCATACCTGATTTATTACATGATTCTCATATAGAGTCTTTATTACATCATAATAAATTAGGCCAAAGGCCAACTCATGAGAAAAACTAAATGCGAAAGCGTAGACAATAAGCGAGTCCATCCAACTCCATAGGGCAATCACCGAGCGCGGATCATAGCCTCACGGCTGGTCGAAAAACTCCTCTGCAACATAAAATGTTGCAGCCATGTAGGTCAGCATTTTGAATATACTGGCAAGTCATAGATTGAGAACAAAATAAATTACTAACACTATACGCAATTTGGCTGTGGGGCTCTAAGTTTAAGTTTTTGCAGAAAGAAAAATTTGCCTACAACAAAAGGACTTGCTTGCAATTACTACAAAATATTGGTTGTTATTGAGATGGTTCCGCCAACCAGTGTCTCATACCTGAAATCATTATAAACCATCAATTTATCATGTTTGGTGTTGAGATTTCCGAATAACTCCAATTCCAGGGGCTCAGTTGTCCATAACCGGGGACACGGCTAATCGATTAGATTTCCACTCTGCAGAGTCTTGTGCACTTTACCCACAAGAATCATTCCCTCCTTTATGTCCTCGCACTGCCTGGTGCTTGAACACGGGACAAACGAAACAGGGTCTTCCGTAGAGTTTCTCTGGGCCACTGCCGGTGCCCATCATTTCCTACTGTTCTTCCACATATGCTGGCACCGTCTGTCCAGAGTCACGCCTAGGGTCGACCAAGCCAGAGCGCATAATGGCTTGCGGCTGCACAGGTAAGCTTCTGGTCAAGGTGTATCCATCCGTCTCTTCGTGGCTGGGTGAAGCTTTTCGCAAGATGTCATGGCTCTTCTCCATGCATCCCTGGGTCAACCACTGGGTGCTCCAGGGTACCCGTCCATCCGTCCTCCACCCAGTAGTGAATTGAAGTCTGTCTTGAGCATCATGAAGTCATGGGGTTGTCATCATCTTGACTCTCACAGCTCCCATATGTATCACTCAACCAACCCCGTCTACGAAGCATAGCATAATAACTACTACGTCTCGGGCCATGGTAACATAGGGATTTGGGTCAACCTACCACATGATACTACTCAAGACTTGATTCAATTACTCCTACTGCATGCATGGTGGGGAGGAAATACTACTAGTGCAATAAAAGATAGGTAATAAAATTTCATGATCAAAGACTTGCCTTGCTGACGATCTTCGAAAACTAGTGACTCGTAGTAATAAGCCTCGCACTCCGGGTACTCTATCGAAACAAACAAAGCATAATAAGCATACCATCATACAATATACTAACATAATAGCAAGTAAAACTTAGTAAATGACAATCAATATAACACACAATGAAATCCAAAGACGAAACCAAAGAAAGTCATAAAATCAATACGAAGTTTTACTACAAGTGAAACAAGCTATAAAATACTTTTCTACTACTAAAACTTTCTTTAACAGAACAAAAATAAGGTTTTTTCAAATAACAAAAAGGAAAACAAAAATAATGTTTTATGCAAAAAGAATCGTTTTAAAACCTTTTACGAAACTCCTAATATGCTTAAAACAGTTTTCCTAGCAAAACAAAAGAAAATAAACTACTAAAATATTTTTTTGCTATAAATAAAATTGCCACTGTTAATCTACAGAACTAATCTGAGCATGTTAAAAAGAACAAAAAGAAAATAATTTAAAGCAATTTAAAATAAAAGAAAATAGCCACAAAGGTATAAAAGGCAAAACAGTATTGTTTTCATGATAAACTTATTTTAATAAATTCTAAAATTCCCCAATCTACTCCTACTGATAGACAAAGTCATAAGAAAATTGTAGCAAAAAGAATCACTAAAAAAAATTAATCCTAGTTCTAGATACTGCAAATTTGGTGATCTGAACAAAATTCATGGAAATCAAATTTTAAAAATTCAAACATGGACATAATTGATATCTACAGAAACTTTAAGAAATCTCCAAACTATAGCAAAAGGAATCAAAGGAAAATATTAAATATCCTAGGAGAAAAAGATTTTACAATATTGGAACTTTTCTGTTTTAAAAACAGAAGCGAAAATACTAGAAAAAAATGAACGGGCGCTAATGGGCCTAGGGGGGGTGCGATCTGTAACTATAAACTGCACAACCAGATTTTAACTAAAACGCAACATGTGTACAATAATATAAAAAAACCGATCGGGCGGTCTGGACTAAACCAGGAACTAACCGAAGTAAACCGATCTAATAAAGAAAACCGTACCCCTTGGCTAGATCAAATCTGGAGCATTGGATGTTGATCTAACGGATGAAGGGGGAGGTGGCTTACAGCAACAACAGCGTACATTGGCGATGGAGCGGCGGTCGGCGTCGAGCGGGGCGGGGTTTCCAGCGATCGATGGTGGGGTTGGAGTTGTCGGACGGGTGCGGTGAGTTGAGGGAAGGTCGGGGGAGGCCTCAGTGGAGCTCGTGGACGGCGGAGACGACGAGGACAATGCGGCGGCGCTCGGTGCTCCAGTGGAGCGCGCGGGGTTGGGGCGGCCTCTGTAGATGACAAAGGAGGGACAATTTATGTCAAAACATAACGTGGGGGTAGACTAGGCCGTTGGCCAGAGTTGTGGACGTTGGAGAAGCTCACCGGAGTTGGAATACACGGCGGACGGCGGCGGCTGTAGTGAGATCAGAACGGAGATGGTGGCAGCTATGGAGGGTTTTAGAGAAGGTTTTCGAAGGGTATCGCGAGAGGAGAGCGATGGCGCTTTATAGGACATGTTGCTTGGGCGAGGGGAAGGTGCGGAGCGCGGTTGTGGGAAGATCGGAGCGGCCGGTCGTGCGCATGTTGAACTCCCTGTTACGTTTTGTGTATGGGAAGAAGAAGATGAGGTGGAACCCAGCGATCAGAGGAAGGAGAGAAAAGAAAAAAAAGGGGGGAAAAGAGGGTTACATGAGAGAGAGAGATCCAGGCGAGCGAGGGGATCGAGCGTGGGGCGCGGCCTGGGGCGCTGGCCCGGCTGGCCTGCTCGCAGCCGCAGCCTTTTTTTTGTGCAAAGACAAAGGAAAAAATATATAGAGAGAAAATAAAAATAATTTTATATAGGACATATATATATATATCAAAATGCTCAGAAAAATAAACCCTACAAGATGAACTATTTTTCAGAGGCATAATAAATTTTTTATAAAAAACATTTTTTTGAAAATTTCAAATAAAACCAAATTTGGATTTCAAACTTTTAGCATTGTTTTCATCTCACATTGTTTGAGTGTCATGTTAGCTCCTCTCATACTTGTGAACAAAGCATTTGTCAGGGATTTTTGGAAATAAATTTCAAATGCCTATTTGAATCCAAATTCAAATAAAACTCAAGTGCCTCCGAATTTTCCAAATGCCACTCAATTCAAACAAAATGCATAGATGCTTAGATAATAATTGTAAAACATTCCAAATTGGAAATTTGGGATGTTACACATTGTGCCCTCTTAGAAGAACGAGCCTTCTAGTGAGTAGCTCCGGTTTGTGAGGGGTGTGTGTCCAAACTTTCGTCAAACAGGGCAATTTTTTTAGCACACCATGTTGGTGGCATGCCATTACGTCAAGCAAGGTTTCATGTATTTCTGATCATTTTTGATTTTTTTGGAATTTAAATGCCATGGCACTCGATGCTTTGTGTCCAAGCCGTGACACCAATATGTTTAAAAATTCCGTCCAACTTACTGCACACGGAATTAACTCGCTCACAAGTACATAAATATGATTTTTCAAACCGTTATGGTTAGCTGTTGCATGTACATGTAGTTCAAATTTGAATTACGGTCATTAAATGGCTAGAAAATCACTTAAATGTCTTAAAAAGGTCAAATGACCCCTGAAATATTCCAAATTTGGACATGACAGTTGTATTAGTGCACATTAACTGTAGAAATTTTTTGAAGGCCACAAGAGGAAGCTATCATCGGTTCTTCATCAAAGATGCATTGTGCCCTCTCGGAACGACGAGCATTCTAGTGAGTTGCTCCGGTTTGTGAGGGGTGTGTGGCCAAACTTTTGTCAAATAGGCCTTTTTTTTATTACACCATCTTGGTGCCATGCCATTACATCAAGCAAGGTTTCATGTATTTCTGATCAGTTTTGAATTTTTTGGAATTTAAATGCCATGGCACTCAATGCTTTGTGTCCAAGCCGTGACACCAATATGTTTGAAAATTCCGTCCAATTTATTGCACATGGAATTAACTCGCACACAAGTATACAAATATGAGTTTTCAAACTGTTATGGTTAGCTGTTGCATGTACATGTAGTTCAAATTTGAATTACGGTAATTAAATGGCTAGAAAATCACTTAAATATCTTAAAAAGGTCAAATGACCCCTGAAAGTTTCCAAATTTTGACATGACAGTTGTATTAGTACTCCAAATTTTCTCGTACATTTAAAACACCATCCATTGCCATTGTACTCCAAATTCGTCTTTCAGAGCTAATACAAAAATATCAACAACATCACACACAGTTTGTTGTAGGAACCATTTGCGATGAAAATTCGTGGGTCTATTTAAGTCTTCCTCCATAAGCTTTGCCGGCTTCGTCTGCTCTAGTGCAGGTTAACCCCTGAATCCATGAATCCCCGATCCCCATTCCTGCAACCCCTTCTAGCAAAGAATGAATCCGTGGAATCGCTTCGTGAGGGCCCGTACGACGGCCGCATCCTCCCCGAGCGCCGCCGCCTGTGCCGAGAGCGCGGCCGCCTACACCAAGAGCACGGCCGCATCCGCCGAGAGGGCGTCTGTGGCAGCTGACAGGGCAGCTGCAGCAGCCGAGACGGCTGCAGCAGCTGCTGCGATGGCGTCTACAAACGGCGAGAGCGCTTGAGCTGCCGTCCACGCTGCCAATGTCGCCCTGGCCCGGGTCGAGGCCGTCCATGCCAAGATCGAGGATGCACACGCCAAGATATTCCAGGCCACCTTGGAATCCAGCATGCAACCCACGTCCGAAAAGGCGGTGGAGGCCATGGAGCACCTACTTCCTCATGAGATCACTGAGCGGGAGCTGGAGATGCAGGAGGCAGCGGAGATCGAGGAGCGCCGGGAGGAGGAATTGCGCGTGGCTGAGGATGAGGTAGAGAAGAGCCTGTCCGTCTAGGAATCAGTGATGAAGTACCAACACGAGCTTTGGCGCTGCCACTACTACAAGTACTACAACCTTGAGGGCGGCGCCGAGGACGAGGACGACGACGCGGTCGACTTCAGCCGGGGGGACGCGGAGTCCACCAACGGCGCATGTCGCTAGGACAAGTAATCGACGTCTCATCTTACACCGGCGAGGCATAGGGCGGCGCGGCGACGGCTTTGTTAAAATTATGCGTGCTTAGCCTTTATTTATAACGCTGGTCTTTTGTTAGAGCAATGTTTAGGTCAACTCGCTCTGTTTAATTACTAAAATTGCTCGATTCAGTAAGTGTGCTGTAGGCTCTTTTGTGTGCCCAAATTAGCAAGCGATGTTAAATTATGCAATGATGTGGATGAGGACAGTACCCAGGGAAATTTCCAGAAAAATTTGAATGATCAAACTCATCGCATGTGCGTAAAGAAGAAGAATCGTTTGCTATGCACACATTCGTTCAAAGTGAATGGTGTCCGGCGGCACCGCGCGCAAAGTTTCCCTCCACCTTTCGACATTTTTGGCCTACTGCCAAAATATATAACTCCCCCGTCCCCACCCCCTTTTCTCCCCGACCACAAGTCAAATTTCCCCTGCTTCCTCCTTCCTTCCTTCCCAAGCTATAGCCACTTCCTTGCTTGCTTCCTCGCTCTCGCCATCTCGCATCCGACCACCGCGATCGCCATGGTCTTCTGCAAAGACCTCTCCAACAGTTCCTCCTCCTCCGACGACTCTTTCACGACCCGGGTATGCCTCTCTTCTCTCTCTCGGGTTATGATTTGGAATGAAGGATTTTAACCCAGCGGTCGATTTGAGTCATTTCTTCCTCTTGTAGCTCCCTAGGACCATCAGTTGCAACAGATGGAGCGGGGTGGCTGAAGATCTGTCTGCTCGTTATCACCATCAATCTCCATGCGTGAAGTTAGTTGCGTTTGAATCTATGGACAGTGGGAGGAAGTTTCTGGCATGTGCAGAGAAGGTTAGCCCCACTTTTGGTGTTACAAATCATTTGTTAAATGTGATTCACACACTGTTACTGTGCTATGTTATTCTGGATGTGATTAAGACAATGTCACAGTTTCTACCTAATATCTAAAAATGTTGCCATCTCATCAGCGGTGCCATTAGAAAAATATTTGGCACCGCTTGAGTAGTTTGTGCAGCCAACTTTGGTCCACACATCCGAGCAGCCAAACAGTAAAGTACTAAAACTTCATGGCATGAAGGAACTGGGCATCGGAGCAACTAGGTGCTCCGGAGTCCGGTTCCCTGATTTTTTTCCTCTGCATCAGCTCGCCGGTGCAGGGCATCGGTGCCAAATGTAGCAACAGTTGTCTTGACACTGGTTTTGGCATACATAGTGGACGACCTTAGTGCTATTAGTTCTATGTTACTAAATTTGTGCATGTACACACCTGTTAGTATCAATTTGATGTCATCCAAACACTATCGCTATGCTGTTGCAGTTATATTTAGATTCCTCATAATATGTTTAATTTTTTATTTATAGTACATGACTAAGAACTTGTAGCGTTGTTGCAGTTAATTATAACTTCTGATATTTCTGAATTTGGTTGTTGTCTCAGTAGCAATTAATTCATTTGCACATTGATCTTTTTGAGAAGATATGTCAAAATTAACCTATTTCTTCAGTTTTTCAAAATATGTATTTGGTGATTTTGTATGTTGCTAGAAACCCATTTCCCCTACAATTGTTACTCATTTAGTTTTAAATATTATAGGATGAATGAAAGTGTTCTTACCTGGAGTGGGTTGATCAAGAGCGGCCACGGTCTTTGAAGATGTGCCTAGCAAAGCTCTGGAACATGTATGAGGAAGAGAACAGAGATAGGCTTAGAGAAAGTGTTGTCAACGCTGAAGAATATTTCAAGATGCGAGAAAAAAAGAGGAAGATGGAGAATGAGCTTAGATTTTTTAAATTAGACTTTGCTAAGATGGTGTTGGCGAAGGAGGAGGCCCTTTCCCAGTTGGTCAGTGCAAAACAGGTTCTTACTGAACTGAAAGCAAAGGTGGAGAAGACGAACCTGGCTGATCATGCATCAGTCGATTAGGGAAATGAATATATTGTTCTAATATTGTTCTTATGAAGGTGGACTAGCTATATGCTGTACTGTGCTGTTTTCAGGTAGCTATCATACTGTGATGTTAAAATATATTTATGTGCCTGATATGAAATTGGCAAACAACTGTTCAATATGAAATGTGAATTTGCGTAATACTGGAATTATTAATTGTAAACTAATAAACCTACTAAATGGGTCATGGAACTTTGCAAACGGTTCTAGTAGTAAAAGCGGTTGTGATGGATAGCCCAATGCCATACAGTTTTCTTCATCAAATCGTATGTGATATAGTTGAATAATGCAAACGGTTAACGAAGGCAGAGCGTGTGTGATCATTACACCTATCACACACGAGGCTATACATAAAACTGTGTGGGATGTATATAGGAATGGAAATGTTCGTCTGGGATTCACTGTGTGGGATGTGCAGACGAACAGAAATGTTTCTCTGGGATTCACTGTGTGGGATATCCAGACGAACATAAATGTTTCTCGTGGATTGACTGTGTGGGTTGTGCAGACGAAGGGAAACATTTCTATGGGAATCACTGTGTGGGATGTACCTACGAACGGAAATGATTGGGCCTGTATAATTGTATGCGATGGCTAGCCCGATCGCACACGAGCTCATTTTGCGCAGCATGTGTGACCGGAGGGCCTACCCCCGACGGTTTCTGGTTCATGTGCGAAGGACCCCTGAGGGAGTCATGGACTAAGGGGTCCTCAGGGTGACGGCCCATTGAACGTGGGCCGGACTGGTGGAGCCATGTGGTGGCCGAAGACCTGTGAAGCTGTGGTGTGCCCTCCAAGTTAAGGGTGGACGAGATCTCTTTCCCTCTTGTTGTGATCTATCTTCAGTAACCCTAACCCTATCGGTGTCTATATAAACCGAGGGTTGTAGTCATTAGGGTTAGAGCTACATTCATCACCTCATAGCCTTAGGGTTTAGCTCATGCTGATCTCGAGGTAGATCTACTCTGTAAACTCCATCATATATTCAATACAATCAAGCAAGACGTAGGGTTTTACCTCTTCGAGAGGGCCCGAACCTGGGTAAACACTATGTTCATCGTCCCCTGTTATCCATTGATCCTAGATCCACAGCTCGGGACCCCCTACCCTGAGGTCTGCCGGTTTTGACACCAACATTGGTGCTTTCATTGAGAGTTTCGCTGCTGGATCACCGGAAGGATCGATGGCTCGTTTAGTCCTTGGAGAGGACATCAGTTCTATGGACCTCTTCGTCCCTGGACAACTCTTCACTTTTGGCAGCATCGTGCTGCACACTGATCCGACCGGCCGTCTTGGCCAGGTCGACAACTTCGGTCCCGAGCACCGGATTCAATTCAGCAATCTGGAGTATGTCACTGATGCGCGGCGGGATTTGGTTTTTACCGGATTCACCACCCCCGCAGGCCTTGCCGCGCTTGCTCCGACGTACACCTCCGATCCGATCTGTGAATCGGCCCCAGTCTACCAAACGGCTTTGGGCCAGGAAACACTACCTGAGGGAGGGGACCTTACCCCACCATCAACCGAACTTACATCAGCGGAGTATTTACCACCGGCCCTCGAGGCAGAACCAAAGGTCAGAGGCCAAGATTCGATCTTGGCCGAGCTCCTCCCCTGCAACATCCTGCTGGCTTCGAGCCCTCACCCTAAGTCGGCAAATAGCGGCCAGGGGTCACCCCCGGCCCAAAACGACCCAACCTCCAGCCCGGTAACCCTCGATATGTTGAACGAGGCGTTGGACCGGATTCAGAAAATGACCATCCAGGAGAATCTGCTCTCCGCCGTCAATAACCAACCCTTTGTGGTGTTCGACAGGGAATTTTGCGCCCCACCCACCACCCATTTGGTAGCAACTATTGATGATTTAACCGATATGTTAGACTACAATTCGGAGAATACCGAGTACATGGACAAGGAGGATGTAACCACGGCTTATACTGAGGTCGGTCCCCGCGTCACGGGCGGCTGGTCGGCCACGTCCACCTATGATATTTACATGGTGGACACCCCCAAAGACGACGACGGCACTCCCAATCAGGACAGAGGCAAGCCCAGAGACGAGCCGCCCAAACGACAAAAACAACGCCGCCGGTCAAAGCCACGCCGAAGCCATACAAGGAACATAGACTCGGCAGAGAACGACACCGAGAATAATACAGATGACCCTGCCGGAGCCGCAGCCAACGAGCGTCACCAGGATGACCCTGCGGGGCAAGAGGACCCGCTCAATCCGGAAAGCCGCGAAGACTCCGAGGATAGCAACTACCACCCACTCTCTGAAGAGGAGACAAGTCTCGGGGAGGACGACTTTATCATCCTCGAACACCCTCTAGAGCAGGAAAGGTTCAAGCGAAGGCTTTTAGCCACCGCCCGCAGCCTGAAGAAACAAAAGCGCAAAATCAAGGCCGGACAAGACACCCTCAATGAGTGGTGGACCAAAGTCCTATCCGCCGAAAAAGGATACGGCCACGAACAGCAAGTTAAGAGCTATCCTAAGCGAAAATTGCTACCCCAGTTCGACGATGAAGCCTTAGAGCCAACACATCCAACATACACACGCGCCGAACAGCCGGACCGTCCCCCTAGAGGACGGGACAGAGAAGTTGCTGAGGCCGAACACCCAACCGCCCTACCTCGCTCTTACGGCATGGATCAAGCGCGGCCCACTTATGAGTACGACCTTCGCCATGACCTAGACGCTAGGGGAGGTCGCACCAGGTCCATTTACGGACCCAGGGAAGACTCGCCCGCTTACCTAGAAGCATACTATGATCAGGCAAACCGAAACAATAGAATCCAGGAACAGCAGCAGATTCGGAGGACCGAAGACCTCCGACGCGACATAGCCCGAGCCCGGGGCGCTGCACACCCCTTGTGCTTCACAGAAAGGGTAATGCAACACCAATTCCCGGAAGGCTTCAAGCCTGTGAACATTGAATCATACGATGGAACCACGGATCCAGCCGTATGGATAGAGGATTTCCTCCTCCACATTCACATGGCACAAGGACATGACCTCCACGCCATTAAATATTTTCCGCTAAAGCTCAAAGGCCCAGCTCGACACTGGTTGAACAGCCTCCCCGAAGACTCCATAGGTTGTTGGGAAGAGCTGGAGGACGCTTTTCGAGCAAACTTTTAGGGCACCTATGTCCGGCCTCCGGACGCTGACGACTTAAACCGCATTACGCAACAACCCAGAGAATCTGCCCGGCAGTTCTAGAACCGATTCCTCACCAAGAAAAACCAGATTGTCGACTGTCCGAATGCTGAAGCTTTGGCTGCCTTGAAGCATAGTGTCAGGGATGAAGGGCTCATAAGGCAGCTCGGCCAGGATAAACCACGAACCATGGCAGCCCTTACCTCTCTCATGACCCGCTTTTGCGCAGGCGAGGATAGTTGGCTTGCTCGTAAAACCACCAATCCCGATACCCTTGGAACTTCTGAAGTCCTGGATGTAAATGGAAAGCTGCGACACAGCAAGAACAAACACCGCCACAATGATGGCGAAGGTGAGGATACGGCAGTAAACGCCGGATTCCGAAACTCGAAGTCCGGACAGCGCAAAAAGGCCACTAAAGGCAGCAGCGACGGCCCGTCCAGGCTAGACACAATTTTGGTTAGGCCCTGCCAGATCCATGGCACATCCGAAAAGCTTGCCAACCACTCCAATTGTAATTGTTGGGTGATAAAGCAGGCCGACAAGCTCAACGCCGAAGACTCGGGCAAAAGCCCACGCAGCGAGGACGATGATGAGCCCCGCAGGCCGAATAGTGGAGGCCAAAAACCCTTCCCCTCTGAAGTCAAGATGGTAAATATGATCTACACAACCTATATACCGAAGAAGGAGAGGAAGCGAGCGCTACGGGACATATACTCTGTCGAACCACTAGCACCGAAGTTCAATCCATGGTCAGCTTGCCCGATCACGTTCGATCGCAGGGATCACCCCATGAGCATACGCCATGGGGGGTCCGCAGCCCTAGTGCTAGACCCCATTATCGATGGATTCCACCTCACTAGAGTCCTAATCGACAGAGGAGGCAGCTTCAATCTGATATGCGAGGATACAGTGAAGAAAATGGGGATTGATCTATCAAGGATTAAACCCAGTAATACCACCTTCAAGGGGGTCATTCTGGGAGCGGAGGCCCGCTGCACGGGCAACGTGACGCTTGAAGTAGTGTTCAGATCTCCGAACAACTTCCGAAGCGAGGACTTGATCTTCAATATTGCACCTTTTCGCAGTGGCTACCTTGCCCTCCTCGGCCGCACAGCGTTCGCCAAATTCAATGCCATCCCGCATTACGCGTACCTCAAGCTGAAGATGCCTGGCCCTTCAGGTGTCATAACTATCAACGGCAACACCGAACGCTCACTTCGAACCGAAGAACACACTGCGGCCCTAGCAGCCGAATACAACACCGGCCCATATAGGCCCGGATGCCGACCCGCTGTAAAGAACAGCGACAACATCAAATAGGTTTGAACCCGTTCTCCGTCATGGGAACCCGCATGCATTCGCCGCAAATAGGGATACGCGGCTCACGGCATGCCCACCTTCTCCATGCTCCATGTGCCTCGCCAGCACAACTTTGCGCTTAAAATTCCATGGGCAGCCGTGAGGCATTCATTAATCCGAAGTACATGTTCGGTTCAACCGAACTTCGGAGCGACCTCGTCTTCGGACGACCCGGCGACTAACTCCGGATACCCCCAGCATAAAGCACCACTGGCAGAACCCTCGCCATTCAAGGTCTCATTGAAGGTCTCAGCCCCCACCTATTAGAAGCAAAGGCGCTGACGTGCAGCAGGGCACAATGAAGGCTTCAAATCACGCATCAAGGCCCTGCGTCAACCTTTCCTCTGTAAAATTTCCTTTTTCTTTCTTACAATTGCCGCCTTCGTAGTTCGAATTGTAAGGTTAGACGTCCGGAGCTTACGAGAAATAATAAAATACCCTTTATGGTTCTCGGATATCCGCATTCTTGCAATTTTTCTGTCCCTTTCCGATTCTCTTATCGCTCTTCGAACAACCCGACATGAAAAATATATTAATCAGTCATGAGTTCGATTTATGTGTCAGCTCACTATCCTTAAGTCCGGCACCGCCTTCCACTAGGTGTCCGGCATCTCGGATATTGCACTATATGCATCTATTCTAAATTACGTCTTGGGTCAATAGTTGGGTTGCCCAGCTCCTGTGTTTGCCCCTTATGTTCCGCTAGTTCGGCTAAGAGGGCAAAGGGAGAACCCCTGTGATTGTACTACTGGCTTGCCCGGTCAAGTACCTCAGGAGGAAAAAGCTGAAAACTAATTGTCATAGTAAGCGTGAACGGGTCTGCGATCCGATGACGAGGTTGGACTCTAAAAAATCATAGGCGATTTCATCGTGTCACACGAAGGGTTTGTCTTAACACAAACCATGTGATCGGAATGGGTAAGCTTCGACCCCCAAGTACATCACACATACACTGGGGGCTAGTCCCTAGTCCCCACCGTCAAGCTCCTACGGCTAAGTGAAGGCAGTAAAACCGAATAGTCTGATTGCCTAGTTTCGTTCCCACACTACGGCCTTCGGGCACCAAGACGTTGGCTAAGGATTACAGTGCGGAGACAAAACACCCCTCGTCATATTCACTTGGGGGCTGAAGGCGACGACTGGTGGTGTTTAGAATTAACATACAACCACATAGGAGTCAAAATTAAATCATGACACAAGTCAGGCAGGTGCATAATAAAGCATAAGTTCCACTTGATACCAACTTCCTACAACTACTCAAGCATTACAATTTTCGAACACTGGCCCTCTATCGCCCGTGCTCCGGTCATCACTTGCGCGAAGTACTGCTCGGGGCGGCGATGCTCCTTCCCCTGGGGTGGAGGACCAGTGGCCATCTCCATTGGATTAATTCTTGGCCAATAAACCATGGTCTTCGCAAATGCGAGCCGAGCCCCCTCAAGGCACGCCGACCTCTTCACGGCGTCAATCCGGAGTGGTGCCTCCCTCAGCCTCTGCACAAGGTCGAAGTAGGTGTCCGGAAGAGGCTCGGCCGGCCACAGGCCAACACAGAGGTCCTTCGAAGGTAGCTCGGACATCTGATGCATCGCCATCAGCTGCTTCATTTGATCGCTGAGGAGGGGAGGACGCTCGGAGTCCGGAAACTGTGACCAAAAAAGCTGTTGCGTGGAGTCCTCGCGGGTGGCATAGTGCCTCGCTGCGGCCGCTGCATTCTTCAGGAGTGCGGCGAAGGCGCCTGTGGAGCGCCAGACCTTCATCAGCAGGGAAAATCTGTTGCCTCCGAACACACTCTGGAGTAAATATTTCTTACCATTGGCAATTTGTGTGGCTTGCCGAAGCTCCTCCCGGGCACCTCGAGCATCACTCCTCGCCTCCTGAAGCTCCTTCTCTGCCTTGGATAGCTTGGAGGATTGCTCTTCCTGCCCCTTCTCAAGGGCCTCCAGCTTCTTGGCAGCATCCTGGAGCTCCACTTGGACTTCGGTCACCCGAGCCTTGTGCTGACCTACAGCAAGCCTGGCCTTTTCGAGCTCGGCCACCGCCTTCTCAGCGGCCGCCTTCTCCGCGACCGCCTTGGCCTCGGCCTTTTTCAAGGCCTCCTTCAAGCCTTCAACTTCGGCGGTGGCCGTTGCAAGATCAACATAATAAAGGATCACCTCACAACCCGGATCGACAATATCCAACATTAAGTAAATCACATATACTATTAATGGGCTTACCTTGCGCCTCGTCAAGCCGCTTGTTGACAAGGTCAAGCTCTTTATCAGAAAGCTTGAGCTTCCGATCCATCTCCTCAAGCGCCACGGCATTAGCAACCGCGGCCACGGAAGATGCCTGCATCAAGCCACAATAATATTAACATCATCAGTCAGCTTGCCGAATTTGATCCTCTGCAGCTTTTCTTCGAAGAACTTGCAGAGCATCGGGGGCTGGTACATACACGGCCTACCCAAACTACCAAATACAACCACATTATGAGGAATAAGCATTACTTGACTTACCTCAAAGCCTGTTAAAAGGCCTTGGATAGCGTCGTTCAGTCCGGACTGGACGGACCGAACACCCTGCATAACCGCACTCATAAAAGTGCGGTGCCCATCAATGATGGCGGAGTTGTTCACCAACTCCTCTGACACCTCTGGCAAACCGGCCGCCGCCCGTGTAGAGGTGTTTGGCATTGGCGTTGGCCCCCCGGCCCCTTCCCCGCTGGGAGGGGTTTGTGCCATCGAAGGCCTTTGGGGCTCGGGGGCGGTTGGCGGTTGGGATCCGGTTGGTCCGGACTCTTTTCCCATGTCAGCCAGGAGGGAGGATCCCTCCTGGTCATCAGGGACCAAGGTGTTAACCTCGGCCATTATGGCATCAACCACCCTCTCCGTGGTCGGAGGAGGAGGAGTCCTTTGGGACCGCACCTCTTCGGCCTCTTTGAGGACCAAAGGAGGCACGGAATGCGCCATTGACCCACTGTTTGCCAGTTCAGCGGGTGGATACGTCCCCTCCGAAACCTGCTCAGCGGGGCGCTCGCGTGGGGGACTGCAATTCGGAGGGGTTAACCTTCAACTAAAGCAAACTACTGAAAGCATAACAACTGAAAATATAGACACCTTACCTGCTGCCAGGGGGCTTGACCCTAGGTTCCTTCTTCGGGGGCTCCTCGGATGCCTCGGACTTATCATCGTCCGAGCTGTCAGGTATCACCAGCTTAGGCAGGTGTTGTCTCTTTGGGGCCGGGGAAGGCCGGACCTCCTCGGCGTCTGCAGACGTCGGCCTCTTTTTGGAGTGCGAAGTGGCACTCTCCTCTTCGTCCTCCTCCTCCTCGTCCCCATCCTGTACGGATGAGGCTGCAGCGTCTCCGGACCGGTTGCATGGACGGATCCTACGACAGGGGCCTTCCCTGGTCTCCGGTGCTTCTTGCTTCTTGCCCTTCTTAGCGGGCGCCTTATAGGGCACCACGACCAGCATCTCCTCTAGCTGCTCTGATCAGGGCCCCTCTGGCAGCGGCGCCGGGCAGCTGATCTTTTTGGCCTTCGCGAGCTAGCCCTGCAGAATCCACATAACAAGGTCAGATCTCACATAATGTAAATATCCGAACACTCTTTGAAGAGAAATGCCACTCACCTCCCTTGCGGGTTTTGCGGCGTCAAGACCGACGTCCTTCCCCTCGGCCAGCCACTCCTTCTGGGGCTGGAATAGTTGGCCCCATATCTTGTCTGGAGTCATGCCGAAGAGGTGCCGAATAGTGGCCGGATCTGAGGGCTCATGCTCCCACATGGGCTTGGCCCTTTCCTGACAAGGGAGGATCCCGCGGTGGAGCATGACTTGGAACACGTCGACCAGCTTAGCGGCGGTCTCTAGCACGTTGTCGACGCGCTTTTGCAGTGCCTTGGTGTTGGCAACACGCCCCCAGTCCGGACTCTTGGTGGTCCAGGAGGCCAATCTGGTGGGGGGTCCAGACCGGAATGCGGGGGCCGCCCCCCATGCGGCCTCCCTCGGCTCAGTGATGTAGAACCACTCCTTCTGCCACATCTGGACAGTGTCGACAAAGTGTCCGTCTGGCCAATGGACCCGTGTCAGCTTGCTGATCATGGCCCCACTGTAGTCAGCGTGCTTGCCGCCAACCACCTTGGGCTTCACGTTGAACACTTTCAGCCACAAGCCCAAATGCGACTGGACCCGGAGGAGCGCTTCACATACGACGACGAAGGTCGAAATGTGGAGGAGGGAGTTGGGGGCTAGATCATGGAAATCTAGCCCATAGTAGAACATTAGCCCCCGCATAAAGGGGTGCAGAGGAAATCCAAGCCCCCTAAGGAAATGGGGGAGAAAAACTACCCTTTCACCTGGCTCGGGCGTAGGGATGATCTGGCCCTCTTTGGGGGCTCGATGGGCGACATTGTCCGGCAAGTAACCGGCCTCCTTCAACATCAGGATATCTTCGTTGGTGATGGAGGAGGCCTCCCACTTCCCATTGGCGCCAGAATCGGCCATGGTCGAAGGTGGTGAAGTGGGATTGGCTAGGGAAGCAGTGAGTATAGGGCGCTGGAGCTCTGAAGGACTGCGAGTGCGGAAGGAAGGAGAAGGCATGGGATGCAGATTATAGCAGCCCCCCTTTATAGACTATGGGCAGGCCAGAGATCCCTTTTTTCACGCTGTTGGCCTCTCCACTTCCCGATATCCCCGCAGCGTTATGAGCGGGGAGGGGAATCGAAATCATTAACCATATCCCCCGAAAGGCGGGACATGATCTCCACATTGAGGGGACGTGTCAATCGTGGTGTCAGCCTTGAGCCAGGCTTTGAGAAATAGTAACTGCCTGGCATTATGGCCGGAAGCGACTCTTCGTTGAAGGAGTAAAAGTTGTCAGATAAAGGCACTATTTGTGCTTGAGCGATATTTTTATTATTACCTTCGGTGTTAAGTAAAACTGCCGCTTCAGATTCCGAACATCGCTTGGTACCGAACAGGGGGGAGACTAGCTGAGGAACTCACCCCGCAAGCCGAATATTGGTCGGATGAATGGATACCAGATACAAGTCTCAGCATTGGAGGCAAGTTCGGGGGCTACTGAGGGAGTCATGGACTAAGGGGTCCTCGGGGCGACGACCCATTGTACGTGGGCCGGACTGGTGGAGCCGTGTGGTGACCAGAGACTTATGAAGCCGTGGTGTGCCCTCCAAGTTAAGGGTGGACGAGATCTCTTTCCCTCTTGTTGTAATCTATCTTCGGTAACCCTAACCCTATCGGTGTCTATATAAACCGAGGGTTGTAGTCATTAGGGTTAGAGCTACATTCATCACCTCATAGCCTTAGGGTTTAGCTCATGCTGATCTCGAGGTAGATCTACTCTGTAAACTCCATCATATATTCAATACAATCAAGCAGGACGTAGGGTTTTACCTCTTCGAGAGGGCCCGAACCTGGGTAAACACTGTGTTCGTTGTCCCCTGTTATCCATTGATCCTAGATCCACAGCTCGGGACCCCCTACCCCGAGGTCTGCCGGTTTTGACACTGACAACCCCCCTATCGCCCACATTCACTAGGCGACGGTTTAAAATGCCGCCACACAAAGGGGTTAAAAACCGTTTGTATAGCAGCCCGCTATACCAGTGGCAGCTCACAAGTAGTAGGAAGATTTTCTCGCGTCGTTGCCGGGAAGACATCATCAAAACCTATCAAGTACCTTCACACAAACTGTCATCCATGTGATCTTATTTTTATTTGCCTTTGTATTTGCCCTTGCCTCTCGTTTTCATCTCCCCCACTTCTATTTTTTTAAACACAAAAATATTTTTTGTTTGCTCGTTTGCTTGCTTTGTCGCTATGTCTAGTATTACCATCCCTTCTTTGTCTCCGGACTTTGAAGTTCATTACTTCAAATAGAAACAAGGAAAGAATTTAAAAGATGCTTGGTATAGGATAATAGAATCTTACCATGTTTGCACTATAAAGGGGATATGCAAATTTTTATTCAAAATTTCTATGTGGGACTAACTATGCCCAATAGACTACTTTTGGATTTTGCCGCTAAAGGGAATTCTATTGAAAGTGATGCTAATACTGCCTATGAAATATTAGAAAGAATAGTGGGAACTCCACCCCTGCAAAAGGGATTCAATTATACTCAAGAGGGAATCCAAATCCTGGAAAAACTAGGTGATATGCAGAAAAATTTGGTTGAGTTGCAGAAGTCTAATGAACCTCTTAAAAATGTTAGTGGAAACCTCAATTGCATGAATAACCTTCTTGCCATTTGCAATAAGCGGCTAGATGCTTTAGACAATAGAATTGCTTGATTTTCTAAGAGTAATGTAAAATGCAAAGAACCCCCCGGCTTTGAGAAAAGCCCAACTAGGGTGGTTAAAACTAAGGATGACAATACTTGAAACTTTGCATGCGCCTACCTAGGGGCATAAAACAATAGCGCTTATTGGGAGTGTAACACCCTTGATGTCATGCTACAGTAAACCCATGATAATAATGCTATGTCATCATATTTCCTAAGCCAAGAGGCCACTTGTCACAAATCAAACTCAAATTTAAATTCAAAATGCCATTCAAATTGTTTTTCTTCAAACTGCAGAAAAAAGTGTTCATAATATTTCAAATAATCCACTGATATTTTTCATGAAGAAACCCCACTTGAGAGAATTTCTAAAATGCCCCTAACTAATTTTAGAATGTACCAAACAGCATTTAAAGTGGTCCAATTAAATGCAAACACAATTGTAAAATTTCCAGTTGCCCTCAAACTTCTTGAGCAACCTCAGAATATTCCAAAGATTTATGTACCAGGTTTTATATTTAGCAAAATTCATTTGGACACTCAATTATTTAGAAAACAGTGGCTAAAATAGAAAACAGAATATACAAAAAAAATGGAAAGCTTACCTGTTGGGCCAGGCCTTAAGTCAACATTGCAGGCCCAGCCCAACTTCCCTAACCCCCGGTCGTCTTCTTATCTGTTCACCGACCACGGTGGATGCCCATACGCCATCGGTGGCTGGATCAGCCATGGGGCGGCAATCCCGTGCCTCCCCCCGTCGTCTCCCCGCGCGGATAAGAATCACCCTCACCCCCAAAACCCTAGCCCGAACCCCACTCCCCTCATTCCCCTTCCCCTCTATCTCATTCTTTAGAGCGACCTCATCGCCACGCCTTCGTCGTTACCTGAGCCCGGAGCCACCCCCGCCATCTGAACATGTCCAGGAGGAGCACCGTCCGTGACTACTTCGTCTGCAAGCGTCAGATCAAGCCCCGCGGCTCCATTGCGTCGACAACGACCCGTTCCCCTACACTGTATCCTCCACTTCCGTTGCTCGATCCACCACCACCATGGCCTCCCTGCCTCCATCGAGCTCTTCCTCCGCATCGAGGTGAGCTTCGCCGCTTCTCCGCTTAGCCCCGAGCTCGGATTCGAGCTCGAGCACGCTCACCGCCGCTACCTGCTGCCCTCAATTGTCGCCGCTCCGCCCGTGCCGCTCCCTAGACCCACCTGCACACACCCGCGCCCTGCGCTGCCCCGCACGCACCCACTACTGACGGCTGCGCCCCTGGCCACGCCCCCGCTGTTGTACTCCGTCGTGCTGCTGCTGCTCTACTGCCGCCGCGCCCCTAGCTTCGGCCGCCGCCCCGATCGACCTTTGCCGCCGCTATAGGCCACCCCCAGCCGCTGTAAGGTCTCTGCTCGACGCGTCGGAGCAGCTGCTACCCAGCGCCCCCACCCGCGCGGCTAACCGTTGCTGAAGTTGGCCGGACGGGCAACCCCCGACGCCCTGTGTTTCACGCCGACGACTACCCGCGGTTAAACCGGCCATTTAGTGCTAATTAGCCACTAACCCGCCTCCTAATTAGCTACTGACCACTGGGCCCCCTGCTAACTTTAATTAATTAAACCTATTAATTTACCCAGGGTCAATGATAGCTAGGACCCACCCAACACTGTTCAAATGGATAAGATGCACAGTCAGCTACTGACTGGACACCCTCTAGCCCCACTTGTCTTGCATACTATACAAATGCTCGGTACACTTCTGTGTACCCATAATAATTTAGCATTTACTAGCACATATGCCCGTTCGTTGCAATGGGAGAAAAAATAATATGTATTTAAAGTTAGTGAGAATTATATGTGCAAGCAAAACCCTGTGTGCACGTGAAAAAGGAACATTTAGCTTCTCGGTTTCGCCGGGTATGAAGTAATCAATCCGCAATTTTTCTATTCTTTGATCGAGGGCATTTAAGAGTTTTGTAACGTCATCGTAAGCCAGAGAAGGCCTATGAATTACTCAATCTACTTTTACTTAGTATAGGTTGGTTAGTGATCCACCAGTGACCCCTCACCTCGTCCCTGTTGCCCCCGCTTTATGACCGATGACTCGATGAATGTGATCGATGTCCTGAGCCTGACACATCACCTCACACCCCCTTAGTTGTACGACTCTGAAGAGTTACTATCGAGTGCCGAGGGTGATACCTCGTATAGCACTTCTGATGAGATCTCTGTAGTGTAGCTAGTCGGTCGTGGTCTACGGATGGTGATTCCTCCTTCACCACTCCCGATAATGACTCTGTCATGCAACACCTCAAGTGTGAACCCTTCGAGGGTGATTCCTCCTAGTTCACCTTCACGGTTACATCAAGTGGAATCCATCGAGGGTGATTCCTCGGATTCCCCCTTGGTGTGATGGACCATCGAGTGGAAATCCACCGAGGGTGATTCCTCGGATTTCTCCCTTGATGTTTTGGACACATGGTTACTTTGACTATACCCCCAGAACCATGTTGAAGTTGGGTCAGCCCTGAGGGGTACCCGCAAGAGTTACTAAAGTCGGGTCGGCCCCGAGGGGTACCCGCGAGAGAGATGTGAAGTCGGGTTGACCAGGAGGGTACATGCAAGATAAATACATGGCACAGCCGGGCATTCTTAGCCCTTGCCGTAAGTCCATGAGACGGGGCGACGAGACCATAGATCATCGATCATTGATCGTCTCCCAAGACACTAACGTTTTGGATATGTGATCCGAGTAGGCCTCTGACCTTTTTGCACTGACCACCACATGGGAATAAGTATGGGCACTCTGCGTCGTACGATTCTTCCGAAAGCTCACTGACATTAGCGGTTTAGCGGCGCGTGCCCGGTTGGACGGGACCCACCTGTGCTTGTATTAAGGGTGTGGGTCTGCTCCAGCCGCCTTCGCAACATGCAGGATTCCAAACGATGATTGGCCCATGACCCCTTCGCATTTAGGATGTAGACCGGCATGCTGGCCTCTCTGTTGAGCCTAGGTAGGACTACGGCGTGTCGATCAGCCAAGGACGGGCATGAGCCGTTAAAGTGTGTCCAGCCGGAGTTGATCGAGCGTGTTGGGTAAGTTGGTGCACCCCTGTAGTGGAGTATATCTATTCGAATAGCCGTGTCCATGGTTATGGATGCTCGGAGTTGTATCCCGATCGATACAACTAGAACTAGATACTGAAGATGTGAAATGGATATGATGGCTCCGGGATTGCTTTCTCGCAGGGAGTTGCTAAAGGATCTCTAGGCGTGGATGCTACAACATACTTATTACTTGTGCTATGTTACTCTACTCTCTTCTGTTGCTGCATGATGATGCAAGATGCTAGTCTTCGATAGGCTAGGCTTTCCCTTCTCTTCTGTCATTTCTGCAGTCTAGTCCAAAGATACACCCCCATTCCTTTGATACTGATGCATACTTAGCATAGATCTAATGTAAGTCTTGCGAGTACTTCAGATGAGTACTCACGGTTGCTTTGCTACCCCTTTTCCTCCTCTACCCAATTGATGCGATCAGATGACGGAGCCCAGGAGCCAGCTGATCCCGCCGACGACTACTACTACTACCCCGAGAGTGGCTACTATTATGTGGAGGCCGCCGACGACCAGGAGTAGTTAGGAGGCTCCCAGGCAGGTGGCCTTGCCTTTTCGACCATTGTCGATGTTTGTGCTAGCCTTCTTAAGGCAGACTTGTTTAGTTATGTCTGTACTCAGATATTGTTGCTTCCGCTGACTCATTTGTATTTGAGCTTATGTATTCAAGCCCTCGAGGCCCCTGGCTTGTAATATAAAGCTTCTATGACTTTATTTGTGTCTAGAGTTGTGTTGTGATATCTTCCCGTGAGTCTCTGATCTTGATCATGCACATTTGCGTGTATGATTAGTGCACGGTTAAGTCGGCAATGTCAAAAGTTGGTATCAGAGCCGATTGCCTCTAGGAAGATCCTTTCCAACTCCTTGGCCAAAGTTGAGTCTAGGCTTTGAAAAACTATTTTACTAACATTGTTGTGTGGCTTACGGGCCCACATCACAAATGGGTGGTATTAGGATATTTTATTCCTCGTTTGTACTCTAGGACTCCGATCTCTCTTCTATTCGGGTTAAAGATTTTGCTCACTCTAACTCTAGGTTCTCGTAACTACTTTCTCCCGGAGAGTCCCTCATTCCAGATGATCGCCTACTTCATCAGAAGATTCCGAAGATACTCTTCGGTGTTTTCCCGAGACCCTTGTGCCCACTGCCTTTGTAATTCTCTACCACCGATATATCCTTCTGGATAACTACATACACTTTCCGTTCATACATTCATTCCAAGATGCCTCGAAAAACTCTTCGTTGTTTCGAGAATCCTTTGAGCTACTGCCTTGCAGCTCTTTGCCGCATGAATACACCTACGAATAATTCCTCACACTTATCGAGGATTCGTTCATCCCCAGTTGATCATGTGTTTCACAAAATTGTTCAAAATACTATTTGATCTTCCGAAATCCTCAATAGCCTATTACTCTTGATCTTCCTTACTTGCTTGCATTATGGTTAATTCCATATGTCTAAAATATTCATTAAAATCCTTTCTCGTTGTCATTCTGATCCTATTGATTCAACATCTTTGCGAATGCTCGCAATCATCAGTCATAGTTAGAATTCTTCCCTTCGGCTCAGACGTCACTCCGGACATGAGCTACTGCTCGGCAAAGCAAACCTTGATTGATTGTCGTTCTAATTCTATTCCACTTACATATGTTTCGATCAGAGCATCTTCTTATGATCCCTCGATTGGGAAATCATAATTCCTTTTTATTTAAGATTTGAAGTTATTTAGATATTTCTATAATTTCATGCATTTGCATTCTTTCTTCCTCTGATTGAATATCGATATTCACATCAGCTCTATTGTGTATCGCCAAATCCATTGTTGGATTATTATCTAACAGTGTCCTTCATATTTAATCACCTTGTGAGTTCTTTCCCTGATGCATAATGCCTCTGGTAAATTGTATCCTATCCTTTTGTCAACCATGTTCTGCTTTCGAGTTTGTGTTATTTCATCTTAAAGTTTATGGCATATGTTCCTAAGATGCCCCTATGGGTTGAATCTATGCCTTCCATAATCTGTGTGAACCCGAAGATTATGCGGGTTATATCTACTGCGTTTCGTCGATAAATTTTCAACTGTACAACTTCTTCGAAGACGAGAAGTGAATGGAAGGTTAGGCATTGAAGAAGTGGGAGTCAACCTTGAACTTTGCGTTCATGCCCATGGACATGATGCAGATATTATCATAGAAACTTCTCTTAAATTAGTTATCCCCTTGGTATAAGTTCATCTTATAGTAGGGATTTGGTCTTTTGCAACCGTGGTTCCAACCCTATTGTTCTTCTTTGATCCCATTTCTCGGACAAGTTAAAGTGCTTGTCTTACACAGATCAATACACTAGTCTAACCTCTATTCGAATCTACCTTTGAGGTTTACCCTCTGGTATTTCGATAATATCATAGAACCATGTTGCTTATTATGAGTCTTCATCAAGTTTTTCTCATTGATTCCAATTTTTCCTGGGCTCCGAGTTGTTAGTCACTCGAGGACACCGATAAGTGAATCGAGACCACACTGTGATTCAACAACTCTTTGCAATCTTCATTGCTTTTGAGTTTGTACTCGATCATGTCATTTCCAGTCGATTGTCTATAACATCATCGTCTTGCTAAAGCTTGACCATGCTATCTATGTCCTTCATCCACAGAACACAATTCCAATAGTGCACTAAGCTTACCTCGAGCTTTCAATGTCATGTTGGCTGTCTTGAAAGGCAATTTCGATTCTGAGCTTGCAATTTATCTGTAATTCCGATAACCTTTCGCTTCACCATTCCTTTTGCTTCAGGTCGTCGCTGATCGATTACATCTTCATGAAACCTCTCGACAAATGTGTCGTGATCATCATCAGCATTCTGAGCTCTTCCAGGATATCAATCCAATTCATGACAAGAATTACCATCCTTTCCCCTCGGTAATTGTGTTATCATCGACAACATTATTGCCTTCCCTCCAACACAAACTTGTTCATGTTATGGAGCTCCTTGCTATCTAGCTTATGTTATGTTCTACCTTGGAGTATTACCATCTTTTATGTCAAGGATGTTCTGAGAATTGCTCCACCTCTTAAGGGTTCTTGATATAGTAATACTTCTCACCATCTCCGTTCATTTCTTGGTCCCCGTGTTGTTTCTAACTGGAATACCGACAATTGAACTATGATGTGTGAATTCAAAACTTCTAGCAACCCTATTGCTTTGAAGTGAATGGTCGATAGATTCATTCTAGGTTTTTTTGGTTATTGAATCACCATTCTAACATTGATCATGCTACTTAGTCCATATTTTGGGTGCACTTTTTGATCAATGTTTAATTGTGGATGTTCTGCTCAAACCAACTTCATTATATACTTTGGTGTGTCCAATGCTATTACCTTGTTCACTTAATTGTGAAAATCCATGTTTATGAAAATCTCGATGAATTGTTGCTAAGCCCGTCAGCCACATCCCCATCTTTTCCTTGCTGAAATTGTATGACTTATTTTAGAAGTTGTTTCCGATGGATCCTTTGTGTATCCAAAGTCTGACCTTTACCTAATGACCATGTCAATGCTATCCCGAAGCATGACAGTGGTACTCAAACATCAACAAGAACATTGGAAGAACAATGCTAAATGTTTCTTAATCAATTATCCAAACACCATTGTATGGGTAACATCATGTGTTTCCTCACTCGTTTCCCTAGATGGTTATCTACTTGCAGTCCTGTCATGATTATCCTGCTCTGCTTGTTCTTGTGAAGGATATACTCCTAATACTTATGTTTAAACACATTTGCCTTTCCATTCGTCGATGCAACAAACATTTGTGTTTGTCGTCCGGACTTGTGCACAGGCGTGCTAATGATCATACACCAATTACCTGTACATGACAGAAGATAAGCCATAGAAACCGCTCTTCGTGAGATCAAGGAGAGCATTAGCAAGATCAAGTCAAGAAGGGAACACCTCGAGGAGGCCTCCCTTGCCAGGCAGGAGAGCCCGGCCGGGTCGATACCGCCTCTAAGGGCAAAATCCAGAACGCCCCGGCAAGGATCCCGGTGCCCGCCAAGACTCCAAGGCATGAGCCCGGCAGGCTCCATGCCAGCAGTCCTCCGCCAAGACGCCACCGCTCCACCTCATCGCACACAAGGCATTAATCGATGCGGTGTTGAGCTCTCAAGTGGCTAGGTCGATCATGGTGGGTACGTGGCAACCTGCTGGAGAAGAGATTAGCTTTATTGACACCCGTCCAGATGGCGTGTCATGCTAATAAGGAGAGGATGGATATGCGACATGGCAGGCTTGCCGGGCTTCAACATCAGCATGACACCTAGTAGTGCATTTAATGCACTTTGTCCTAACTGCCACAGTTAGGTATGATAGAACTATTAGCTATCTAACTAAAATGGCAATTTTGCCGCTGTGGTCGCCCCTTAACCTATAAAAGGAGGCCCGAGGCAGCCTAGCAAGGGGTTCGAAACCTTGATCCCCCAATACTTGTACGCGTAGTTGCTCCCCCGAGGCGTGCTTGCCGGGCTTGAGCACTCTGCGCCTTTGTGCTCCTCCAAATCAGTCCACCACAGCAGGAGTAGGGTTTTACGCAGCAAAGGGGCCTGAACCTGGGTAAAAGAGAGTTGTCCACTATTGCGTTGCCCTGCTGTTTCTGCTCTTTGTTCAATGTGACTGTCCCCTTGGTGAACCACAAAGGGGCAGCCCTGCCCCATAGGTGATCGTGCTGCCACGCTGACATCTTTGGCGCACCAGGTAGGGGACTTCACTCATGCGAACCTAAAGCAACAGCCAGCGCGTGATCTTCATCACCTTCTGCATCTTCAATGGCTCCTAAGAAGAAAAGCGGTGTTGCGGTGCATCCTTCCACTTCAAAGGTTTCCTCGCCTGCGGCTGCGGATGCCGCGGCCACGACATGTGGCACCGCGGCTCACAGTAAACCGAAACGCCCCGTATTCCAGCCCAGGGACAAGCCCTCTGGAATACGGCACTGTTGGCATAGAACAAATCAGCTCTTTTTTTACAATGGATATGGTTACAAAGGGTACATGGATTACATTGGCACGGCGACACTACGCCTGCCCAGGGTAGCTCTATGCTAACAGCGGAGTAACTCTCTCGGCAGCGGAACAACGACGATGGTGATGGACTCCACTCCGCAGGGACTCTGGCTAGAACGCGTATCCTAGGTCGCAAACTCGGGATCCTCGACAAGCAAGCAATCATGGCATGACCTGCAAACTGGCATGACACGCTAGGTGTGTACTTTGAATGTACTCGCAAGCTCACAACAAACACCAGCATTAAGGCAAGACAACATCATAGCAGTTAAAATTAACAAGCTTGATTGTCTAGCAAGGTAGCTACCAAAATAACCGTAGTAAGGTAAAGGATGTTAACTCCATACTCCAAACAATCTTAGGATCCAATCCGAACCTGCTCCAAGTCCAATCATGTGGTCATGCGACCACTCATCCCATTGCCATCCCATGGCTGACATATCATACACCTGATACCATCCGCACCACAAGTCTGGCAAACTTACTCTCTCTTCCGGGTTGCCTCGCAACCCTCAGAATACTCACGATCCATCAAGTACTTCTGATCTTACGATGAGTTCTTCCATCATTATCACTACTATGGTTGACCACCTAGTGAGGTCTGGACGGACTATCCAATACCATGGACACGGCTATTCGAATAGATTTTACACTCTGCAGAGGTTGTGCACTTTACCCACACCATGGAGCACCTGACATCGTGATCCCATTCGGGTGGACCAGCGTTGCTCCAACGAAACCCGCCTGACCCGTGACTCTCCCATTGTACCACCGGCAATCACACTCCCTCGGAGTCAAGCCTTGGGTAGCCCCGTGTCACCTCGTGACACCTGCCACCGTCGTGGCTAACAAACTGTCCCAAACGGGGACCTGGTACCATGTAACTTAACTGGGCTCACAAGGTTATCGCTGCCTACCGGGCCAGGGTAGCGCGCACGCATAACCTTCCCTGTCGGGTGGTACCGGTGAAAGAGCACGCGATCAGACCAAGTCAAGGCCATCCCATACCGGCAAATGTGGTTGCACGGATAAGTCCGGACAGGTGACTCATGGTCAACCGACTAAATATCACATCTCCAAATAATATTTCCGTCATAGCTGACCTTCCGATATTAAGATAATCCAAGTCAAAACGTTAACCAACTAGCAATCCAAAATAACCATAGACGATAATCTCAACATCATGGCATCAACGAGTAGGTAAACTGCTAGTCACTAATAATCTGGTACTCAACATGGTAGTCACCTATCCGAGAATTAACTCCAACATTGCATAGTCCAATTCATTTCACAAATAACTCATACTTTCTATTAAAGTAATTAGTTAAACTATGATATTGCAATGCAATGATGTAGATGAGAGTTGTGGCTTGCCTGGGGATGAAGGAACCATCGGGAAGGAGTGTGGAGAGTCCGCGGAACTGATCGCCGAAAATAGTTCTCTCTCGAAGGGGGCTGTTTACGGGCAAGGGCAAAACGGTCATTTCCACAGTGGGACCACATAGTGAAAATGATACCAACATGACGGGCTCGACGAGACGAAGACGTGGGCGTTGGATTCACCTCGATCGGAGTTACGGGGGAAAAGTTACAGCCCGACGAAGTTCAGGGACCAATCTGTAAAAATAACTCTACAAACAGGCCCCTGGAGGAGAAAAACAGAAAGTGCCTTTTATCAGATTACGCTTTCAGAACTGAGAAATGTATTTTGGTGTGAAGAATAAGGAAAGTACGCCTTTGTTAGTGGAAGACGTATTCCAGAGGAATACGCTTCCACTTAACCTGACCGCGGGCCCGGCTGAGTCAACGCCGTGACACCGACAGGCGGGCCCCGCGCTGATGTCGGTGTACTAAGTATTGGGCCACTAGTACCCCGTACTTGTGCACGGGCAGTTGTAGCCATCCTCGCGGCAAGGCTTGCCGGGAACAGCTCGAGGTCGATTCAAGCCATCAAGGAAATCATCAAGTCAGAGATCTGAGGATCAGCAGATAAGCAAAGCTGGAATTCGAAGGCCAGTTTCCTCGGCAAGATCCTTGCCGGGATGGCCTGTGGAGCCCGACAAGGCTTGGCGCCCAGCAAGGCCTGGTGCCCGGCAAGGTTTGGTGCCCGGCAAGGATCGGCGCCTGGCGAGATTCGGCCACTGTGCCACCGCTTCGGCACAGTAACAAGTCTGACATTCTGGGTCCTTCTCTGGATGCGTGGCAACGTGCCAGTGGAGGAGAGCTTAAGCGGTGCTGATGGGATGGCCCATTTTTCCATCCCCAAGAAAGTGAGGACACCTAAACGGACACCTCACGGTGCATTAAATGCGCTTGTCCTAATCCGTCAGGGGTTAGGTATGATACCCTGTAGCTACTTTACACCTCAATGTATGTACATTCTGCCACTGTGGAGACCCCTTTGAGCATATAAAAGGAGGCCCAAGGCAACTGCTACAGGGGGGGAGAACTTCTGGCCCATTCTGCATGCGTAGCTGCTCTTTGAACGTACTGTTCATTGCGAGCGCTCCTGAAGGCTGGGCTCAAGAACATCAATAAGAACACAAAGCAGGAGTAGGGTTTTACGCTGATCAGCGGCCCGAACCTGGGTAAAAACTTCCCGCGTCGATCACTAGTTCTGCTCTTTGCGTATACCTCTCCCCCCGCCGAATCGTAAAGGGGTCTCTCGGGATCCCATAGGTGTCGTACCCCGACATCTTTGGCGCGCCAGGTAGGGGGATTGAAGGTTGCGTGAACCTGATCTGGTGATCGGCGCCTTAGTTTCTTCATCATCTTCATCATCATGCCACCCAAGAAGAAGAGCGCTGCGACAGCGCAACCGTCCGGGTCCGTTTTGCCTACACCTTCGCGTACTGGCGACGGCGTGGGTGTAGAAGGAAGAGGACTAGAACCCCAACGGCGTTCTGGTGATCCGAGCCAAGCGACCGGTATCGTTCGCAGTGGCAGTGGTAACCTGCACGCCGCTGGATCTAGAGATGGCGCTGTGTTGCCTACGGGTGGCACAATGAACTCGAGAGATCGAAGGGCGCCTGCTGGAGCTCCCGCGCCGGCCCAAGCCTCACGACCTGCCCAGGTCGTGCATGATGAGCGACGTCATGGCGCTAGTGGTTCAGGGCGTCCCCATGAAAAGGTTTCTGCGCATAGATCCCAAGATGCGCGGGACCAACATGCACACGGAGCTGCCGGCGGAGGTGGCGCACGGTCGCGTGACCGTGGTGGTGCTCCTTCTAACATGGTTAGGAGTCAGAGCACCTCACATACCTCGCACCTGTCGCCGCCACCTACGCCAGCAGAAGCCTTGGCACGTGCGCAGCTGCTCCTCGATTTTCCTCCTGCTCCGGAGAAGATGGAGGAGTGGCGAGCTACCATCCAGAGTCTTATCGGCTTCGCCAACAAAGATGGGCCGCAAGAGGCAGGGCCCTCGCAGCGGAGGCCCATCGATCCGGCGCGAGCCGATGTAGAGAAAACCGGAGGTGGTGCAACCACAGTGCACTCCCCTCCGCGGCACCAGCGGCGGCCGACAACCCAGCAAGTCGACCGCCATGAAGAACTTTCCACGGCGTCATCCGATCCACGGATGCGCCACGATCAGCGTCAAGTTCTCCAGGAACGAGGCAAGGAGGACGCTCGAACTACCATCGAGCAGCGACGGGAAGCGCGCTATCAGTCTGATAAGCGCGCGGGGCCGGCTGTCGACGAGCCTGCGCCAGGGGACGTAGGAGACTTGCCTTATGAGGTAGGGACTTCAGCGTTTACCCGTGAGCTGCGGCAAGTCCGGTGGCCCAATTCCCGAACCTTCAAGCCGGAGGTCCCAGAGAAGTATGACGGAAAGACCCATCCCTCGGAGTTCCTGAGCATCTACACCATTGCGGTGCAGGCTGCCGGGGGCCAAGATGACAAGATACTTGCCAACTACTTCCTGTTGGTGCTCAAGCCCAACGTCAGGTCATGGTTGATGCATCTGCCGGAGAATTCTATTTCTTCCTGGTCAGATTTGTGCCATCAGTTTGTTGGCGCCTTCGTTGGAGGCCACCAAGCTCCTGGCCAAGAGAGCGATTTGCACATCATCCCTCAGAAGGAGGGCGAGTCCCTGCGCAAGTTTATCCAGAGATTTAGCCGGGTGCAGTACAATATTCCTGACGTTCATCCTGCCGCTGTTGTTTGCGCATTCCATCAAAACATGCGTAACCATAAAATGCGGGAAGAGCTGGCAATGAACAAAGTCAGGAGTATCGCCGAGCTTTATGCTCTGGCCGACAAGTGCGCTCGAGCTGAAGAGGGGAGGAAACTTCCTGGTGAGGCTGTTGGCGCGGCGGGCGAGTCCGAAGATGAAGACGCCGCGGCCCCGTCAAGGAAAGGCCGGCGGCGAAACAGGAAGCGTGGAGGCAAGGCCGTGCTTGCTGTCGAGGAATCCGACAACCCCGGCACCGCCAAGAAGGCCAAGGTTGGTGACCCCGGCAAGGATCTTGCCGGGTGCCCTTCCTGTCAGGCCTTGGCGGCTGCCGACAAGTCGGAGAATTCCGGCAAGCAGTATTGCAAGATCCATCGCACCAAGGGCCACGATCTCCAGAACTGCCGGCAAGTCGAGCAACTTGCCGAGAAGCAGAGGGCCGAATACGAGAGGCGAGATAAGGAGAAGGCCCAAGATGCTGCTGAGGGGTCCGGCAAGAAGCGCGGTGGCGAAGGAGGTCGCCGCGGCAAAGCCAAGCAGCAGAAGGATCGGCCCGCTCGGGGCCGAGACAAAGAAGGAGATGATGATGAAGAAGACGATGAATCCAGTGAGCAAGAATTCTAGAAGGCTACGGAGGTCATGTGCATTGATGGGGGTGCCTCGCTGCATTCCTCCCACCGCCAACTCAAACAGTGGGTGCGGGAGGTCAATGCGGCGGAGCCATCCCCAGATGCATGTAGGCCCCTGAAGTGGTCCAGCACGCCTATCATCTTCGACGCCGAGGATCACCCTGATCGCACAACTGCGGTCGGGTGTTTGCCATTGTTGGTCTCCCTAACAATTCGCAACCTCAAGGTGACGAAGATGTTGGTTGACGGCGGGGCCGGCCTAAATTTAATCTCACCGGATGTGCTCAGAAGGCTTCAGATTCCCGACGAGGACCTCGAGGAAACGGGTACGTTTCAAGGGGTCAACCCGGTAAGAACCCAGCCTAAGGGCAAGATCACGCTGCCGGTAACATTTGGCAGCGAGTTTAACTTCAGGACCGAGAAGGTGGTGTTTGATGTCGCCAAGATCCCCATGTCATACAATGGGATCCTTGGTCGACCAGCGCTGGCTAAGTTTATGGCGGCATCACACTACGCGTACAACGTCTTGAAGATGCCTGGGCCGTTGAGCGTCATCACTATCCATTCTGATAAGAAGGATGCGCTCATCTGTGCCGATCAACTTTACCGGGAAGTAGTCGCAGCACCTGCCATCAAGGCATCTGCTCCTGCCGCCGGAACTTCCGGGGGGAAGAAGAAGACCGGCAGGAACCTTGGCGCGAACTCCGGCAAGCGTTCCTCCTCGGAGTGCTGGGCTTCCATCGAGGACGTACCAGAGAGTTCCACCGGCAAGAACAAGAAGTCCAAGGCTGCTCCGCCGGAAACCAAGAAGGTGCCTGCCAGGGAGGACGGAACGGGGGGAACTTTTACCATAAGTTCCACCCTAGATGACAAATAGGAAAGCGCGCTTGTTGCTTTCCTGCGGGCGAATGTTGACGTGTTTGCATGGCAACCGTCTGACATCCCCGGTGTTCCCAGGAAGGTAATTGAGCACCACCTTGCTGTCTGTCCTCATGCGTGGCCCATCAAGCAAAGGGTCAGGAAGCAGGCCTTGGAGTGGCAAGAATTCATTGCCGAAGAAATTAAGAAGCTGGAGGCGGCAGGACTGGTCAAAGGAGTGCTTCATCCAACCTGGTTGGCCAATCCGGTTGTAGTGCGGAAAGCGAATGGGAAATGGAGGCTTTGTATCGATTATACTGATATCAATAAAGCTTGTCCAAAAGATCCTTTTCCCTTGCCGCGCATCGACCATATTGTGGATGCCACCGCTGGTTGTGATCTCCTGTCCTTCCTTGATGCCTATTCAGGGTATCATCAGATTTTTATGGCAAAAGAAGATGAAGAGAAGACCGCCTTTATCACCCCATGTGGTACATATTGTTTTATACGAATGCCTTTCGTGTTGAAAAGTGCTGGTTCAACATTCGCCAGAGCAATCTAGATTGGTTTTGAGCCACAACTCCATAGAAATATGGAGGCGTATATGGACGATATAGTGGTCAAAACCAAAGACAAAGCAACGCTCATTCAAGATTTAGAAGAAACATTTGCAAACTTGCGCAAGATCAATTTGAAGCTCAATCCTGAGAAGTGCGTGTTCGGTGTTCCTTCCGGCAAGCTCCTCGGATTCTTTGTATCTTGCCGGGGAATCGAAGAGAACCCCGACAAGATCAAAGCTATTGAGCAAATTGAAGCGCCGAGGCGCGTCAACGATGTGCGTTGTCTTGCCGGCTGTGTTGCTGCTCTAAGCAGGTTTATTTCCAAATCTGCTGAGCGCGCCCTGCCCTTCTTCAAAATTTTGAAGAAGGTAGGTCCGATGAAATGGACTCCGGAGGCGGAGGCTGCGCTGCAAGATTTGAAGAAATACCTTTCTTCTCCGCTGACGCTAGTCGCGCCTAAACCACAAGAGCCGTTGCTGCTGTATCTGGCAGCAACAAATCAAGTGGTTAGCGCTGCGCTAGTGGCGCAGAGAGAAGCTGATGAGGAAGCAACGCCAGCGGCAGGACCGCCAAATGACGCGGCAAGATCTTCCCCGGCAAGGGTTGATCCCGGCAAGACAGGATCTGCGCAAACAGAAGAACCCGTGCAGAGGAAGAAGGTGGTGCAGCGCCCAGTTTATTTTGTCAGCTCTCTTTTACAAGGAGCTAGGTCAAGATATTCTGGTGTGCAGAAGTTGCTTTTCGGCCTCCTTATGGCCTCGAGGAAGCTGCGCCATTATTTTCAAGCACATGAGATCACCGTCGTCACTCGCTTTCCGTTGCAACGGATTTTGCAAAATCTGGAGGCAACCGGCAGGATCGTGGAGTGGGCATTGGAGTTGTCCAGCTTTGGCCTTAAGTTTGAAAGCACTTCAACGATTCAGAGCAAGGCCTTGGCGGAGTTCATTGCAGAATGGACCCCAACGCCAGACGAAGAAGTTCAAGAAACAACCCTCCCCGGCAAGGAAATCGATCAGCAATGGGTTATGTACTTTGACGGGGCTTTCTCGTTGCAAGGCGCCGGTGCTGGCGTGCTGCTTGTCGCACCCACCGGAGAGCACCTCAAGTACGTAGTTCAAATGCACTTTCCCCGGGAGAGTTCAACCAACAACACTGCAGAATACGAGGGTTTGCTTGCCGGTCTCAGGATTGCGGCAGACCTTGGTATCACGAAGCTCATCATCAAAGGCGATTCACAGCTTGTCGTCAGGCAAGTTAACAAGAGTTATCAAAGTCCATTGATGCAGGACTACGTAGATGAAGTGAGGATATTGGAAGAGCGCTTTGACGGTCTCCAAATGGAGCACGTTCCTTGTGCCGAGAACAATATTGCTGATGATCTATCAAAGCGTGCCGCCCTCAAGTTGCTTGTGGAACCAGGAACTTTTGTGCTCCAATTGAATCAACCATCCGTGGCGCCATCGATGCGGCAAGAGAAGAGAAGAAAGTTGAACTCTGGCCAGTACTTCCCGGCAGAGTTCCCCGGAGCCATCGGCAAGGAAGTTGCCAGGATCGACACGCCTGCCGGGGAACAACAGGCTCCGGCAGGGCCTTAGGCCCTTGCTGTCGTGACAAACGTTCCCCCGGCGGAGGAGATGCCTTTAGTCCTAGCCGTCGAGCCTCCGGCTCCAGCATGGGCGCAACACATTGTCCATTTCCTTTAGACAGGTGAACTCCCTGAGGAACAAGAAGAAGCGGAGAGAGTAGCCCGTCGGTCTATTATGTACAAGTTCGTCGATGACGTCCTGTACAGAAAGAGACCAAACGGTGTGAAATTGAAATGCATTCCTCGGGAGGATGGACTAGAGTTGTTGGCAGAGATACATGGGGGCATATGTGGTTCTCACATAGGGTCAAGAGCGCTTGCCGGGAAGGCATTCCGGCAAGGTTTCTTTTGGCCTACCGCCCTCCAAGATGCAACCGCACTAGTAACCAAGTGTGAAGTGTGCCAGTTTCATTCAAAGAAATTACATCAGCCAGCTCAAGCTCTTCAGACAATCCCTCTCTCCTGGCCATTTTCGGTCTGGGAGCTTGATATACTGGGCCCTTTCCCCCGTGCTACCGGGGGCTTTGAGTACTTGTACGTTGCTATCGACAAGTTCACAAAGTGGCCGGAGGTGGAAGCAGTGAGGAAGGTGACAGCGCAGTCAGCTGTCAAGTTCTTCAAGGGAATTGTTTGCCTTTTCGGTGTGCCCAACAGGATCATCACCGACAACGGCACGCAGTTCACAAGTCGCACCTTCATGCAGTACGTCCAAGACCTTGGCGGCAAGATTTGTTTTGCCTCTGTTGCTCACCCAAGAAGCAACGGCCAAGCGGAGAGGGCCAATGCTGAAGTGCTGCGCGGTCTCAGGACCAGAACCTTCGACAGGCTGAAAAAGTGCGGAAGACGCTGGATTGATGAGTTGCCGGCGGTTCTTTGGTCAATCAGAATGACACCAAATCGAGCCACCGGCCAGACACCCTTTGCTCTAGTCTACGGAGCGGAAGCAGTTCTCCCCACGGAACTCATATACGGATCTCCTCGAGTGCTCGCTTATGATGAGCTCGAGCAAGAGCAACTGCGGCAAGATGACGCTATGCTCCTTGAGGAGAATCGTCTTCAGGCTGCTGTGCGAGCTGCACGCTACCAGCAAGCTTTGCGCCGCTACCATAGCCGCAAAGTTCATGCCCGAAGCCTTGAGGAAGGCGACCTTGTTCTTCGATGGATTCAGTCCGCCAAAAATTCAAACAAGTTGACGCCAAAGTGGGAAGGCCCTTATCGGGTAGTACGAGTCACCAGGCCTGGCGCTGTCCGCCTGGAGACCGAAGATGGCATTCCAGTGAGTAATTCCTGGAATATCGAACATCTTCGCAAGTTCTACCCATAAGGCGCGGTTGCCGGTGGCTCCCGGCAACCACCTTTTTGTACAAGTCTTGCCGGCAAGGCATGTGATCCTTTGTACAAAGCCAGGCGCAGATCCTGAGCACAGATGAATAAATTTAAGTGTTGTACATTCCCTTATTGATTCCCATGTTCATATTTATATATATGCATGTTTATCTAAGATGTTGTATGACACCTGATCCCGGTAAGCTCTAACGAACCGCCAAGGTTTCATGCCTTTATTTTCTCTTCTTTCTTTTTATCAAAAGACAGAAGGATTCCTCGCGTGCACATTTGCCGGGGGGGGGGGGAAGGGAGATATGAATACCAATTGGTGACGTTCGGAATCGACGCTTGCCAGAGGAAGAACAAAGACAGGAAGCTAAGTCTTAAAAACTCAGAGCAAGTTTTTCTTTTATTACCAAGTTATTTCCTTGGACGATTCCGACCCTTGTATGGAAAATCTGCACGCGAAGGAACCCTTGTCGTAATCGGTTGCGCCCTTATTTTGTTTCGAGCCTGCTCAGCGATTTAAGTGGCTGCACTGAGAACACCAAGGAGTCTTGCCGGCCGCTACACCTCCAGCAGGCTGCTGAAGTCCCGCACCCAGCGCTCGCGGTAGGTTGCACGCCGGCAAGTTTTTCAATAAGCGTAGGATGAACTCCATACATAAAGGAATCAGACAAGGAAAGTAGCAAGCATAAGCCTAAACATAGTCAAATTGTATTACATCCATGAGTTGCCGCAATTCTAACTTGAGACTTAATTGTCTTTTACATGAGATGGCGACGGCAAGAAAAAGGGAGAAGCACTCAATCCCTGCGTTGGCCTTCGATCCTTCTGATGGAGTCCACCTTCTCAAGGATAGGCGCGATGCACTCTTCAAGCGCCTCAACATTTGCATCCTTTGGCAGATGGCCGAGCGCGTTGGAGAGGTCGATGCCGGGATTGCTGTGCACCACCTTGATGAGCACCTTGCGGAGGACGGCCCGACAAAGCCGGCGAGTCTCGTTCGCCAGTTGGGTCGCTCGGCTAGACTGGAGCACCCTCAACGCGTTGATGATGCTTTCAAAGAACATCGTCAACCTGGCACTTGGAGATATTCTTTCCTCGGAAGAATACTTGAAGTTCGACAAGCCCATGGTTGACAGTTCTGCGGTAAGCTTCTCCGCGGTGGCGATGAGACGGCCAGTCCAGATCTCCACTCCCTTCTCGTACTCGTTTTGGGCAGCGGCAGCGCTCTTGAGCAGGTTCCTCTCTCCTTGGAGATCCTTGAGTAGAGCCTTCTCATGGGCCTTGCCGGCCTCGAGAGACTTCTGCAGCGTGGTCAGCTTCAGCTCCAGAACCGCAATATTATCAGCCGCAGAGGAGAGCTGCTTGGTCTTGTCGGACAGGGCAACTTGCATCTCCACCAAGGAGTGGAGGGTATTTTCCCTGTCCCCCTTGAGCATCGAGAGCTCCTTGCCGTGCTCTTCGAGATCTGTCTCCAGCCTCTTCACTTTGTCGTTCAGCTTGTTCTTGGCGGCCTCTGCAGCTTCGGCAGCATCGACGGCCTCCTTGAGCTTGCCGGCGTGACTTGCAGTCAGAGCTTCGAGCGCCTCCTTATGTTTTCGCTCCAGCTCCTGGGTCTGCCGTGCGACAAGATTTTCAATATCCTCATCCTTGCTACGAAGCTTGGCGGCGAGCGCCTGCTCACGTGCGGTGAGATCTTCCTCATGAGCATCAAGAGCAATGCGGCGCCCCGTCAGGAGGGCATCTTCGACAGCAATTCTTTGAACAGCTTCATCATGCGCCTTCTCCATATCTGATTGCTTCAGGAGGATCTCATTCCACTGCTGGCTCACTTGTTCCCGGCCGGCAACCAACTCTTGGAGGGCCTCGGCGTGCCAGATCTGCATTTGTGCGACGCGCCTTTGGAAATCTGCTTCGGCCGCCTCAACAACTACCATTCTGGAGTCCGCTTTGTCTTTCCGGGCGCGATGGAGAGCCTGGAGTTTGCGGAAATTCTCGCCCATGGCCTGAAGGAGCTGATCCTCTTCAGATTTGCTGCTGCTAGTGCTAGGATCATCGACAACTTCAAGCCTGGCAGCAGCGATGATTTCTTCGAAAACTTCTCCTTCGGCTGGTGCCCCAGCGCTTGCCGTCCCCGGCAAGTTGATGAACAGGTTCTCGCCAACCTTGAGGTACTTGCTGGATGAGGGGCCTTCAGATGTTGATGGCTGGTCTTCAGTGGCCGCCTCACCAGTGACAGGGGGCTCTGTGGCCGGTGCAGCGCCTGGCACTCCTGTGGCAGGAATGCTATCAGTGCGGTCCTCAGCCTCCCTGTCGCCCCTTTCAGCAGGTTCTTCGGCAGTTTCCTCTTGTGCTGTCTTGGCGGCCTCCCCGTCAAGAGCACCACCAGCCTCGACAGTGTCATCCTTGGTGGCCTCGCTGGCAGCGATCCTGTCTGCTTCGGCGGCGGCATCCCTGGCGGTCTCCTTGATCACAACGTTGACGTCCAGGTGCTCCATCACAGGGAACTCTGAAGGGTGAAGGAGAAAAACAGAATAAGATCAAGGTTGAAGTTTGAAGTGACCGAAGACAGAGAGATAAGAGAAAAAGAATAACAAGCACTCTGAGGCAATCAGGTACCTGCGTCGGGCTGTCGGGAGGTGGCTTCACCCCTCCCGGCAACTCCGGTTGCCGGGGGCATGTCGCCGGAGTCCGCACTTGCCGGCTCCTCCTCAGTTAGGATGGGCTCGTCGGCAGGATCTCTTGCCGGGGACGTGCTTGTGGGCGGAGCGGTCGATGAAGGAGGCACAATGGGGATGTCTTCTCCTTGTTGCCGTTCTTCTCCTACGAACCCAAAGATATTAGTAGGCAAGAATGAAAACCTCGGCACCCGCCAGCGGAAAAAGAACAATGAACTTACGCTGGGGGCTGTGCTGGGGGCTACGCTGGGGGCTGCGTTGAGGACTAGACTCCGGGCTCACAATGACTGTTTCTGGCACGCTAGTGGAGCCTGCCGGGGGCTCGTCGCCCGTAGAAGTCCTTGACCTCTTCGCCTTCCTCTCCAGCAAGGTTTCTGTGTCACTGTAGAGACAATACAAGCAAGTCAGTAAGATTGATGCAAGATTGGAAAGTAAAAGCTGTGGCAAAGTACTTACTCTTCTTCCTCCCGCTCCGGACTAAAGCCGGAGATGTCAAAGTCGACCTCCGTTGCGGTGTTTGAGTGGGGAGGCGGAGGAGGAGTCCTAGGCCGTTTGGCTGTGGCAGCCGCCGGGGCAGCTTCCGGTGCGGTGGTACGAGACCCTCCTGCCGCCCCGGTAGTGGCCGCTGGTGTGGGTCTCGCGCGCCGTGCAGGCTGTTGACGAGCCCCCTGCCGCGGTCCAGTCTTGCCGGCCACTTTCTTGCCGGGGGCTTCGCCGCTCGAGGAGGGCTGGCTTGCCGGGATGCCAGATGCAGCCTTCCAAAGAACACGCTTCGTCTTCTTCTTCGGGGGTGAGGGCTCTTCTCGCATCTCTTCTTCTTCGACTGAGTCCTCGCCGGACGAGCTTTCAGCGGCTGCGCTGCTCTCCTCCCCGGCAACCTCGCCCTCCCCGGCAGGCTTCACCTCCACTACCACCTCTGCGTCGCTAGCTTCCCACTCTGTGAAGCCGACGCTGCTGGCCTCTGCGGCAAGATTTGCCTCTTCCACCCTAGTAGCAATGTAAGCTACTTCTTGGTCGGTGGTGGCTCGGATGAAATCTGACTCTTTCCGGACAGGCCTCTCCATCAAGCTGTCAAAGAACTTCTGCGCTTCCTCCTTGCTTGGCTCGGCCCATGTCGGGTCAAGGCCGTGGGCGTTGAACATCGGCAGGAAGGCAATGATTGACCCCAAGGCAGAGTTGTTGCACAAGGGGACAATCCTTGCCGGCAGCCGGTGCTTGTCTTCGCGCTGGAATAACTTCTAACGGAGAGCACCAAGCTACATAGTGGTCAGATTGTTGTTCAGCCCAGGGCGCAACCTCATGATATCTGCCGCGTTCTTGTATTCCCAGGCTGGCCTTCCCCTGTTCTGCAGAGGGGCGATGCGGCGGCGGAGAAAGTCGAAGCCGATCATCTCCATCGTCAGTCCGGCAGCCTTCAGGCGGAGGATCCTGGTGGTGGCGATTGTGAGCCTCTCATCTTCCGCAGCGAGATCGCTCCAATCCTTGCCGCGGATCACCTTCTGTTGCCGGGGATGACAAAAAGGATGGGGATCTGCTTCCTGGATCCAGCACCATTCGGCCCGCCACTTGTCCCACTTTTCGCGGTAAACTCCCTCTGGGTATATTTCTTTATTCCAAGCCCTTGGAATCCAGGCAATAGAGCCAGAGAGAGCCTCTCCTTTTTGGATACGAGGGAAGAAATAATGGCGAAAAAGAGCAGAATTGGGGATCACGCCACCAAAATTCTCACAGAGATGGGCAAAGATAGACATGCAAAGTACTGCATTCGGCGTGAAATCAAGAAGGCGGAAGCCGTATGTGTACATGATGTCATTGAAGAAGTCGGAAAAGGGGGGACAGAGCCCGCAATAGAAATATGCAGTGAAGAAAGGGTATCTGTCCGATCCACCTTTGGAGCAAGCACCTGGGATTACGCGTGTGGCGGGGTGAGCTTGCGTTCCCTTCGCCCACATGCATTGGTATCGCCCCTTCAGAGCTTCAGCATCGAGCGTCGGAGGGAAGACGACGAGCCTCTTTCGCATCTTCGCCAGTTCGCTCTCTGGAACTTCGGCTTTCGCCTCCTTGCCCTTGCCTTTGCTGGCCTTGGGCGGCATGGCGACTATGAGGACGGAAGCTGGGGGCGGAGCGAGCGCGGGAGCAGCGGGCGAAAGAGGAAAAGGTTTCGCTCTGAGCTCGAGAGGAGGAAGACGATGGCGATAGCCAGATTGAGAAGAAGAGGGGGGTAAATAGGTTTGTGCCTCTGCGACTTCTCCTTTTTATGGGGAAGGAGCGGGGCCGCCTTTTTTATTCCCCAATGTGAATGCGCCTCTATAGGCGCGAGACAATTGCAGCCTTTTTGGCACGCTTCCCACGTCGCGCGCTCCATGCGCGTAGTGGGGGGCACAGTAAAACGACATATTTACGAGCAGTTAATCCCCTGCCACGCGTGCCCGTGCACTGTTTGGGCCTAGCCCAACAACGCCTCGCACTCGTGTATGGCCTAGGCCCGGGGGCTCCTGTCGGTGTACTAAGTATTGGGCCACTAGTACCCCGTACTTGTGCACGGGCAGTTGTAGCCATCCTCGCGGCAAGGCTTGCCGGGAACAGCTCGAGGTCGATTCAAGCCATCAAGGAAATCATCAAGTCAGAGATCTGAGGATCAGCAGATAAGCAAAGCTGGAATTCGAAGGCCAGTTTCCCCAGCAAGATCCTTGCCGGGATGGCCTGTGGAGCCCGGCAAGGCTCGGCGCCCAGCAAGGCTTGGCGCCCGGCAAGGTTTGGTGCCCGGCAATGATCGGCGCCTGGCGAGATTCCGCCACTGTGCCACCGCTTCGGCACAGTAACAAGTCTGACATTCTGGGTCCTTCTCTGGATGCGTGGCAACGCGCCAGTGGAGGAGAGCTTAAGCGGTGCTGATGGGATGGCTCCTTTTTCCATCCCCAAGAAAGTGAGGACACCTAAACGGACACCTCACGGTGCATTAAATGCGCTTGTCCTAATCCGTCAGGGGTTAGGTATGATACCCTATAGGTACTTTACACCTCAATGTATGTACATTCTGCCACTGTGGAGACCCCTTTGAGCATATAAAAGGAGGCCCAAGGCAACTGCTACAGGGGGGGAGAACTTCTGGCCCATTCTGCATGCGTAGCTGCTCTTTGAACGTACTGTTCATTGCGAGCGCTCCTGAAGGCTGGGCTCAAGAACATCAATAAGAACACAAAGCAGGAGTAGGGTTTTACGCTGATCAGCGGCCCGAACCTGGGTAAAAACTTCCCGCGTCGATCACTGGTTCTGCTCTTTGCGTATACCTCTCCCCCCGACGAATCGTAAAGGGGTCTCTCGGGATCCCATAGGTGTCGTACCCCGACATCTGACCTCCCTCTCTCTCCTGCCTTCTTCTCCTTTCTCCCTTCAGCGCCCGATGGAGGGAGGGCAGGGGCACACACCGGCGAGGGCCCCGTCGCCTCTGGCCAGCTCCGGCTATGGCGAGGGCTCCGGCGGGACCAGGGAACGATGCCGCACGCGCCTGGCTAGGAGATGAGCGCCGAAGAGGCCAGGTCGACGGCGACATGGGGGTCCGTGGACGCGTACAGAGGCGAACTCCGGCGAGGGCTCGCCGGCGCTACAGGGGACCTCTGGACGGGCTCCGGCTACTGGCGTGCTCGGGAAGGCGACGCGCACCCGTCCAGATGGAGCACGGACGCCGGGGAGGGCCGTAGCCGCGGCTGCTCGCGGTGGCCAAAAGCACGGGCGGCGACCTAACTAGAGGTCATGCCCACGGGCACTCCAGTGAGGAAAAGAAGAGTGGGAGGGGGTCGCCGGACTTGGTGGGTTCTCTGGTGGTGGAAAGGAGAAGGAATGGGGCTCGGAGCAGCTTGAATTGGAGCGAAGCTCCGCGGCGGCCATGGCGATGGTGGTGGCCAAATAGAGGCGCTGGGGGTCGGAGGAGAGGTCGGGGAGGGTCGGTGGAGTGAGGTGGAGTGGTTGGCCAGGACGAAGGGTGCTCGGGGGCCTTATATAGCCGCGGCAAGCGAGTGGATAGGGACGGCCGTGGCGACGACCTTATCGGCATACTGGAGCGTGGAGAGGACATGGCTGGCGTTTTGCGACGTCGAGGAGCTTCGCGGGGGAGCGGAGAGGGTTCAGGCATAGTCGGGAAGGCTCGAGGGAGAGGAAAACGACGATGGTGTCACGTGCGCTCACGGGCAGAACAGCGACGGCGATCGCCGTGGCATGAGGAAGAAGAAATTGGAGGGGGAGAGGCTTCCAGGATATGGGAGACGACGAAAAGAACCTCCTGGACATGGAGAGGTGGCAAGGGAGCGAAGGAACGGACGGAACCGAGCGGTTAAATCACCAGAGCGCGCTGGCTGGCATGCCAAACGCATGGTCACCGCGTGCACTGGCGCACGTGGTGCATCCTGGTGTGTCAAGTCATGTCCAGAGTGTTGTCCTTCCAAGGCACAATCTCAGGGAGGTGATGGATCGATGATAGGAACTGTGGTTAGATGGGAGTGTTCATCTGAAGTTTACTGCATCCAACTGTTGCCTGAAACTATGATCAACAGGAAAGGGATAAGAGCCAAGTGTGATGTCTGGGAGGTCTAGGGTAGGAAGGACTACAATCCTGTGAAATTTGGAGGGAAATGGATCGAGATTTGATATGGTTGCTTTGCAACTGACCAATCTGGTCCAGAAACTCAATCTTGATGTGCCACTAACATGGAGTAGCCAATTGAGCTGAAATTTGGTATAGAATGATGATTTGGTCATATGAGAGTGCCATAAAAATTTCATGCCATTTGGACAAGCCAAAATGGTACTTCCTTCACAAGGAACCTCTCTGACCAGAATCTTAGGAAAATTCTAGGGAATTATTGGGATGATCAAATGAGCCCAAATTTTGTGGAGATAAGTTATATGGGTAGGAGAATGCTCTGGTAATTGTTTAGCAATTATGGAGCAATATAAAATATAGTTGCTTCACAATGTGAAAATCTGACCAGAAACCAAGATTTGATGCTATGCTCACATAGATAATTGGATAGGGTTTAAACTTGGTGGAGAGACATGATTTGAGCATATGGAGATGCTTGCAAAATTTTAACTTATTTGGATACTCCTAGATAGCACTTGCTTCACAAAGATTCTAGTTGCCCAGAAACTTTGGAAATTAGCCAAGAGAGATTTAATATCCAAATAAAGTTGAATTTTGGCATGTGGCAATGATATGTATAGGAAAGAGTGTAAAAAAAGTTTGAGGCAAGCAAGCAAATATAAATGGTACTTGCTTCACAACTTGGCAGCTAGGGCAGAATCAGAAAAGGAATATTTGGGAAATATTTTTGAACATGTCAAGGAAGGGTTTGACATATTTGTGGAATATCTGACCCAAACAATTTATGAGAATTATTTGGGAATTTTGGGAATGATGGAAATGTGGGTTGCTTCACAACCCAGGACAAACATGGTTATTCCTTTAATAGAAAAAAGGAATATTCCCAAGAAAAAGAATATTGAGATTGGTCCAAGATGGAAATGACATGGTCTTGGGATGGTTTTGAGGTTAGCAAGCCACTCAGGAAGAGGAATCAAGGGTGATCTCTCTAGGTTGCAAAACTACTAAGCCACAGAAAAGCGAATCCGGACCAAATCAAAAGAAAAAGAAAATGGGCAAAATCCAGGGTGTTACACGACGGGTGGGGCAGGCACTGCAGACGGTGCCATCAACACCTCGACCACCGTCGAAGTAGGGACCGGTGCTGTAGGGGCGGCCCAGCTCCCTCAACCTTCTTGTGAGCATGCACATGTTGGCGCAGGCCAAGGAGACGCCCAGCTTCCACCTCCTCGCCGCACCAGCGAGCGCGACTAGCGCGGCGTCGACGCCCGCTCCGGTGCTTGCGAAGATCCACTAGCTGCACTGCCCGAAGGGTCGGCCACAGGACACACGCTCCATCCCATGCAGGGCAAGCATGACAAGACCCCGAGGAGCACTGTCGATCTTCCGCAACCGCGTCCGCATGGGAAGGGCCCAACTGATCAAGATGTTGGCCATCAAGAATAGCTTCGGCCACGCCAAACCGCTATGGTGATTGGATAGAGGCGATAGGGGCACGACAATGTTCCTTTTGGTTCGTCCAGGAGTCGGGTGGTGTTGCGTTCCGCTTCTCACGCCATGCCAGAGACGATGGACGAAGCAATGGTGAGAGCTCAGCTGTTGCTGAACTTTCCCCCAGCAGCAGACAAGATGGATGAATGGAGAGCTACCATTCAGAGCCTCATTGGTTTTGCTGAAGCCAACACATTGCGGTGCACGGAGCCTTCATGACGCCCGCAAGCGACACCGGCAGCACCCGTTGGTGGCCAAGTTGAGAGAACTACACTTATGGTGTAGTCCCCTCTGCGGCAGCCCACACAAGGGCAACCACGGCGGGCTCAGCAAGCCCAAGACGTCGATGAGCCTGATGAAGCGTCAATGGCTTCATCCGACCCATGACTCCAGCAGGATCAACGTCAAGTGTTGAGAGACAGGAGGAAGGAAGACGCCCGCATCACCAATGAGCGACGTCGCTGGATGCGCCGTCAGTCAGACAGGTGCAATGGACCCAACGTTGACGAACCCACGCCCAGTGCTGGCAGGTACTTTCCTAATGAGGTGGGATGCCCTGCCTTCACTCGCGAGCTGTGACAAGTCCATTGGCTGTCCTCCCGCACCTTCAAGCCTGACTTGCCGGAGAAATATGATGGAAAAGTGAACCTGACAGAGTTTTTGGGCATCTATACAATTGCCATTCAAGCCGCCGGGGGAAGAGATGAGAAAGTGCTCGCCAACTACTTCCCACCTCAAGCCTAATGTGATGTCTTGGCTGATGCACTTGCCGGAAGATTCTATTTCTTCATGGGTAGACCTGTGCAATGAGTTCGTTGGCGCTTTTACTGGCGGTCATCAAGAACCAGGACAGTCCTGTGACGTACAGGCCCTCCCGCAGAAAGAAGGGGAAAGCTTGCGCAAATACCTATAGAGATTCAGTCGAGTGCACTGCAACATCCCTCAGATACACCCGACAACTGTGATTGCCGCATTCCACACGAATGTGCGCAATCGAAGTATGCGTGCTACGATGAATGTTCGCCTACCAAATACCATCAATGAACTATACATGTTGGCGGACAAGTGTGCTCGGGTTGAAGAGGGCAGAAGACTTCCAAGAGAGAAGATTGGCGTCGAAGTCGATTCAGAAGACGACGACGACACCGCCACTCCTGGGAAGAGAAACAAGAAACGCAAGAAGAAGTGTAAAGGAAAAGTAGTGATGGCCATTGAGAGCTCCGGTGATCTTAGCGCCGACAAGAAAGCAAAGACTGAGACACCCGACAAGGAAGCCACTACTTGCGCTGATTGCCGGGCAGCGGCGGCTGAGAAAACCAGCAAGTCCGATGGGCCATACTGCAAGATCCATAGAACCAAGGGCCATGATCTCCAAGATTGCAAGCAAGTTGAACAACTAGTCGAGAAGCAGAAGGCTGAGTATGAAAGGCATGATAAGGAGAGAGGCCAGAATGGCGCTGGCGGGAAGGGCCGCGGTGGCCGCAATGGCCATCGCGTCAAGGTTGATCAGCAGAAGGAAAAACCAGCCAGGGGCCGTGAGAAAAAGGAAAATGAAGATGGCAGTGATGAAGAGGATGATGAAACCAGCGAGCAGGAATTCTAGAAGGCTACCGAGGCGATGTGTGGTGCGTATTTGCACTCCTCTCACCGCCAACTCAAGTAGTGGGCACGTGAAGTCAATGCGGCAGAGCCAGTAGCAAGCGTGCAAGAACCACTTAAATGGTCCTGCACGCCCATCATCTTTGACGTTGAGGATCATCTAGATTGCACTTCTGCGGTAGGGTGTTTGTCGTTGTTTGTTTCACCAACAATCCATAACCTCAAAGTCACAAAGATGTTGGTTGATGGCGGAGCAGGGTTGAATTTAATTTCCCCTGACGTGCTTAAGAAACTTCAAATTCCTAATGGAGGCCTGAAGAAGACTGGCACTTTCCAAGGGATCAACCAAGGAAGGAGCCAGCCAAGGGGAAAAATTACGTTGCCAATAACGTTTGGCAGGGAAATAAATTTCAGAACTAAGAAGGTTGTGTTTGATGTCATTGAGCTTCCCCTGCCATTCAACGGAATCCTTGGTTGCCCAACTTTGGCTAAGTTCATGGTGGCATCCCATTATGCATATAACACCTTAAAGATGCCAGGCCCAATGGGAGTCATCTCCATTCCGTCAGACAAGAGAGATGTGGTCATATGCATCGACAAGATGTATAGAGATGTGGTAGCAGCAGAGGCCGTCAAGACCTCAGCTCCCGCCAAGAAGGAAAAGAAAGTTAAGAAAAATGACAGGGACCCCGGGAAGCGCACCTCTTCAGAGTGCAGTGCGCCCGGCAGCGACTTGCCGTAAAGTTCGGCCAGCAAGAGATCCAAGGCTGCTCCCCCTGCAACAAAGAAGGTTCCGACAAGGCAAGATGGCGCAGATGGTACTGTCACCATTAGTGCCACCCTTATTGACAAATAAGAAAGCGCGCTCATTACCTTCCTGTGAGCGAATGTCGATGTGTTTACATGGCAACCATCTGACATCCCCGGTGTTCCCAGGGAGGTAATCGAGCACCACCTTGCTGTCTGTCCTCATGCCCGCACTACTGCGGGATGCTGCTAACGCGACACTATGATCAGAGACCCTTCGACGAAACTGTGTGCAATGCATTAATCGCAAACGGTGATGTAAAAAAACCATCAAAAAAGATGCAAAACGTTTGCGATGAAGGATTCATCAAACACGGTTCAGATTTTAGTTGCGGGTGCGATGCGGGGCATACGGTTTAGTTCAATTAACTGTTTGCGATGAGGAAGAAGAACAAAAACGGGCAGCCAGATGAAGGCGTGTGTGATGTACGGCATACAGTTCACTCAGATTAACTGTTTGTGATGAGGCGGAACAACAGAAACAGGCAGCCAGATGAAGGTGTGTGCGATTGAGGGCATACGCTTCAGAAGGATTAACTACTTGCGATTAGGCAACACAACAGAAATGGCCAGCCGGATCAAACTGTCTGCGATTGACGGCATACACTTCACACGAATGAACTGTTTGCGATTAGCCACAGCAAATAGAAACAGTTAGACAGATCAACGTGTGTGCGCTAGATGGGCACACATTCTAATTAAAAGAAGCGTGCGCGATGGTAATAACGAGCGCGCACGGTTGTTGGAACAAGACGTGTACTGACATTGCCTATTGCGGTGCACCCTATGTTGCAAACGCCACGTACGCGGCCGAGAAAGCGTGCCCATGTTACACCGTCCGAGAATAGTGCCGCACTTAGAAATTATAGAACCGTCAATAAGTTTTGAGCCTGCGTCCCGTCACATTCCAAATTACTACCACGCTATATTTAATTGCAAACCTGTTCACACCGATCAAAACCTAAACGGTTTCCCACTTAGGAGCGTATTAGTACTTGGTTATAAATACTACTACTCCAAGATGACTGCACATTCCTCCTCAACTCCTCATTCAGAAAACAAACAAGTCATTCATCATCGTTCCCTTGCGTCTGCCATAGCCAGCATGAGTTCTGGGTCGAGAGATTACCACCAGGGAGAGGCAAGCATGGAAGCGAAAACATGAGAGATGTCATGCCTCACCGCGAAAGCAGCCGACATGTCCCGCCGCGCAGCCATAGCAGCACAGAGGTCCCGCCGCGCCACCGAAGCAGCACGAAGGTCCCGCCGCACTGTCGATGCAGTAGACTGGTCCAACAGCGCCGCGGAAGCAGCAGAGATGTCCTGCCGCACCGCGAATGCAGCAGAGATGTCCTCCCGCACCGCGGCGAACTGGGAAAATGTGTGGCGGGCAGGCGAGGACTCTTACAGGCGCATTAATGCGATCGTCCATAGCCAGATGGATCAGATCTCTGGCTGGGTGAGGTTACAGGACGACATGAAAGCCTCATTTGAATAGGCTACCGGCGTCATCCGGCAACTAAGTGAGGGCAATGCGAAGCTCCGGGCCGAGCGCGACCTGCTGAGGGCGAAGATCGTCAGAAGTGCGGAGCAGCAGGAGGAGACCACTGCCTTGTTGAAGAGGACCGGCGTCATCGTCAAGAAACTTATGGACGAGAAGACATGCTCCGCATCGAGCGCCAAAGGCTGGTGGAGGAATCCATGGATGCTCTCAAGCAGCGTCTTGAGGACACGAAAGAGCTCATCGTCGCTCGCCACGGAGACTAGTTCCTGCGGCCTACAGCAATGTGTCAAGAAAGTAGATATTAGCGAGCCAAATCATTGTCTTCCTTCTTCTTTTGCCCTTGTGTATTTTGGGCATTGCCGCATGTGGCTTTTTGAATTATCTTCCTAAATATGTAAGACAATTATTATCCACTGTCATCGTCCTTATATTCATCAGTCTTGCTATAAGTCGCAGTCGATGCTATATAGGTCCGTCGTATCTTACATCAAGATCCGTGCAAAACTTTCTTTTCAGATTTTCTTTTTTCTCTCTTAAATCTCAGTCGAGTGAGACATAGCCATGCCATGAAACAGGGGCTCGGGCGCCATTAATGGAGACGTTGGGAGGGAGGTGGGCGGCGGATAGAGGTCAAAGGGCTCTCCTCCTGATGAGCACGCGCAGGGGTCTGATGGCACGCCTCCCGTACTCAAATAGCTACCCCTCACGGCACCTCCTAGCCAATAAAAAAAAGGGGACGCGTGGCAGCACATAAATGGTAGGTAGAACGCCCACGGTTTCAATAATACTTGTGTTTCCGACTTGTAACTTGACAGCAATTGTTCCAAAATGACTTTGTTGATTGTTAATGTGTGCGCCTTCGCAAATCGGACAAAAAAATTTACCACAGCATGTTGGTGCCATGTCAAGACACCATGCCAAGTTTCATGATTTTCAGGCGAGTTTTGGATTTACGGGAATTTTAAAACCAAGTTTCTCGATGTTTCCGGCCAAGCCAAGACGCCCAGATGTTTGAATTCCATTCCCACTTCTTCCATGGGACCTAGAAGTTCGCCCAAGTACACATAAATGATTTTCCAACTAACTTTTGCACACTGGAGCATGCGCTTGTACTTCAAATTTGAATTATGTGCATTAAATGCCTGGAAAATCAATTAATGTATAAAAAGGCCAAACGAACCCAGAATAATTCCAAAATTTAGCACAAAACTCCTATTTGGTCTAAGCTGCCTGTGTAAAAAAATCAAGGCGAGAGAAGGCAGTGCATGTCGTTTCTCACACGGAGGTGACACGTTCCCTCTCGGAACCACGAGCCTTCTTGAGAGAAGCTCCGGTTTGCAAGAAGCTTATACCAAAGCTTGTCCCAATTCGGCCAAAAAATTACCACAGCATGTTGGTGCCATGTCATGACACCATGCCAAGTTTCATGATTTTCAGGCGTGTTTTGGATTTACAGGAATTAAAAAAACCAAGTTTCTCAATATTTCCAGCCGAGCCACGACGCCCAGATGTTTGAATTCCATTCCCATTTCTTGCATGGGACCTACAAATTCACCCAAGGACACACATGTGATTTTTCAACCAACTTTGGTGCACTGGAGCATGTGCTTGTAGTTCAAATTTGAATTATGCACATTAAATGCCCATAAATTCAATTAATGTATAAAAAAGGCCAAACGAACCTGGAATAATTCCAAAATTTAGCACAAAACTCCTATTTGGTCTAAGCTACCTGTGTAAAAAAATTAAGGTAGGAGAAGGTAGTGTAAGTCGTTTCGCACACGGAGGTGACACGTTCCCTCTCGGAACCAGGAGCCTTCTTGAGAGAAGCTCCGGTTTGCAAAAAGCTTATACCAAAGCTTGTCCCAATTCGGCCAAAAAATTTACCACAGCGTGTTGGTGCCATGTCATGACACCATGCCAAGTTTCATGATTTTCAGGCGTGTTTTGGATTTACATGAATTAAAAAACCAAGTTTCTCAATATTTTCAGCCGAGCCACGATGCCCAGATGTTTGAATTTCATTCCCATTTCTTGCATGGGACCTAGAAATTCACCCAAGGACACACATGTGATTTTTCAACCAACTTTGGTGCACTGGAGCATGTGCTTGTAGTTCAAATTTGAATTATGCACATTAAATGACCAGAAATTCAATTAATGTATAAAAAGTCCAAACGAACCCGGAATAATTCCAAATTTTAACACGACACTCATATAGTTCTATGTTGCCTCTGTAAAAAATCAAGGGGGGAGGCAGCGTATATCGTTTCGCACACAGAGGTGACACGTCCCCCCTCGGGAACCACGAGTCTTCTCGAGAGAAGCTCCGGTTTGCAAGAAGCTTATACCAAAACTTGTCCAAATGCGGCCAATTTTTTTACCACAGCATGTTGGTGCCATGAAATGACACCATGCCAAGTTTCATGATTTTTAGGCGAGTTTTGAATTTACAGGAATTAAAAAACCAAGTTTCTCAATGTTCCCAGCCGAGCCACGACACCCAGATGTTTGAATTTCATTCCCATTTCTTGCATGGGACCTATAAATTCACCCAAAGACACACATGTGATTTTTCAACAAACTTTGGTGCACTGGAGCATGTGCTTGTAGTTCAAATTTGAGTTATGCACATTAAATGCCTAGAAACTCAATTAATGCATAAAAATGCCAAACGAACCCGGAATAATTCCAAATTTAAACACGACACTCAAGTAGTTGCATGTTCACTGTACATAAATGTTCAAGCAATTCAAACACCATCCTTTCCCTCCGTAACACCATTTTGTCTTTCAAAACATAATGAAAAAATCAGGTATACCACAAACAGTTTACTAGCAAGAATCGTGTGGGATGCAATATAAAATATCTTGGCGCACCGTCTTGTATGGCTTACGCATGAAGCTTCGTCGTCTACAGTCCACCGCCTGCGCTTGAACCACACTTGCGCGCCAGTTTCTCGTGGCACCGAGCAAAATTTTTCTGCCACCGCGGAAATATCTATCTCCCCGTTCCCTCCCTCCCACCAAAAGCAACATTTCCACTGTTCCTCCTTGCTTTCCAAGTTCAAACCTTCACTGCTGTTTACTGGCAACTCAGCCTCCTCGCCGACGACCCTTCTTCTTGCAGTGCTGCCTCCTCGCCGACGACCCTTCTTCTTGCAGTGCCGCCTCCTCGCCGGCGACCCTTCTTCTTGCTACGTGGCCTCCTCGCCGCCGACCCTTCTTCTTGCTGCGCGGCCTCCTCGATATGGTCAGGTAATCCACACCCCACCCCACCCATACCATCCTCCTCCTTCCCCGTCACACATGCCCCGGCCGACGGCGCGACACCTTCTGTCAAAATCACTGGCCCCGTCCTCCAATTAAGCGCCACCCACAACCATTTTGCACGCAGTATAATGTGGAGCTCGGTAGCATCTAGCAGCGGAGAAGCAAATCGCAGCCGCACACACGCACGAGGTCGCTATGGCTGCCATGCGTGCCGACCGCCAGATCTTGGAGGAGCACCTCGTCTTCGAGGCCACCGTCGACACCGCCACGCGGTTGTCTACTTTAAAATACAGCTCGTGCTATTTTCTCGAGGCCACCGCCAGTGCCTTTTAATGATTTGCCCTCTATAATGTTAATATGCAATTTGATGTTCAGTTAACAGTTTGGTCATCTGAAATGTAATGTCCAGTTAACAGTTTGGTCCAACAATTGCTACATTTCATAGTACTGTTCTCAAGCAATCTTTGTTTTGTTAACTGTCTTATCTTCTAGTACATGTTTCTATTCTGGAATGTCGTTTTCAGTTAACTATTTTGGTTCATTTGGTCTGCTGTCCATTTAACTATTTGGTTCAATTTTGCAATTTGATTTTCATTTGCTGTGGGTACAATTTTGTATTGTTATGCATGCGAGAAATAAATCGAATTTGGCTGTACTCAATACATATTCTACTGATAGTATGGCAACTCTTAGTTAACCTGATCAAGATCTTCCTTGTGTGTGTTGCAGGGAAACAATGGGAGACAGGGAAATAATGGGAGACACTGTGGTTTACCATCGAGGTTTGCTCATGCATGGTCCTTTCGCTAATAGCACATTATTGTGCTGTTGCAGGAATCATTCTAATATTTAGGTTTCTTACAATTTGGTCTTGCACATGTAGGTCCTGCTGTCAAAGGCTTAGACCCACTGTTAGACCCATTTTGCATATGGGGAATGAGATGTCCATGAATATCAGTCATGTCAAGAAACTCAGAAAGATTGTTAGGATGAAGAAACTTGCGATGAATAATAGCAAGATCTTTGTTTGCACAATGAAGAAGACATCAGTCAACTATAGGATGGTACTAACTCTTTTACCTTGTGTTTTACCCCTTGTGTCATTTCAAAATTTATAACAGCGATTTATGCATATCTTTGTTTTCAGTACTTTTCAAAGCAGTTCACCGATGATTACCTCTCAAACCACCTGCATGGTCAAGAGGCGAGGAAGGTATTCATTCAACACCCACGGTACAGTATTGAAGTCTTCCTGAAAAGGATGAAGGTTGGGCGGGCAATTATCCATAGCCACTGGCCTAAAGTTGCAAGGACATTCAACATCACTGAAGGCTCAATATTTGCCTTTCACTTCTGCAGTTTCCCAGATGAGATTCATCTGTCTATTTACCGTGTATGATGCTACTTTCCAAAGGTTTTTGATGTTGCATGTGAAACTTAGTGCTGTTGTGTAATGGCGTAACTGAGTACTGAAGCTATCTAATGTAATTCGATTATGAAATCCTGGTTGCCGTTACACGTATATGATATATCTGGTGTGTTTTATAAGAAATGTTAATTTGATTACCACATGGATTATCAATAATAGGCTAATTACCCTGCTTATTGGGGTTTTCTATTGCAGACGGTTACTCAGACAACACCATGGGCGATGAACTCAAACAACCCACACGGTTCCTAGAAAGTAGGCGTGTTCGATCAACTAACAATCACACACGGCATCCGGGAGAGAACTGTTTGCGTTAGGCCACCTTGCACAAATGTTTCCACACAAAAAATGTGTGTGATATACATGCGAACGGAAATGTTTTTCTGGGATTCACCATGTGGGATGTACATAAGAACGGAAACGATTGGGTTTCGATGCCTCGCCCGATTGCACACGAGCTCATTTTACCCCAGCCTGTGTGCCAGGAGGGCCTATCCCCGACGGTTTCTGGGTCGTGTGGGAAGGACCCCCCTATCGCAGTCACTCACTTGGCGACGGTTCGAAACACCATCGCGGAAAGGGGTTAAAAACTGTTTGTATAGCACGTCTTTGCACCAGTGCTGTCCCGTCAAGCAAAAAGTCAGAAAGCAGGCCTTGGAGGGACAACATTTCATTACCAAAGAAATCAAGAACCTTGAAGCAGCGGGCTTGGTCAGAGGAGTGTTGCACCAAACTTGGTTAGCAAATCCAGTGGTGGTACGCAAGGCAAACGGGAAATGGAGTCTTTGTATTGACTTCACTGACTTAAACAAAGCATGTCCAAAGGATCCCTTTCCCTTGCCGCGCATCGACCAAATTGTTGACTCCACTTCAGGGTGTGATTTGCTCTCCTTTCTGGATGCATACTCCGGATACCATTAGATCTTTATGGCCAAGGAAGATGAAGAGAAGATCGCGTTTATTACCCCATGTGGCACATACTGCTTTGTACGTATGCCTTTCGGGCTAAAAAGTGCCTGTTCTACATTTGCTAGGGCTGTGCAGATTAGTTTCGAGCCCTAGCTACACAGAAACATAGAAGCCTACATGGATGACATAGTGGTCAAGACCACAGATAAGTCTACACTAGTCCGGGATCTCGAAGAAACCTTTGCAAACTTGCAAAAAATTAACTTGAAGATCAACCCAGAGAAATGTGTGTTTGGCGTTCCGTCCGGCAAGCTTCTTGGTTTCTTTGTGTCTCAATGAGGGATAGAAGCCAACCTCGACAAGATCAAAGCAATAGAGCAGATCCGAGCCTGTAAAACCGTCAAGGATGTGAGGCGTCTGGCTGGCTGTGCTGCCGCGCTAAGCAGATTCATTTCAAAATCTGCTGAGCATGCCCTGTCGTTCTTCAAAATTTTGAAGAAGGCTGGTCCAATGAAATGGACTCCGGAGGCAGAGGATGCACTGCGGGATTTGAAAGCCTACCTTTCCTCCGCACCAACCTTGGTTGCACCTAATCCACAAGAGCCGCTACTGCTATACTTGGCGGCAACAAATCAAGTGGTCAGTGCTGCCTTGGTGGCGCAGAGGGAAGTGGAGAGCGAAGGAGCCAGTACGGCAGAGCCACTTAATGATGGATCAAAACTATCCCCGGCAAGCCCTGATACAGATGAAGAGGAGGGGACACAAGCAGATGATGTTAATCAGAAGGTGTTAGCAAAGAAGAAGATGGTGCAGCGGCCAGTTTACTTTGTCAGCTCCCTCTTGCAGGGAGCTAGGTCAAGGTACTCTGGGGTGCAAAACTTGATCTTCGGCCTTCTTATGGCCTCAAGGAAACTGTGCCACTACTTCCAAGCTCACGAGATCATGGTTGTGACTTGCCTCCCATTACAGCACATTTTGAGGAACCCCGAGGCTACCGGCAGGATAGTTGAGTGGCATTGGAGTTATCGAGCTTTGCTTTGAAATTTGAAAGCACGGCAACTATCCAAAGCAGGGCACTAGTGTAATTTATTGTAGAATGGACACCAACACCTGATGAAGAAATGCTAGAGACAGTTCTCCCTGGCAAGGAGGCCCCAAGGAGTGGGTGATGTACTTTGATGGAGCTTTTTCGTTGCAAGGCGCCAGGGCTGGAGTGTTGCTTATCGCACCCACCGGAGAGCACCTCAAGTATGTTGTCCAGATGCACTTCCCAAGGGAAGAGGCGACCAATAACACAACAAAATATGAAGGGCTACTTGCCGGACTCAGGATTGCAATAGAGTTGGGAATAAAGAAGTTGGTTATTCATGGTGATTCTCAGCTCGTTGTGAAGCAGGTGAATGAGGATTACGAGAGGCCACTAATGGAGGCATATGTGGATGAAGTGAGGAAGTTGGAAGAGCACTTTGATGGGTTACAAGCAGAGCACGTGCCTCGTGCAGAAAATAGCATTGCTGATCACCTGTCAAAGTGCACTGCTCAGAGGCTTCCTGTGGAACCAGGAAATTTTGTACTCCATCTGACTCAACCATCAGTTCCACATCAACATTGGCCAGAAAAATAAGAAAACTCAACAACGGCACTCATTTCCCGGCAGAGCTCCCTGGAGCCGCTGGTGAGAAGGTTGCCGGAGGAAGCCCTATGCTAGTTGACGAGTTGCATTCTCCAGCAGAGCCCCGAGCTCTTGCTGTTGAGATTGGCGCTCCCATAGCAGTGGAGATGCCTTTGGTCCTCGTCGTCGGGCCACAAGCTCCGGTGTGGGCACATCATATAGTCTGATTCCTTCAAATAGGAGAACTTCCCGATGGTCCAGAAGAATCTGAGAAGGTAGCCCGCCAATCGAGTATGTATCAGTTTGTGGATAACACTATACAGAAAGAGGCCAAATGGTGTGAGGCTGAAATGTATCGATCAGGAAGATTGGCTAGAGCTGTTGGCACAGATACATGGGGGTGTATGTGGCTCACATATAGGATCAAGAGCACTTGTCGAGAAAGCCTTCCGGCAAGGATTCTACTGGCCCACGGCCCTCCAGGATACAACGGAGGTCGTCACTAAGTGTGAAGCTTGCCAGTTCCATTCCAAGAACATTCATCAACCCGCCCAAGCCCTTCAAACAATCCCTTTATCCTGGCCTTTCGCGGTCTGGGGGCTCGACATCTTGAGCCCCTTTCCCCGTGCTACCGGGGGCTTTGAATTCTTGTACGTTGCAATCGACAAGTTTACAAAGTGGCCTCAGGTGGAGCCACTGAGGAAGTTGACTGCGCAATCAGCTATCAAGTTCTTCAAAGGATTGGTGTGCCGTTTTGCGGTGCCCAACAGAGTGATCACCGACAATGGCACCCAATTCACAAGCTGCGCCTTCATGCAGTACATCCAAAGCCTTGAAAGCAAGGTTCCTTTCACTTCTATTGCCCACCCTAGGAGCAACGGACAAGCCAAAAGAATGAACGCTGAAGTGATGCGAGGGCTCAAGACAAGAACTTTCGATAAGTTGCGGAAATGCGGCAAGCGCTGGGTTGATGAGCTGCCGGTGGTTCTTTGGTCAATCAGGACGACACCAAATCGAGCTACTGGACAAACTCCCTTCTCCCTGGTATATGGTGCAGAAGCAGTGCTACCCACGAAACTCATATACGGGTCACCTCGAGTACTTGCCTACGATGAAGTAGCGCAGGAGCAGCTGCGGCATGACGATGCCGCGCTCCTCGAGGAAGATCGTCTTCGAGCAGCTGTACGTACTGCATGATACCAGCAGGCCCTACGCTGCTATGATAGCCGAAGGGTTCACGTCCGGAGCCTTGAGGAAGGTGACCTTGTCCTTAGGTGTGTTCAGTCCGCCAAGGGTGCAAACAAGTTGACACCAAAGTGGAAAGGCCCTTACTGGGTAGTACGTCTCACCAGACCTGGCGCAGTCCGTCTGGAGACTGAAGATGGCATTCCTATGCAAAACTCATGGAATATTGAGCATCTTTGCAAGTGCTACCGGTAAGGCGTGGTTGCTCGGCCATGCCCTGGCAACCTGTTTTGTACAAGCATAGTCCCCAGGACTTGTAACCCTTTGTACAAAACCAGGCGCAGACCCTGTGCATAGTTGAATAAAACGAAGCGCTCTTTCTTACAAAACTTGCATGCATGCATTCATATTTGCTTACATATGATCTTATCATGATTATGATAGTTCTTAAGTAAGATAACTAACATACGGTAAAGAGCCATGTGTTATCCTCTTTTTCTCCTTTTTTGACGACAACAGAAAAGTTTCATCACAATAGTTCCCCGGAAGGAGGATGAATGCAGGGCCGTGCACTGATCCCCGACAACCTTCCCTTATCCAAAATGATAAGAAGGACAGCAAAAGAAGATGAGTACCCTTCATTACATTCCATCATTCCATGTTGTACTCTAGTATGAGGGACTTGTACGAAAGGAAACCTGGCCGCCTCTGCCATTCACGCTCCTATTTTTGACTCGAGTCCACTCGACAAGTTTTAGTTGTAGCTGCGTATGGGGGGGGGAGGTTGGCGAGGGGTTGGCCTTCGTTCGCACTCAACAACCCGTTTTCGAGCTTATCGAACGTGGTTTTTAGTAGCAGCGACACCGAAGGCCGGCAAAGATGTCTTGTCGGAAAATTTTGTTTACTAAGGAGTATTGAAGGCTCTTCCTTCAATATGTTTAAGTACATACACAAACATCCGGCAAGCTCTTTTTTCCAAGTTTACGTGAATAAACAAGTACAAATCATACAAGTACTAGCATGGGCGAAGAATTACATAATTTTGATTAAAGTTTGGCAAGTGCCTACATCTTTTGATATTAAAAAAGATAAGTGCCCCATAATGCCTTTCTTGTCCCTCTCCTCCTAGGAGTTACATTGAGAAGGAAAGAGGGCAAAAGGAGCACCTGGGCAGAAGCCCAACCTAACCCCGTCAGGACTAGTGGGACGCAGCCTGACAAGATCGGGAGGGCACCTCCCCGACAAGGAAGAAGAGGCCAGGGACGGAGAGAGCACCTAGGCGATGCCCTGGTCACCCCTGGCAGGACCAGAGGAATGCGGCAAGGTGGGAACACCAGCAGGGAAGACGAAGCTGGAGTCCACGAGGAAGCCTGCCGGGGTCCAGCTGGAGGTGGCGGTGACGTGTGACCCAAGCACCCCCGGTAAATCGCTCTGCTGGGATCCAGCTGCAGATGATGGTGCCGTCGACGCCTGGCTGATGGTGACGGTGCGTCCGGTGCTTAGCTGGAGTTTGAGTCGTCGTCTTCATCCTTGACGATCGGGGACTCGCCATCGCCGTCTTCACCATCGGTGTCCTCTTCGTCGCCGTCGCTCGAGAAGTAGCTTTCATCGTCGCTTGAGCTTTCCGCGCAGCACCCTAAGCGAGCACCTGAATGCCCAAAGACCTTGATGAAGAGCAGATCAGCCTCCACCAGCTTGACGCGGAGGACGTGCCCTTCCGCCAGATAATGGGCACAGGCGAAGGTTTTCCAACCACGCCTAAGAAACATGACGTGCGGTGTGGGAAACTCGACGTCCGCCCACACCGCACCATTACACCAGCCACTCATGAGCAACCCCAGCCTGAGCGGCTGCTCGACCTCCATCACCCTGGTGAGGGGGTGAGGCAGCCGTAGATAACTGCGGGGAGGATCGCGCAGCTTGACGATGAACTCCAGTGCAGTGTCCCCCGTATGGCCTTCTGTCGGTGTTGGTGCGGCGGGCAAAGGAGCGGCGGGTGCACCGCCTTGTCTGCCACGGCCACGGGCGCTGCGTCGACCACGACCACACCCCGTGGCTTCACCTTGCGCACTAGACTCTTCCCTGCCGCTGCAGTGGGAGCAGGAGCAAGATGATGAGAAGAAGCCCTCATCGCTACCGCCGGAGCACGGGCTCGGACCTTCCCCTCACCATGGTGGAAACGGAAGCAAGAAGAAAAGAAGGAGGAGATGGATGAGCATCGCCACCCCCTCAAATCTCCCTTTTTACAGCGGACCAGAGGGGGAGGCTGGCTCTCCTCCACTCTGGGGCAACCGTCCCACTCCTCCAATCCAACCCTCTGCACCCCTAATGGCGTCCTGATCCATCGGCCGCCCCACTCCTCCAATCTGGAGCGCTGTGCATTCTGCCAACAGCACATGTTCCCGTGCCCTATGTGTCCTCCACTAACCTCGCGCCATGCATGCAGCGCACGTGGCGGAAATGGCAGGCGTAGTGGGTGAGGTAAAGGTAAAATTACAGTTACCCCCGGTTCACGCGCAGACGTCTTGAATGGACTCCCGTGGACATGGGCGCCCCTAGTTTCCAACACAAACGGGGCATGCCGTTTGAACGTTGAAGACACCATGGGAGACTTGAAGGCAAAACCAAGCCCGAATTACTGAAGAAGCAAAGAAAATCGCAAAAACAAGCATCAACCCCGGTAAGGATAGTATGTACACCTATGCAGTTGTTTGGGCCTACCCCAACGATGCCCGACGACACGTATGGACCAGGCCCGGGGCTCCTGTTGGTGTAACAAACATTTGTGTTTGCTGCTCGGACTTGTGCACAGGAGTGCTAATGATCATACACCAATTACCTAAACATGACACAAGATAAGCCAGAGAAACTGCTCTTCGTGAGATCAAGGAGAGCATTAGAAAGATAAAGTCAACAAGGGAACGCCTCGAGGAGGCCTCCCTTGCCGGGCAGGAGAGCCCGGCCGGGTCGATACTGCCTCTGAGGGTCAAATCCAGAATGCCCCGCCTAGGATCCCGGGGCCCGCCAAGACCCCAAGGCATGAGCTCGGCAGGCTCCGTGCCGGCAGGCCTATGCCAAGACGCCACCGCTCCACCTCATCGCACACAAGTCATTAATCGATGTGGTGTCGAGCTCTCAAGTGGCTAGGTGGATCTTGTTGGGTACGTGGCAACCTGCTAGAGAAGAGATTAGCTTTATTGACACCCGTCCAGATGGCGTGTCACGTTAATAAGGAGAGGATGGATAAGCGATGCGGCAGGCATGCCAGGCTTCAACATCAGCATGACACCTAGCAGTGCATTTAATGCACTTTGTCCTAACTGCCAGAGTTAGGTATGATAGCACTATTAGCTATCTAATCACACTAAAATGACTATTTTGCCACTGTGGTCACCCCTTAACCTATAAAAGGAGGCCTGAGGCAACCTAGCAAGGGGTTCAAAACCTTGATCCCCCAATACTTGTATGTGCGTAGTTGCTCCCTCGAGGCGTGCTTGCCAGGCTTGAGCACTCTGCGCCTTCGTGTTCCTCCAAATCAATCCACCACACCAGGAGTAGGGTTTTACGCTGCAAAGCGGCCCGAACCGGGGTAAAAGAGAGCTATCCACCATCATGCTGCCCTGCTGTTTCTGCTCTTTGTGCGATGTGACCCTCCCCTTGCCGAACCACAAAGGGACAGCCCTGCCCCATAGGTGATCGTGCTTCCATGCCGACACCATTGGGCTATTTAATATGATAATCGCTTTTTCCTTTCCATTGTTTTGTGTAACCTTTCTTGTGATCTATATGATATAGGCAGTAATATTTCCCTGCTTATGTAAACACCTCGGTGTACAACCCTGTCAGGTATAACCCTGTTACGATTGTTGATGACTTTCCGGTAACCACCGGTGGACAAGAACTTTGCCTATTGGTCCACCTCGTTCCTGCAAGCAGGAAAATGGTTCTCTTCATACCTCGCCCTTGGTACCAACGTTGATGCCAACATAACTATAAGGCTATCCTCTGACATGCCGTGCTATCATGACCGTGCAAGATGTCAGCGCCCTTCCTACTTTTAACCCCATGGTGGGCCCATAACCCATAGTTCCACGGGATCGAAGCATGACTCTCTTGTACACCCCTGTTTCTAAAGTTATTCCTCATGCTTGGCTTCGTATGTAGATCACGAGCCACCTTCCTAGAGATGATCTATTCTGGTTTCAGCCGCACTACTTATTCCTTTGCTCTGAACCCCCTTCTCACGCTACTTCAGGCATCGAATGATTGCTTACCCGTTTGAAACTTCTGTACACTCTTATAATGCTTTTGATGTGTTTCATGTAATCAACTCGAGAGATACTTTATGCTTCTTCCCCTGAGTTAACCTTCCGATGCTCAATCTTGTTAAAATCCATCCTTATAGAGTTTCCCCTCTTATCCTTTCGTAAGTATGGTGAAGATGCTGAAGGAAGGATGACAACTTCATCATGATGCATGCAGAGAAATAAAGACATCAACGCCATGGATCAACTTCTTCAAGAAGAGCAACCCAGAACGAGAAGATCGGTTAGAATTTCGTAACCAGAACTTTCCCCCTTACTCCACCTCTTAAATCTTGGGATGAGATTTCTTGTAGTGGAGGAGATTTGTAACAGCCCTGATGTCATGCTATAGTAAACCCATGCTAATCATGCCATGTCATCATATTTTCTAAGCCAAGAGGCCACTTGGCACAAATCAAACTCAAATTTAAATTCAAAATGCGATTCAAATTATTTTTCTTCAAACTGCATAACAGAAGTGTTCATAATATTTCAAATAATCCACTGATATTTTTCATGAAGAAACCCCACTTGATAGAATTTCTAAAATGCCCCTAACTAATTTTAGAACGTACCAACAACATTTAAAGTGGTCCAATTAAATGCAAACACAATTGTAAACTTTCCAGTTGGCCTCAAACTTCTTGAGCAATCGTAGAATATTCCAAAGAATTCATGTACCAAGTTTTATATTTAACAAATTTCATTTGGACACTCAATTAATTAGAAAACAATGGCTAAAATAGAAAACAGAATATAAAAAAATAAAAATAAATAGAAAGCTTACCTGTTGGGCTGGATCTTAAGTCAACATTGTAGGCCCAGCCAAACTTCCCTCCCCCCGGTCGTCTTCTTCTCTATTCACCGACCACGGTGGACGCCCGTACACCGTCGGTGGCCGGATCAGCCACGGGGCGGCCATCCCGTGCCTCCCCGCCGTCTCCTCGCACGGATAAGAACCACCCGGACCCCCCGAAACCCTAGCTCAAACACCACTCCCATCATTCGCCCCTTCCCCTCTGTCTCATTCGCCAGAGCGACCTCGCCGCTGCGCCTTTGTCGTTACCATAGCCGAAAGCCACCCCGCGCCATCTGCACATGTCCAGGAGGACCACCGTCTGTGACTACTTTGTCTGCAAGCGTCAGATCGAGCTCTGCAGCTCTCCTGCGTCGGCATCAACCCATTCCCCTACACTACATCCGCCGCTTCCGCCGCTCGATCCACCACCACCACGGCCTCCCCGCCTCCATCGAGCTCTTCCTCTACATCGAGGTGACCTTCGCCGCTTCTCCGCTTAGCCCCGAGCTCGAGCATGCTCACCGCCGCTGCCTGCTGCCGTCTACTGTCGTCGCTCCGCCCGCGCCACTTCCTGGCCCCACCTGCGCGTGCCCGCACCCTGGGCTACCCCGCGCGCACCCGCTTCTCACGGGTGCGCCCCTAGTCGTGCCCCCGCTGCTTTACTCCGCCGTGCTGCAGCCGCTGCTCTATTGCCACCATGCCCCTAGCTCCGGCCACGACCCCGCTCGACCTTTGCCGCCGTTGTAGGCCACCCCAGCCGCCATGAGGTCTCTGCTCAATGCGTCAGAGCGGCAGCTACCCAGCGCCCCCACCCGCGTGGCTAACCGTTGCTGGAGTTGGCCAGACGGGCAACCCCCGACGCCTTCTGTTTCACGGCGGCAAGTAGCCATGGTTAAACCGACCATTTAGTGCTAATTAGCCACTAACCTGCCTCCTATTTAGTTACTGACCACTGGCCCCCCCTACTAACTTTAATTAATTAAACCTATTAATTTACCCATGGTCAATGACAGCTGCGACCCACCCAACACTGTTCAAATGGATAAGATGCACAGTAAGCTGCTAACTGGACACCCTCTGGCCCCACCTGTCTTGCACACTGTACAAATGCTAGGTACACTTATGGGTACCCATAATAATTTAGTACTCCCTCCGTCTCATAATATAAGATGTTTTTTACACTAGTGTAGTGTAAGAAAACGTCTTACATTATGGGAGGAGGGAGTATTTAATAATTTTGAATTAAATTGAATCCAGAAATTCATTTAAACTTTGAAAATTAATATAAAATAAACCGTCAGTCAGATGAAAATAATTTATATATGAAAATTGTTCAGACAAATATGACGAACCCGAATATGCCATCCACATACCTGCCACATGCCTCTAACAATGCAAACATGAAACCTTCCCCTCCGGATCGCTTGTCCGATAACTACCTCCATCCGGGGAAATATCCACAGATATTTTCCCGCTCCGTCTGTAACACGTAGCACTGCCTTAGGTCACCCTTGACACCGTGTATTGCTATGTCATGCTTTGTGATGCTTTGTTTGCTTTATATTTATTGTTTCTTCCCCCTCTTCTCTCCGGTAGACCATGAGACCGCTGCCGATGCCACTGTGATCGACTACATCGATGATGACCCTTCCTTCTCAGCAGAGCTTCCAGGCAAGCAAAACCCCCTTGATCATTCCTGTATCGCCCATTTCCTTGTCTCTTATGCTTGCATTATAATTTGCTACTGTATTTGATTGATCCTATTCTGACGCATAGCCTACTTTTGTAACCTGCTATTGGTACCTACCTGCTTATCCTATATGCTTAGTATAGGTTGGTTAGTGATCCACCAGTGACCCCTCACCTTGTCCCTGTTGCCCCCGCTTTATGACCGATGATTCGATCAATGTGATTGATGTCCTGAGCCCGACACTTCACCTCACACCCCCCATAGTTGGACGACTCTGCAGAGTTACTATCGAGGGCCGAGGGTGATATCCCGTATAGCACTTCTGATGAGATATATGTAGTGTAGCTAGTCGGTCGTGGTCTACAGTGGGTGATTCCTCCTTCACCACTCCCGATAACGACTCTGTCGCGCAACACCTCAAGTGTGAACCCTTCGAGGGTGATTCCTCCTAGTTCACCTTGATGGTTGCATCAAGTGGAATCCATCGAGGGTGATTCCTCGGATTCCCTCTTGGTGTTATGGACCATCGAATGGAAATCCATCGAGGCTGATTCCTTGGATTTCCCCCTTGATGTTTTGGACACACGGTTACTTTGACTATACCCCAGAACCATGTTGAAGTCTAGTCGGCCCTGAGGGGTACCCGAGAGAGTTATTGAAGTCGGGTCAGCCCCGAGGGGTACCCGCGAGACAGATGTGAAGTTGGGTTAACATGGAGGGTAACCGCAAGATAACTACGCGGCACGGCCGGGCATTCATAGCCCTTGCTATAAGTCTGTGAGATGGGCGATGGGACCATAGATCGTGGATCATTGATCATCTCCGCGCGCTCCCAAGACACTAATGGTTTGGATATGTGATCCGAGTAGGCCTCTAGCCTTTTTGCACTGACCACCATGCGGGAATAAGTATGGGCACTCTGCGTCGTACGATTCTTCCGAAAGCTCACTGACGTTAACGGTTTAGGGGCGTGCGTCCGGTTGGGCAGGAACCACCTGTGCTTGTATTAAGGGGATGGGTCTACTCCAGGCCGCGTTTGCAACATGCAGGATTGCAAAGGACAATTGTCCCATCACACCTTAGCATTTAGGATGTAGACTGGCGTGCTGGCCTCTCTATTGAGCCTAGGTAGGACTACGGCATGTCGATCAGCCAAGGCCAGGCATGACCCGTTAAAGTGTGTCCGGTCGGAGTGGATCGAGCGTGTTGGGTAAGTTGGTGCACCCCTGCAGGGAAGTATATGTATTCGAATAGCCCTGTCCACGATAACGGACGCTCGAAGTTGTATCCTGGCTGATACAGCTAGAACTGGATACTAAAGATGTGCAATGGATATGATGGCTCCAGGATTGCTTTCTCGTAGGGAGTTGAGAAAGGATCTCTGGGAGTGGATACTACAACATACTTATTACTTGTGCTATGTTACTCTACTATGTTTTATTGCTGCAAGATGATGCAAGATGCTAGTCTTCGATAGGCTAGGCTTTCCCTTCTCTTCTAGCATTTCTCCAGTCTTGTAACATCCCAAATTTTCAATTTGGAATGTTTTACAATTATAGCTAAGCTTCTATTGCATCTTGATTGAAATGTGGTGAAATTTGCAAAGTTTCAGAGGCATTTGGATTATTTTTAGTTTGAATTTGAATTCAATTCAAATTGGCATTTGAAATTCATTTCAAAAATCCCTAACAAATACTTGTTCAAATGTATGAGAGGAGCTAACATGACACTCCTAAAAGTCAGAAGAAATTCATGCCAAAAGTTTTTGAGTTCAAATTTGGTTTCATTTGGAATTAAAAAAAACATTTTTTATAATGTTTTTATTTTGCCTCTAAAAAATAGTTCACTATTTAGGGTTTATTGTTTTGATCTTTTTGATATATATATATATGTCCTATATAAAAGTATTTTTATTTTCTCTATTTTTATTTTTTTCTCTCTATGAGTAATTCAAAAAAAAAAACCTTGCCAACGCCCAGGCCGGCGCTAGCGACCCGATCCGAAAATGGTCAAGTCTCTGTGTATCTGTACCATCCCAGGATCATGCTAGCACACACAGTACATCAATGCATATATAAAAGTGGAATCACATATGCTTTATTACATCGAATCTCATATAGAGTCTTTATTACAATATAATAAATTTGGTCGAAGGGCAATCACCGAGCGTAGAGCGTAGCCTCACTCCTGGTCGGAATAAACCACTGCAACATAGGACTTTGCAGCCGTGTAGGTCAGCATTTTAATATGCCGGCAAGTCACAGAGAGGAAAACAATAATAAAATGCTATCACGATATGCAATTTTGGCTGTGGGGCTCTAAGTTTAAATTTTTTGCGAAAAGCAAAATTTTCCATAAAACAAAAGGACTTGCTTGTAATTAGTACAAAATATGTGTTGTAAATGAGATGGTTCCGCCAACCAATTCTCATATGCCAAAATTATTAATAGATCCACTCATTATAATTAATTGTGTTGAGACTGGCTGATAGTATCATCTCCGATGCTCATGTTGTCTGTAACAAGGGACACAGCTAATCAATTAGATTGTTACACTGCAGAGTCTTGTACACGTTACCCACAAGATTTGATCACTCCCATTATGTCCTCGCACTGCCTGGTGTTTGAGAACAGGACGATCGAAACATGGTCTTCCAAAGCGGTCATCCGGTCGAATGTCAGTGCTCATCTAATCCTACCGTTCGTCTACATCTGCTAGCAATCTGACCAACCAGATTCATGACTAAGGTTAACCAAGCCAGAGCCCATAATGTCTTGCGGTTGCACATGTAAGCTTTCCGGCCTTGAAGTATCCATCCATCTCTTTGAGCCTGGGTGGCATTCCGTCGGGATGATCAAAGATAAATACCAGGATCCCTGGGCATAACCATGATAGATATCAGGCTGCCAGATGCTTTCCATTCCACCCAGAGGTATATTGAGTCCTTGAAGTGTTGAAGTCTTGAATCATCATGCAGGTCTTGAATTACATAACCTCACAACACTTCTGAATCTCACAACCAAACCATGTCTACTATAGCGTAGCAAATATGAAGTAACGTCCCTTCCCGGGCAATGGTAACAGGTGTTAGGTTTCTCCTACCTCATGATATTACCTCAAGTTCAAGCTCAATATCCTACTATCCAAAGTGGTAAAAGAACTACTTATGCAATAAAACATGCGCAACAGAAATATATGATCAAAGTGAACTTGCCTTGTTGACGATGCTGAAACTCTAATGCTTCGTACAAATAATCCTCGCACTCCGGATAGTCTAACAAATAAATCAATTACATACAATAAGCATTCATCAAACAAAAATACTACAACATATAGCAATCAATAAAATCAACAAAGAAAACTAAAGGCAATGCAAAGATTTACTACAAGTGAAACAAACTAAAATAAACTTTATGCCATTAATAACTTTTTAACAGAACAAAAATAAAGTTTTTTTCTATAAAACAGAAAGAAAAACAACAAAGAATTTTTTTGCAAAAAGAATCACATTAAAACCTTTTATAAAACTCCTTTTATGATCAAAACAAGTTTCTTAGCAAAACAAAAGGAAATAAACTACTAAAGTATTTGTTTACTATAAATAAAATTGCTAATGTTCACTCTACAGAAACTAATATGAACATGTCAAAAGGAATAACATAAACTAATTTAAAACAATTTATAATAAAAGAAATAGCACAAAAGGTATAAAATACCAAAATAGTACTGTTTTCGTGAAAATCTAATTTCAATTAATTCTAAAATTCCCAATTTCATCATACTGATAGACAAAGTCATAAGAAACCAGTAGCAAAAAGAATCACTAAAAAAATACTATTCCTAGCTCAAGATATTGCAAAAATAGTGATTTGACCAAAATTCATATAGATACAAATTTAAAATTTCAAACATGGTCAAATTTGATATCCATAGAAATTTTAAGAAATTTCCAATCTAGAAAAAAAGTAATCAAAATAAAATAACAAAAATCCAATGAGATATAGATTTTATAAGATTGGAACTCTTTCTGTTTTTAAAACAGAAACGAAAAATAAGAAGAAAAAAAACAAACGTGCAAGTGCTATGCGTCAAGCTGCTATTGGGCCTAGGGGGTGTGTTTTCTATAACTAAATGGTGCTCAGCTGTAATATAACTTAATCGCTAGCGGGTGTACAAATCAAAGAAATCGGTCTGTCCGGTCCTATCTAAACCATAAAAAAACCGTAGACTAAATCGACTAAGTAAAAAAATAACCGTTTGTTGATCTAATCTAGGCCGTAGATGTAGGATCAGATGGTGGAGGAGGCGGGGCTTACAGCGACGATGGCGGCGGACAGAGGCGACGGCGCATCGGTCGGCATCGAGCGGGGCGGCAGATCCGGGGGTTGCAGGCGTCGGCGGAGTGGCCGGGGCGGTCTGGCGGAGCGAGGCGAAGTAGGTGGTGGCCTTGGCTACAGTCGAAGTTGCCGGAGGCGGCTGGGGCGATGCGGTGGCATCTCAGTGCTTCGGTGGTGGACAGCGATGGTTGGGGCGGAGACGTTGGTGGTTCCTAGGCGCGCAGAGGATGTCAACGGGGTGCGCGAGATTGAGGGGGTTCGAATGACGAATTTGGAGGCAGGGGGATGCTCACCGGCGATGGCAGCGGCGATGAACTGCGGTGGCGGTGGATAGATTGGAACGGTGCGTGCGTCGGCTATGGTAGGAGTTGGTGTGGGGCTTTAGGGGGGTTCGGGAGAGGAGAGGTAGGGGTAAAATAGGACGTGTTTCTTGGGGAGGAGGGCGAGTCGGGCTAGGGTTTAGAGGGGAACGCGGACGCGGCCAGCGTCAGGCGTTGGCGAGATACGAGGCGCGTGTGTTTCGGAGGAAGGGGACTATGTGGTGTCCCCTGGTCAGTTGGCGCGGGGCGAGGTGAGGCAAGCGGGCGGCCGACCCGGAGGGGTTACGGGCGCTAGCACTGGGAGGCACGCCGGATCGGCTGTGGTGGTGGGCCGCGGAGGTTGCTGGGCCGGTTGGATAGCGTCGCCCCGGGCGCTCGAAAGGTTTTTTTTTTGAATTACTGACAGAGAGATAAAAATAAAAATAGAGAAAATAAAAATACTTTTATATAGGACATATATATAATATCAAAACAATAAACCCTAAATAGTGAACTATTTTTTAGAGGCAAAATAAAAACTTTATAAAAATCATTTTTTTGAAAATTCCAAATGAAAACAAATTTGAACTCAAAAACTTTTGGCATTAATTTCTTCTAACTTTTTGGAGTGTCATGTTAGCTCCTCTCATACTTTTGAAGAAGTATTTGTCAGGGATTTTTGAAATGAATTTCAAATGCCAATTTGAATTGAATTCAAATTCAAATCGAAGATAATCCAAATGCCTCTTAAACTTTGCAAATTTCACCACATTTCAATCAAGATGCAATAGATGATTAGCTATATTTGTAAAACATTCCAAATTGAAAATTTGGGATGTTACATACCTACCCACCATAAGATGAATCTTGCCCTTGAGATTTGGGTTGGCTAGCAAATAGGTGCGGATGGTCTCGATGGAGGTCTTCTTCTCGTTCTGAGGTGGCTTCCTCCTCGGAGTGGTGGCTCCACAGAACCTTGGAAAACTTGATGATCTTGCTGCGGGTAACTCTGTTCGTTGTCTCGAGAATCCTGACGGGTTTCTCCTCATAAGTTAGATCACTATCAAGCTGTATGGCCTCTAGGGGCACTGTGTCTCTCAAAGGAATATCGGCCATCTCAGCATGGCATTTCTTCAGCTGGGAAACTTGAAAGACATCGTGAACTCCTTACAATCCTTCCTGCAATTCTAGCTTGTATGCAACTTCTCCTATGCGTTCTAGAATTTTGTATGGGCTTAAGAACCGGGTTGCTAACTTTCCTTTAACGCCAAACCTCTTGATTCCTCAAAGTGGAGACACACGAAGATATGCTCGATCTCCCACTTTGTACGTTACCTCCTCGCATTTACTATCGGCATAACTCTTCTGTCTCGACTAAGCTATCTTGAGTCTGTCACGAATCAACTTGACCTTCTCTTCAGAATCTCTGAAAAGATCAGGACCAAAAAGTTTTCGGTCTCCAACACCATCCCACAACAATGGTGTTCTGCACCTCCTTTCGTATAGAGCTTCGAAAGGGCCATCTTCAAACTGGCCTAATAGCTATTTTTGTATGAGAACTCTACGTTGGGAAAATTATCATCCAAGCTAGCTCCATAGTCTAGCACACAGGCTCTCAACATGTCATCCAGAATCTGGTTCACTCTCTTGGTCTATCCATCTGTCTGCAGATGAAAAGTTGTACGGAACTCCAGCCTCGTACCCAAAGTTTCGTGCAACTGATTCCAAAACTATGAGGTAAATTGTGTTCCTCTATCTGACACGATGCTCCTTGGAACTCCATGCATACATACGATCCTGGTCATGTATATCTTGGCTAGCTTAGCACTGGTATATGTTGTCTTAATGGGAATGAAATGTGCTACCTTGGTCAGGCGATCAACCACTACCCAGATAGAATCATAACCTAAACGAGTCCTGGGTAATCCTGTGATAAAATCCATTCCAAGTTTTTCCCATTTCCACTCGGGTATCGGCAAAGGTTGAAGTAACCCTACCGGCTTCTGATGTTCTTCCTTTACTCGCTGACAAACATCGCATATTGCTACGTAGTTGGCAATATCCTTCTTCATACCTGTCCACCAAAAACTTTCCTTCAAGTCTAGATAAATCTTGGTGTTGCCTGGGTGTATCGAGTACAGGGAATCATGGGCCTCTTGCAGAATTAACTTCCTGATCTCTGGATCACTGGGCACATAGATACGATCCCCAAACCATAAAGTTCCATGCTCATCCTCACGAAAACCTTTGGCCTTTCCTTTACTCATCTTTTCCTTTATCTCTGCAATTTCCTTGTCCGACTTCTGTGATTCACGAATTCTTTCGGTCAGAGTGGACTGAATATCCAGGGTGGCGACAAATCCTCTCGGGACTATCTCCAGTCGGAGATCTCTGAGATCGTCGGCTAACTCCTGAGGTAATCCTCCAGCTATGAGGGTGTTCACATAGCTATTACGATGCAAGGCATCTGCTACAACATTTGCCTTCCCTGGGTGATAATGCAATCTCATGTCATAGTCCTTGATCAACTCTAGCTATCTCCTCTGCCTGAGGTTCAATTCCTTCTGCGTGAAAATGTACTTCAAGCTCTTATGCTCCGCGTAAACATCACAATTGTTACCGATGAGGAAATGTCTCTAGGTCTTGAGTGTGTGCACTACGGCTGCTTACTCCAAATCATGTGTAGCATAATTCATCTCGTGAGGCCGTAGCTGTCTGGAGGTATAAGCTACAACTTTTCCCTCCTGCACGAGCACTCCTCCGAGTCCTTGACGAGAAGGGTCACAATATACCTGGTAATCCTTGCATATGTTCGGCAAAATTAATACTGGGGCTGTAACCAAACATTTCTTCAGCTCCTGAAAACTGGCTTCACAATCCTCGGTCCAAATATACTTAGTTTCCTTCTTCAGCAGCTCCGTTATGGGCTTAGAAATCTTGGAGAAATTCTCAATAAACCTCCGGTAGTATCCTGCAAGTCCAAGAAAATGTCGGATCTCCTTGACTAAGGTGGGCAACTTCCATTTGGTGACTGCTTCAACCTTTGCAGGGTCGGCTGCTATTCCTTCTCCTGAAATAACATGTCAGAGGAATCCGACTTCCTTCAACCAGAATTCACATTTGCTGAACTTGGCATATAGCTGATGTTCTAGGAGTTTCTCCAGAACTAGATGCAAGTGTTCCTTGTGTTCTTCCTCGCTCTTGGAGAAAGCCAATTTTTCATCGATGAACACCACGACAAACTTGTCTAGGAATTCCATAAATACCCTGTTCATCATACCCATAAAATATGCACGGGCATTAGTCAATCCAAATGACATGATCGTATACTCATACAGACCATACCTAGTGGTGAAAGTTGTTTTGGGTATATCCTGTTCATGAATCTTCAACTAATGATACCCTGATCAAAGATCGATCTTGGAGAATACTTTGGCTCCAACTAGCTGATCAAACAAATCATTAATCATCGGCAGAGGGTACTTGTTATTGATGGTACCTTCGTTCAACGAACGATAATCCACAAACATTCTCAGGGTTCCATCCATCTTCTCTACCAAAAGAACTGGGGCTCCCCAAGGTGATGAACTTGGGCAAATATATCCTTTCTCTAATTACTCCCTAATTTTCTTCTTGATCTCTTCCAAATCATTTGCAGGCATCCAATAGGGTCTCTTGGATATTGGCGTTGTTGCTGGAAATAATTCAACCAGGAACTCAATTTCTCTGTCCGGTGGCATGCCTGGTAATTCCTCCGGAAAACATCCGAAAAGTCATGTACTACCGGCACTTCCTCCTAAACAACTCCCGTAAGGGAATTCACCTTCGTATTCCTTGGTGTGTACCTGGATACATACTTAATCCTCTTTTGCTCCGGGGTGGTGAGCAAAATCGACTTCCGGGCACAATCGATGTTTCCTTCATACTTGGTCAGCCAATCCATGCCTAGGATTATATCCAATCCTTGTGACTCTAATACGATAATGTTTGTGGGGAATTCATGATTTCCGATATTGAGGTTCATCGGGTGACATCCTAATCCTGCCATCATCTCGGCTCCTGGGGAACTGACCTGGAGGGGTTTTCTAAGGGTCCTAGTGGGTAACCCATACTTTTCCACAATTACCCTTGATATGAATGAATGCGTGGCACGAGAATCAAAAAGTACCAATACTGGATGTGAATTCAACAAAAACTTACCAGTTATGGTATCTGGCTGATCGTAGACCTCCTCCACATCAATGTGGTTCACTTGAGCTTGCGGAAAAGGGTTGGGCTTCTTGACTCCAGAGTTGCTGTTACCATTTCCATTTCCATTGCCATTGCTCGGCTTAGCTCAGGACATTTGTTGGCATAGTGTCCAGTCTGCTTGCACCTGGAATAGGTGATGGTGCTCAGGCCCCTCATCACTGGAGCGGAATGAAGCTGAGTACCATTTCCTCCATTGACAGTCTTATGGATGTTGGTGTTGAGACAGTTGTTGCCATTTCCTCCATGAGTATGTCCTCCATGGGTGTTTTGCGTGTGTCCTCCTGAGTATGGGGCGTATCGGGGCTTCTGCTAAGCTCCAGAGTTGTACTTCCCCTGGCCATACTTCCGCTTGTGGCTATCAACCTGTTGTTGCTTGCCTTCAAGGATGATGGCCTTGTCTACTAGCTTCTGGTAGTTGTTGAAGGTAGCCACCATCAGCTACATTCCCAGCTCTTCATTGAGTCCTTCGAGAAACTTCTCCTGCTTTGCGGCATCTGTGGCCACGTCGACCAGGGCATAGCGAGCTAACTGACTGAACTCGTCCACGTACTGCCCCACAGTACGATTCCCCTGGCATAAGTTGCGGAACTCATGCTTCTTCAGACTCATGGCTCTAGCTGAGACATGAGCGGTGTGAAAGGCCTATTGAAACTAATCCCATGTGATTATGGCGATGGTATAGGTGGTGGTGTAGTTCTCCCACAAAGAGGCTGCGTGTCCATCAAGCTGATGTGCAGCAAAGCGCACCTTCTCCGCGTCTATGCATCCAGCAGTTACTAGCTCCCTTCCGATCTTGCAGAGCCAATCATCAGCTACAATCGGCTCGGTGCTGCTAGAGAACACCGGCGGATTCAGCCTTAGGAAACGGGTCAGGTTGTCGACAGGGGGTAGTGGCAGTGGATTGTTGTTGTTGTTGCCTTTGTTCTGGATGAGCATCTGCATCAAGGCATTCTGCTGCTGGATCAGCTGGGTGATCTCCGGCAGGAAATTGAATCCGGGGTCACGTCTTGGAGGCATCTGATGTTTTAGAGTGGAAGAGAATTAGAATAGAATAATGGTATAAATGGAAAATAGCACTACCCATATGCATGCAACAATCATTAACACACCAATCACTTCAATCAAGTTTCACACATCGCTCGTAATGAACTAATCGAGAATCCAACCATAACGAATTTCTAATGTTTACATGGTGGTCTAGATCTAATTCTCATTGGTGGAAGACTTCATCAGATCAATGTCGGCTCCAGCTTCTTCTTCGTCAGCGTCGTGTTCATAGGACATGGTCTCGTTGGGTTGAGCAGACATGGTGATGGGGTCAAAAACTATTTTAGTGAATTAGAGAAGAGGTAGAAATGAATAGAGAAGAGTGTAGACCAAAGGATATATAGGAAAATTGTAAAATAATATTTTTCTATGGCTTTCCGATCCTAGAGGTTACGTCCTATGGTCAGCGTGTGCTCTGATACCATCTCTGTAGCGACCCGACCCAAAAACGGTTAAGTCTCTGTGTATCCGTACCATCCCAAGATCATGCTGGCACACACAGTACATAAATGTATCTATCAAAGTGCAATCACACATGCTTTATTACATCGAATCTCATATAGAGTCTTTATTACAATAGAATAAATTCGGTCGAAGGCCAACTCATGAGATAAACTACTGCGGAAGACGTAGACGACAGCGAGTCCATCAGACTCCATAGGGCAATCACCAAGCATAGAGCGTAGCCTCACTCCTGGTCGGAATAAACCTCTGCAACATAAGACGTTGCAGCCGTGTAGGTCAGCATTTTGAATATGCCGGCAAGTAACAAAGAGGAAAACAAAAATAAAATGCTATCACTATATGCAATTTTGGCTGTGGGGCTGTAAGTTTAAGTTTTTGCGAAAAGCAAATTTTTCCCTACAACAAAAGGAATTGCTTGTAATTGCTACAAAATATGTGTTGTTAATGAGATGGTTCTGCCAACCAATTCTCATATCCCAAAATTATTAATAGACCCACTCATTATAATTAATTGTGTTGAGACTGGCTGATAGTATCATCTTCGGTGCTCATGTTGTCCGTAAATGGGGACAGGGCTAATCGATTAGATTGTTACTCTACAAAGTCTTGTACACTTTACCCTCAAGATTCGATCCCTCCTGTTATGTGCTCACACTGCCTGGTGTTTGAGAACAGGTCGATCGAAACATGGTCTTCCAAAGCGGTCATACGGCCGAAAGTCAGTGCTCATCCAATCCTACCATTCGTCTACATCTGCTAGCAATCTGACCAACCAGATTCATGACTAAGGTCTACCAAGGCAGAGCCCATAATGGGTGGCGGTTGCACACGTAAGCTTTCCGGCCTTGAAGTATCCATCCATCTCTTTGAGTGTGGGTGGCATTCCGTCGGGATGATCACAGGTAGATACCAGGATTCCTGGGCATAACCATGATCGATATCAGGCAACCAGATGCTTTCCATTCCACCCAGAGGTATATTGAGTCCTTGAAGTCCTGAAGTCTTGAATCATCATGCAGGTCTTGAATTACTTAACCTCACAACACTTCTGAATCTCGCAACCAAACCACGTCTACTATAGCATAGGAAATATGAAGTAACATCCCTTCCGGGGTAATGCTAACAGGGTGTTGGCTTTCTCCTACCTCATGATACTACCTCAAGTTCAAGCTCAATATCCTACTATTCAAGGTGGAAAGAGAACTACTTATGCAATAAAACATGGGTAATGGAAATACAAGATCAAAGTGAACTTGCCTTGTTGACGATGCTGAAACTCTAACGCTTCATACAAACAAGCCTCACACTCCAGATAGTCTAACGAATCAATCAATAACATACAATAAGCATTCATCAAACAAAAATACAACAACATATAGCAATCAATAAAATCAACAAAGAAAACTAAAGGCAGTGCAAAGTTTTACTACAAGTGAAACAAACTAAAATAAACTTTCTTCCATTAATAAATTTTTAACAGAACAAAAATAAAGTTTTTGGCTATAAGACAGAAAGAAAAACAACAAAGAAATTTTATGCAAAAAGGATCACATTAAAACCTTTTATAAAACTCCTTTTATGATCAAAACAAGTTTCTTAGCAAAACAAAAGGAAATAAACTACTAAAATATTTTTTTACTATAAATAAAATTGCTACTTTTAACTCTACACAAACTAATATGAACATGTCAAAAAGAACAAAAGAAACTAATTTAAAACAATTTAGAATAAAAGAAATACCACAAAAGGTATAAAATACCAAAACAGTACTATTCTGTGATAATATAATTTCAGTTAACTCTAAAATTCCCCAATATAATCCTACTGATAGACAAAGTCAGAAGAAACTAGTAGCAAAAAGAATCACTAAAAAATATTATTCCTAGCTCAAGATATTGCAAACATAGTGATTTGAACAAAATTCATATAGATCCAAATTTAAAATATCAAACAAGGTCAAATTTGATATCCACAGAAACTTTAAGAAATTTCCAATGTAGAGAAAAAGGAATCAAAATAAAAAAAAATAAAAATCCTAGGAGATATAGATTTTATAAGATTGGAACTTTTTTTGTTTTTAAAACAGAAACGAAATATAAGGAAAAAAACAAACCGGCAAGTGCTACGCGTGAGGATGCTATTGGGCCTAGGGGGTGTGCGTTCTGTAACTCAACGGTGCTCGGCCGTAATATAACTAAACCACTAGCGGGTGTACAAATAAAAGAAACCGGTCTTTCCTCTCCGATCTAAACCATAAAAAAATCATAGACTAAACCGACTAAGTAAAAAAAAACTAATCGTTCGTCGATCTAATCTAGGCCGTAGATGCAGGATCGGACAGTGGAGGAGGCGGGGCTTACAATGACGATGGCGACGGACAAAGGTGATAGTGCGGTGGTCGGTGTCAAGTGGGGCTTCGGCTCCAGGGGTCGCGCGAGTCGGCGGAGTGGCCGTGGCGGTGTGGTGGAGCGAGGTGAAGTTGGTGGTGGCCTCGACTATGGTCGAAGTCATCGGAGGCGGCTGGGGTGATGCGGTGGAAGCTCGGTGCTCCGGTGGTGGATGGCGATGCTCGGGGCGGCGGCGTCGGTGGTTCCTGGGTACGTAAAGGATGTCAACGGGATGCGCGAGATTGAGGGGGTTCGGCTGATGCGATTTGGAGGCAGGGGGATGCTCACCGATGATGGCAGCGGCGATGAACAGCGTCGGTGGTGGCTAGATTGGAACGGCACGTGCGTTGGCTACGGTAGGAGTTGGCATGGGGCTTTAGGGGGTTCGGGAGAGGGGAGGTAGGGGTATAAATAGGACATGTTTCTTGGGGAGGAGGGCGAGTTGGGCTAGGGTTTAGAGGGGAACGCGGACGCGGCCGGCATTGGGCATTGGCGAGATATGCGGCGCGGGCGTTTCAGGAGGAAGGGGACGAGGTGGGGTCCCCTGGTTAATGGGCACGGGGCGAGTTGAGGCGAGCTGGCGGCCGACCCGAAGGGATTAGGGGCGCTAGCGCTGGGAGGCAGGCTGGCTCGGCTGTGGTGGTGGGCCGCGGAGGTGACTGGGCCGGTTGGCTAGCGCCGGCCCGGGCGCACGCAAGGTTTTTTTTGAATTACTAAGAGAGAGAAAAAAAAATAAAAATAGAGAAAGTAAAAATACTTTTATATAGGACATATATATATCAAAAAGATCAAAACAATAAACCCTAAATGGTGAACTAATTTTGAAAGGCAAAATAAAAACTTTATAAAAAACATTTTTTTGAAAATTCCAAATGAAACCAAATTTGAACTCAAAAAATTTTGGCATTAATTTTTCTGACTTTTTGGAGTGTCATGTTAGCTCCTCTCATACTTTTGAACAAGTATTTGTCAGGGATTTTTGAAATGAATTTGAAATGCCAATTTGAATTGAATTCAAATTCAAACTGAAAATAATCGAAATGTCTCTGAAACTTTGCAAATTTCACCACATTTCAATCAAGATGCAATAGATGCTTAGCTATAATTATAAAACATTCCAAATTGTATTCGAGCTTATGTATTTGAGCCCTCGAGGCCCCTAGTTTGTAATATAAAGCTTGTATGACTTTAATTTTTGTCTAGAGTTGTGTTGTGATATCTTCACGTGAGTCTCTGATCTTGATCGTGCACATTTGAATGTATTATTAGTGCATGGTTAAGTCGGGGGCGTCATAGGGAGGCAACCCAATAATTATCTTTTTTTTCTTGTTTTCTTTTTTGGTTTTTGAGTGTCCACACAATTATGCTACTATGTTTTTATGTTTTAATTAGTGTTTGAGCCAATTAAAGCCATTGGGATGATTTGGTGGATAGTTAGCTTGATTGTGTGAAAAAACTGAAACTTTTGCGCCCAGTACTCGAATTTTTAAAATTCACTGGAACATGATAAAATTATGATTTTTTTTAAATTATTGATATACAAATTTCCTACGTTGTCCTAAGTTCTCAGAATTTTTGGAGTTATAGAAGTATTGCGTTTGTTCAGATCATTAGAGACTATTTTGTTTTTGACCGATTCTGTTTCCGTTGCATAGTTTCCTTGTTTTAATGATGCTATGGATTATATCTGGTGGTATAAGTCATGGAGAAGTTAGAATACAGTAGGTATTATTCAATAATAAAATATGAATGGGTTTATAATAGTACCTAAATTTTATGATTTGCTTGTTATACTAACGGATCTTACGAGGTTTCTGTTTAGTTTTGTGTGCTGAAGTTTTCAAGTTTTGGGTGAGATCATGATGGATGAAGGAAGAAGGAGCGGCAAGACCCTAAGCATGGGGATTCTGAAGGTAATATTCAAGGATAACTAATCATCTAATCTTGGGGATGCCCCATATGGCATCCCCTCTTTCGTCTACAATCCATCGGTATATTACTTGGAGCTATATTTTTATTAATCACATGATATGAGTTTTGCTTGGAGCGTCATGTCTTATAGTAGTCTTTGCTTTCTTTTCTTTTTAGTTTGCCACAATCATTGTTTTCTGCACACACCTTTTGAGAGGGACTCACATTTATTTGCGATTTGTTAGAACACTCTATGTGCTTCACTTATATCTTTTGAGCTAGGCAGTTGCTCTAGTGCTTCACTTATATCTTTTAGAGCACCGTGGTGGTTATATTTGAAAGAAATAGTTGCACTCTCATGCTTCACTTATATCTTTTTGAGAGTCTAATAAATAGTAATGGCAATATGCACATGTTGTGAAATTTGTCCTGATATGATAGGTATTCAAGAGGGATATATTAAAAACTTTCATGTAGATCACTGAATATGATAAGTTTGATTCCTTGCAATAGTTTTGTGATATTAAGATGGTAATATGTGGGAGGTACTAGTGAATAATTGTGGTTTAGTAATATTGGTGCTAAGTTTTGTGATTCCCGAAGCATGCACTAATAGTCTGTAGTTATGCTAAAATGTTGGAGCATGATTTATAATTGATTGTCTTCCTTTATGTGAGGGTCGGGGGCGCGCGATTGTTAACTCCTACTAACCTCCCCCTAGGGGCATGCATAGTAGTACTTTGCTTTGAGGGCTAAAAGACTTCCGCAATAAGTATGTGAGTTCTTTATGACTAATGTGAGTCCATGGATTATACACACTCTCACCTTTCCGCAATTTGCTAGCCTCTTCGGTACCATGCATTGCCCTTTCTCACCTTGAGAGTCAATGCAAACTTCGTCAGTGCATCCAAACCCCGTGATATGATAAGCTCTATCACACATAAGCCTCCTTATATCTTCCTCAAAACAGCCACCATACCTACCTATCATGGCATTTCCAAAGCCATTCTGAGATACATTGCCATGCTACTTCCACTGTTCCTTTATTATGACATATAGCTTCATTGTCATATTGCTTTGCATGATCATATAGTTGACATAGTATTTGTGGCTCAGCCACCGTTCATCATTATCATACATGTTATGCTACTATCATTGCACATCTTGGTACACCGCCAGAGGCATTCATATAGAGTCATATTGTTTCAGTTTAATCAAGTTGTCATATTGAGTTGTAATTAAATAGAAGTGTGATGATCATCATTATTAGAGCATTGTCCTAGTGAGGAAAAAAAGAGGCCAAAAAGAGCCCAACAAAAAAAATGAGAGAAACGGAGAGAAGGGGCAATGTTACTACACTTTTCCACACTTGTGCTTCAAAGTAGCACCATGTTTTTCATATAGGGAGTCTCCTATGTTGTCACTTTCATATACTAGTGGGAATTTTGCATTGTAGAAATTAGCGTGTATATTCCAAAGATGGGCTTCCTCAAATGCCCGAGGTCTTCATGAGCAAGGAAGTTGGATGCACAGCCACTTAGTTTTCAGTTTGAGCTTTCATACACTTATAGCTCTTAGTGCATCCGTTGCATGGCAATCACTACTCCTCGCATTGACATCAATTGATGGGCATCTCCATAACTAGTTGATTATCCGCATCGATGTGAGACTATCTTCCTTTTTTGTCTTCCACTTATTAATCTGTACCACCGCATTCTATTCCACCCATAGTGTTGTATCCATGGCTTACGCTAATGTATTGTGTGGGGGTTGAAAAAGCTGACGCGCGTTAAAAAGTATAAACCAATTGCTCATCTTGTCATCGGGGTTGTACATGATTTATGTTTTGTGTTAAGAAGATGTAGCATGACAAGACTATATGATTCTGTAGGGATAATGTTCTTTAGCATATTTATTTTGAAAGGCATATGTTTGTTGGTATGCCTGAGTATTGATGTATTTATATCAAATTATAGATTATTGCTTTTTGAATCATTCGGATCTGAATATTCATACCCTAAAAGAAAGATTACATGATAGACATGTTAGGTAGCATTCCACATCAAAAATTCTGTTTTTATCATTTACCTACGCGAGGACGAGCAGGAATTAGGCTTGGGGATGCTTGATATGTCTCCAACGTATGTATAATTTTTTATTGTTCCATGCTATTATAGTATCAATCTTGGATGTTTTATATGCATTTATATGCTATTTTATATCATTTTTGGACTAACCTATTAACCTAGTGCCCAGTGCCAGTTGTTTTGTTTTGCTTGTTTTTGGCTTTTTAGAAAATAAATATTAATTGGAGTCCAAACACAATGAAACTTTATGGTGCTTTTTTATGGAACATAAGGGACCCCACGAAGGTTCGGGAGAAGACCAGAAGAGTCACGAGGGAGAGACAAGCTCACTAGGTGCCCCCAGGGGGCGCCCCCTGAGCTTGTGGGCCCCTCGTGGCACCTCTTGACCTTATTCCGCCTCTACAAATTCCAAAATATTCCCAATATAGAAAAGAGCCATTTGAAACACTTTTTCCACCGCTGCAAGCTTCTGTTCTTCCGTGATCCCATCTGGAGACCTTTTCCGATACTCTACCGGAGGGGGAATCGATCACAGATGGCTTCTACATCGTCCTTGTTGCCTTTCGATGATGCGTGAGTAGTTCACCATAGACCTACGGGTCCATAGCTAGTAGCTATATGGCTTGTTCTCTCTCTTTGATCTTCAATACAATGTTCTCCTTGATGTTCTTGGAGTTCTATTCAATGTAATCTTCTTTTGCGGTGTGTTTGTTGGCATCCGATGAATTGTGGGTTTGTGCTATGAATATTTATGAATATTAACGGAGTCTTTTCTGAACTTTATTATGCATGATTGTTATAGCTTTGTATTTCTCTTTGATCTATCTGTTTGGTTTGGCAAACTAGATTGATTTATCTTTAGTGGGAGAGGAGCTTTGTGATGTGTTCAATCTTGAGATGCTCTATCCCGGTGATAGAAAGGAACAATACATGTATTTGTATTATTGCCATTAAGGGTAAAATGATGGGGTTTATTCATATTGATTTGGTTTATTTTGTCTACATGATGCCATCTTGCTTAAGGCGTTACTCTGTTTTATACTTAATACCCTAGATGCATGCTGGATAGCGGTCGATGGGTGAAGTAATAGTACTAGATGCAGGTAGGAGTCGATCTACTTGTGTCGGACGTGATGCCTATATACATGATCATTGCCTTGAATATCGTTATAACCACTACAAAAAAAGACACATCCGTGACATTATGGCTCGAATGATTTTTTTTTCTGTCATGGTTATGACACTTCTTTGACGATAATTGTGACAAAACACATCTCATTGTAGATGTTGTGGGCTTCTACTTCTATGACAAAAAGTCATGACAGAAAATGAACTTTTCGTCCTGGGCGGGCCAGGGATGCACCTGCATGACATTCTTTGGGCCATCCATGACATAAAAAATCATGGTAGAAGTGAGGGCGAGGAAATTTTTGCGGAGTTCCCGGTTACGATGGATGGCCGGGGCTGAGCGATGCAGTGTGGTTTGCGCGTTTCTCTCATATGCGCGTGTGCGAGGCGCGCTCGCTAACTAAACCTGAGTGAGGCATTCGCTTACTAAAATCGAGCGGTCGTAGTGCTACGTACTGAAGCCGCGCGAGCGATCGATCCCTTCGCTGCTAGCTGAACCTGATCGATTCCTTCACTGCTAACTAAACCCGATCAATTCATTCGCTGGTGCTGCTAACTGACCCCGAGCGATCAATCGTTGTTGCTGCTTACTGAAGCCGATCGAGCCCCCGTGCGAGACGTAGCCAGCCGGTGTTAGGTTGCCTCTCGATGAACAGTGACCATTGCTGCCGTGCGTGATACATAGAACGAGTCCAGACGTGGTGACCTAGCGGCTGGTTGTAGGCTGTGGATGAACAGTTCCCATTGTTGCTGCCACCCGCTCATACGTACGTACGCCCCACACCCTAGCTAGTAGGGGTTGGATGAACAGGCCCCCTTGGTAGTAGGCGGTTGCCACTGGATGAACAGGAACCCGATCGAGGAGGCCACCACACCCCAGCCGGTTGGGGGTGGATGAACAGGACCACGTGGAGGCTGGATGAACAGTAGCCGGTGGAGGCTAGAGGAAGTCGACGGTGGATGAACAGTAGCCCGTGGAGGATGGAGCGAGGCAGTAGACGATGGATGAACAGTAGCCCGTGGAGTCTCGTTTTGCAGTACACCACACCCCTCCCGATGACCAGGACCCCATTTCGACCGTAGGCACTCGAACAGAAGTCCGTTTCCTCCGTTTTGTGGTATGCCAGACCCCTCCCCATCAACAGTACCCCATTTCGACTGTAGGTGCTCGAACAGAAGTCTGTTCCCTCCATTTTGCGGTACACCAGCCCCTCTCGATGAACATAATGCTGTTTCTCCATTACGACCCAGCCGGTTGGCTGTTGATGAACAGTACGCCGTTGTTGCTGTCCGTTGCCTCTCAATGTACACGACCCTGGCCATACGTATGCGCGAGTACGTGTTCGAAACCCCGCCCGTATGTACATATGTGGCTGTATTTTTTAGCACGTGGTTGTACGTACGTGTATAGTATTTAGACGGGACTGCCTGAACTGCTACTCAGGGGCTCTACTATGACATGTACCGCTACTTACTCGGCCACGATTCATCATTGCAGAGAGACCGATCGACTAATATGTACGTACACGTTCGCGACCAGACAGACAATGCCACACACCCTTCGACCGGGTGGGTTCCAGCTGTCAGGGAGGATAAGGACGCACTTCCTTGCATGCAAAGATATAGCTGCTGGGTCCCAGCTGTTAGGGGAGGAATCATTTTTATTTCGCGAGTAATAAGGAGGCACTTCCTTGCGTTCGAAGATGTAGCTAATGGGTCCAGCTGTCAGCCTCACCACCTAAAGTTCTCTTCTTATGGCTGTCGTTTGTTAACCTCTTTGACCATGCCACGCCGAGAGCATCAAGTCCTAGGAAGGGAACGATGCGAAGCCAGGGAAGACGAGGCAGGTGGATGCCCACTCTGAGGGGAGTATGAGGGTTCAATGGTTCGGCTGCGGTGTGAGTCTGCCGTCACCTTAGAATAACAAGGGGTGTGGGTGAGTAGAGGGAAGGCCTTGTCTGTGTAATAGGATCGGGTGGTGCGGCCTACGTGACAGCATAGCCGGCCACGGGAGACTGGAGCAGGTGGTACGACGGGCGCTAGTTTGGGCAGCTAGGGTAAGAAGACTAGAGGTTCAAGACGCAGCACGACCGTTGGATTAACATCCAATGGCCACTTCAGCTAGAATCGTTTATTGACTAAGTGGAGTCCTGCGTACGCGTCAACTTAGTAGGCCCACAAGTCAGCCTCCAAATCTAGTGGGTCCCATCTAGCAGGGGGAATCATTTTTTTGCGCGTAATAAGGTGGCACTTACTTGCGTGTGAAGATGTAGCCTGTGGGTCCTAGTTTTCAGGGAGAGGAAATGGTTAATAATTTCAACCAAATTTCCCACATTTTGATAAGATCTGATATATTTTTTATCCTGAAATTTCAAGTCAGAGTAAATCTAATTTCAAATTGAAATAGATTTATATTAGGTAAAAATCGAACAAAATTTTGCGCACGCAACAAGTAATGAAACTAAAATTTTCAAAAATCCAAAACAATTAATTTTGAAACTAATTACCTGTTCGGTGCGTTTTTATATATTTACAACCCATTTTTTTATAATTACAGCCCATTTATTATTTCTTCAAGCCCATTTTCTTGGCAAGTCTAATGCATACTTCGTAGGAAAGATTTGCAGCCCAGCGGGGCGGAGAGTAACAAATTGACTTGGGTTGGGTATTTCTCAAAATAAGTATAGCTGGGCTAGCCATTTTCACCTTGAAAAATTAATATCCGGGTTAGGTATTTGGTCGACATAAAATAATAGCCTAGGCTAGACGGGCCACAGCCCACCCAATTGATACACTGCTCCTCTAAACAACAACAAAAACATCGCTCAAAATAAATTCTGCTCACCCCTCAAAAAATAAATACTGCTCGAGCTGATGGGTCCCAGTTGTCGGCCGCTCCTTGTGCATTTATCTTGTTTATTGACTATATAGGTTGACAATGGTGTGGGACCGAGATGTCAGGGAAGGAGGAGGAAGCAATTTTTTTATAGTTGTAATAAGGAGGCACTTGTGTATGTACAGCTATGGCCCTGGTGGGTCCCTACTGTCATTCTCTCCATGTAAAGTCATCTCCTGATTCCTCATGTTCATTGACCATGTTGACAACGCGAGACGGCGGCACCACGGCGAGCGCAACAACTCAAAGGACGATGGAGAGGGCCTCGCGGGCCCTACGGATTGTCTAATACAGTGCCCGTTGCTCATTCAGGAAGCCAGGATCATCGGGCCACATGTCCGTGACGGCATTGTCATTCACTTGTTCACCGGGATTCATCCCTCCGCGAGCTGGTGCTCGTTGAGGAGACGAAGGTTGTAGCACTGGTCCTTCTGCGCTTGCCGGAATGCCGATTTCGGCAGTGCTGGTAGCTCTTCCACCATTAGGGCATCGAAGTGTGGCCGCACCTGCTCTATGGTGAACAGGGCATGAACCGTCTTGGGCGATGGCGCCGGCTCCTAGTTGGAAGCCTTGTCCATTGTCTGGTTGTCATCGCTGAGCTCGGCGAGCTCGCTGGCGAACCAGCATGTCCAGCTGTTGGACCGGACCACTGCCAAGCACGAATCTGACTGCCCTAGCCCACCCAGACCCCCTCCCTCGCCCGCGCATGCTTCCTGCCTGAAACGGTCAGTGCTGCCTGTGCCGCTTCTCGGTGCAGGCAACTGCTCCGCGTTCAAACGACACAACTGCCGTCCGTCCGTCCGTCTGCCGCCCACATTAATGATACATGGTTGCCGAGGCGGCTACTTCGGCGCCACCCATATGTCCCTCTGCCGCCCACCATTGCTATATAAACTACAACGTCGGCCATAGACGCAGTCATCCGCCTCCGTTCCATTTGTCCTCTCCACACCACTCCCACCATGGCTTCCTCGCGCTCCAGCGCTCTGAGGGACGGGCGGACGACTGACCGGAAGAAGGAGATGGCAGCCAATGCTGCCGACTGGCTAGCCGGCAGGCAGCCGAAGGACGACGACGTCCCAGTCAAGAACGTGGTCGTCGACGAGCTGGCGCCAACCCCCTCCTCCGTGCCATCCTCGCCGGTGCATTGCACCATGACTATCGGCGAGGCCAGTGCCCAATACATGGACATGGTGAGGCAGAAGCGTGAGGAGCAGTTCCGGGAGATGCAAGCCGACGCCGCCTACAACCACCATGTCCTCCAGGAGCACCTGCAGGCGGAGGAGCAGATCACCGTGAAGCAGGCAGAGCAGGAGGCGCTGCTCAAGTCGTTCCGCTCCGCCCAATTGAGTCGCCTCGCACGCTGGCGGTACCGCATGCGGGTGGCAGAGGTTGCGGTCGCCTACAAAGAGGGCGATGAAGCGGGCGAGGCATTGTTTGGCAAGACCGATGATGAGGCGGAGGACAATGCCGGCTCCACTGAGGCCCAGCCCCGTCGGCACCAAGGCGGAGGACTTCTCCGGCTACGACGAGGCCCTGCTCCGCTGAGGCCCCGCCCCATCGACAACAAGGCAGAGGACATCACCGGCTCCGCCGAGGCCCTGCCCTGTCGGCCACGAGGGGGACAATTTCCCTCACTCCGCAGAGGCGACGCCCCACTGGCAATGAGGCAGAGGACGTTACCGACTCCGTCGAGGCCCCGCCCCGCCAGTAACGAGGCCGCGCCACACAGAAAACGAGGAAGAGTAGAAGACGGTAGGACGCCACCGCTCGGGTCCAAGTAAGGCCACCACTCCTACCCTCCGGTTGAAGCCAAGCTTGGCGGGCTGAAAATCGACGGCCGATTAGCTGCTTGGCGGCAACGTGGAGTCGGACAGCTTCACTTCCTGTGGCTCTGGAGGCAGAGCTGGAGAGTGGCAAGGTGAAGCTAGAGAAGAACCATCAGTTCTTGGGGCTCAGCCGGACACGAGGAATGGGCGCCTGAGATTATAGATTAGGTTAATTAATTATACCTCCAGAGCCGGACAAGCACCGCTTTTTAGTTGAAGAATGTATGAAATGTAATGAAATCCAACATGTTTATATGAAATCCAGCCGTGTATGAACAAATTTAGTCTGGTTAGTTTGAATTCTTGTATCAGTGGCATTAGATGAACATGCAAAACAGTACATACTAGCATTATTCTTAGGACGCACGGTGATCACCTTGTTTGCTGCAGTTTCACACGTACAAAAAGTTTGAGCAACTTTTTAGCGTGGTTGTACATTGCAATCAAACTCACAGGCCGGGCAATATAGACAACATTCACAACAATCGATCGATGATTATGCATCTCAATGATTCACATGTCAGAGCCAATATTTAGTTCACAACTAAAGACACAAATAAAGAAAAATCGATCGATGCTGCTGACGGCAAAGGGCATCCCATTCCAAAATATCAAACGCATGTATTCTTGCTAACATCAATGAGCAAAATTTGACAATGTTTGTCCCATTCCAAAATATCAAATGCATGTCTTTTTGCGAACATCAATGAGGAAACTTCGAGAAGGTTTTCCCATTCCAAAATATCAAATAACTATGATTGTGGAATGGGAGGGGTTTGCCATTAGTTTGCACATTGACATGTTGTTGTAGGGTGGAGACCCTAAGTGGAGATCTTTCACGAATTAGAGGGGGATCCACGAAGAACGCGAAGAACACAAAGAACAAGAGGGGATATCACAAGAGGAACACTCAAGAACAAGTCCAATCATACATCCACTAGACACAAACACAAGATCCACATGGTACATGAACAATCAAAGGGAAATAAGATACATGATAGAGTTCATCCCAAATCCTATGAAGGAGATGAGGTCTTGATGGTCTAGATAGATCCTTCCCTAGATGGGGTCTTGATATCCACTAGGGATATTCTCTCTCTCAAGAGAAGTCCCACAAGGGGAGATACAGGAGCTAAGCTCTAATGTCTAGATCTATTCTTAGCTATCCCTAAATGGAGGAGTAGGAGGATTATATATAGGTCCAAGGCATGAAGTGTTAAGGAGGGACGAAATGGGGATACATGGGCAAAGCCCAACAACCACACGCAGGAGGCCCTATGCACACGGGGTAAGTGGAGCCCGTGCGCACGGGGTTTCCAGCGACCTGACGCCTTAGCCCGTGCGCACGGGCTTGTACCGTGGGCACGGGGGTCCCGTGTGCATGAGGTCCAGGGGCCCGTGCGCACGGGGTGTCCTTAAGCTCGCCGCATGTCACCTTCTCATGGACGCCCTTCGGTGCAGGTGGAACCTCACCTTCTCCTTGATGGTTCCTTCTCTATTTCTAGGCTTCTCTCATGGATGGTGTAGGCGCTCGCTTGTGGGTGACCTCCTCCATGGCATGCTCATCATTGGGCTCAAACCTATATGGGCACATGGTAGGACAGTCAAGTAGTATACCATCCTCGAGGGAACTAAGAGGACACACATTAAGGATAGAATTCACCTTAGTATGATTGAAGTAGGAGTTGGGCATTTCTCTTAGCAATGGGACTCTTGACATGGTAATGTCCGTAGGATGCTCCGCATCATACCCTCCCCTTTGGGAAATATCCGACCTCAGATCAAAAACCAAACCACCAAGTATTCATCATCTTGGAGCTCGAAATGGGCACTCTCCAATGTCGTACCGTCTTGTGATTCCTTCCAAAGCAGCAAGGACAACAAACATTCGAAAGCATGTCCGTGTGTGTCTTTCACAATACCGAAGCACAAGCAAAAGCGATGTAGAAGCGAGTCGTGGTCAAAAGTATGAGGTTTGCTCTCAAGAGCTCGAATGGTCAACTCACATGAAGTAGAAGTTGACACGAAGTCGAATGATCCTACACATGCACAAAACAAAGCAAAGAATGTATGTGCATGGTAGATAAACGCATCATCCATCATGATGGTTCTCTTCTCTTGCACATAACCATTAGAAGCAAAAGTGCATGAATGATATGATGCAACAATGGCAATATTCATGTCACTAGGCATATGGTGCAAATAAGTAAGACAAGCATGCTTCACAACAAATATGTCAAAATCTCCTAATATATAGCAATCATGTGCAAATCACAAAAATAGTAGTTATCAACCGCATGAAATGAGCAAGTATGAATCATGGGTGACGCACTACATGAAGCAAGCATAGTAGTCATGTCATGTAAACTAGTGGAGTGAAGATGCAACACACTAGAGGAAATCATGGCAATCATGTCATGTGAGCAAATAGTAGATATAGGCGATGAGCATGACATATTGCAAGCATGAACACAAAGTGGGATCAAAGTATCATCATAGGCATTGGGCACAAATGGAACATGGCAATAACAAGAGATATCTCCACCAAACATGCATATAAACATACAAGTACTAGTATCATGGATCATGTGGAATGCAAAGCATGGGTCACAAATACATCGCAAAGGCATAGGAATGAGCACATCATGCAAAGTGAACATGGAAATATGGGCATAAAGTGAGAAGTGTTATATAACCCATAACCATGTGAGGGCCATGTAGAAAAAATGTGGGAAGTCTTTGCATGAAGGGAGTGGTGGTAAGGACAATCCACGGGATCCCAAATCATCATTGCTCTCTAGAGCTCGTTTCGTCAACTGATGGGATTACGAGGTTGATGAGGAAGCATGTGTACCTACACAACAAGTAGAAAAACAAAACAAAGTGTGTGTGGTAAATGTACACATCATCCATCATGATGTGCATGTGCACATGAGAGTTAGCACAAGATAGGCATCGCTCAAAGGAATTTGATGCGTGGTATAAGAACATGTCATACATCACTAGTGCAGAAAAGCCTAGCTATAGCGTGCCAAAAACTGCCTTGCTGGCGTAGGAGCCCAACGCCACCAATATGGCTCCAGTGTTAAAATATAGTGGTGGCGTTGGAACCTATGCCAACACTATTCTGGATACCTATGGCGTTGGATTTAACGACACGACAGCGATATCAGCCATAGCTATGGCGTGTGGCATAGTATAACGATAGTAATAAGATAAATCTTCTCTGGCGTTGTGCATTGTCCAAACGCCATTACGAGTGCTTTGAAAAGCTGTAAAAAATTGCTACCAGGGCAGCACAAAACGCTGCCACAGCAGCGTAGTTTATTACCAATTTATATAAACACGTTTTGACCCATATTGATTTCGATAAGATATTTACATTAATACACACATCGTTTATTTACATGCGTACATATATTAACCACACACTAGCTAGTTCTTATCGATCATGACTAATTAAACATCCGCTAAACTAAACCATGCATGCATATTACATCTTGTTCATTCAACCATCATAACTACTAGCACGGTACTCCTCTCCTTTAGGACCAATTTTGAAGAATAGGAAAACCCTTGCATGTCCATGGTGTAGGACAGAGATCCACCGATCTCCAATCTTGAACTCGCAGTCTCTCAGTAGTTGGCTCCATTCATTAATTTCGAGCTGTCCATCTCATCGTGGTGCAATCGAGTATGTAGCACTGAAGTATGTATTGTCATCAGAAATAATGGTCATTTCACCAGCCTGGTAGTCATCCATCACGTGAGGCACAACATATCTAGGGAGCTTTTGTTCTTGAACATAATAGTGACATATTAAGCAATAGTAACACATATATACTATGAGTTGAAAGAAGAATGTGTATATGAAAGCGATCAAAGTCATACCATGCATTTTCTAGAAATGCTGTTCTTGTTCAAGGTGTGCACTAGTGGCAGGTATGGTGCATCATTTGGAACAACTCCGTAAGTGCTCTTAAGCATCTCAATATTAGCAAGAAAGGACACGAGGTACCTCTTTTCCTGCCAAGTAAGCATAGTGCGAGCAGTGTAATAGGTGTCGTCTACTAAGTGTCGCATGTTTCTTGGAGATAGAAACTAAGCTGTAAATTTTATACAAAAAAGATAAGTTATATATGGGTGAACTGGAATCAAAAGGTTACTTAATTAACAAGTTTGTTTAGAAACTTACACGGAGGAAGAACTGGAATCAAGTCTAAATCGACCCATATGTCCTCATCATTTTGATAATAGGTGCCGATACAAAATGTTATTATCATACCAGGCTGAAATCCGTAAGCTTTGGCCAATCCTCTCCAATTAGCACAACCAAAATATGTGTGATCTACATCATTATAGATTTTATACATGAAGTTGAAACCATCTTTCGTCTTGAGGTAAGTAGTCATCTTAGTCACCTGTTCCCTGTCGCGGAGGAAAAACTTGTCTTGGACAAACGTCTTGCATGGCAAGTGATACACTCGTCGAAATGTAAAAAAACAGAAATTACACTTTGAAGCACAATAACCATATATAATACATGCCTAAGAACGAAATATGTGCCAACAAATATTTGAACTGATTATTACCGTATAATATTTGTAGTCACTTTGAAGCGTGAGGGAGAAGCCATTATTATTTTCAAGGTGAGGATCGTCGCACATACCCCTAGTGTCGCAATAGTTGGGGCACTTCCATTTTGTGTTGCGTTCATATAATTAAAATCAACATAAAAAATCGGCATGACCTTTGCTAAAAACTGGACATATTGAGTGCCAAAAATTTGATGAAACGGAACTAAATCTATGTTTCACCAAAACATTGGCAAATCTATAGACATTCCCTGCAAAAATGAAACATAGCGCGAGACACTTCCCGAGCAACACAATGCAATGTTGCATTGACTAAAACAAGCACACACCGAAAAAGTCAATCAATTCAAAATTATCACATATATATCAATAAACATTAAACACATTTGCACACATGTAATACAATTCATAGGTACACATAATGTGTGCATTTCATCACAATAATATGAACACTAGAACAAACCACATGAAAATAAATTGGTAGAGGGAGATCTTATACCGTCCGGATCGAGAGGGACGCCGGCGGAGGTGGGCGGACACGATGAGTTGTGGAGCGGAACAGCGGTGGCATGGCGGGGTGGGGAGGAGGGGGGACAGTGTTGGCATGGCGGGGGGGGGGGGGTGGTGGCACAATGGAGGGAAAGAAGGGGGGGGTGAATGGCTGCCGGTGGCATGGCGGGGGGCAAGCCGGGGTGGGGGGAACGGTGGCCGGTGGCAAGGCGGGGGCGACTACGTAGGGCAAGGAGGGGGCGAGGGCGGCGGCGCGAGATGTGGGAGATACTGAAAACGAGTTCTTTTTTGCTCTCAGTTGGTAAGGCGCTAGCTGATTCATTGTTAGTGCTGGCGCCGGTGACATGGCCAACGCCAGCAGTAGGTTTTTTAAATAGGGTCCGCCACATATTCGTGGATGGCGTTTTGAGCGATGACATGCCTAATACAGATATTTACAACGATACAAATTCTTCTCGTGGTTCAGAGTACATAAATATGGTACGGTTAATTTAGGGGGTACGCTACACACAGAAAATAAGTACACAAATGAATCATGCAGTACGACATCGTTTGACAACCCTCTCAACGATGGTTTGGGTCTTCTTAATCCTGCTTGAGTACTTCTGGCCAATGCTATGACTCTTTCTCAGGAAGGGACGTCCTGTCGCAGGCAAGGTAGTTCTGCTCCTTCTAGTGGTGTAGGCTTGCTCTTCATACATCTCCTCTTCTATTGGGTCCACGCCAAATTGATCATAGTCATCCTCGTTGGTGACTTCGTCCATCCTGACGATGCTCCTTTTGCCTCTCCGAACGACAACACGACTCGGCTTTGAAGGGTCAGTTAAATAGAAGCATTGTGCCACGTCCTTAGCGAATACCCACGGCTCATATTTGGCAGTGATTCCTTTCACTCCCTTTGCACCAGCAGGTTGTGCTTCGGGCAGAGACATGGTAATGAAGCCACATTCTTCACGCTCGACGTTCTTCGCCCATCTGACCGAAACAATGGCATCATGTAATCTTCACCGTACTCAAGTTCCCATATCTCTTTGATCCTGCCATAGTATCTATTACTCTCACTCTCGTTCAACTTCAGAATCATCACACCTGAGTTCTGGTAATCACACTTTTTGTCCTTCGCCTTAGTATAGAATGTGTATCCATTTATATCATATGATTGGTATGTGGCGATAGTGCAAGCGGGGCCTACTGCTAATGCATAGATGAGATTTGCATTGGCCATACCGGTCGGCAGTGGTTTGTCCCGAATTCGCTCTTCGAACCAAGATGCAAATTTGGAATTGTGCTCTCTAATGATATGGGCCTCAGTCCTCTACCTCCCTGCCATTTCGTGCTCTCTCCTTAAGGTTTCCTTGTGAGTTTGCAGCCAAGGACTGATTATATCTGCGTGTTGCAACACTACTGTTTGCGCTTTTTTGAAGTTGTCTCGGTGATTTTTTAGATCCACATTTAAATCATGCTTTAGCTGCGAGTGACCCACTCCTTCGAGCCTATCATCATGTTTCTTCAAGGGCAAACCAAGAGATTGATCATCATTTATGACATTCTTGCAGAATGATATACACTCCTTGATTAGATAGGCCTGGATGATGCTTCCATCCGGATGGGCTTTGTTACGAACGTATCCCTTCATAGTTCCATTCATCCGTTCAAATGGGAACATGGTATGCAAGAATGTTGGTCCAAGGTCTTTAACCTCCACAACAATATGAACTAGTAGATGGACCATGACAGCAAAGAATAATGGTGGGAAATATATCTCAAGTTCACATAGTATTGAAATGATCTACTCTTGTAGTCGTGTCAGATGCCGCACACTTATCAACTTTCGAGACATATCATCAAAAAAGTTGCACAAGTCAATTAGTATGTTGTGGACATGATCGTCCATTATCCCTCTGAGAGGTACCGGAAGTAATTGTGTCATCATCACATGACAGTCATGCGACTTCATGTTGCTAAACCTTTGCTTTTTTGAGTCAAGATACCTGCGTATGGGTCCTGAATAACTGGAAGGAACTTTCATGCCATCGAGGCATTTGAGAACTTGAGAAAGCTCATTGTCATCGAGAGTGAAGCAAGCTGGGGGGGCAACAATCATCTTTGGTTTTGGACACAGTTTTGCCCGGCTCACTTGTTGGCGTTCGCTTTTTTTTTCTTCACCGTGTCCTTGGTTCTAATGGATGAGGGTTGAAGATCTTCCCTAATACCGATATCTTTCAAGTCTTGTCTAGCCCTCGGACCATCTTTAATCTTTTCTGGCATGTCAAACAGTGTGCCAAGCAAACTCTCGCACTCATTTTTTGTGATATGCATCATATCAAGAGAATGAGGCGTACTGAGTAGTTCCCAATATTGCAAGCCCCAGAAAACAGACTTCCTTTTCCATACTTTTAGCAGCATTTTCTCAGAGGACTTCTTTCTTTTCTTTCCTGCCATAGGGCAATCTTCCCAATTCATTAACATTTGCATGATTTCTGCTCCAGGCCTCTTACGCGGTGGCCCTCAGGTCTCATCAGTGTTGTCGAACAGATCTCCACGAGCTCTCCACTCGTCATCTTTGTCAAGCCACCTCCTATGGCCCATGAACACTGTATTCCTACTGCCCTCTTTCGATAGCTGCCGAAAATATGCGTCATCCATAAATTTAACACGACCACAGTGTCCATGGCACGCCTGCCCGGAAATATATCCGCGGATAGTCATGAACGGTCGTGAGCAATGCTGCCACTACTAGGGAAATGCTTATAGGCAGGACCTCAGCAGTAGCGCTGGAAATTAGCAACCGCTGATGCTAGTTAGCAGTAGCGCTGTTCTAAGGCAGCGCTACTAGTAACTCTTTAGCAGTAGCGCTGGAAAACAAAAACGCGCTACTACTATGTGGGACCAGACGAGGCCACCGATGGTAGCTGTAGTAGCAGCGCTGTACAAAATCCAGCGCTACTACTAAGAACTTAGCAGTAGCGCTTTACTTTACAGCACTGCTACTGCTAATGGGCCCCTCTTAATAGTAGTGCTTTTCCTGGAAAGCGCTACTACTAAGTACCATAGCAACAACACTTTCTTGGAAGCAGCGCTACTGCTAGTTGCGGCTGATGCCAGCTTTTCACCCCCCCCGCCTCCCCCACTTTGCCCTCTCTCCCCCTCCTTTCCCCTCTCCACTCTCCACCATTGTTGCTCTTCTTCTCTCTTCCTCCTACCTCTCTTCTCTCCTCATTAATGTCCCCCTCCACCATAACTCTCCTCCATAAATGGCCTCTCATCTCTCTCTTCCTCTCCTACCTCTCTTCTCTCCCCATTAATGCCCCCCTCCACCATAACTCCCTCTCCATTAGTTAGCTAGAGTCATCTCTCCTCCCCAACAACTAGATCTTGCTAGCTATTTAGCCATCCACACTTTCGATCCGTATAGGTAGCGAAAGGCCTCATCATCTAACCGTGCTCTCTCGATCGGCCTCTCTCGGGAGATATATATATATATATATAGGTGAGTAAAAAGTTGTTCATTTCAAGAATGGGAATATGTGTGTGAATGAGAATATGTGTGTTTGGGATATGGAGAGATTTGTGCGAGTGACATGCCCCCGAGTTGCTTATGTTTTGCCAAAATGTCGATTTATTTCCGTTTCGGTGAATTTCGAGCAAACTTGATATGTCCTATTTTTAGGCAAGGTCAAGCCAAAATTTTATATGACTTTGAAGCATGCATGCATTTTGTTTATAACCCTTTTGCTTGTTATACCGTGCAGTCGGTCATGAAGGTGAGTGGATGGATCGTGGAGCGATACATGCAATCCGCAGTGATGGACATGTATGCAAATAATCAGACTAGGATTAGATGTCCGTGTGCAAGATGCAAAGGAGTCCTTTTGGACCCTTTTGATCGTGGCACTTTGAAGGCGCACCTGCTGATGAATGGTTTCATGGATGGCTATACTCGGTGGATAAGTGAAGAAGATGATGATGATGAGGACGTCCACATGGCAGGGAATAACGACATGGGGCTAGACGAAGAGATGACCGATCGACACGAAGACGATGGCGGTGGACATGGCGGCGGGGAAGAGTCCGGAAATGACGGCGGCGGAGAAGATTCCGGACACAGCGAAGAAGAGTCCGGACATGGCGCAGAAGAGGCGGCGGTCACGCCGCAGTCTTCGATGCTACTAAGTGCAGTCGTGCAGGACCTTCATGTTCGAGACCTCCTTCGCAAGAGTATGACTAGCGAGAGAGCTGCTTCTAGAGAGGAGGCCAAGCTGGCGCAACTTGAAGTAGACTCGAAGACTCCATTGTATGACGGTTGTGATCCCGAGATGACCCGCTTGAGTTTCACGCTCGAACTTCTAAAGACGAAGGCCAAAAACAAATGGACAGACAAAAGCCTCGATGAGAATTTGAAGTATCTACAAAATAAAGTTCTTCCCGCGGGGAACCTATGTCCTACTAGTGTCGAGGAGGCCAAGAAAATCGTTTGCCCTTTTGATTTGCCGCACATTGGGTACCACACATGCATCAATGATTGCATCATTTATCGGGGGGAGCACGCGGAAAAAACCAGATGTCCAGTGTGCAATGCTTCTTGATACAAGAAGGCAGGAAAGAAAGCTCCTCAGAAAGTTGTATGGTACTTTCTGATCACTCCCCGTCTGCAGCAGTATTTCGTAGATCCTAAGGAAGCAAAGCTCATGCGCTGGCACGCGGAGAGGAAGAAGCCCGATGATGGAGATGATCCAAAGCTGAGACACCTTGTAGATGGTAGCCAGTGGAGAGCATTCAACGCCGTATATGGATTTGCTGTAGAAGATCCAAGGAACATCGTGCTTGGTGCGAGTACCGATGGCATGAATCCGTTTGGAAACCAGAACACCAACCACAGCACATGGCCCGTCTTTGTATGGATGTACAACCTCCCCCCATGGAAGTGCATGAAGACAAAGTACATACACATGAGCATGCTGATTCAAGGGCCGAAACAACCGGGAAATAATATTAACCTGTATATGGGGCTTCTGCAAGAGGAGCTAGACATGTTATGGAAAACACCGGCATGGACATGGGACGCCAGCAAAGGAGAGTATTTCCATATGAGAGCCGCGCTGATGACGACGGTGCACGACTATCTCGGTTCCGGGTACACCTCAAGCCAGGTGTGCCACAGATACTACGGATGCACGAGGTGCATGGATGATACAATGTCTCAGCAGCTTACGTCAACGAAAGATGGCGGGTCCGGGAAAATCGTGTACATGGGGCATCATAGATGGCTCGAGAAGGATGACCCATGGAGAAAGTGTGGAGATCTATTCAATGGGTTGGCTGAGCATCAAGGACCTCCACGTAAGAGGAGTGGCACTGAAATCGATGAGCTATTGAAAAACTGGGAACAGTGCCCCGCGCTGGGAAAGATGAAAAAGGCGTCGGAGCCGCTGCTGAAGGTATGGAAAACGAGGTCTGTTTTCTGGGACTTGGAGTACTGGCCCAATCACGACACGCCTCATTGCCTTGATCAAATGCATATCACGAAGAATGTCCTCGAGAGCTTGCTTGGCACACTGATGAACATGCCAGAGAAGACCAAGGATGGGCCGAAGGCAAGGAAAGACTTGGAAGATTTGAAGATCAGGAAAGATCTCCACCGTAAAAAGTCGACGGAGGAGACAGAGACGGAGACGGAGGAGGAGGAAAGGGGCAGAAAAGTCAACAAGAAGGAGGAGAATTATTGCCCCCCTTCTTGCTTCACCTTAAGTGCGAAGGAGATCGATCAATTCATCAAGTGCCTTATGGGAATCAAAGTCAGTTCCGGTTACTGTGGGAAGATAAGCAGATTTCTAGACCCCAAGAAGAAAAGGTTCAGCGGGATGAAGTCTCATGACTGCCACGTGATGATGACGCAGATACTCCCGGTTGCCATTAGAGGGATAATGGAGAAGCATGTCCGTGACACGCTTACTGGTCTCTGCAACTTCTTCGACGTTATCTCTCGAAAGTCCATAAGTGTGAAGCAACTCTGAAGGCTACAGGAAGAGATCGTTGTCATACTATGTGAGCTTGAGATGTACTTCCCGCCCACGTTATTTGACATCATGGTGCATCTATGTGTCCACATCTGGACGACATCATGGACCTCGGGCCGACATTCCTTCACAGCATGATGCCGTTCGAGAGGATGAATGGGGTCATCAAAGGATTCATTCATAACATGTCCCGTCCCGATGGGAGCATCGTCCAGGGGTATCTGACGCATGAGTGCATCTCCTTTTGCGAGAATTATATAGGCATCGGAGAGCCTGTTGTTGGTTTGCCTGTCAAGAAGCACGATGGGAAGCTCGAAGGAGATGGTCACAACAACGGCCAGAGGGAATTGCACGTGGACTACTCGGATCGACGGAACGACTTTGACAGGGCTAACTTAGTAGTGCCACAACACCTAGATGTGGTAGATGATTATGTGGCATGGCACAAAGAAAGCAACGCAAAGAAGTACCGTGATAAGGGGATGCTCAAGACGGATGACAAAGTTACTATAGAGCACAACGCCACTTTCTTGCGTTGGTTCAAAGAGCAAGTTCTTGAAAATCCCTCGGAAGAGGGCAATTCGGACGGATTGCTCATACACGCCTTAGCACATGGCCCCGCGCCCAAGCTCGCGACCTATCAGTCATACGATATCAACGGGTACATGTTCTACACGGAGGCCAAAGACATGGACAGTGATTACCAGAACTCCGGGGTGACAATTGAATGCGTGACCGACGCCAACGACACGACTGAAAGATTCTATGAAAGGGTCGAAGAGATCTGGGAGCTTGACTATGCTGGAATGCACGATGCGACGATGTTCCGTGTCAGCTGGGCCAAGGACGTCGTAAGAGAAAACAAGTATTTCACTACCATGTCTATACCCGACGCGAAGAGCACTCCCGTGAACGTTAACGTCATCGCCAAAAATGAGGCATGGGTACACGCTAAGCATGTGACACAATGCTTCTTCATAACCGACCCGGCCAATCCCAGTCGTGTTGTCGTGAGGAGATCCAAAAGGAGCATCATCAGAATTGGTGGAGTCGCCAACGAGGAAGACTACAACCAATACGGCAACCCGATGAGGGAAGATGACGATGATGATGAAGCATACGTGAAAAGAAGAATCAATACTACATTACCTAAGAAAGATCGTACTCCATGGTTCCGGAAAAGTCACAACGAGGGGCTCAATTATTCGGCTATGAACAAGAAAGGGAAGAAGCTCAATGTGAAACGTCGTCGATGCAGCTGAGAAACCATCATTTATATATATGTATCTATTTTGTGTATGCACTTAAGTAACCGTTATCGGTCAATAGATATGTTACCACCACATGCATGGTTCCGGTGATATTCGCGCAGTGTGGGAGAGGGAGACGCCGTCGTCGGGAGAAAAACAAAAAAACAAAAACAAAAGGGAGAAAGCAATACAAAAGAAAAAGAAAAGAAACAGAAAAGAAAAGAAAAGGAAAATAATAAAAGAAAAGAAAAAAAACTAGAAAAGGAAAATAATAAAAAGAAAAGAAAAATAGCCGTAGCATTGGTTTGGGGACCAGCGCCAGCGCTATAGCTAACTTAGCTATAGCGCTTGATCCTAATCCAGCGCTACTGCTATTTGTATTTTAGAATTAAAAAAATAAAAATTGGAACAATTAGCAGTAGCGCTTGTTTAGGATCCAGCACTATAGCTTAATTAGCTATAGCGTTGGTCCCCAAACCAGCGCTACCACTATTTTGAGTTAACCCCCCGCCGCGCGGGCTCAAAATTTCACCAAGTCTCATTCCCCCCCCCCCCCCCATCTCCACCTCTCCCCCCTCTGTCGCCGGCCGTCGCCCTGCACCCGCCGTCGACGCCCTCGACCTCGCCGCTGCCGGCCGTCGCCCCTGCGCATGCCCTCGACCTCGCCGGCCGTCGCCCCTCCGCCCGCCCTCGACCTCTCCGCCGCCGCCCTCTCCACCGCCCTCGACCTCGCCGCCACCGCCCTCTCCCCCGCCCCGTAAGCATCTCCCTCTCCTCTCCCCTGCCCTCCCCTCTATCTCTCTCTCTGCTCTCCGCTCTCTCTCTCTCTAACTTAGTTTAGGCAATTTAGCAAATTTAGTTTAGTGCAATTTAGCAATTTAGTTTAGGGCAATTTTGTTTAGGGCAATTTAGTTTAGGGTATATAAAATGCCTATAAATAAAAAACAGTAGCAAATTGCACTAAACTAAAAAACAGTAGCAAATATTTAAAAAACAGTAGCTAAAATTGATAAAAAACAGTAGCTAATTAGTTTTTGTAGGTATATAAATTAGCTATAAAAAATAGTAGCAAAAAAATATAAAAAATAGTAGCTAATTAGTAAATTAGTTTAGGGCAAACTAGTAGCAAATTTTTGTAGCAAATTAGCAAATTAGTAAGGTCATTTCACTCTATGTACAGTAGCAAACAGAGAGAGAGAGAGATCATTTAGAAAATAAAACTGTAGCAAATTTGCAATGTTTAGTGAGGTCATTTCGCAAAGGTTTCTGGTTTTTGAAAAGACCACTAATTTGCAATGTTTAGTGAGGTCATTTCACTCTATGTACTTGCTTGAATGATATATTTTGCAAATGATATATGTCATTGATGTTATATGATTTTGCAATGTTGGTTGAATGTCGAAAAATATCCGAGTGGCCTATGTTTTGTCGGAATGTTGATTCATTTCCATTCCGGCAAATTTCAGGCGCTCCATATGTCCACTTTTTAGCAAAGGTCATGCCGAAAATTTTCATGATTTTTGGCATGACTTGTGCTAGAAACTAGGACATATGGAGTACCCGGGATTTGCCGGAAGGGGAATGAATCAACATTCCGACCAAATATAGGCCCCTTTTTTCTCTTCATTAATTCTTTTATTTACAATTGTTGAATAGGAAACATGTCTACCCACGCCGAAGCCGGGGGTTCTGCTCGCCTCGCAGAAGATCCCATCAAGGCAGCAAATCACTATTTCGATTACCTGGACGAACACCAGATGGGGTTGCATGGTGGCGGCAGTGGCACCAACCCCGACACCGGCACCAGCACTGGCACCGGCACCGACACCACCCCCGAGACCGGCAACGATGCTGTCGTAGCCGGTAAAGCACCGAAGAAGAAGAGGTCATGAAGACCAAACGAGCTCGGCATCGGAAAAATTGTGGTCACAGAGATGCACTCCAAGAAGTTAGAGCCAACGGCACCGGACGAAGCGCGCTCATGCTGGGGCAATCAACTAGGATGCATCCTCAGGGAAACTGCCAACATCAATGATGAGAAGTTGAAGAAGATACAACATATGGAGCACATGCTCCTAAAGAAGTTGCACAATAGGTTCCTGTTCCCCGGCCGGGATGAAAGCAAATTTAAAGAGCCGTGGGACGACGTCGCCATGAGAAAGATAAATGACAAGGCGATGGTGACGTTCACCAACGACTTGTCTTCCTGGAAAGTTCGGGTGAAAAAAGCGATTGCGAAGAATGAACCGTGATCCAAGATTCATGCTGATAATCCGTCAATAACACAAGAGGACTTTGAAAAATTCAAGGAGAATTGCGGTAAAGAAGAAGTCAAGGCAAGGTCGGAGAAAATGAAGGCGTTCCAGGCTAGGAACACGCCTCACCTCCTCGGAAGCCATGGTTACGAGGGGAAGAGGCACGTATGGGCCAAGGAGGACGCCGAATGTGAAAGTCACGGAATCCCAGACCCCTTGGCGGAGTTCACCGACCTGCTGGAGCATGACTGGATCAGGCCCGGTACAAGTGGGACCATGTCAAAAAGATCTTTTACACGGACCCGAACACGAGGGAGTTCATGAGACTTCTGGTAATTGTTATATTACCACATTATCATATTAGCTTCCAATCAATTCGACTACAAGTTTTGTCACATTATTAGTAAACCATCCATGTTCCTTTTGCAGAAAGAGCAGCACCAAAAGGCAGCCGAAAGCGATGAGTCATCACAGTCGTCGGCGAGGCCCAAGTGGGACACCCCATTCAACCGGGCCCTGAACATACTGAAAAAGGTCCCGGTGGACAAGCCGCCGTCCTATGGACGTGTGCACGGCGTCGGAGATGGTGCCTCGTGGAAGACGTGCTACCACGAGGAGCCAGAGGAAAGAAGGAAGTGACGGTTGGTCATCACTCAGCAGAGGATCGATGAGAAGGTCGCGATTGCGGTCAATAAGACCAAAGCTGAGACCAAAGAAGTGTTGCTCGGGGTAGTCAGTGCAGCGGTCACTGACGCGGTGGCCAGCTTGATTCCAGCAATTTTCGATTGGTCGAAGAGCAATCCAAATGCACGGCCGGAGGACTTTCCCCTTCCCAGCTTTGTCGGGAGCAATTCGGCGAACACCACAAGACCAACACCTGCTCAAGCAACCGCAAAAGGTCCCGCTCCTGTTCATAGCAGCCCGACCTCCGTCTCTGGCATGCTCGGCGGGCCTTCGTCGCAGGCTGAGCTCGACGCCCTCACGGTAATTACGTGTCATACCCTTTTCACCAGCATGTCTATAGTCTCCCGTTACAGTTGCCTTCCGGATGTTTGACTTCGCAGACATGTCTTCTTCGTAGGCCGACGATACCCCGTGCACCCTACTCTACGACATCAAGGGCCATAAAATGGCCGTGGGAAAGGCAACGATCGTGAAGCCGAAGGACCGCATGTTCCACAACTGAGAGATGATCGATGGCGTCTTCAAGGTTAACGTGGCCAGTGTCTTAGTGGGCTTCGAGGATTTGCCTCCTACGGTACCAGTCGATGATGAGGAGACCCCTAAGAGGATTGGCGCATGCAAGAGCTAGTTCTTGCCTTGGCCAAAGTCTCTTCTTCGTCTCGAGGCGCCCAGTATCACACCAACGCCACCTTCTCAAGAAGGTATGAACACCACCCCAGCTACCAAATTACCTGCACCTGTCGTGGCGGGTGATAGTGTATGACGTGAGGGAGAGCCTCCATTAGTGCCAGATGACGTCGCCCCCGTTGTCGAAGAAGCAAATGCTGATGATGACATGGAGGAGGATGATGATGACCCAGACAAGTATTTCAATACCGCCTATGATGATGGAGGATTGATGGCTCAGGACGAGGAAGACTCAGGCTATGAGCGTGGAGATGATGACTTGATGCTGCCCGATATGCCGGAGCCGGAACGTCCTAAGGCAGAATGCAAAAAGTCTCTCTTCAAGCGATCCTCGCAGGAGACGCCTCCAGATGCCGCACCTACCCAGCAACACCCCGAGGTCCGTCCACTGATTAGCCCGACGACACTAGGGGTGGTGGTTAGGGAAGGTATGGTGGGCTCACTACCGCCACCCGCCAAGAAGCAAAGGAGGAGACTGGACAGGAAAGGCCCTAAAGGCGCCAGAGTTGCTTCAAGCAGCCAGCTGCCTCTGAAGCCCCAGGTGGTAGACAGAATACCTGTCGAAGGTGCGAAGTGTTTCCATGTCGCCGACGAGCCGATCATACCTGCCGAAGCGCTAGAGCACATACTAAACAATGATCTAAGGAGACTCCATGAAGATGTGCTGGCCAGAGAGAAAAGCCTTCTGATTGCGGAAAAACCAGGATACCCGCTTTACGCGGCTCAGTTGCCGGGTGGGAAGTTGTACGTCGAGACCTGGCCCGCGAATCAGTTCATCCTGCGATTTGACTACATCTACGACATGTTCCACATGACCAAGCTGGATTTCCAGTTCATCCGCATGTATGCGTTGTATCTCAACTACTTCATCAGGATCGAGAACATAAAATATATCTGCGTCGCGGACCCGTACTATATGCACGGGAGCTTCTTGGCAGATTGCAAAGAGCACCGTGACTATGCGAGCAAGTACCTCGGCGAATTCATGATCACTAATAAGGACCAAGAAGCGATTCTCCTGCCTTATCATCCCACGTAAGTCATCTGTGCATATCCTTTCGTAAGTGTTAATCATTCCTTTGCAAGCATGGAGGCTAATTTGAGGTGTACTTAATTTACGCAGCGGGGGCGGCGCCGTCCTCATCGTTCTGTACCCGGAATACTCCCATGCTATGTACTTGGACTCATCGAAGAACCTCAAGAAAAAGGATTACACGCACGTAAAGAGTGTTCTTGATAGCGCCCTGTTAACCTTCAGCCTGTCTAGTGGATATATCAAGGTGAAAAGGCACAGGAAGAACGGGCTGGTTTTCTGCCATAAGACCGACTTCTGCTGCATCCAGCAACCGCACACCAGTAAGGCTGATGGATTCTACCTCATGCATCACCTGATCGAGTACAGAAGGGATAATCAACGCCTTCGCATGTTAGCTACTACCGAAGATGATGAGATTGTCAGCTGGGCCACAAGCATCGGAAAGACACCGGATCATCGAATCCTAGCTGAGTTTTATCACGTACAATGTGAACTTGCCCAAGTGATCATGAAGCAGGTCCTCGAACCAATGGGGATGTTCTACCATGGGCCAATCACGCGGGCTGATGTCCGAGCACTGCTACTCGCTCAGCGTCTGGACCTGAAGCCTTTCAAGAAGCTCGGGTGCTTCCTCCCTGACTATGAAGATTGGACCACCGACATGGAGGACTGATTGTCGATGACAATGTGTCACTACTTTCTTTCTATCGCAAAACTTTGAATTTATGCACGGCGAAATTATGTGATGTAATTAAACCGCATGGTCCTAAACTAGTGTAGATCGCTCTACTTAATTAGTTTGGGTATGAGGAACTTCGTCATTTATGTTTATTATATATAGGTTGCTTGTATTTTGCTAATTATGCCTCTTTGTTTTCTTAAGTACATTATGTTGCATATTATCATTCAATTCATCAACTGACAATGCAGGTACATATATCAGAGATGGCGAGGGACTGCTACGCCATGTTCGTTGGGAGGGGTCCAGGAGTCTACGACCACTGGCCAGACGCTCAGGCCCAGGTGGACAAGTACCTGGGTGCTAGCCACAGAGGGTTCGACAGCAGAGCCGAAGCGGAAAGTAGTTACTTGAGGTGGACGCTCCGGCAAGAGTGGGGGCGGGACCACCGGTGCCTCAAGTACTACATAGTCGCGCTCTTGCTCATGTTGATCGCTCTTCTCTTCTACATCATGGTTTAGATAGAGATGATGAAACTTGTGTGTGTGCCTTGACCATGCAGTTGCACTTATTCGAGGCATGACACGACTTGTGTATCGCTATTTTCGAGATGTGATGATATTTGTGTTGAATGATGATGATGATGATGATGGTATGACAAGACTACTGTATGTCTATGATATGATGAGAATAGTGTATGTTTAGTATGATCTGATGAAACTACTGTATAGAGCCTGTATAAATACATCACAAATACGTAGAGGGGGTGTAAATCTGTGAAAGCAGGAATACTAGCAGTAGCGCTGGAAAGCATCTACTAGCAGCGCTGGACTAGCAGCAGCGCTTCATTTGTTCAAGCGCTACAGAGAGATAGCAGTAGCGCTGGTCAGGGTAGCGCTACTGCTAACCATACTTACCAGTAGCGTTGCCCATACCAGCGCTAATGCTACAACTTAGCTGTAGCGCGGTAGCAGTAGCGCTGGACCCAGCGTTACTGCTATGTATATTTCAAGCGCTACTACTAGGGTTTTCCCTAGTAGTGTGCTCACATGTGAAAATAATTTCCTGTGCTAGCATCCCAAGTTTTGACCCCTTCGAGCTTCCATAGTATTTCTAACTCCTCCTTTTATAGCTCAAGATATGTGTTGATATCATTGCCAGGTTGGATTGGCCCTTGAATTAGCATAACCATGCGTATGTACTTTTGTTTCATGCAGAGCCAGGGCAGGAGGTTGTACATCCATACAAATACGAGCCATGTACTATGTGTGCTACTCTGGTTGCCAAATGGATTTAGTCCATCACTACTGACACCCAACCTAGGGTTTGTTGCTTCTGCTGTGAATTTTGGTTCTAAATTGGCTAGTGCTTTCCACTAACAACCATCAGCAATATTTCTCAGAATGCCATCACTTTTAGACTTTCTTGTCTTGTGCCAAGTCATGTTCTTTACTTCCTTCGGGTCAGCGAAATAACGCTGCAAGCGAGGAATCAATGGAATGTACCATACAACCTTTCGAGGTTCCTTCTTTCCAGGCTTGTATCGGGGTTCGTTGCAAGTTGGACACTCTATTTTGTTCTCATACTCATTCCTATATAAGATGCAATCATTTGTGCATGCATGATATCTTACATGCGGCAAATCAAGCGGACACACGATCTTCTTCGCCTCATCTACACTATGAGGCAACAAATTTCCCTTGGGCAAAACTTTGTGTAAATATTCCAATGTAGCATCTAGAATTGCATCTGTACTCTTGAATCTTGCCTTGATGTCCAGAAGTTTGAGCATGACGTGCAGGCGGGTGTGCTCGAGATCGCAACCTTCATACAGTGGAGTTTTCACGTCTATTTACAATTGCGCCAACTTGACAGCCTCTTTAATAGCAGCTCTCTCGGTTGTTGTCTTCTTCCGAAGCAGATCTTTGACATAAGGATCTTGTAGCATTGTAGCCAACGACATATCCTGTGTGACAGTCTCATGATCCTCTTCATGTTCAGGTGGCATTTCATCATTTCCTCCTTCTGGCGGCTCTTCTTCATCGCCAAAGTTTTCCGCATCATTGTTTCCTTCTTCATCATCGCTAAGATCCTCCTCACCATGCTTTGTCCAATGTGTATAACCTTCAACGAAATCGCGACGGAGCAAGTGCGCCAGCACGCTGCCTTCGAACGGGTTGTGCAAAACTCCATTTTCGCATGTCGAACATGGACATAATATCTGCACTTTACCCTTTTATACCATATTTGCCACCGCGAAATTGAGAAAGCCCTCCACACTTCGATCCATGTTGAATCTTTCGATAGGCGATCAACCAGCGTTGCAATGGTAAAAGTACTAAAATAACTAGATATATTAGCAATGACGGCATAAAAAAATTCGGCATGACCTTTGCTAAAAAATGGACATATTAGTGCCAGAAATTTGACGAAATGGAAATGAATCAATGTTTCGCTAAAACATTGGCAACTCTAGCTCTAGACATTCGTGCAAAATGAAACATCGATATCGCACGACACAATAATAGTTCACGAGCATTGTGCAATTTCTATAGCTAGCAACTAATGACACACACACACACCCATCACATATCCATCCATATGCGAATGCATCGTATATATGCACATAAATTAACGAGAAGTTTGGTCTTTTTTACCTCATCAAAGGTGCAGGAGAGGGGCGGTGGGGGGGCAACCGTACCTAAGTTGGAGGCACCATTAATGGAGTGTGGTGGAAATTTTAATGCAAGTGTGTGTGTGTTTGAGTGGGTGGAGAAGAGAACTAGCTTAGCGAGTGAGAGTGTGTGAAGGCTAGCAACAAGCTAGCTAGATCTAGCTAGCTACCTACTTAAGAAATCAAGAGAAAGAATTTGGTCTTTTTCTCAAGAAGAAGAGGAGAGAGAGAGGAGGAAGAGGAAAGAGGGAGGAAGAAGGAGAAAATATCTAAATGGATGCTATGGGTCAAATGTGAATAGTGCTACGACATAATTACTGGCGTGGAAAAACTATGGAACGCCATTAGAATCCTTTGTATCCCTAGCATTCAGGTAAAGCCCACGCCGGTGTTATGTTGGCTTAAAAATTGATGGGCCCACAAAATGTACTCCTGGTGTAACTTACTCGGCGACGCCATAGCTATTCTGGTTAGTGCTGTCGTAGGGAACTTTTGCTACGCCAACTCTAGGTTAGGACATGGCAGAACATTGGGACCCACTTACAGGTGGCGTTCTCTATTACTCCTAGGCTAGCAATAATACAATATCTATGTCATACAAAATTGCCCGATGCCACTACTATTTAAAAAAAAATAGTGTTGGCGTTCATTAAAAATGGCGCGCAACCAGCGGAAGTTGTGGCTAGCACTTTTTCCACTAGTGCATCATGAAAGAATACTATTTATGTATAATATGATGGGGACACAAATTGAGCATTCAATTATATGGCATATCATTCATGGGAAGCATATTGTGCACACAAGTATGAGGATCATGCAATGGATGGAATGGATCAAAATCTCCTAAAATGTATGAGAAAACTAGGGGGGTCTCCTCATGTGCAATAGCGGAAGCATAATATGGAGAAAATTTACAACATGGCAAACAATGCATGTCCGAAGCTAGGTGGTCATGGCATGGCATATGAGATAAATGATACAAAGGGAGCATATCAATATCTTCACAAGAAGAACAAATGCCAATAACCATGGGTTTTTCATCTATGCCATATGTGCAAATTGGGTTTATTTTAAGGGCCATTTGCATTTCTACCGCTAACTCGAACCACCTACTCAGATTTGCCCCTAATTTTGAATCCTGCTCAAATTTGCCCCTCTGCCGTTAGGTGCTCTTACAGAAATGCCCTTCTGCGCCGTTACCGTCCGGTCAACGGACTTTGACCATACTGAAAAAGTAGCAAAAAAATCTAATATTCTGTGGGATCGAAGATACTCATGTGCGCAAGGTGCATGCAAATTTCTGTGCTATTTGGACATCCAGGAGCTCGTGGCGTGGAAAAGCAGTTAATCTGTATATTTGTGAACAGTAAATTTGAAATAAAATAGCAAGAATATTTAAAATATATGAAATTTTTTTGCATCAAAGAGGCTTGGGTGCACAAGGTGCTTGCAAATTTTTGTGATCAAATGACATGCAAGGAGCTCTAGCAAAAAAAAACAAAATAGTCATTTTTTGCAAAGTTTTTTCCCAAGCCAAATTTTGTTTTTTTCTCCACGAGCTCCAACAGTGTCCAAACACAACAAAAATTTGCACGCACCTTGCAGACCCGAGCCTCTTTGATGCTAAATTTTTTCATATTTTTTTGAATTTTCTTGCTATTTTTTTGAATTTACTGTTCATAGGCGTACATATGTACTATTTTTTTCTTTGCCACGAGCTCCTGGAATGTCCAAATAGCACGAAAATTTGTACGCATCTTGCGAACCTGAGTATCTTTGATACGACAAAATTTCAGATTTTTTTGATTTTTTTTGCTATTTTTTTCAGGACAGTCAAAGCCTTTTGACCGGACGGTAACGGCACAGAAGGGCATTTCTATAAGTGCACATAATGACAGAGGGGTAAATTTGAGCAGGCTTCGAAATTAGGGGCAAATATGAGTAGTGGGTTCCAGTTAGGGACACAGATGTAAAAGACCCTTATTTTAATGTCATATGCATAGTCACTATGATGAGATTGCAAATATGACATATGGGTGTTCTCATGCATAGCATATGACAAGTCAAGCGGATTGGCAAACATGATGTGGCCGAGAGAATTATCACAAGAAATCCTATGCAACATGGCATCACAACTAATAGAATCCACATGACAATCATCAAACTCATCATAAATGGGTAAATCATCGCATGGGGAAATCATACTAGCATGAAGCATGGTAATAGGTGGATCCACATCGTGCAAGCAATCAATGTCAAGAATGTCCACTAGTGGGACTAGAGCATCACCATCACCTATGTTACCTTTGTCATTCCACTCATGTGGTGTAGGTGAGGTGGTAAGGACCAAATCGTGGTCATCGTCGTGATGGAACCATGTGGGGGTTGCATCATAGTCCACCATGGCCATCATCTTGTCAGGAAAGACGAAGTCGTCGAGGATCGGCACGTCATCATATATGGGACCTAGCACCAAATGAGGATACACAATAGAGGTAGAGGTTAAGTTGTTAGAAATCGAAATGCCCTCAAATTCCCTATCAACTACCTCACTCTCTCTATGTGGTGGTGGCTCACTCACTCCCTCTAGGTAGGTGCACTCAATGTCACATATGGTGGAGTCACTCATATCACTCAAGTGGTGGTGGTGGCTCTCCTCACATGTGAAATGGAGCAACCTGTCATATATGGGGCTAGTGGTGAAGTCACTCTCACTCTCAATTTGGATTCACAAGTCACTCAACTCATCACCATACGCCTCCTCAGTCGAAGGGAAAATACCATGCTGAACCATCTCGTAGTCGTCATCGTGGATGAAGGCCGAAGATGGCACATCATCACTCTCTCCTCCAAAGATGGAAGCATCATCCTTGCTCTCCACCATGTCGCTCACCTCCAAATCTTGATCCTTGATTGGCTCCGTAGTCGTAGTCATCGTCGTGCCGTCTTCAAAAAGAGTCGTAGTAGGCTTGGCATCATCAATGCCACAAAGAGGGATGGCGGTGAAGTCAAACTTGGGCGCATTGTCTTGGAGCTCGTCGGGCTTGGACATCTCAGTGGTACTAGCCTCATGCTTGCCGTCTTGGAGCGTGGTCATCATGAAGTGTGCTTGGGGTCGAGTAGACTTGGCCTTCATGTGTTCTTGCTCCGACTTGAGAGCACCAATGTAGAGGTCATCTAGGGACTCGTAGTTGTTGAGGAAGATAGTCTTCATCCAAATGGGGTCGTCCATGCCGGCTCATCGCAAGGCTTTCTTCATCTCCAAGAAGTACTTGTCGAGTGACTTGGATCCTTGTATGGTGTTCAACAATTGGCGTTGAAGATGTTCCGTGTAGGTGGAAGGCACAAATTCTCACTGCATCGCTTTCTTCGTCTTGGACCAACTCATGGTGAAGCTTTTCGAAGGTATGTGAAGCCACCATGTTGATGCATAGTCGTGGAAGGTACTTGTGGTGCACTACACTTGATCTTCGGAGGGGACTTGATGTAGCTTGAGGTAGTCGTCCATCTTGCGCTCCCACTCGAGGTACTCTTCGGGGTCATGAGTCCCAAAGAATGGAATCTCAACGTCGTTGTCGATGTCGTGGTAGCTCATGGATGTAGTGGACTTGAGCTCGTGGATTAGGCGAAGATGTCGTACATCCAAAGGCAAAGATGACTTGAAGTCACTTGGCAAAGATGCCAATGTAGCCGAAGAAGCCGTAGTCTTGTGTCGACGTCTTGGCTCTGTATGGTCCGTGCGCATAGGGTTGTAGGAGGCCGTGTGCACGGGGTCCCTTGTGCACGAGGGTCACAAGCCTGTGTGCAAGGGGTTGGCAGAGAAAACAACATGCTCTCGGAAGGCTCCTCTTCCATTTTTGTGGTACGCCCTTGATGAATTTGAACGTCCTGGTCTTGTCGGGGTCGACACCGGTGTGTACTTGCCAGAGATGGTAGCTGATGTCGCTTGAACTATGTTAGTATTTCCCCCAAAGAGGAAGGGATGATGCAGCACAGCTATAGTAGGTATTTCCCTCAGTTATGAAACCAAGGTATCAATCCAGTAGGAGAACCAAGCAACACTATGTAAACTGTACCTGCACACAAAGAACAAATACTTGCAACCCAACGCGTAAGAGGGGTTGTCAATCCCTCCACGGTAAAAAGATAGATAAATTTGTGGTAGATTGGATAAATAGCTCTCGATAAAACGCGAAATAAAACAAGTAATAAAAAAGTGCAGCAAGGTATTGTTGGGTTTTTGGAATAACAGATCTGAAAATAAAAGAGAATAAAAATAGATCTCAAAGAAAATATGATAAAGAATAGACCCGGGGGCCGTAGATTTCACTAGTGGCTTCTCTCAAGAAAATAGCACACAGTGGGTAAACAAATTACTGTTGGGCAATTGATAGAAGATCGAATAATTATGACGATATCCAAGGCAATGATCAATATATAGGCATCATGTCCAAGATTAGTAGACCGACTCCTGCCTGCATCTACTACTATTACTCCACACATCAACCGCTATCCAGCATGCACCTAGTGTATTAAGTTCATGGAGAAATGGAGTAATGCAATAAGAACGATGACATGATGTAGATGAGATCTATTCATGTAGGAATAGCCCCCATCTTGTTATCCTTAATAGCAACGATACATGTCTGTCTTGCTGCCCCTTCTATCACTGGGAAAGAACACTGCAAGATCGAACCCATCACAAAGCACATCTTCCCATGGCAACAAAAATCGATATAGTTGGCCTAACTAAACCAAAGATTCGAAGAAGAAATACGAGGCTATAAATAATCATGCATATAAGAGATCAAAAGAAGACTCAAATAATATTCATGGATATAGATCTGATCATAAACTCAAAGTTCATCGGATCCCAACAAACACACCACAAAAAAGAGTTACATCAAATAGATCTCCAAGAGACCATTGTATTGAGAATCAAAAGAGAGGGGGAGGAAGCCATCTAGCTACTGCCTATGATGAACTACTCACGCATCATTGGAGGGGCACCAATGAGGATGATGAACCCCTCCGTGAAGGTGTCTATATTGGATCTCGTGGTTCTGGAACTTGCGGCGGCTGTAATTGTATTTCGTCGACTCCTCTAGGGTTTCTGGAATATTTGGGAATTTATAGGGCGAAGAGGTGGTGTCGGAGGTCACCGAGGGGGGCACAACCCCCTGGGCGTGCCTGGGCCTCCTGGCACGCCCTGGTGGGCTGTGCCCACCTCGGGCCTCCCCTCTGGTACTTCTTTGGCCCACTGGGTGTCTTCTGGTCCAGAAAAAATCTCCAAAAAGTTTCATTGCGTTTGGACTCCGTTTGGTATTGATATTTTGCGAAGTAAAAAAAAGCAAAAAACAGCAACTGGGACTGGTTACTATGTTAATAGGTTAGTCCCAAAAAATGATATAGAGTTGCTATATAATGATTGTAAAACATCCAAGAATGATAATATAATAGCATGGAACAAGCAAGAATTATAGATACATTGGAGACGTATCAGCATCCCCAAGCTTAAATCCTACTCGTCCTCGAGTAGGTAAATGATAAAAACAGAATTTTTTATGTGGAATGCTGCCTAACATGTTCATCTCATATTCTTTTGTTTTTGTAGCATGGACATTTGGACTTTTATATGGTTCAAAGCAATAGTCGAGTTTTGACAAGAAGATTTCAATACTCAAGCATATCAACAAGCAACCATGTCTGTCAAAATATCAGCACTAAAGAAAGTTACCCCTAGCCCACCATGCTCAATCATTGATCCATTCATGAAACACACTCACGTATTAGCTACATCAATGCTCAAGTACGATCATAGTGCCCCTTAGTTGGTGCTTTATAAGAGAAGATGGAGACTCAAATAAAAATAAAAATTGCATAAAGTAAATAGATAGGCCCTTCGCAGAGGGAAGTAGAGATTTGTAGAGGTGCCAGAGCTCAAAGCTTAAATTGAGAGATAAATTTTTTTGAGGGGCATACTTTTCCCGTCAACAAAACGACCGAGTAATTACCAACACTTTCCATGCCAGATATATCATAGGCGGTTCCCAAACAGAAAAAAAGGTTTATTCCTTTTTCCACCATACTTTCACAATCCATGGCTTGCCGTATCCACGGGTGCCTTCCAAACCAACACTTTCCAAGGAATTTATTATTTGACAACATAAAGTAAATTTCTTTTTCAGTTCGGGACTCGGCATCCCTTTTACCACCGTACTCTCGTGCAATGACAAGTGAATAAACACTCATCTTGAGAATAACACATCTAGCATGAAAAATATTGGCCACCCCTTGTGATGACCCACAAGTATAGGGGATCTATCATAGTCCTTTCGATAAGTAAGAGTGTCGAACCCAACGAGGAGTAGAAGGAAATGACAAGCGGTTTTCAGCAAGGTATTCTCTGCAAGCACTGAAATTATCGGTAAACGATAGTTTTGTGATAAGATAATTCATAACGGGTAACAAGTCACAAGTGTAACTTAGGTGCAGCAAGGTGGCCCAATCCTTTTTGTAACAAAGGACAAGCCAGGACAAACTCTTATATAAAGCAAAGTGCTCCCGAGGACACATGGGAATTATTGTCAAGCTAGTTTTCATCATGCTCATATGATTCGCGTTCGTTACTTTGATAATTTGATATGTGGGTGGACCAGTGCTTGGGTGCTTTCCTTTCTTGGACAGGCCTCCCACTTATGATTAACCCCTCTCGCAAGCATCCGCAACTACAAAAGAAGAATTAAGATAAATCTAACCATAGCATAAAACATGTGGATCCAAATCAGCCCCTTACGAAGCAACGCATAAACTAGGGTTTAAGCTTCTGTCACTCTAGCAACCCATCATCTACTTATTACTTCCCAATGCCTTCCCCTGGCCCAAATCATGATGAAGTGTCATGTAGTCGACGTTCACATAACACCACTAGAGGAAACACAACATACATCTCATCAAAATATCAAACGAATACCAAACTCACATGACTACTTATAACAAGACTTCTCCCATGTCCTCAGGAACAAACATAACTACTCACAAAGCATATCCATGTTCATAATCAGAGGGGTAATAAATATCATTAATGATTTGAACCTATGATCTTCTACCGAATAAACCAACTAGCATCAACTACAAGGAGTAATCAACACTACTAGCAACCCACAGGTACCAATCTAAGGTTTTGAGACAAAGATCGGATACAAGAGATGAACTAGGATTTGAGAGGAGATGGTGCTGGTGAAGATGTTGATGGAGATTGACCCCCTCTCGATGAGAGGATCGTTGGTGATGACGATGGCTTCGATTTCCCCCTCCCAGAGGGAATTTTCTCCGGTAGAACAGCTCCGCCGGAGCCCTAGATTGCTTCTGCCCAGGTTCCGCCTCGAGACGGCGGCGCTTTGTCCCGAAAGCTTGCTTATGATTTTTTTCAGTTCAAAACCATCCATATAACAGAAGATGGGCACCGGATACCTAACAGGGGGCCCACAAGCCCTAGGGGCGCGCCGAAGGGGGTAGGGCACACCCCCAGGCTTGTGGCCACCTGGTGGGTCCCCTCTGGTATTTTCTTCGCCCAATATTTTTTATATATTCCAAAATAATTCTCCGTAAATTTTCAGGACTTTTAGAGTTGTGCAGAATAGGTCTCTCAGATTTGCTCCTTTCCGATCCAGAATTCCAGCTGTCGGCATTCTCCCTCTTTGTGTAAACCTTGTAAAATAAGAGAGAAAATGCATAAGTATTGCACCATAATGTGTAATAACAGCCCATAATGCAATAAAAATCAATATAAAAGCATGATGCAAAATGGACGTATCAACTCCCCCAAGCTTAGACCTCGCTTGTCCTCAAGCGGAAGCCAAAATCGATAATCATGTCCACATGTTTAGAGATAGAGGTGTCGCTAAAATAAAATACGGACATGAAGGCATCATGATCATCTTTAGTACAATAACATATTTTGTCATATAATTTCTTATGCCAAAGTAACAATTCATTCACAAGGTAAAGTGTGGAACAAGAACTTTATTGGAAACTAGCAAACTATTATCTCGGTCATTGAAGCAATTGCAATTTATCATAATGTAGGAAAGAGTCAATATAAGAGCTTTTCAGCAAGTGCACATACTCAACTATCATTTAGTCTTTCATAATTGCTAACACTCACGTGATACTTATGAGATCAAAGTTTCAATCGGACACAGAGAAAGATAAGGCTTATGGTTTCGCCTCCCAACCTTTTATCTCAAGGGTAATGTCAACAATAATAGTTTATGAGTATCTACATCCGAGTTGATATATATATCTGGATCTTCCCCAACATATAGTGCTTGCCAAAAAGAAAAAAGTGTAAAAAAGAATAGGTGATGATCACCATGACTCTTGCATTAAGGTAGAAGGTAAATAAAAGATAGGCCCTTCGCAGAGGGAAGTAGAGGTTGTCATGCACTTTTATAGTTGGATGCACAAAATCTTAATGCGAAAGAACGTCACTTTATATTGCCGCTTGTGATAAAGAACTTTATTATGCAGTCTGTCACTTTTATTTCTTCCATATCACAAGTTCGTATAAAGCTTATTTTCCTCACACTAATAGATCATACATATTTAGAGAGCAATTTTTATTGCTTGCACCGATGACAACTTACTTGAAGGATCTTACTCAATCCATAGGTAGGTATGGTGGACTCTCATGGGAAAACTGGGTTGAGGGATTTTGGATGCACAAGTAGTATCTCTACTTGGTGCAAAAGATTTGGCTAGCATGGGATGAGAAGCAAGCTCAACATGTTGGAGGATCCATGACAATATAACTTCTATTCAGATATAAAGAAACATAACCTATTACGTTGTCTTCCTTGTCCAACATCAACCTTTTAGCATATAATATTTTAATGAGTGCTCACAATCACAAAAGATGCCCAAGATAGTATATTTATATGTGAGACCTCTCTTTCTTTATTACTTCCTATTAATTGCAACAATGACCAAAACTATGTTTGTCATCTCCCAACAAGTTTCATGCGACATACTTCTTATATGTGAAGTCATTACTTTTTATATGATCATTATATAACCTTTTTTATTTCTTTTATTCTTTATTTCTTTTTTTCTCAAGATCATAGCAAGAAAGCAAAGCCCTCAACTCAAAACTAATCTTTATTATATAACTCTCGGACTCAATTACATATAGGGAACACAAAGCAAAACTCAAAGCTAGATCATACTAAAACTTTATTCTACTAAACCGAGATATAACCAAAAGGATCGAACTAAGAAAAATGATAAAGGTAAAGATGTGATGGTAATACGATACTGGGGCACCTTCCCCAAGCTTGGCAGTTGCCAAGGGGAGTGCCCATACCCATGTATTTAGGTCTCTTTCTTCGGAGGTGGTGATGTGATATTCTTGGAGATGATGCCCCTTAGAATGCGATTCTCCTCCTCGAGCTTATTATTCTGCTGCTTAAGACCCATTATTTCCTTGCGGAGTTTGCCTGTGATAGCTAGAGCTCCAATCACCCATGAATGCTTCCTGGTTGCGAGGGAAAAAGCAACACTCTTTTTCATGTTATCATAAGAGAGAAATCTAGCATTGGGAGGTATGACCGAGTCCGGTATTGCTGAGCTCTGGAGTTCCTCAAGCATAGCTCCCGGTGGAAGGCGAGAGGTAGCTTCTTGATCTTCCTCCATGGCATCCACTCTTTTTAGGTCATCCTCCATCTCTTCCTCCGTTGAATGCCCAAAGTGGTTAGCTTCGCCGTAAGCTCTTGGGCCCAGCATCGGGTGAGAGACCCGACTCTCCCCGACCGACTCTTGCGAAGACATCTTGCTCCAAATCTGCTGCAGAATTAGCTAAACACAAAAACAGAGGATTTTGCCGTAGTACAGTGGTCAAGACCTTCGGGAGATTATATAATGAATTTTTACCCACCAAAAGAAGTGTACTACAAGAAAACGGAGTCCGGAGGGCACACAAGGTGGCCACAAGCCTGGTAGGCATGCCCAGGGGGGTAGGGCGCGCCCCCAGGACTTGTCGCCTCCCCGTGCACTTTTCGGACTACTTTTTATTTTCCTAATTTTTAAAATATTCCAAAACGGAGTAAAATTGCCTTTGGAAGAGTTTTGGAGTCGGTTTACTTACCATACCACATACCTATTCCTTTTCGGAGTCTTAAACGTTCTAGTAAGTCTCCCTTGTGTACTCCTCCGGTGTTATGGTATTAATAATATTGGTCTCAACATTTATGAGAGTACCTGAGATATAATGTTTGATTCTTTGCCCATTTACCACCTTCGGGTTAGTGCCTTCGGCGTTGTTGATTTTGATGGCACCGGAACGATAAACTTCCTTGATAATGTAGGGGGCTTCCCATTTAGAGAGAAGCTTTCCTGCAAAAAATCTTAAACGAGAGTTGTATAGCAAGACATGATCACCTACATTAAATTCACGCTTTTGTATCCTTTTATCATGCCATCTTTTAACTTTTTCTTTAAACAATTTAGCATTCTCATAGGCTTGGGTTCTCCATTCATCAAGAGAGCTAATGTAAAATAACCTCTTCTCATCGGCAAGTTTGAAATCATAGTTGAGCTCTTTAATTGCCCAATTAGCTTTATGTTCTAGTTCGAGAGGTAAGTGACATGCCTTTCCATAAACCATTTTATATGGAGACATACCCATAGGGTTTTTATAAGCAGTTCTACAAGCCCATAATGCATCAACAAGTTTCTTAGACCAATTCTTTCTGGATCTATTAATAGTCTTTTGCAAAATCAATTTTATTCTCGATTACTCAATTCTACTTGACCACTAGACTAAGGATGATATGGAGATGCAATTCTATGGTTAACATCATACTTAGCAAGCAATTTACGGAAAGCACCATGAATAAAGTGTGAACCACCATCAGTCATTAAATATCTAGGGACTCCAAACCTCGGGAAAATAACTTCTTTAAGCATTTTAATGGAAGTGTTATGATCAGCACTACTAGTTGGAATAGCTTCTACCCACTTAGTAACATAATCAACAGCAACCAAAATATGTGTATACCCATTAGAGGAAGGAAAAGGTCCCATATAATCAAATCCCCAAACATCAAATGGTTTAATAACAAGTGAATAATTCATAGGCATTTCCTGATGTCTACTAATATTACCAATTCTTTGGCATTCATCACAAGACAAGACAAACTTACGAGCATCCTTAAAAAGAGTAGGCCAATAAAAACCAGATTGTAATACCTTGTGTGCAGTTCTATCACCAGCATGGTGTCCTCCATAGGCCTCGGAGTGACACTTGCGTAGGATCTGTTCCTGTTCATGCTCAGGTACACAACGTCTAATAACACCATCTACTCCTTCTTTATAAAGGTGTGGGTCATCCCAGAAGTAATGTCTTAAATCATAGAAAAACTTTTTCTTTTGTTGGTATGTGAAGCTAGGTGGTATAAATTTAGCAACAATATAATTGGCATAATCAGCATACCATGGAGTACTACGAGAAGCATTTATGACAGCTAATTGTTCATCAGGAAAGCTATTATCAATAGGTAGTGGGTCATCAAGAACATTTTCTAACCTAGACAAGTTGTTTGCTATGGGGTTCTCAGCTCCCTTTCTATCAATAATATGCAAATCAAATTCTTGCAGCAAGAGAACCCATCTAATAAGTCTAGGTTTAGCAGCCTTCTTTTTCGTAAGATATTTAATAGCAGCATGATCAGTGTGAACAGTTACTTTGGAATCAACAATATAAGATCTGAACTTATCACAAGCAAAGACAACTGCTAAAAATTCTTTTTCAGTAGTAGCATAATTTCTTTGAGTACTTTCTAGAGTTTTAATAGCATAATGAATAACATTTAATTTCTTATCAACTCTTTGTCCTAGAACAGCACCAACAGCATAATGACTAGCATCACACATAATTTCAAAGGGTAAGTTCCAATCAGGTGGTTGAACAATAGGTGCAAAAATCAAGGCTTTCCTAAGTATTTCAAATGCTTCTACACAATCATCATAAAAAACAAATGGAACATCTTTTTGCAAAAGATTTGTGAGAGGCCTAGAAATTTTAGAGAAGTCTTTAATAAACCTCCTATAGAAACCAGCATGACCAAGGAAACTTCTTATACCTTTGATATCTTTAGGACACGACATTTTTTCAATAGCATCAACTTTAGCTTTATCAACTTCAATACCTCTTTCAGAAATCTTATGCCCCAAGACAATACCTTCATTAACCATAAATTGGCACTTCTCCCAATTCAAAACAAGATTAGTTTCTTCACATCTCTGCAAAACTCGATCAAGGTTGCTTAAGCAATCATCAAAAGAAGTTTCGTAAACGGAGAAATCATCCATGAAAACCTCAACAATCTTTTCACAAAAGTCAGAGAATATAGCAGTCATACATCTTTGAAAAGTAGCAGGTGCATTACATAAACCAAAAGGCATTTGTCTATAAGCAAAGGTACAGAAAGGGCAAGTAAAAGTAGTTTTTTCTTGATCCTCTTGTGACACAAGTATTTGAGAAAAACCAGAATAACCATCTAGAAAGCAAAAGTGTGTATGTTTTGATAGTCATTCTAGCATTTGATCAACAAAAGGTAGAGGATAATGATCCTTCCTAGTAGTTTTGTTCAACTTTCTAAAATCAATAACCATTCTATAACCTGTGACAATTCTTTGTGGGCTCAATTCATTTTTATCATTAGGAACAACGGTAATACCTCCCTTCTTAGGGACACAATGAATAGGACTTACCCACCTACTATCAGCAACATGATAAATTATACCTGCTTCTAGAAGCTTTAGTATTTCATTTCTTACCACTTCTTTCATTTTAGGATTCAACCGTCGCTGGTGATCAACAACTGGTTTAGCATCGGGTTCCATATTAATTTTGTGCTGACATAGAGTGGGACTAATGCCCTTAAGATCATCCAAAGTTTATCCAATAGCTGCACGGTGCTTCTTCAGAGTTTTCAATAATTTCTTTTCTTCATGCTCTGAAAGGTTAGCACTAATAATAACATGATATATCTTTTTCTCATCAAGATAAGCATATTTCAGAGTATCAGGTCATTTTTTAAGATCGAACACAGGATCACTCTTGGGTGGTAGAGGATCTCCAAGAGTTTCAACAGGAAAATTGTGTTTCAAAACAGGCATCTGTTTAAAGAAAATCCCATCTAATTCCTTTCTTTCATTCATGAACATATCATTTTCATGGTCTAGCAAATATTGTTCTAAAGGATCAGTAGGAGGCATGGCAATAGAAGCAAGACCAATAATTTCATTTTTACTAGGCAATTCTTTATCATGGGGTTGTCTACGAAATTTGGAGAAATTAAACTCATGAGACACATCCCCAAAACTTACAGTAACAATTTCTTTCTCACAGTCTATTTTGGCATTAACAGTGTTCAAGAAAGGTCTGCCAAATATAATGGGACAAAAATCATCTTGTGGGGAACCAAGAACTAGAAAATCAGTAGGGTATTTTATTTTCCCACACAAGACTTCAACATCTCTAACAATCCCAATTGGTGATATATTATCTCTATTGGCAAGTTTAATAGTGACATCAATATCTTCTATTTCAGCAGGTGCAATATCATTCACAATTTCTTGATACAAGGTAAAGATAATTGCACTCACACTAGCACCCAAATCACATAAGCCATGATAACAATGATCTCCTATTTTAACAGAAACAACAGGCATGCCAACAACAGGTCTATGTTTATCTTTATCATCAGGTCTAGCAATTCTAGCAGCTTCATCACAGAAATAAATAACATGCCCATCAATATCATCGACCAAGAGATCTTTAACCATAGCAATACTAGATTCAACTTTAATTTGTTCAGGGGGTGTAGGTGTTCTAGTATAACTCTTACGAACCACAGCTGAGGCTTTAGCATGTTCCTTTATTCTAACAGGGAAAGGTGGTTTCTCAATATAAGCAGTAGGAAAAATAGGATCAACATTATAAGTAATAGTTTCCTCTTCAGCTTTAATAGGTTCTACTATTTTCACTTCAATGGGAGGATGATATTTAAACCACTTGTCCTTAGGGAGATCAACATGAGTAGCAAATGATTCATAGAAAGAAGCTACCATCTTAGAGTCAAGTCCATATTTAGTGCTAAATTCATGAAAAGCATCGGTATCCATAAAAGATTTAACACAATCAAACTTGAGGTTTATACTTGACTCCTTACCTTTGTTGAGTTCCCAATCTTCAGAGTTGTGTTTAATTCTTTCCAATAAATCCCATTTGAATTCAATAGCCTTCTTCATAAAAGAACCAGTACAAGAAGTATCGAGCATGGAATGATCATTACGAGAAAGCCGAGCATAAAAATTCTGAATAATAATTTCTCTTGAGAGCTCATGATTGGGGCATGAATATAACATTGACTTAAGCCTCCCCCAAGCTTGAGCGATACTTTCTCCTTCACGAGGCCAATAATTATAAATATAATTCCGATCACGATGAACTAGATGCATAGGATAAGACTTCTGATGAAATTCCAATTTCAATCGGTTGTAATTCCAAGTCCTAATATCATCGCATAGCCTATACCATTTCAATGCCTTCTCCTTCAAAGATAAAGGGAAGAACTGCTTCTTTACTTCATCCTCGAGCAAACCTACAAGCTTAAATAATCCACAAACTTCATCCACATAGATTAGGTGCATATCAGGATGTAGTGTTCCATCTCCTGCATAAGGATTAGCTAGCGGTTTCTCTATCATACCCGAAGGAATTTCATAATAAATATTTTCAGTAGGTTCAGTAGGTTGAGGGACAACTCTTTGCTCTTTCGGTCGAGGTGAAGATACCCCGAACAAACCCCTCAAAGGATTGTTTTCCATAGCAACAAGTGACAGTAAATTTCAGCACACTATATAAATTTTTCCTTACCAAAGGCGCTACACTCCCCGGCAACGGCGCCCGAAAAGAGTCTTGATGACCCACAAGTATAGGGGATCTATCGTAGTCCTTTTGATAAGTAAGAGTGTCGAACCCAACGAGGAGCAGAAGGAAATGACAAGTGGTTTTCAGCAAGGTATTCTCTACAAGCACTGGAATTATCGGTAACAGATAGTTTTGTGATAAGATAATTCATAACGGGTAACACGTAACAAGTGTAACTAAGGTGCAGCAAGGTGGCCCAATCCTTTTTGTAGGTAAGGACATGCCTGGACAAACTCTTATATAAAGCAAAGTGCTCCCGATTACACATGGGAATTATTGTCAAGCTAGTTTTCATCATGCTCATATGATTCGCGTTCGTTACTTTGATAATTTGATATGTGGGTGTACCGGTGCTTGGGTGCTGTCCTTACTTGGACAAGCCTCCCACTTATGATTAACCCCTCTCGCAAGCATCCGCAACTACGAAAGAAGAATTAAGATAAATCTAACCATAGCATGAAACATGTGGATCCAAATCAGCCCCTTACGAAGCAACGCATAAACTAGGGTTTAAATTTCTGTCACTCTAGCAACCCATCATCTACTTATTACTTCCCAATGCCTTCCCCTAGGCCCAAATCATGGTGAAGTGTCATGTAGTCAACGTTCACATAACACCACTAGTGGAAAGACAACATACATCTCATCAAAATATCGAACGAATACCAAATTCACATGATTACTTATAACAAGACTTCTCCCATGTCCTCAGGAACAAACGTAACTACTCACAAAGCATATCCATGTTCATAATCAGAGGGGTAATAAATATCATTAAGGATCTGAACATAGGATCTTCCACCGAATAAACCAACTAGCATCAACTACAAGGAGTAATCAACACTACTAGCAACCCATATGTACTAATCTGAGGTTTTGAGACAAAGATCGGATACAAGAGATGAACTAGGGGTTGAGAGGATATGGTGCTGAAGATGTTGATGGAGATTGACCCCCTCTTGATGAGAGGATCATCGGTTATGACAATGGCTTCGATTTCCCCCTCACAGAGGGAAGTTTCCCCGGCAAAACAGCTCCGCCGGAGCCCTAGATTGCTTCTGCCTAGGTTCTGCCTCGAGACGGCGGCGCTTCGTCCCGAAAGCTTGCTTATGATTTTTTCAGGTCAAAACCATCCATATAACAGAAGATGGGCACCGGAGACGTGACAGGGGGCCCACAAGCCCTAGGGGCACCCCCCAGGCTTCTGGCCACCTGGTGGGTCCCCTCTGGTATTTTCTTCGCCCAATATTTTTTTTATATTCCAAAATAATTCTCCGTAAATTTTCAGGACTTTTGGAGTTGTGCAGAATAGGTCTCTCAGATTTGCTCCTTTCCGGTGCAGAATTCCAGCTGCCGGCATTCTCCCTCTTTGTGTAAACCTTGTAAAATACGAGAGAAAATGCATAAGTATTGCACTATAATGTGTAATAACAGAACATAATGCAATAAATATCAATATAAAAGCATGATGCAAAATGGACGTATAAGTGGCGGCTAGCAAAAAGATTGAGAAGCAACCAACCAAGGAACGAAAAATCACATAAGCGAGCATTAAGCATAACTAACACCGAATAATGCACCACAAGTAGGATGTAATTTCATTGCATAACGATTGACTTTCGTACTTGCATAGGGAATCACAAACCTTAACACCAATATTCTTACTAAAGCATAATTACTCACCACCATAACTCACATATCACTATCATCATATCTCAAAACTATTACAAAGAATCAAGTTTATTTTGTCCAATGATCTTCATGAAAGTTTTTATTATATCCCTCTTGAATATCTATCACTTTGGGACTAGTTTCATATATTGCAATTGATTTTGACAAGCTTAAATAAATCTAAGTGAAGAACATGAGCATAAAAAATTTCGTCTCTCAAAATAATATAAGTGAAGCATGAGAGAATTTCTTCAAAATTTACTAACTATCAAATTAATCTAAGTGAATCATGAGAGCCTTTCTTAAAAAATTATTAAAGCACACCGTGCTCAAAAAGATATAAGTGAAGCACTAGAGCAATTCCATAGCTCAAAAAAATTTAAGTGAAGCATGAAGAGCAATTCCAAAAAATCATAGCACAATTTTGGCTCTCTCAAATAGGTGTGTCCAGCAAGAATACTTGTGACAAACTATAAAGCAAAACAAGCAAAGACTCATATAATACAAGACGCTCCAAAAGCAAAACTCATGATATGTGACGAATAAAAATATAGCTCCAAGTAAAATACCGATGGTCGTTAGAAGAAAGAGGGGATGCCTTCTGGGGCATCCCCAAGCTTAGTTGCTTGGTTCTCCTTGAATATTAACTTGGGGTGCCATGGGGCATCCCCAAGTTTTGGCTCTTTTCACTCCTTATTCCTTCATCCATCACGATCTCACCCAAAACTTGAAAACTTCAATCACACAAAACTTAACAAAACCTTCGTGAGATCCGTTAGTAGAAGAAAACCAATCTTTACTTTAAGTACTGCTGAAAATCCATTCAAATTTTGTTATTGCATTATATCTAATGTATTCTAACTTTGCCATGGCTTATACCCCCGATACAATCCATAGATTCATCAAAATAAGCACACAATGCAAAGAAAACAGAATTTGTCAAAAACAGAACAGTCTATAAAGAAGCGAATTGTTTCCATACTTATGTAACTCCAAAAATGCTAAAACATAAGAACACATAGGAAATTTGTATATCCATATTTTGTAAAAAATTCAGAATTTTTTTGATCTTCTGTGAGTTTAAACAATTCCGTCACTGGACGCAAAAGTTTCTGTTTTTTCAACAGGATCAAATCAACTATCACTAAAGCTATCCCAAAGGCTTTACTTGGCACAAATATTAATTAAAACATAAAAAAACACAATCATAACAGAGGCATAATTGTGCAAACACTCAAGAACATGAATAAAAATGCAAAAATAAATTTTATTCATTGGGTTGCCTCCCAACAAGCGCTAACGTTTTATGCCCCTAGCTAGGCATAATTCATAGATTCAAGTATTGTCATCTTTAGTTTTCAATTCCTCAATCACACAACCAATATTCTCGAAAGATTTAGCATGCATATTTTCGATAATAATACTTCTAGGAATAAGATTGAAGAATTAATTCTTTCAAGTAGGGTTTCTCACAACTTCAACAAAGTCGGGGTGAATACTAATCATCTTAAGATTTTCTTGGTTATTATTAGAAGTTGCACCCTTTGTTCTTAGTGACTTGAGTAATCTTGCCAATTTTTTACGGGAGTTTTTTCAATAGTTTTAGCAGAAGCAAAAGCCGAGCTTAAATTACTACAAATTTCTTCCAACTTATCAATCCGAGAAGGACTCTCTCCAATTCTTTCGTTAATTACGGTTTCTTTTTCCCTTAGTAACTTGAAAACATCGCCCGCTTTTGATCCAAATTTATTAGCAAGATTCTGCATCTTTGTATCCAAGTTTTCAATTTGCTCTAAGGTGACCATCTTTTTTTCGATATCACCTAACCTTTGCATAACATGCTCAAGAGTTAAGATTATTTCATTAATAATGATAGGTGGTGCACCTACAAATCTCCCATGCCATTAAAAGCATCCAAAGATGGACACATCAAGAATTTTCCACCGGTAATTGTATCAAGGACGAATCTATACCAAGTGGTATGCCCACATAAAAACTACGAAGAAGAACAACGGTAGATTGCTTACGAACATATCTATTATGAGCATTGCAAATCCTATACCAAGCATCTTTTAGATTCTCCCCTCCCCTTTGTTAAAAATTAAGAACCTCGTTCTCGGTGGTACACGCAATAGAGGAAGAACAAGCCATAACGATAGAGTAGGAAAACAAAATCACACACAAAAAGATAGATCTGACGAGAAAAAGGCGAATGAAAAAGAGGGCGAATAAAACGGCAATTTTTTGTGAAGTGGGGGAGATGAAAACGAGAGGCAAATGGCAAATAATGTAAATTGCAACGAGATGAGATTAGTGATTAGGAACCTGATAGATGTTGATGATGTCTCCTCGGCAATGGCGCCAGAAATTCCTTTTGATGTCGCTTGAACTACGTCGGTATTTCCGCAAAGAGGAAGGGATGATACAACACAGCTACGGTTGGTATTTCCCTCAATTATGAAACCAAGGTATCAATCTAGTAGGAGAACCAAGCAACACTATGTAAATGGTACGTGCACAAAAGAACAAATACTTGCAACCCGACGCGTAAGAGGGGTTGTCAATCCCTCCACGGTAAAAAGATAGATAAATTTGTGGTAGATTGGATAAATAGCTCTCGATAAAACATGAAATAAAACAAGTAATAAAAAAGTGCAGTAAGGTATTTTTGGGTTTTTGGAATAATAGATCTGAAAATAAAAGCGAAAAAAAATAGATCTCAAAGCAAATATGATAAAGAATAGACTCGGGGGCCGTAGATTTCACTAGTGGCTTCTCTCAAGAAAATAGCACACGGTGGGTAAACAAATTACTGTTGGGCAATTGATAGAAGATCGAATAATTTTGACTATATCCAAGGCAATGATAAATATATAGGCATCACGTCCAAGATTAGTAGACCGACTCCTGCCTACATCTACTACTATTACTCCACAGATCAACCGCTATCCAGCATGCATCTAGTGTATTAAGTTCATGGAGAAACGGAGTAATGCAATAAGAACGATGACATGATGTAGACGAGATATATTCCCCCATCTTGTTATCCACAATAGCAATGATACATGCGTGTCTTGCTGCCCCTTCTGTCACTGGGAAAGAACACCGCAAGATCGAACCCATCACAAAGCACCTCTTCCCATGGCAAGAAAAATCGATCTAGTTGGCCAAACTAAACCAAAGATTCGAAGATGAAATATGAGGCTATAAATAATCATGCATATAAGAGATCAAAAGAAGACACAAATAACATTCATGGATATAGATCTGTTCATAAACTCAAAGTTCATCAGATCCCAACAAACACACCACCAAAAAGAATTACATCAAATAGATCTTCAAGAGACCATTGTATTTAGAATCAAAAGAGAGAGAGGAAGCCATCTAGCTACTGCTTATGGACCCGTAGTTCTATGGTGAACTACTCGCGCATCAGCGGAGAGGCACCAATGAGGATGATGAACCCCTCCATGATGGTGTCTAGATTGGATCTCGTGGTTCTGGAACTTGCGGCGGCTGGAATTGTATTTCGTCGACTCCTCTAGGGTTTCTGGAATATTTGGGATTTATAGGGCGAAGAGGCAGTGCAGGAGGTCAATGAGGGGGGCACAACCCCCCTGGGCGCGCTTGGGCCTCCTGGCGCTCCCTGGTGACTTGTATCCACCTCGGGCCTCCGCTCTGGTACTTCTTTGGCCCACTGGTGTCTTCTGGTCTAGAAAAAATCTCCAAAAAGTTTCGCTGTGTTTGGACTCCGTTTGGCACTGATATTCTGCGAAGTAAAAAACAGCAACTGGGACTGGTTACTATGCTAATAGGTTAGTCCCAAAAAATGATATAGAGTAGCTATAAAATGATTGTAAAACATCCAAGAATGATAATATAACAGCATGGAACAAGCAAAAATTATAGATACGTTGGAGACGTATCAGCATCCCCAAGCTTAATTCCTACTCGTCCTCGAGTAGGTAAATGATAAAAACAGAATTTTTGATGTGGAACGCTGCCTAACATGTTCATCTCATATTCTTTTCTTTTTGTAGCATGGACATTTGGACTTTTATATGGTTCAAAGCAATAGTCTAGTTTTGACATGAAGATTTCAATACTCAAGCATATCAACAAGCAACCATGTCTTTAAAAAATATCAACACTAAAGAAAGTTATCCCTAGCCCATCGTGCTCAATCATTGATCCATTTGTGAAACACACTCGCATATTAGCTACATCTAATGCTCAAGTACGATCATAGTGACCCTTAGTTGGTGCTTTATAAGAGAAGATGGAGACTCAAATAAAAATAAAAATTGCATAAAGTAAATAGATAGGCCCTTCGCAGAGGGAAGTAGGGATTTGTAGAGGTGCCAGAGCTCAAAGCTTAAATTGAGAGATAATTCTTTTTGAGGGGCATACTTTTCCCGTCAACAAAATCGACCAAGTAATTACCAACACTCTCCATGCTAGATATATCATAGGCGGTTCCCAAACAGAAAATAAAGTTTATTCCTTTTTCCACCATACTTTCACAATCCATGGCTACCCTTATCCACGGGTGCCTTCCATACCAACACTTTTCAAGGAATTTATTATTTGACAACATAAAGTAAATTTCTTTTTCATTTCGGGACTCTGCATCCCTATTACCGCCGTACTCTCATGCAATGACAAGTGAATAAACACTCAACTTGAGAATAACACATCTAGCATGAAAAATATTGGCCACCCCCTGCCGCTTCATGAGCGGTACGAGCAGACAAAAAGGAAATTCATTTTGAAAATTAGAGATGGCACATACAAATTTGCTTAAAACAGCACGAAAATACCGCATATAGGTAGGTATGGTGGACTCATATGGCAAATTGGGTTTAATGATTTTGGATGCACAAGTAGTATTTCTACTTAGTACAAGTGGCGGCTAGCAAAAAGATTGAGAAGCAACCAACCAAGAAACGAAAAATCGCATAAGCGAGCATTAAGCATAACTAACACCGAATAATGCACCACAAGTAGGATGCAATTTCATTGCATAACTATTGACTTTCATGCTTGCATAGGGAATCACAAACCTAACACCAATATTCTTACTAAAGAATAATTACTCACCAACATAACTCACATATCACTATCATCATATCTCAAAATGATTACAAAGAATCAAGTTTATTTTGTCCAACGATCTTCATGAAAGTTTTTATTATATCCCTCTTGAATATTGTCGGGGTACGACACCTATGGGATCCCAAGAGACCCCTTTACGATTCGGCGGGGGGAGAGGTATACGCAAAGAGCAGAACCAGTGATCGACGCGGGAATTTTTTACCCAGGTTCGGGCCGCTGATCAGCGTAAAACCCTACTCCTGCTTTGTGTTCTTATTAATGTTCTTGAGCCCAGCCTTCAGGAGCGCTCGCAATGAACAGTACGTTCAAAGAGCAGCTACGCATGCAGAATGGGCCAGAAGTTCTCCTCCTTCTCTGTAGCAGTTGCCTTGGGCCTCCTTTTATATGCTCAAAGGGGTCTCCACAGTGGCAAAATGTACATACATTGAGGTGTAAAGTAGCTACAGGGTATCATACCTAACCCCTGACGGATTAGGACGAGCGCATTTAATGCACCATGAGGTGTCCGTTTAGGTGTCCTCACTTTCTTGGGGATGGAAAAAGGAGCCATCCCATCAGCACCGCTTAAATTTTCCTCCAATGGCACGTTGCCACGCATCCAGAGAAGGACCCAGAATGTCAGGTTTTGTCACTGTGCCGAAACGGTGGCACAGTGGTGGAATCTCGCCAGGCGCCGATCCTTGTCGGGCGCCAAGCCTTGCCGGGCACCAGGGCTTGCTAGGAACCAAGCCTTGTCAGGCGCCAGGGCCTGCTAGGAACCAAGCCTTGCTGGGCGCCGAGCCTTGCCGGGCTCCAAAGGCCATCCCGGCAAGGATCTTGCCGGGGAAGCTGGCCTTCGAATTCCAGCTTTGCTTATCTGCTGATCCTCAGATCTCTGACTTGATGATTTCCTTGATGGCTTGAATCGACCTCGAGCTGTTCCCGGCAAGCCTTGCTGCGAGGATGGCTACAACTGCCCGTGCACAAGTACGGGGTACTAGTGGCCCAATACTTAGTACACCGACAGGAGCCCCCGGGCCTAGGCCATACACGAGTGCGAGGCGTTGTTGGGCTAGGCCCAAACAGTGCACGGGCACGCGTGGCAGGGGATTAACTGCTCGTAAATATGTCGTTGTGCTGGAGTAGTGGTACAATGGCAGAATCTCGCCAGGCGCCAAAACTTGCCAGGCACCAAGCCTTGCCGGGCGCCAAGCCTTGCCGGGATTATCTTGCCGGGGCTCACCAGCAAGAATCTTGCCGGGCCTCACCAGCAAGAATCTTGCCGGGCCTCACCAGCAAGAATCTTGCCGGGGCTTCGGCCTTTGGTCTTCTGCCTTCCAATTATTGATTTGAATGCTTTTTGGATAGTCTTGTGCTTGTTCCCAGTTGTCTTCTCCCAGGAAGGCTCGCTCCCCTGCCACGCCTTTCCCGCCTGGGGGGCTGCAACTCGCCGGTGCGTGTCCAGGGGTAATGAACACCCCCTGTTCACTACACCGACAGGAGCCCTCGGGCCTGGGTCGGACAAACGCGCATAGTGTTTGTCTGGGCTAGGCCCAAAAACATGCGCCGGTACACGCGCGGCGAGAAGTAACCATTACTCTTGACTTTTAACTGCATGCTGGTGATGACACAAGAGAGCTTGCGGTTTGCCGGGCCTTGGGCTTGCCGGCAGCGTGGGCAGACAGAGCAGGACGGCAACAGGAGTCGTGTGCCCGAAAGGAAGTGCCACACTGTGCGACGAGGAGCCAGTCCCCGAGCTTTCCCCATATAGGGTACTGCGGGTGCGGTGCTCGATCCATATAGTCACCCCTGCTGCCGCAGCCGTCTACCATGAATGTCTCACTGCCGTCTTGCAGGCCTGTTGCTGCAATGGCGCATATAAAGAAACAATTTATCTTAGTTAAATCAATCTTTATGCATGCAATGCATGTTACTTTATGCTGAATGAATGTATGCTTCCCCCTTGATTAATTCAATCCTTGCACTTATTTTAGTCCCTACGCTGTCTGGAAACCTTGCCGGTGCGCACGTTTGCCGCGAGCGCTAGATGCGGGTCTTTAGCAGCCTGCTGGAAGCGCCGCCGCCGGCAAGGCGACTTGCCGGGCCAGAACGCAGCTGCTAAGCTTGCTGAGCGGACTCGAGGCAAAGCTAGAGCGCGGGCTAACCACGACAAGGTTCCTCCGCATGCAGGTTGATGTACAAGGACAAAGAATTAATCAAGGCGACCCACGCTCGCCGGAAAGCTTTCCGGTGCGCATGCTCCAGTCGGCAGTGCTTGAGGAACAGGTCCTAAGCAACTTGCCGGGAACGCCGCCTCCCGGAAAGGTTTACCTCCTCGGTGCTTATGCAGCCACCTAAATTGTCGAGCGGACTCGAGACAACTAGGGGCGCAATTAGCCCCGGGAGGGCTCCTTCGCGTGTAGGTATAAGAAGCAAGTGAGGATAGAAAAATGAATGTAATAAATCTTGGCAACTTAGTTTTTCTTGCGAGGGCGCTGCGAGCCCCCGAGCTTATTTTTAGCTCAAAGGGTGGTTGTCGGGAAACTTTTGACTTTACCGAAGAACTTTGATATTCTCGACGCTAGCTTCCGGCAAGGAGTTGCCGGGAAAGCTCATGACGGAGGACTTCGTCGTTCTCGATGCTAGCTTCTGGCAAGCTTGTTTCCAGGAAGGCTTATGGCGGAGAACTTCGTCATTCTCGACGCCGAGAAGATTGGTCCAGAGGACGCTGCCAGCCCCCGAGCCACAACTGCGTTTAAATACGACAAGTTAATTAGCATCTTAAAAGCATTTTAACTTGTGCGTAACTTTATTTAGAGCTCTTCTCCACATGTTTTTGTTTTTGCACAGTTGTCCCCTACGCTTGCCGGAATGCATCTCGATCGCGCACGTCCTAGTCAATGGCGCTTAGGAATGGATCCTAGTTAGCAGCCTATCGATGACGCCGCCTCCTCGAGAGCTTCACACTCCAAGAACAAACGCGGCTGCACAGGTGTTGCTAGGCAGACCCGAACAACCCAGAGAGCAGAATGTCTCAAGGGTGCTCCTTTGCGCACAGGTTATGTGCAAAGAACATCATCATGGATAAAATCAAATCAGCAAAAAGCATTAAAGTTTTAGAACTTAGCTTTCTGTATGTGGAGCGAAGTCGCCATGGACGATGAAGCTGACGCGCCGACCGCTGGATCAGGTTCGCGCAACCTCCATCCCCATCTGGCGCGCCAAAGATGTCGGGGTACGACACCTATGGGATCCCGAGAGACCCCTTTACAATTCGGCGGGGGGAGAGGTATACGCAAAGAGCAGAACCAGTGATCGACACGGGAAGTTTTTACCCAGGTTCGGGCCGCTGATCAGCGTAAAACCCTACTCCTGCTTTGTGTTCTTATTAATGTTCTTGAGCCCAACCTTCAGGAGCGCTCGCAATGAACAGTACGTTCAAAGAGCAGCTACGCATGCAGAATGGGCCAGAAGTTCTCCTCCTTCTCTGTAGCAGTTGCCTTGGGCCTCCTTTTATATGCTCAAAGGGGTCTCCACAGTGGCAAAATGTACATACATTGAGGTGTAAAGTAGCTACAGGGTATCATACCTAACCCCTGACGGATTAGGACGAGCGCATTTAATGCACCATGAGGTGTCCGTTTAGGTGTCCACACTTTCTTGGGGATGGAAAAAGGAGCCATCCCATCAGCACCGCTTAAATTCTCCTCCAATGGCACGTTGCCACGCATCCAGAGAAGGACCCAGAATGTCAGGTTTTGTCACTGTGCTGAAACGGTGGCACAGTGGTGGAATCTCGCCAGGCGCCGATCCTTGCCGGGCGCCAAGCCTTGCCGGGCACCAGGGCTTGCTAGGAACCAAGCCTTGTCGGGCACCAGGGCCTGCTAGGAACCAAGCCTTGCCGGGCGCCGAGCCTTGTCGGGCTCCAAAGGCCATCCCGGCAAGGATCTTGCCGGGGAAGCTAGCCATCGAATTCCAGCTTTGCTTATCTGCTGATCCTCAGATCTCTGACTTGATGATTTCCTTGATGGCTTGAATCGACCTCGAGCTGTTCCCGGCAAGCATTGCCGCGAGGATGGCTACAACTGCCCGTGCACAAGTACGGGGTACTAGTGGCCCAATACTTAGTACACCGACAGGAGCCCCCGGGCCTAGGCCATACACGAGTGCGAGGCGTTGTTGGGCTAGGCCCAAACAGTGCACGGGCACGCGTGGCAGGGGATTAACTACTCGTAAATATGTCGTTGTGCTGGAGTAGTGGTACAGTGGCAGAATCTCGCCGGGCGCCGAAACTTGCCGGGCACCAAGCCTTGCCGGGCGCCAAGCCTTGCCAGGCGCCAAGCCTTGCCGGGATTATCTTGCCAGGGCTCACCAGCAAGGAATCTTGCCGGGGCTCACCAGCAAGAATCTTGCCGGGCCTCACCAGCAAGAATCTTGCCGGGCCTCACCAGCAAGAATCTTGCCGGGCCTCACCAGCAAGAATCTTGCCGGGGCTCACCAGCAAGAAACTTGCCAGGGCTTCGGCCTTTGGTCTTCTGCCTTCCAATTATTGATTCGAATGCTTTTTGGATAGTCTTGTGCTTGTTCCCAGTTGTCTTCTCCCAGGAAGGCTCGCTCCCCTGCCACGCCTTTCCCGCCTGGGGGGCTGCAACTCGCCGGTGCGTGTCCAGGGGTAATGAACACCCCCTGTTCACTACACCGACAAATATCAATCACTTTGGGACTAGTTTCATATATTGCAATTGCTTTTGGCAAGCTCAAATAAATCTAAGTGAAGAACATGAGCATAAAAAATTTCGTCTCTCAAAATAATAAAAGTGAAGCATGAGAGAATTTCTTCAAAAATGTACTAACTCTTAAATTAATCTAAGTGAAGCATCAGAGCATTTCTTCAAAAATTATTAAAGCACACCTTGCTCAAAAAGATATAAGTGAAGCACTAGAGCAATTCCATAGCTCAATTTTTTTTAAGTGAAGCATGAAGAGCAATTCCAAAAATCATAGCATAATTTTGTCTCTCTCAAATAGGTGTGTCCAGCAAGGATACTTGTGACAAACTATAAATCAAAACAAGCAAAGACTCATATAATACAAGACGCTCCAAGCAAAACTCATGATATGTGACGAATAAAAATATAGCTCCAAGTAAAATACCGATGGTCATTAGAAGAAAGACGGGAAGCCTTCCGGGGCATCCCCAGGCTTAGTTGCTTGGTTATCCTTGAATATTAACTTGGGATGCCATGGGGCATCCCCAAGCTTAGGATCTTTTCACTCCTTATTCCTTCATCCATCGCGATCTTACCCAAAACTTGAAAACTTCAATCACACAAAACTTAACAAAACCTTCGTGAGATCTGTTACTATAAGAAAACCAATCTTTACTTTAAGTACTATTGAAAACCCATTCAAATTTTGTTATTGCATTATATCTACTGTATTCTAACTTTTCCAAGGCTTATACCCCCGATACAATCCATAGATTCATCAAAATAAGCACACAATGCATAGAAAATAGAATCTGTCAAAAACAGAACAGTTTGTAAAGATGTGAATTGTTCCCATACTTATGTCTCTCCGAAAAAGCTGAATAATTATCAAACTAGAAGCAATTTGTATATAAATCTTGTGTAAAAAATTCAAAAAATTTCGTCTCTTCTGTGAATTTAAACAATTCTGTTACTGGACGCAAAAGTTTCTGTTTTTTCAACAGGATCAAATCAACTATCACCAAAGCTATCCCAAAGGCTGTACCTGGCACAAATACTAACTAAAACATAAAAACACAATCATAACAAAGGCATAATTGTGCAAACAATCAAGAACAGGAATAAAAAGACAAAAATAAATATTATTCATTGGGTTGCCTCCCAACAAGCGCTAACGTTTTATGCCCCAAGCTAGGCATAATTCATAGATTCAAGTATTGTCATCTTTAGTTTTCAATTCCTCAATCACACAACCAATATTCTTCAAAGATTTAGCATGCATATTTTCGATAATAATAGTTCTAATAATAAGATTGAGGAATTCATTCTTGCAAGTAGGGTTTCTCACAACTTCAACAAAGTCGGGGTGAATACTAATCATCTTAAGATCTTCTTTGTTATTATTATAAGTTGCACCCTTGTTCTTAGTGACTTGAGTAATCTTGCCAATTTTTATGGGAGTTTTTTCAATAGTTTTAGCAGAAGCAAAAGCCAGGCTTAAATTACTAAAAATTTCTTCCAACTTATCAATCCAAGAAGGACTCTCTCCAATTCTTTCGTTAATTATGGTTTCCTTTTCCCTTAGTAATTTGAAAACATAGCCCGCTTTTGATCCAAATTTATTAGCAAGATTCTGCATCTTTGTATCAAAGTTTTCAATTTGCGCTAAGGTGACCATCTTTTTTTTATAGCACCTAACCTTTGCATAACATGCTCAAGAGTTAAGATTATTTCATTAATAATGATAGGTGGTGCATCTACTAGATCTCCCATGGCATTAAAAGCATCCAAAGATGGACACATCAAGAAATTTCCACCGGTAATCATATCAAGGATGAATCTATACCAAGTGGTAATGCCCACATAAAAAATACGAAGAAGAATAACGGTAGATGGCTTACGAACAGATCTATTATGAGCATTGCAAATCCTATACCAAGCATCTTTTAGATTCTCCTCTCCCCTTTGTTAAAAATTAAGAACCTCGTTCTCGGTGGTACACGCAATAGAGGAAGAACTAGCCATAACGACAGTGTAGGCAAACAAGATCACACACAAAAAGATAGATCTGACGAGAAAAAGGCGAACGAAAAAGAGGGCGAATAAAACGGCAATTTTTTGTGAAGTGGGAGAGATGGAAACGAGAGGCAAATGGCAAACAATGTAAATTGTAAGGAGATGAGATTTGTGATTAGGAACCTGATAGATGTTGATGATGTCTCCCCGGCAACGGCGCCAGAAATTCATTTTGATGTCGCTTGAACTATGTCGGTATTTCCCCAAAGAGGAAGGGATGATGCAGCACAACTACGGTAGGTATTTCCCTCAGTTATGAAACCAAGGTATCAATTAAGTAGGAGAACCAAGCAACACTATGTAAATGGTACCTGCACACAAAGAACAAATACTTGCAACCCGACACGGAAGACGGGTTGTCAATTCCTCCACGGTAAAAAGATAGATAAATTTGTGGTAGATTGGATAAATAGCTCTCGATAAAATGCGATATAAAACAAGTAATAAAAAAGTGCGGCAAGGTATTTTTGGGTTTTTGGAATAATAGATCTGAAAATAAAAGCGAATAAAAACAGATCACAAAGCAAATATGATAAAGAATAGACCCGAGGGCCGTAGATTTCACTAGTGGCTTCTCTCGAGAAAATAGCACACAGTGGGTAAACAAATTACTGTTGGGCAATTGATAGAAGATCGAATAATTATGACAATATCCTAGGCAATGGTTAATATATAGGCATCACGTCCAAGATTAGTAGACCGACTCCTGCCTTCATCTACTACTATTACTCCACACATCAACCACTATACTGCATCCATCTAGTGTATTAAGTTCATGGAGAAACGGAGTAATGCAATAAGAACGATGACATGATGTAGACGAGATCTATTCCCCCATCTTGTTATCCTTAATAGCAACGATACATGCGTGTCTTGCTGCCCCTTCTCTCACTGGGAAAGAACACCGCAAGATCAAACCCATCATAAAGCACCTCTTCCCAGGGCAAGAAAAATCGATCTAGTTGGCCTAACTAAACCAAAAATTCGAAGAAGAAATATGAGGCTATAAATAATCATGCATATAAAAGATCAAAAGAAGACTCAAATAATATTCATGGATATAGATCTGATCATAAACTCAAAGTTCATCGGATCCCAACAAACACACAACAAAAAAGAGTTACATCAAATAGATCTCCTAGAGACCATTTTATTGAGAACCAAAAGAAAGAGAGGAAGCCATCTAGCTACTGCCTACGGACCCGTAGGTCTATGGTGAACTACTCACGCATCATCGGAGAGGCACCAATGAGGATGATGAACCCCTCCCTGATGGTGTCTAGATTGGATCTCGTGGTTTCTGGAACTTGCGGCAGCTGGAATCGTATTTCGTCGACTCCTCTAGGGTTTCTGGAATATTTGGGAATTTATAGGGTGAAGAGGCGGTGCAGGAGGTCACCGAGGGGGGCACAACCCCCCTGGGCGCGCCTAGGCCTCCTGGCGCGCCCTGGTGGGTTGTGCCCACCTTGGGCCTTCACTCTGGTACTTCTTTGGCCCACTGGGTGTCTTCTGGTCCAGAAAAAATCTCCAAAAAGTTTCACTGCGTTTGGACTCCATTTGGTACTGATATTCTGTGAAGTAAAAAACAAGCAAAAAACAGCAACTGGGACTGGTTACTATGCTAATAGGTTAGTCCCAAAAATGATATAGAGTTGCTATAAAATTATTATAAAACATCCAAGAATGATAATATAACAGCATGGAACAAGCAAAAATTATAGATACGTTGGAGACGTATCAGCATCCCCAAGCTTAATTCCTACTCGTCCTCGAGTAGGTAAATGATAAAAACAGAATTTTTGATGTGGAATGCTGCCTAACATGTTCGTCTCATATTCTTTTATTTTTGTAGCATGGACATTTGGACTTTTATATGGTTCAAAGCAGTAGTCTAGTTTTGACATGAAGATTTCAATACTCAAGCATATCAACAAGCAACCATGTCTTTCAAAATATCAACACTAAAGAAAGTTATGCCTAGCCCATCATGCTCAATAATTGATCCATTCATGAAACACACTCGCATATTAGCTACATCCAATGCTCAAGTATGATCATAGTGCCCCTTAGTTGGTGCTTTATAAGAGAAGATGGAGACTCAAATAAAAATAAAAATTGCATAAAGTAAATAGATAGGCCCTTCGTAGAGGGAAGTAGGGATTTGTAGAGGTGCCAGAGCTCAAAGCTTAAATTGAGAGATAATTTGTTTTGAGGGGCATACTTTTCTCGTCAACGAAAACGACCGAGTAATTGCCAACACTTTCTATGCTAGATATATCATAGGCGGTTCCCAAATAGAAAATAAAGTTTATTCCTTTTTCCACCATACTTTCACAATCCATGGCTAGCCGTATCCATGGGTGCCTTCCATACCAACGCTTTCCAAGGAATTTATTATTTGACAACATAAAGTAAATTTCTTTTTCATTTTGGGACTGGGCATCCCTACTACCGCCATTCTCTCGTGCAATGACAAGTGAATGAACACTCATCTTGAGAATAACCCATCTAGCATGAAAAATATTGGCCACCCCCTACCGCTTCATGAGCGGTACGAGCAGACAAAAAAGAAATTCATTTTGAAAATTAGAGATGGCACATACAAATTTGCTTATAATGGCACGGAAATACCGCATATAGGTAGGCATGGTGGACTCATATGGCAAAACTAGGTTTAAAGATTTTGTATGCTCAAGTAGTATTTCTACTTAGTACAAGTGGCGGCTAGCAAAAAGATTGAGAAGCAACCTACCAAGAAACAAAAAATCACATAAGCGAGCATTAAGCATATATATAACTAACACCGAATAGTGCACCACAAGTAGGATGTAATTTCATTGCATAACTATTGACTTTCGTGGTTGCATAGGGAATCACAAACCTTAACACCAATATTCCTACTAAAGCATAATTACTCACCAACATAACTAACATATCAGTATCATCATATCTCAAAACTATTACAAAGAATCAAGTTTATTTTGTCCAATTATCTTCATGAAAGTTTTTATGATATCCCTCTTGAATATCTATCAGTTTGGGACTTGTTTCATATATTGCAATTGCTTTTGACAAGCTCAAATAAATCTAAGTGAAGAACATGAGCATAACATTTTTTGTCTCTCAAAATAATATAAGTGAAGCATGAGAGAATTTCTTCAAAAAATTACTAACTATCAAATTAATCTAAGTGAAGCATGAGAGCATTTCTTCAAAAATTATTAAAGCACACCGTGCTAAAAAAGATATAAGTGAAGCACTAGAGCAATTCCATAGCTCAAAAAAATTTAAGTGAAGCATGAAGAGCAATTCCAAAAAATCATAGCATAATTTTGTCTCTCTCAAATAGGTGTGTCCAGCAAGAATACTTGTGACAAACTATAAATAAAAACAAGCAAAGACTCATATAATACAAGAGGCTCCAAGCAAAACTCATGATATGTGACGAATAAAAATATAGCTCCAAGTAAAATGCCGATGGTCGTTAGAAGAAAGAGGGGATGCCTTTCGGGGCATCTCCAAGCTTAGTTGCTTGGTTCTCCTTGAATATTAACTTGGGGTGCCATGGTGCATCCCCAAGCTTAGGCTCTTTTCACTCCTTATATCTTCATCCATCGCGATCTCACCCAAAACATGAAAACTTCAATCACACAAAACTTAACAAAACCTTCGTGAGATCCGTTAGTATAAGAAAACCAATCTTTACTTTAAGTACTGTTGAAAACCCATTCCAATTTTGTTATTGCATTATATATACTGTATTCTAACTTCTCCATGTCTTATACCCGCCGATACAATCCATAGATTCATCAAAATAAGCACACAATGCAAAGAAAACAGAATCTGTCAAAAACAGAACAGTCTGTAAAGATGCGAATTGTTCCCATATTTATGTACATCAAAAATTCTAAAAAATTAGGAAACCAGATGAAATTTGTATATAAATCTTGTGTAAAAAACTCAGTACTTTTAGTCTCTTCTGTAAATTTAAACAATTCGGTTACTGGACACAAAAGTTTCTGTTTTTTCAACAGGATCAAATGAACTATCATCAAAGCTATCCCAAAGGCTTTACTTGGCACAAATACTAATTAAAACATAAAAAACAAAATCATAAAATAGACATAATTTTGAAAACACTCAAGAACAGAAAGAAAAATGCAAAAATAAATCTTATTCATTGGGTTGCCTCCCAACAAGCGCTAACGTTTTATCCCCCTAGCTAGGCATAATCCATAGATTCAAGTATTATCATCTTTAGTTTTCAATTCCTCAATCACACAACCAATATTCTTCAAAGATTTAGCATGCATATTTTTGATAATAATAATTCTAGGAATAAGATTGAAGAATTCATTCTTGCAAGTAGGGTTACTCACAACTTCAACAAAGTCAGGGTGAATACTAATCATCTTAAGATCTTCTTTGTTATTATTAGAAGTTGCACCCTTGTTCTTAGTGACTTGAGTAATCTTGCCAATTTTTACGGGAGTTTTTTCAATAGTTTTAGCAGAAGCAAAAGCCGAGCTTAAATTACTAAAAATTTCTTCCAACTTACCAATACGAGAAGGACTCTCTCCAATTCTTTCGTTAATTACAGTTTCCTTTTCCCTTAGTAATTTGAAAACATCGCCCGCTTTTGATCCAAATTTATTAGCAAGATTCTGCATCTTTGTATCCAAGTTTTCAATTTGCTCTAAGGTGACCATCTTTTTTCGATAGCATCTAACCTTTGCATAACATGCTCAAGAGTTAATCTTGTTTCATTAATAATGATAGGTGGTGCACCTACTAGATCTCCCATGCCATTAAAAGTATCCAAAGATGGACACATCAAGAAATTTCCATCGATAATCGTATCAAGGACAAATCTATACCAAGTGGTAATGCCCACATAAAAACCGCGAAGAAGAACAATGGTAGATGGCTTACGAACAGATCTATTATGAGCATTGCAAATCCTATACCAAGCCTCTTTTAGATTCTCCCCTCCACTTTGTTAAAAATAAAGAACCTCGTTCTCGGTGGTACACGCAATAGAGGAAGAACTAGCCATAACAATAGAGTAGGCAAACAAGATCACACACAAAAAGATAGATCTGACGAGAAAAAGGCGAACGAAAAAGAGGGCGAATAAAACGGCAAATTTTTGTGAAGAGGGGGAGATGAAAACAAGAGGAAATGGCAAATAATGTAAATTGCAAGGAGATGAGATTTGTGATTAGGAACCTGATAGATATTGATGATGTCTCCCCGGCAAGGGCGACAGAAATTCCTTTTGATGTCGCTTGAACTACGTTGGTATTTCCCCAAAGAGGAATGGATGATGCAGCACAGCTACGGTAGATATTTCCCTTAGTTATGAAACCAAGGTATCAATCTAGTAGGAGAACCAAGCAACACTATGTAAACGGTACCTGCACACAAAGAACAAATACTTGCAACCCGACACGTAAGAGGGGTTGTCAATCCCTCCACGGTAGAAAGATAGATAAATTTGTGGTAGATTGGATAAATAGCTCTCGATAAAACCTGAAATAGAGCAAGTAATAAAAAAGTGCAGCAAGGTATTTTTGGATTTTTGGAATAATAGATCCAAAAATAAAAGCGAATAAAAATAGATCTCAAAGCAAATATGATAAAGAATAGACCTGGGGGCCGTAGATTTCACTAGTGGCTTCTCTCAATAAAATAGCACACGGTGGGTAAACAAATTACTTCTCGGCAATTGATGGAAGATCGAATAATTATGATGATATCCAAGGCAATGATCAATATATAGGCATCACATCTAAGATTAGTAGACCGACTCCTGCCTGCATCTACTACTATTACTCCACACATCGACCACTATCCAGCATGCATCTAGCTTATTAAGTTCATGGAGTAATGCAATAAGAACGATGACATGATGTAGACGAGATCTATTCATGTAGGAATAGCCCCCATCTTGTTATCCTTAATAGCAACGATACATGCGTGTCTTGCTGCCCCTTCTGTCCCTGGGAAAGAACACCGCAAGATCGAACCCATCACAAAGCACCTCTTCCCATGGCAAGAAAAATTGATGTAGTTGGCCTAACTAAACCAAAGATTCAAAGAAGAAATACGAGGCTACAAATAATCATGCATATAAGAGATCAAAAGAAGACTCAAATAATATTCATGGATATAGATCTGATCATAAACTCAAAGTTCATCGGATCCCAACAAACACACCGCAAAAAAGAGTTACATCAAATAGACCTCCAAGAGACCATTGTATTGAGAATCAAAAGAGAGAGAGAGGTGGCCATCTAGCTACTGCCTACGGACCCGTAGGTCTATGGTGAACTACTCACGCATCATCGGAGAGGCACCAATGAGGATGATGAACCCCTCCGTGAGGGTGTCTGGATTGGATCTCGTGGTTCTGGAACTTGCGGCGGCTGGAATTGTGTTTCGTCGACTCCTCTAGGGTTTCTGGAATATTTGGGAATTTATAGGGCGAAGAGGCGGTGCGGGGGGTCACCGAGGGGGCACAATCCCCTGGGTGTGCTTGGGCCTCCTGGCACGCCCTGGTGGGTTGTGCCCACCTCGGGCCTCCCCTGTGGTACTTCTTTGGCCCACTGGGTGTCTTCTGGTCCAGAAAAAATCTCCAACAAGTTTCGCTGCGTTTGGACTCCGTTTGGTACTGATATTCTGCGAAGTAAAAAACAAGCAAAAAACAGCAACTGGCACTGGGCACTACGTGAATAGGTTAGTCCCAAAAAATAATATAAAGTTGCTATAAATGATTGTAAAACATCCAAGAATGATAATATAACAACATGGAACAAGCAAAAACTATAGATACATTGGAGGCATATCAGTAGCTCGGCCGTCTTTGCACGTGAGTGTCTTCTCGAAGATGATGAAGACCTCTTGCAGTTGTTGATGAGGACCTTGAGCTCCTCAATGTGCTTGTCCATCTTGGCATCGATGAAGTTCTTCATGGCATCGAACTCATCATCGTGGCGGTAAACCAGAGATGATGTGTTTTGCCTATCCATCACGAGACTCGAGAAAAGGTGAGTAGGAAATGAGATAAACAATACCAAGCTACCTTTTTCCAAAGTTGAGGATGTATCATGTATCACACAATGTGAAAAGGAAAGGATAGTGGAACTGGTGCCGAACTTTTTCACTCACACCTACAAAGTAAAGCTTATCGAGTGGCTTGGTTAGGACAAGTGGCACAAATTCATGCAAATTGAAGTCCAAGATATTATAAATGTAGAAATAAATCCAAAGGACTCAAAATGCAAAGCAAGTGATCACAAATATAGAGGAGGGCAATAAAGAAACAAACACGGTGGGATAATGAGGCTTGTGCAACTATAGGGATGAGCAATACAAAATTGCCTAAGGAAAACTAAGCTTGTATTGCACAAACACTAGGAGAGCAGTAGCTTGATTACACACTTGGGCACGATTCACCACTTGGCACCAACTTATATGTATGCAAGCTAAATGTTTCCTATTCCATGTATACTCATGCACAAGTATCTCTTTTCATGCTCAACTCTCTTTTGCTTATAAGCCTACGAGCTTTTTCTTTTCTTTTTTTGCTTAAAAGCTTTTTTTTGCTCTTCTCTTCCTTTCCACTATGCTTATTGATCCTCAACCACAAAGATGAGATAAGTATCACAAGATATGATACAAGATATGCACGGGAGCAAGCAACTGCACAAAATGATATATCAAATGATGGAACAATATGATATCGTATCACTAAGGTGCACAAGTTTTCGCTAAGCCCAACAATACTCAGATAGCTAGTCTCAATAGGTATGAAGGTATGCACAAAGATGGTGGGGCTATCAAGATGTAATGGCAAGGAAGGAAAAGTGTATGACAGAATGGATACCTTCATCACACTTAACCGGCCTTGCTTCCGGTTGAGGATGGTCTCAAAGGATGGATGGTCGTTGTCCATGCGGAATGTCGCGGTGGATGTAGTCGATGGAACGATACAAGTGTCCGGTGGTGGATGAAGATGTAACCGTCCCTAAGTAGCCAAAACACATTAGGAGACTCAAATCACAACTCAAACAACCACAAATGCAATAAGAACCAAAATGGGTTAGTTTGAGGAATTTTTATGTGGTGGTGTGGAAGTTATGGCGGAGGGCCTAGGCAAAGATGCAAAAATGCAAAAAATTTATGGAGTCAAATGGTGGTAAAACCAAGATGAGGAGCTCGGGCACGTTGCTAGCTTTCCAACAAGCCAAAGAACACCCAAATTGGAGTTCGGAACTCGGAGATATCAGCAAAACATTGAAACGGTGGCGGCTGAATCTAGGAGGGCCGTGTGCACGGGGTCCAAGGCCTGTGGACACGGGGTCCCATGCGCACGGTACACATGCCATGGACACGGGGTCCCCTGGAACTTTGCGGGGGCCTGTGGGCACGGGGTTGGAAGCCCATGGACACGGCGGTGGTGAAAAAAGCATGATTTCGAGGTCAAATTCGAAGGGGACGAAGAAAAATTAGGCTATGGGGACGCAATAGAAGGTGGACCCACTTGCTAAACACCAGATCCACAGATCAAAATCAACAAAAACTCACAAGGAACATCAAATCACAAAAATTTGGTATGGCTGTTTTTGTGGGGAATTTTCGAATTGGGACAAAAACACATAAAATTAGGCTAGAAAACGGTGGGGAAGAATCCAAATTCGTGATCAACGTGGCTCTAGATACCAAGATGTTGTAGGGTGGAGACCCTAAGTGGAGATGTTTCATGAATTGGAGGGAGATCCACAAAGAACGCGAAGAACACGAAGAACAAGAGGGGAAATCACAAGAGGAACACTCAAGAACAAGTCCAATCACACATCCACTAGACCAACAAACACAAGATTCACAAGGTACATGAACAAGCGAAGGGAAATAAGATACATGATAGAGTTCATCCCAAATCCTATGAAGTAGATTAGGTCTTGACGATCTAGATAGATCCTTCCCTAGATGCGGTCTTGATATCCACTAGGGATCTTCTCTCTCAAGAGGAATCCCACAAGGGGAGATACATGAGCTAAGATCTAATGTCTAGATCTATTTTTAGCTATCCCTAAATGGATGAGGAGGAGGAGTATATATAGGTCCAAGGCATGAAGAGGTAAGGAGGGACGAAATGGGGTTACATGGCAAAGCCCAATAGCCACACGCAGGAGGCCCCGTGTGCACGGGGTAAGTGGAGCCCGTGCGCACGGGGTGTGCTGCGACCTGACGCCTTAGCCCTTGCGCACGGGCTTGTACCATGGGCACGGGGGTCACGTGTGCATGGGGTCTAGGGGCCCGTGCGCATGGGGTGTCCTAAAGCTCGCAGCTTGTCGCCTTCTCATGGACGCCCTTTGGTGCAGGTGGAACCTCGCCTTCTCCTTGACGGTTCCTTCTCCATTTCCAGGCTTCTCTCGTGGATGGTGTAGGTGCTCGCTTGTGGGTGACCTCCTCCATGGCATGCTCATCATGTGGCTCAAACCTATATAGGCACATGGTAGGACGGTCAAGTAGTATACCATCCTCGAGGGAACTAAGAGGGCACGCATTAAGGATAGAATTCACCTTAGTATGATTGAAGTAGGAGTTGGGCATGTCTCTTAGCAGTGGGACTCTTGAGATGGTGATGTCCTTAGGATGCTCCGCATCACATGTTACCTCGTGCTAAATAAACCAGCTGTTCTTTTTGTGCAGCTCCACTAAAATCAACCAACTTCGCGCGTAGCTTGTAAGATTTTGCCTTTATATGTTGCAACACATTGAACACATTGGCACCTCCTTTGTTGTAGCTAATTTTGTGGCTGAATGTGGAAATGAATGATTCAAGAACATTTGATGTATTGTGCATGATGAAGTATTATAGAGGGCAAGAACCATGAGAATATTTTGTGCAGTTCCCACTGAAATCAAGCTGAGCATCCCTGTTTGCATGAATACGAAAAAAGTGATCAGTATGAAGCAAACTGTATTATGAATTTACAGGTTAAACATGCACCTATATGATCCATGTAGAGCACACATTTAAAAAAATGGAACTCACCAGAAAGAATCCTAAAACAACATTGTACTTGGCCATCATAGCAACAAAGATGGAGATCTATGGGTCCTTATGAGCTGGAGTTAGTTTGGTCTTGTGCGTAGTAATGTAACTATCCTTCAACTGCTCCTTCTGATAAGAAGATAGACTGGGCTTCTTCATCCTGGCATAATCGAAACTAGGCACTTCACGTACTCCATATTCTTCTTCTTCTTCGGAGGATCCTGTTGTGCAAAGACAAGAGAACAACTAAATGCTACCATCGTTGTTTGCTAGAAAAAAAGAAAAGGAAATATTTAAAACATGCCATTACATTAACATTGGGAGTAACTTATGACATGTATAGTCACAAAGAGATGCATCCTCATTATCCTCATAGGAAAGGATATGATACCAAAGACAACAACTCAACTTGAACTGTATTATTACTTCATTTTATCAGTGGCTATAATGGTGGCAAACTGGTGCCTCAATTTATTAGCAGCCTTAGATTAACATGCGAAACAATACCACTTTCTCGTGACAGTAGCTAAACAGTAGCACAACACCAATAGAGATGACAAAGCTCAATCATATGGATGAAAGGCGTGGGCCTGTACCAACCTTTGTCAGGAGGCATATTGTGTAGAGCATATAGATGAAGCACTTCTCTGGATCCATCCGTTATTATCTACTGTGGTTGCCATGCTTACTATATACTCTTCGATTAGTTTAATGTTTCCAACATCTTCTTACGCAGTTCCACTAAAATATATGTTATCTTCAAACAAGACCCGTGTTTGCACAAGTACAGATAATTACATATCACATTAAGAGTGGCATCAAGTCACAGTGGCAAAACAATGGCTCGTTCCAGCCGTAGCAATAAATTAAGATGCAACACTATATCATTACTTGTGCCATCACGGTTCTAGTGCTTCATTACAGCACCGGGATATGATTTTTATTCTTCTTCCGCTTGTTCTTCCCCTTCATCACTTGGTTCAATAACAGACAAGCTTCGCCTTCAATGTAAGATTTGGCATGTCAATTAGGGAGCACAAGTATAGCACTAAACAACAATATTAATTTTCTGATGACAGTAGCAAAATAGAGGCCAATAGTTGTGAAATATCATTATCTTACCTCAATGGGATATTACGGTGCACTTTCAGATTGGAAGTCTGGTCTCGTTTTGTGTAGTTCACTAAAATCAAGCAACATTACCGTATAAGTAGCACAACATATGAAAGCACACTGCACAATCATGTGGAAGAAGGCCAGTACTGACCTCTCATGATGCAGAATTCAAACAAATCACACGAAGAAGATCTGAAACACATTTGCCAACCTGGATAGGATGTCCGATCTCCTCTTGTGCAGTTCCACTAAGATCAAGCAATCAAGCAATGTTGTCGGTGTGACATTTTAGTTGAACTGCACAAAACACTATTAAAAAAAAGTGTTTTGTGCAGTGCAACAAAAGGTCGCAATAGCAACGAGGTGAAGTAGATAACCCTATTTACACGTAGATGCAAAGGAAACAATTGCTGGTCAATAACGGTGGATGACACAGAAGCCCACAAAAAGAAGCATCTAACTTATCTAAATGGGAAAGAAAGCAAGATAGTAGCATTTCTCAAATAGTGGCATTGATTCATATTAATAGAGAGATTATATTAACAATAAAATTCGTTAAACATGTAATTTGCTTTAAACTGTGGCATTGATTCAATTTTGCAGCAGCATTATTAGATTAACAAATGCTAAAGAGTTGTATGGGACAGTGGACGCACTAGCACCATGTGCATCCACCGATTTATAAAGGGGTGATGCACACTTTGTTACAACAAACAACCAAGGAGCATATTTGTGTTGGCCCCATTTTTGTTCTCTTTAGACACCTTTCCCTATGTGGGGGCAGCAAATCTAGTCCTGCTCAAACTCTACAGCCTTGTCCCCCACCCATAGAAAGATCAGTTCCTTACATATGTGTGTACTGCGTTTGTCATTGTTTTCCTTTTCGACCAACAGAGCTATTGGATAGTACTACTTTCCCCTTCCTTTCCTCTTTTAACCACGTCCTAGATTCATGCTATACAAATTTCCCCCCTACTTTCCTGTTTGATCCAACACCTAGATTCGAGTGCAGAAGCGAAAAAAATCCACATGCAGCTAGAGCAATGCATGTGGATTAAGTAAATTATATCTTAGGGTTGTCGGGGTGTGGCTCGGTGGGCGGCCGGAGGCCGGATCTGCTCACACTATGTATGGCAGTGAGGAAGAAGGGGTCGGAGGCCCTCCCGCGCCACTGCTGGGTGAAAGAGAACAGCGGCGCCGGCAGTGGATTCCCTCCCTCGCCAACTGCGACAGCGTTAAGCCTCCTTCCCTTCCCCGACGGATGGGATCCTTTCGGCTATTTGACCAACAGTGAGGGGAGAGAGAGAGAGGCCAATGCAGTCTTGTTTAGATCTGGAGAGGGTGAGAGAGTGTGAAGAGAGAAATTACAAGCACTAAGGCTCCAGCGTGTATATATATAGTGGAGAGAGAGTGTGAAGAGAAGAAACCCTATAAAACAAGCGCCGAGGCTGCATCATGTATATATATAGTTGGAGTGGTTTTCTTTTTCTCTCCATAAAAATCGTTTTAAATTGTACACGAAAGGAACTCTTTATTTAACATACTAGTTAAGAAAATACTACGGTAATGCTAACACACGAAGAAAATTTAACGCTCGAAGGAGTCAATTTGCAATTAACGCTTCGCGCCTCCCAGTCGCACTTACTATCGTTCATGTGCGGTACACGACCCTCTGTTAAGTGAACAACAAATGAACCACACACGATCAAAATATCGTAAAGGTGGGTTGCACCATCCTCCAATTTTAAATATTTTGGAGAAATTCCATTTTATTTATTTTGTATGTACACTTTGCTCTCTTCCAATAATTTTGGGAACTTGTATTAGGCCTAAGTCAGTGTGTCACCGTATCTTGTACTACTACCTCCATTCAGGTTTTTACGCCACATCATATATGTTTTGTTAAAGTTTGACCAAATTATTTAACTACTCCCTCCTTTCCGGTTTATAGGGCTCAAACTTGAAATCTCATCAACAACGGTAGATGATGAGTGGAGAAATGTATCTCGTAGTTTACAAAATTACTCAAACTTTAATTTGCATTAATTACAATATATGCATGGATGACCACTAAATGCGTAGGAATGGCTACATGCATTGGCTGGTTTCTTTTAATCCTTGCATGCATCAATTTAATGCACATTGGAATGTGAACATGTGGTGGAAAGAAGTGAAAATAAGACTTATAATATGGTAAAACCAAGAAAATGGGATGAGCCCAATAAACCGAAAAGGAGGGAGTAGTAAACTGCTAATACATGCCAACAAAAAATAATTATTATTGGCTTCTTATTTTACGTAGTTATATAATACTAGTGATCTAAACGCTCTTACATTTATTTATGGAGTATTTTTATCAAAGTTTGCCAACATAATTAACTAGTGGCAAAAATTCAGAACCAACATAATTAATACGGCCACCGACCGTATGCACACATTTATTTTCCAGCACATTTCTTTATTTCATCAACAACATTTTGATACATGGAAGTACGTTCACCAATTATTTGCTACAAGAACCACAATTAGACATTTTAAAGATATCTAATTTCCATAACTGCTCCCACTAATTGTATTAATATCTTCTCTATGTCTTCAATGTTGCTTTGTGGCTTCTCGAGCTTGCACACTTCTTTGTTCTTTGATTCTAAAGAACTAGGCGCTGCTTCACATCTAATATCATCTCTAGTCTCATCTCTAGCCTCTATTCTAGCAAGGAGTGCATGAGCATCTACCAAATTTTGTTCTATCAATAGATCGATGTATTCTTTATCCCAAAACCAAAACTTGCATCCATCCTACACACAAGTTTGAGTATAAGCTGCAAAACATGGGCCGAATACTAGAGCACAGCCGAATCAAAAGAAGTACTATGCCCCTTATCTTTTTTGCAATTGATGAACACCCATCCGGGATGTTCCTGCATGGTCGAAACGTGGCGCACGACCTGCCACAGGCAGCCATCACACTTTATGAGCGGCAATGATGAACCGAATAGCCGCTAGGCCAGGGCCGAGCCCGGACGGTGGCCGGCCGTGTCTTTGCGAGCGAACCACCGACAGGATAGATCCGAGTGGCTAGAGGTGGATTTAGTACCTGCAAGCGACATGGAGGCATTGCCATTGTTGTGCGACCCGATACCCGGACAATCCATGGCAAGGCGCAATCGCAGGCGGCCGGTATGCGCCAATTCTAGTAGCCGCGTCAGTCAAATCCTGCGGCCGCAGATATAGCGGTTGACCGCCGGTGCCGGGACAAGAGAGGCACAGATCCGGCCGTCATGCTGCAGTTGTCGGTGCAATAAACCCAGACTGTACACAGGCTCGAGAACAAGGTTGCAGCGTCCAAGACAAGACCAAGCAGAAGAGATGAGCTCTTTGAGAAATCAAAGGGCGGATCAAGAAGATCAAGACCAACCAAAGGAGCAAGATACCACTAAGGAAAAACATCCATTGCCGGGCAGGCGAGCCTGGCGGGGACGAGGTTGCCCAGAAGACAAGTCTCTAGATTATCCCAGCAGGCTTGCCGGGGGCGCCGAGGGCGGATTACCCCGCCAAGGCTCCACCGCTCCACCTCACAGCAACGGAAGTCATCAATCGGTGTGGTGTCGAGCCCCCAAGTGGCTAAGTGGCCGCTATTTGGCACGTGGCAGCCACTTCCAGAGGAAATCACCTCCAAATGACACCCGTCCAGGGACGTGTCACGCAGGCAGGTGAGAAGGTGGCCGAACGGCACGGCAAGGCTTGCCGTGCTACGCTATGATGTGACACTAAGCGGCGCATTTAATGCGCTCTATCCTGTCTGCAGAGTTAGGTATGATAGCACTGTTTGCTATCTAATTAGTACGCTGTCGGTGCAACAAACCCTGAGTCTGTTGCCCAGACCGTGCACAGGCCCAAGATCAAGATTGCAACATCCAAGACAAGGCCAAGGTAAAGAGATAGGCTCTTTGAGGAATCAAAGGGCAGGTTGAGAAGACCAAGTCAAGATAAGAAGCAAGACACCGCTAAGGGAAAACCTCGCTTGCCGGGCAGGAGAGCCTGGCGAGGTCAAGGTTGCCCTGGAAGCAAGCCTCAAGACCGCCCCGGCAGGCCTGCCGGGGCATACGAAGGCAAAACACCCCGGCAAGGCTTCACCGCCCACCTCACAGCGACGCAAGTCACCGATCGGTGCGGTGTCAAGCCCCAAGATGACTAAGTGGCTGCCTTTTGCCCCATGGCAGCCATTTCCTACAGGAATGACCTCCAGATGACACCCGTCCTGCAACGTGTCATGCAGACAAGAGAGAAGGTGGCCAAACAGCCCGGCAAGGCGTGCCGAGCAGGGCATGATGTGACACTGAGCGACGCATTTAATGCATACTGCTCTGTCTACAGAGTAGATATGATAGCACTGTTCGCTATCTAATCAGTACACAATGACTAATTTGCCACTGCGGTGACCCCTTGATCTACAAAAGGAGGCCCATGGCAACCATAGAAAGGATTTGGACCGCTGTACACTCATACGCGCGTAGCTGCTCTCCCCCCGAGGCAACCCTGCCGGGCAAGAGCGCTGCATTTCCACCACCATCCACCATCAATCCACCAAAGCAGGAGTAGGGTTTTACGCCTCGCGGCGGCCCGAACCTGGGCAAAACTGCCCGTGTGATCTCTGCCGCGCTACGCTGCGCTCCTCCGCTCTTTGTGCAACGTGCTTAGTCCCCCTGCCGAACCAAAAGGGGCCCTTGGCCCCATAGGTGGCCGTGGTTTCCCACAACATCTTTGGCGCGCCAGGTAGGGGGCTGCGCTTGCGCGAACCCGAGAAATGTACGAAGCGTGTCATCTTCACCGCCATCTTCTTCATCAACGGCTCCATCATCCATGGCGCCAAACAAGAAGCCCGGCACCGCAGCTCATCCATCCACCTCGAAGGCCCCGCTGCACGCGCCCGCCAACGCCGCAGGGGCTACGGGGACGCCTGGAAGTGCGGACGCTGCTGGGGACGTGGTCGGCGTGGGCGGCGTCGCTACCACCTCCCCTGCGGCCGAAGCAAGAACAGGAGGCACCGGAGAAGCACAGCATCAACTACATTCCAGCGGCCACGCCCCACGAGGTACGGGAGGAGATATCATTCCATCTGCACCCCCCCATCCGGCCGAGGGCACAACCACAGCTGGGGTACTCGCTCTGGGGGGAATCGCAACTCCCCGACCGCTCCCGCCATGGGAGCGGCCGTAGAACATGCGCCACCCACGGACCGAGCCGACCCAGCCGCTGCGCCAAACGGTGCCGCTGGCCCTCAAGTGCCTCCACCTCGTCTACACGCCATTCCGGCGGCTGGCTCACGATGACGAGAGCATGACGCGACCGCTACCGGCACCGTCAGGAGCCGGGTGACGTTACGGTCTTCATCGACATCCATGCCAAGCACTGCTTCGGAGGCCATGGCGCGGGCTCAGCTACTGTTGAAATTTCCGCTGGCAGCTGATCAGATGGATGAGTGGAGAGCCACCATTCAGAGTCTGATTGGCTTCGCCGAGGCGGGAGGATCATAGCGGGCTGTCCCGCCACGGCCTCCCCAGGCAGCGGCAATGGCCCACGCTGCTGGCCGTGCGAATGGGGCCACTCCTATGGTGCAGTCCCCTCCGCGACAGCTGGCGCGGGAGTAGCGCGACCAACAACCTGACGACGTCTCGATGGCTTCGTCCGACCCTCGAGCACGTCAAGGCCCACGGCGAGTCCTGGAGGACAGGCGGAGGGAAAGCGTGCGTGTCAACACCGAGCGACACCGCGATGCCCACCGCCAGTCCGACAGGCGTGATGGCCCCACTGTCGATGAGCCCGCAGTCGCTGACAGCGGGTACCTGCCTTTCGAGGCTGGGTGCCCTGCCTTCACCCGCGAGCTGCGGCAAGTCCGTTGGCCATCCACTCGCATGTTCAAGCCAGAGATACCAGAGAAGTATGGTGGAAGACTGAACCCGGCAGAGTTCTTGAGCATCTACACCATCACTGTTCAAGCTGCCGGGGGAAGAGATGAGAAGGTATTCGCCAACTACTTCTCTTTGGCACTCAAGCCAAATGTGAGGTCTTGGCTGATGCACCTGCCGGAGAACTCCATTTCGACCTGGGCTGACCTGTGCCATGAGTTCGTTGGCGCCTTCACGGGCGGCCATCAAGAACCAGGGCGGCCCAGCGACTTGCAACTCCTCCCGCAGAAGGAAGGTGAGAGCCTACGGAAATACATGCAGAGTTTCAGCAGAGTCCACAGGAATATTCCAGACATCCACCCGACAGCTGTGATAGCTGCATTCCAGTCCAACGTGCACAATCATCGGATACGTTCCAAGATGAATGTTCAATTGCCCAAGACTGTGAAGGAGCTTTACACTCTGGTGGATAAGTGTGCTCGAATAGAGGAGGGGAGGAAGCTCCCTGGAAAAGAGGATGGCGTCGACATTGATTCAGAAGATGATGACGAGGCCACCAGTCAAAAGAAGAAGAACAAGAAGCGCAACAAAAGGCGCAAGGATAAGGCAGTGATGACCGTTGAGGGATCGGGCATGCCTAGTACCGGCAAGAAAGCCAAGGATGAGATACCCGGCAAGGAGGTTGCCGCATGCCTGACTGCCGGGAAGCTGCGGCTACCGAGAAGGCTGGGAAAGGCGATGGCCCGTATTGCAAGATCCATCGGACCAAGGGCCACGATCTCCAGGAGTGTCATCAGGTTGAGCAGCTTGTCAAGAAGCAGAGTGCTGAATATGAGAAGCGAGATAAAGAGAAAGGTCAGAATGACACTGGCGGAAAGGACCGGGGTGGCGGAGCAAGCCGCCCCGGCAAGGCTCCTCGGAATCAAGGGAAAACCGCCAGAGGCTGTGAGAAGGAGGATTGCAACGATGAGAGTGATGGAGGAGATGAAGAGGAAACCAGTGAGCAGGAATTCCAGAAAGCCACTGACGCCCTGTGCATTGACGGGGGTGCATCTTTGCACTCCTCTCACCGCCAACTTAAATGGTGGGTGCGTGAAGTCAATGCCATGGAGCCAGCGGAAGACTCTCGAAGGCCGCTCAAGTGGTCCCGCACGCCCATCATCTTCGACGAAGAGGACCACCCTGACCGCACCACCATGGTAGGATGCTTGCCGTTGTTGGTATCACCAACAATCCACAACCTCAAAGTCACAAAGATGCTGGTTGACGGCGGGGCCGGGTTGAATCTGATTTCTTCAAAGGTCATCAGCAAACTCCAGATAGTAGAAAAAGAACTCAAAGTTACTGGTACGTTTCAAGGGATTAACCCCGACAGGAGTCGCCCTAAGTGAAAAATCACGTTAGCAGTGACATTTGGGGGGGGGGGGGTTGAACTACCGGACTGAGAAGATCGTGTTTGATGTGGTTGACCTCCCCCTGCCATACAATGAAATCCTTGGTCGCACAGCTTTGGCCAAGTTCATGGCGGTATCCCACTATGCCTACAACACCTTGAAGATGCTAGGGCCGGTGGGTGTCATTTCCATTCCATCAGACAAGAAGGACGCAATTATTTGCGTGGACAAGATGTACTGGGATGCAGTCACGGCAGAGGCCACTGAAGCTGCAATCCCCGCCAAGGAAAGTAATGGAAAGAAGAAGGCTAACAGGGATGCCGGCAAGGAATCCGGGAAGCGTACCTCTTCAGGGTATGCTGCGCCTGTTGATGACTTGCCGAAGAGTTCCAATAGCAAGAGATCCAAGGTTTCTGCACCCGCTGTGAAACAGGTCCCGACAGGGCTGGCTGGCGCTGGTGGTACTTTCACCATCAGCGCCACCCTCGATGACAAATAGGAAAGCGCGCTCGTTGCCTTCCTGCGGGCGAATGTTGATGTGTTTGCCTGGCAACCACCTGACATCCCCGGTGTTCCCAGGAAGGTAATCGAGCACCACCTTGTTGTCTGCCCACATGCCCGACCCGTCAAGCAAAAGGTCCGGAAGCAAGCTTTGGAGCGGCAGCAGTTTATTGTCGAGGAGATCAAGAAACTTGAGGCAGCTGGTCTGGTTAGAGGAGTGTTGCATCCAACGTGGTTAGCAAATCCAGTGGTGGTACGCAAGGCCAATGGAAAGTGGAGGCTATGCATAGATTTTACGGATCTGAACAAGGCATTCCCAAAGGATCCATTTCCCTTGCCGCGCATCGACCAGATTGTGGATTCCACCTCCGGGTGCGACCTGCTTTCCTTCCTGGATGCCTACTCTGGATATCATCAGATTTTCATGTCCAAGGAAGACGAAGAGAAGACCGCGTACATCACCCCATGTGGCACATACTGCTTCATGCGGATGCCTTTCGGGTTGAAGAGCACCGGGTCTACTTTCGCAAGAGCAGTCCAGATTGGTTTTGGATCACAGTTGCACAGGAACATTGAGGCTTACATGGATGATATTGTGGTCAAGACCAAGGACAGATCAACCCTCATCCAGGATTTGGAAGAGACGTTTGCTAATCTGCGCAAGATCAACTTGAAGCTAAATCCGAAGAAGTGTGTGTTTTGCGGTCCTTCCGGCAAGCTACTTGGCTTCTTTGTGTCCCACCGAGGGATAGAGGCCAACCCCGACAAGATCAAGGCTATCAAGCAGATTCAAGCACCCAAGGCAGTCAAGGACGTGAGGCGTTTGACTAGATGTGTTGCCGCGGTTAGCTGGTTCATTTCCAAGTCTACCAAGTGTGCCTTGCCGTTCTTCAAGGTTTTGAAAAAGGCAGGGCCCATGGAGTGGACCCCCGAGGCAGACGCCGCACTACAAGATTTGAAGGCCTACCTTTCCTTTGTGCCCACTTTGGTTGCTCCAAAACCTCAAGAGCCATTGCTGCTGTACTTGGCGGCAACTAATCAGGTGGCTAGCGCAGCACTGGTGGCGCAGAGGGAAGTGGATGGAGTAGCAGACGCAGCTGGTGTCCCTTCCGGGGAGGAAAGCGAACACACCTCGGCAAGGTCAGATGCAGATCAAGGTAGAGAAGAGCAAAGCAGCGGAAGCAGTTCTCTAGTCACAACAAAGAATAAAGTAGTGCAGTGCCCAGTATACTTCGTCAGCTCCCTGTTGAAGGGGGCTAGATCCAGGTACTCTGGCATGCAAAAATTGATCTTTGGCCTTGTCATGGCCTCAAGGAAACTGCGCCACTACTTCCATGCCCATGAGCTCATAGTTCTCACCCGTTTCCCTTTGCAACGGATACTCCGAAACCCTGAGGCTACCAACAGGATAGTGGAGTGGGCTTTGGAGTTATCCAGCTTTGGTTTGTAGTTTGAGAGCACATCAACCATTCAGAGCAGAGCATTGGCTGAGATTATTGTAGAATTGACGCCAACTCCTGATGAAGAGGTATTGGAGACAATTATCCCCGGCAAGGAAGCGCCCCAAGAATGGATCATGTATTTCGATGGTGCCTTCTCCCTACAAGGTGCAGGGGCTGGCGTGCTTCTTGTTGCTCCCACCAGAGAGCACCTGAAGTACATCGTCCAGATGCATTTTCCCTAGGAGGAAGCTACCAACAATACAACAGAGTATGAAGGGCTCCTTGCCAGGCTCAGAATTGCAACAGAACTGGGGATCAAGAAGCTAATCATCCGCGGAGATTCACAACTTGTGGTGAGACAAGTCAACAAGGATTACCAAAGTCCATTGATGGCGGCATATGTTGAGGAAGTGAGAAAGTTGGAGGAGCGCTTTGACGGATTGCAAACAGAGCACGTACCCCGTGCGGAAAACAGCATCGCTGATCATCTATCAAAGTGCACTGTGCAGAAGCTCCCTGTGGAACCAGGAACTTTTGTTCTCCATCTGACTCAGCCCTCCATATCCCCAGCAACAATGGCCAGAAAGAGGAGGAAACTGGACTCCACAAGCCTCTCCCGGTAGAACCTCTCGAGGATCCCGGCAGAAAGCTTGTCGGGCACAACTCCCCTTCGGTCGCTGAGCTGCATCCTCCCGCCAGGCCACCGGTCCCCGCAATCGAGGATTGCACTCTCACGGACGAGGAGGTGCCGTTAGTCCTTGTTGCCGAGTCACAGGCTCCACCTTGGGCACGGCACATAGTCCATTTCCTCCAAACTGGAGAACTTCCCGAAGAGCAAGAAGAAGCTGAAAAAGTAGCCCGGAGGGCCAATATGTATCAGTTTGTTGATGACATGCTGTACAGAAGGAGGCCCAACGGTGTGAAATTGAGGTGCATTTGCCAGGAAGGAGGAAAGGAACTGCTGGAGGAGATACACAAGGGTATGTGCGGCTCCCACATTGGATCAAGGGCGTTGGTTGGGAAAGCTTTCCGGCAAGGATTCTACTGGCCCACAGCCCTCCAAGATGCGGTCGAGCTTGTCACCAAGTGTGAAGCCTACCAGTTCCATTCCAAGAACATCCACCCGCCTACCCAACCTCTTCAGACAATCCCTTTATCATGGCCGTTTTCGGTTTGGGGGCTTGATATCCTCAGACCTTTCCCCCGTGCTACCGGGGGCTTTGACTTCTTGTTCGTTGCAATCGAAAAGTTTACAAAGTGGCCGGAAGTAGAGCCCGTGGGAAAGTGACTGCTCAGTCAGCTATCATGTTCTTGAAAGGATTGGTGTGCCACTTCGGAGTTCCTGCCCGGATCATCACTGACAATGGCACCCAGTTCATGAGTCGCGCCTTCATGCAATACGTTCATGCCCTCAGAAGCAAAATCTCGTTCGCCTCTGTGGCCCATCCAAGGAGCAACAGGCAAGCTGAGAGGGCGAACGCTGAAGTGTTGCGAGGACTCAAGATGAGAACTTTCGATAGGCTGCAGAAGTGCGGCAGGCGGTGGATCAATGAGCTGCCGGTGGTTCTTTGGTCCCTCAGAACGACACCAAATCGAGCTACCGGGCAGACTCCCTTCTCCCTAGTCTATGGGGCAGAAGCAGTTATCCCCACATAACTCATTTACGGGTCACCTCGAGTGCTTGCCTACGATGACGTTGTGCTACTCAAGGAGAACCGTCTCCGGGCTGCTACGCGTGCCGCACGCTATCAGCAAGCCCTGCGTCGCTATCATAGCCACATGGTTCATGCCTGGTGTTTTGAGGAAGGCGACCTTATCCTTAGGCACGTTCAGTCTGCCAAGGGTGCAAACAAGTTGACGCCGAAGTGGGAAGACCCTTACCGGGTAGTACGAGTCACCAGACCTGGCGCAGTCCGTCTGGAGACCGGAGATGGCATTCAGTTGCAAAACTCATGGAATATTGAGCATCTCCGCAAGTTCTACCCATAAGGCGCGGCTGTCGGGCCCTGCCCGGCAGCCACCCTTTTGTACAGGCCTTGCCTCTGTTGCATGTAACCCCTTGTACAAAGCCAGGCGCAGACCCTGAGCAACAGAGAAATAAATGAAGCGCTGGGGGCCCCCAACAAATTGCATGCATGCATAAGCATATCATGAGTATTGCATGTTCATGTAGAATAGATCGCATGAGGCATCATTTTCATCTACATCATACTGCAGTCTCCTACCGTGGATTCGGTCCCAAAAAAGGAGAAGAGAAGACAAGCCTACATTGCGATCCCCGGCAAGCCCAAACAGATAAGTTCTCTCTCTTATCCATACGAGTTCTGTAAGTAAAAACTTGTGCATAGGAAAACCTCACCGCTTTCAAGACTTAGGTGCTCCCGTCCCTTGACTCGAACGTTGCTTCGGTCAAGGAGGTTGTAGTGGCCTTTGGCGAGAAAGTTGGCGGGGGGCTGGTCCCTCTTCACGATTTGTGCCCGGCAGGCCCAGCCCTGCGGCAGCAACTTAAGGGTACCGGCAGGATAGCCTACCGGGGAAAAACTTGTTTACTTGAGCGTATGGAGGCATTCTCCCTCTGCATGGACATGTTACATGCACAAGTGCCAGGCAAGGTTTATATTTTTCATTAATATGCTGATCAACAAGTATAGACCTTACAGAACACAAACATGGATAAAAGAGATTACATAATTTGAACTAAAGTTTGGCAAGTGCCTACATATTTTAGAATGAAAAAAGATAAGTGCCCCGTGATGCTCTTTCTTGCCCCTCTCCTTCTAGGCACAGTGGCAGGAGGAGAAGAGGGCAGATGGAGCGCTTGGGCGGAAGTCCAGCCCGGCCTCGTCGGGTCTCCTGACGAAGAGCCTGCGAGAGCGAGAGGGCGCGGGCGAAGGCGATGGTGAAGAGATCGGTGGAGACGACCAGTCAACCACCACCACCAGGGCCAGCAGGACGCGATAGGGCGAACGAAGCTGCAGCCCGCAAGGAAGCCTGCCGGGGCCCAGCTGGAAGGCTGCTGGAGGAGCCAGGAGCGCCACCCCCACCCCTACATCCAACTCCCCGGTAAATCACCTTGCCGGGAAGGAGATGCAGGTGCAGATGATGGTGCTGCCGCCTCCCGACATCGCCAACCCCAAGCTCGAGTCTGGGGCTCGGCCCCGGTCTCTTTCTCCCAACATTACGAGAAGAAAGAACAAAGAGGCGAGAAGAGGAGCGTGGATGAACACTTCCGCTCCTCCCTTGCCCCTCCTTTTTATAGGCAAGCTGGGGGCTGGGGGCCGATCCATCGATGGGTAACCACCGTCCTCCTCCACCAATCCATGAAGACCAGGCCCCTGCCTTAATGCTCCCCCGCACCACGCGCCTCCATTACCTACCCCGCTCGATGCATGCAGCATACGTGGCCAGGGATAAGGGCGTGGTGGGAAGAGTGAATTGGCAGTTACTCGCCCGTGCATTAAAGCCATTCACGGGCCATTACAAGAATGGCCCCACCACAATTGGCGTTACACGACGGGCAGAAGAACCGGAAGCTGATCTGAATTCAGATTAATGAAGAAGCAAAGAAGATCTCAAAGGGCAAGCAGCTATTTCCCCCTCGCCTGTGCACAAGTTAGGACCTACCCCGACGATGCCCGGCAGCTCGTTCGGGCCGGGCCCGGGGGCTCCTGTCGGTGCAACAAACCCTGGGTCTGTTGCCCAGACCATGCACAGGCCCAAGATCAAGATTGCAACATCCAAGACAAGGCCAAGGTAAAGAGATAGGCTCTTTGAGGAATAAAAGGGCAGGTTGAGAAGACCAAGTCAAGCTAAGAAGCAAGACACCGCTAAGGGAAAACCTCCCTTGCCGGGCAGGAGAGCCTGGCGAGGTCAAGGTTGCCCCGGAAGCAAGCCTCAAGACCGCCCCTGCAGGCTTGCCGGGGCATACGAAGGCAAAACACCCCGCCAAGGTTTCACCGCCCCACCTCACAGCGACGCAAGTCACCGATCAGTGCGGTGTCAAGCTCCAAGATGACTAAGTGGCTGCCTTTTGTCACATGGTAGCCATTTCCTACAGGAATCACCTCCAGATGACACCCGCCCTGCAACGTGTCATGCAGACAGGAGAGAAGGTGGCCAAACAGCCCGGCAAGGCGTGCCGGGCAGGCCATGATGTGACACTGAGTAGCGCATTTAATGCGTACTGCTCTGTGTGCAGAGTAGATATGATAGCACTGTTTGCTATCTTATCAGTACACAATGACTGATTTGCCACTTCGATGACCCCTTGATCTATAAAAGGAGGCCCATGGCAACCATAGAAAGGATTCGGACCCCTGTACACTCATACGCGCGTAGCTGCTCTCCCCCAAGGCAACCCTGCCGGGCAAGAGCGCTGCGTTTCCACCACCATCCACCATCAATCCACCAAAGCAGGAGTAGGGTTTTATGCCTTGTGGCGGCCCGAACCTGGGTAAAACTGCCCGTGTGATGTCTGCCGTGCTACGCTGCGCTCCTCTGCTCTTTGTGCAACGTGCTCAGTCCCCCTACCGAACCAAAATGGGCCCTTGGCCCCATAGGTGGCCGTGGTTTCCCGCGACATACGCAATGACTGATTTGCCATTGTGGTGACCCCTTGATCTATAAAAGGAGGGCCATGGCAACGTTAGAAAGGATTCAGACCCTTATACACTCATACACGCGTAGTTGCTCTCGCCCCGAGGCGACCTTGTCGGGCTAGAGCGCTGCGTCTCCACCTCGGTCCTCTCATCAATCCACCAAAGCAGGAGTAGGGTTTTACGCCTCGCGACGGCCCAAACCTGGGTAAAAACTGCTGGTGTGATCGATGTCGCGCTGCTCCGCGCCCTCCGCTCTTTGTGCAATGCGTCCTTCCTCACTGCCGAACCACAAGGGGCCGATGGCCCCATAGGTGGCCGTGTTTTCCCACGACATCTTTGGCGCGCCAGGTAGGGGGAAGCGCTTGCGCAAACCCAAGAGCGTACGCAGCGCATCATCTTCATCATCATTCTCTTCATCGACGGCTTCATCATCCATGGCGCCCAAGAAGAAACCCGGTGCCGCAGCTCACCCATCCACCTCGAAGGTCCCTTCGCATGCGGCCGCCGACGCCGTGGGGGCTATGGAGGTAGAGGGGGACATGGACGCTGCGGGGGACGTGGCCGACGCAGGCGGCGTCATCACCACCTCCCCTATGGCCGAAACGGGAGCGGGAGGCACCGGAGAAGGACAGCACCAACAACTTCCCAGCGGCCACGCTCCACAAGGTGTGGATGAAGAGATCATCCTGTCCGTGCCTCTCTGCCCCACCGAAGGACGCAGCCACAGCGATGGCGCTCGCCCTGGGGCGAACCGCAACCCTCTGGCCGCCCCCACTGCGGGTGCAGCTGCAGGGCATGCGCCACCCCCGGAACGGGCTGGCCAAGCCGATGCACCGAACGGAGCCGCCGATCCCCAAGCACAACCATCTTGTCACCACGCCACCCTGGCGACTGGCTCACTGCGACGAGAGCACGGCGCTGCCACTATTGTCATCGTCAGAAGCCAGGCGACGTTATGGTCTACATCGTCATCCAAGCCGAGCACTGCTTCGGAGGCCATGGCGCGGGCCCAACTCCTGTTGAGATTTCCACCGGCGGCCGATCAGATGGATGAGTGGAGAGCCTGATTGGTTTCGCCGAGACAGGAGGATCACAGCGAGCGGGCCCGTCACGGCCTCGCAGGCGGCGACAACGGCCCGAGCTGCTGGTTGTACCGAAGGGGCCATCCCCACGGTGCAATCCCCTCCGCGGCAGCAAGCGCAGGGGCCACAGCCAGAGCCACACGACCAAGAACCCGATGACATATCGATGGCTTCGTCTGATCCTCGAGCACGACGAGACAAGCGGCGAGTCCTGGAAGACAGGCGGAGGGAAGACGCGCGCGCCACCATCGAACGACGCCGCGAAACCCAACACCAGTCTGATAGGCGCAATGGCCCCGACGTCGACAAGCCCACGCCCGGTGAAGGTGGGTACCTACCTTTTGAGGTTGGGTGCCCCGCATTCACTCGCGAGCTATGGCAAGTCCGTTGGCCATCTGCTCACATGTTCAAGCTAGAAATACTAGAGAAGTACGATGGAAGATTGAACCCTGCAGAGTTCTTGAGCATCTACACCATCGCCGTTCAAGCTGTCGGGGGAAGAGACGAGAAGGTGCTCTCCAACTACTTCCCTTTGGCACTCAAGCCAAATGTGGGGTCTTGGCTGATGCACTTGCTAGAGAATTCCATCTCAACCTGGGCTGGCCTGTGCCATGAGTTTGTTGGCGCCTTCACAGGCGGCCATCAAGAACCAGGGCGGCCCAGCGACTTGCAGCTCCTTCCGCAGAAAGAAGGAGAGAGTCTGTGGAAGTACATGCAGAGGTTCAGCCGGGTGCACAGGAATATTCCAGACATCCACCCGGTAGCTGTGATAGCCGCGTTCCAGTCCAACATGCGCAACCACCGGATACGTTCTAAAATGAACATTCGGTTGCCCAAGACTACGAATGAGCTATACACTCTGGTGGATAAGTGTGCCCGAGTAGAAGAGGGGAGATGACTCCCCGATGAAGAAGATGGCATCGACATCGACTCAAAGGACGACGATGACGCCACCAACCAAAAGAAGAAGAACAAAAAGCGCAAGGATAAAGCGGTGATGACCGTTGAAGGATCGAGTGCACCTAGTACCGGCAAGAAGGCCAAGACCGAGGTTCCCGGCAAGGAAGCTGCCGCCTGCACTGATTGCCGGGAAGCCGCGGCTGCCGAGAAGGCTGGGAAGAGTGATGGGCCGTACTGCAAGATCGATCGGGCCAAGGGCCACGATCTTCAGGAGTGTTATCAGGTTGAGCAACTCATCAAGAACCAGAGGGCTGAGTACGAGAAGCGTGATAAGGAGAAAGACCAAGATGGCACTGGCGGGAAGGGCCGAGGCAGCAGAACAGGTCACCCCGGCAAGGCTCCTTAGTATCAGGGGAAACCCGCCAAAGGCCATGAGAAGAAGGATTGCGAGGACGAGAGTGATGAAGGAGATGAAGAGGAAACCAGCGAGCAGGAGTTCCAGAAAGCCACTGACACCCTATGCATTGACGAGGGTGCATCCTTACACTCCTCTCACTGCCAACTCAAAAGATGGGCGCGTGAGGTCAATGCCGTGGAGCCAGCGGCAGATTCTCGGAAGCCGCTCAAGTGGTCCCGCACGCCCATCATCTTTGATGAGGAGGATCACCCCGACCGCACTACCGCGGTAGGGTGTTTGCCATTGTTGGTTTCACCAACAATCCGCAACCTCAAGGTCACAAAGATGTAGGTTAACGGCGGGGCCGGGTTCAATCTGATTTCTCCAAAGTTCATCAGCAAACTCCAAATAGCATAACTCCAGATCAACCCCGGCAGGAGTCATCCTAAGGGGAAACTCACACCGTCGGTAACATTCGGGGGGGGGGGGAGATAAACCACTGGACTGAGAAGATCATGTTTGATGTGGTTGACCTCCCCCTGCCATACAATGGAATCCTTGGTCGCCCAGCTTTGGCCAAGTTCATGGCGGCATCCCACTAAGCCTACAACACTTTGAAGATACCAGGGCCAATGGGTGTCATTTCCATTCTATCAGACAAGAAAGATGCAATCATATGCGTGGATAAGATGTACCGGGAAGCAGTCGCTGCAGAGGCCGCGGAAGCCACTGCTCCTGCCAAGGAAAACAAGAAAAAAGAAGAAAGCCAACAAGGATGCCAGCATGGAATCCGGGAAGCGTACCTCTTCGGAGTGCGCTATGCCTGTTGATGACTTGCCGGAGAGTTCCAATAGCAAGAGGTCCAAGGCTGCTGCACCAGCTGTGAAGAAGGTCCCGGCAGGGCAGGCTGGCGCTGATGGTACGTTTACCATCAGTGCCACCCTCGACGACAAATAGGAAAGCGCGCTCGTAGCCTTCCTATGGGCGAATGCTGATGTGTTTGCTTGGCAACCATCTGACATCCCCGGTGTTCCCAGGGAGCTAATCGAGCACCACCTTGCTATCTGCCCACATGCCCGGCCCGTCAAGCAGAAGGTCCGAAAGCAAGCTTTGGAGTGGCAGCAGTTTATTGCCGAGGAGATCAAGAAACTTGAGGCAGCTGGTTTGGTCAGAGGAGTGTTGCATCCAACATGGTTAGCAAACCCAGTGGTAGTGCGCAAGGCAAATGGGAAATGGAGGCTTTGCATAGATTTCACAGATCTGAACAAAGCATGCCCGAAGGACCCGTTCCCCTTGCCGTGCATCGACCAGATTGTGGATTCCACCTTCGGGTGTGACCTGCTTTCCTTCCTGGATGCCTACTCTGGATACCACCAGATCTTCATGTCCAAGAAAGACGAAGAGAAGACTGCGTTCATAACCCCATGTGGCACGTACTATTTTGTACGAATGCCCTTCGGGTTGAAGAGCGCTTGATCCACTTTTGCAAGAGCAGTACAGATTGGCTTTGAGTCCCAGCTGCACAGAAATATTGAAGCCTACATGGATGATATAGTGGTCAAAACCAAGGACAGAGTTACTCTCATTCAGGATTTGGAAGAGACCTTTTAAAATCTCCGTAGAATCAACTTGAAGCTAAACCCGGAGAAGTGTGTGTTTGGCGTTCCTTCCGGCAAGCTACTTGGCTTCTTCGTGTCCCATCGGGGGATAGAGGCCAACCCCGACAAGATCAAGGCTATCGAGCAGATACAAGCACCCAAGACAGTTAAAGACGTAAGGCATTTGACTGGATGTGTTGCCGCGCTGAGCAGGTTCATTTCCAAGTCCGCCAAATGTGCCTTGCCTTTCTTCAAAATCTTGAAGAAGGCAGGACCCATGGATTGGACCCCGGAGGCGGACGCTACGCTACAAGATTTGAAGACCTACCTTTCCTCTGTTCCGACCTTAGTCGCTCCTAAACCACAAGAGCCGTTGCTGCTATATTTAGAAGTGACCAATCAAGCGGTTAGCTCAGCGCTGGTGGTGCAGCGGGAGGTAGATGATGCAGCAGTCGCCACCGCCGTCCCCTCTAGAGAGGAAAGTGAACCCGTCCCGACAAGGTCAGATGCAGTTCAAGACAAAGAAGAGCAAGGCAGCGGAGACAGTTCCAAGATCACGGCAAGGAAGAAGGTGGTGCAGCGCCCAGTGTACTTCGTCAGCTCCTTGCTGCAGGGGGCTAGGTCGTGGTACTCTGGCGTGCACAAGTTGATTATTGGCCTCATCATGGCCTCAAGGAAACTGCGCCACTACTTCCAAGCCCACGAGATCACGGTTGTCACCCGCTGCCCCTTGCAATGCATACTCCGAAACCCCGAGGCCAATGGCAGGATCATGGAATGGGCTTTGGAGTTATCCAGCTTTGGTTTGAAGTTTGAAAGCACATCAACTATTCAGAGCAGAGCACTGGCAGAGTTCATTGCAGAGTGGACGCCGACCCCTGATGAAGAAGTACTGGAGATAGTCATCCTCGGCAAGGAAGCGCCCCAAGAATGGATTATGTATTTTGATGGTGCCTTCTCCCTACAAGGTGCAGGAGCTGGCGTGCTTCTCGTTGCTCCCACTGGGGAGCACCTTAAGTACGTCGTTCAAATGCATTTCCCCCGGGAGAAGGCTACCAACAATACTGCAAAGTATGAAGGGCTCCTTGCCGGTCTTAGAATTGCAACAGAACTAGGAATCAAGAAGCTGATTATCCGCAAAGATTCACAACTAGTGGTGAGACAAGTGAACAATGATTATCAAAGCCCATTGATTGAGGCATACATCAAGGAAGTGAGAAAGTTGGAGGAGCGCTTTGACGGATTGCAAATAGAGCACATACCGTGTGCGGAAAATAGTATTGCTGATCATCTGTCAAAGTGCGCTGCGCAAAAACTCCCCGTGGAACTAGGGACTTTTGTTCTCCATCTAACTCAACCCTCCGTATCCCCAGCAACAATGGCCAGCAAGAGGAGGAAATTGAAATCCGGCAAGCCTCTCCCAGCAGAGAGCTTGGCGGGAACAACTCCCCTTCGATCGGTGAGCTGCGCCCTTCCGCTGAACTACCAGTCTTTGCGGTCGAGGCATGTGCTCCCATCGACGTGGAGGTGCCGCTAGTCCTTGTTGCCGAGCCCCAGGCTCCAACTTGGGCGCGGCACATTGTTCATTTCCTCCAAACAGGAGAACTTCCCGAAGAGCAAGAAGAAGCTGAAAGAGTAGCCCGGAGGGCCTGTATGTATCAGTTCATTGACGACACACTATACAGAAGAAGGCCCAACGGTGTGAAATTGAAGTGCATTTGTCAGGAAGAAGGAAAGGAACTGCTGGCAGAGATACACAAGGGTATGTGTGGCTCCCACATCGGATCAAGGGCCTTGGTTGGGAAAGCTTTCTGGCAAGGCTTCTACTGGCTCATAGCCCTTCAAGATGCAATTGAGCTAGTCACCAAGTGTGAAGCCTGCCAGTTCCACTCAAAGAATATCCATCAGCTTGCTCAAGCTCTCCAAACAATCCCTTTGTCATGGCCATTTTTGGTCTGGGGGCTCGACATCTTGGGCCCCTTCCCCCGTGCTACCGGGGGCTTTGAATTCTTGTTCGTCGCAATCGACAAGTTTACAAAGTGGCCGGAAGTAGAGCCCGTGAGAAAGGTGACCGCGCAGTCAGGTGTCAAGTTCTTGAAAGGATTGGTGAGCCGCTTCGGGGTACCTGCCCGAATCATCACCGACAATGGCACCCAATTCACAAGCCGCGCCTTCATGCAATACGTTCATGCCCTCGGAAGCAAGGTCTCGTTTGCCTCTGTGGCCCATCCCAGAAGCAACGGGCAAGCTGAGATTGCGAATGCTGAAGTCCTGCGAGGTCTTAAGACAACAACTTTTGATCGGCTCGAGAAGTGCGGCAGGCGATGGATCGATGAGCTGCCGGTGGTTCTTTGGTCCCTCCGTACGACACCAAATCGAGCTACCGGGCAGACTCCCTTCTCCCTAGTCTATGGGGCAGAAGCAGTTATCCCCACGGAACTCATATTCGGGTCTCCTCGAGTGCTTGCCTACAATGAAGTAGTGCAGGAACAGCACCGGCGTGACGACACTGTGCTACTTGAGGAGAACCGTCTCCGGGCTGCTACGCGTGCTGCACGCTACCAGCAAGCCCTGCATCGCTATCATAGCCGCAGGGTTCATGCCCGGAGTTTTGAGGAAGGCGACCTTGTCCATAGGCGTGTTCAGTCCACCAAGGTTGCAAACAAGTTAACACCGAAGTGGGAATGCCCTTACCGGGTAGTACGAGTCAGCAGACCTGGCGCAGTCCGTCTGGAGACCAGAGATGGCATTCAATTGCAAAACTCATGGAACATTGAGCATCTCCGTAAGTTCTACCCGTAAGGCGTGGCTGTCGGGCCCTGCCCGGCAGCCACCCTTTTGTACAAGCTTTGCCGAAGTTGCATGTAACCCTTTGTACAAAGCCAGGCGCAGACCCTGAGCAACAGAGAAATAAACGAAGCGCTGGGGGCCCCCCGAAACTTGCATGCATGCATAAGCATATCATGAGCATAGCATGATCATGTAGATGAGGTCGCATGTGGCATTGTTTTCATCTGCACTAAGTTGTAGGGTTCTTGCCGTGGACTTGATCCCGAAGAGAAGAAATGAAGACGAGCCTACGTGACGACCCCCGGTAGACCAAACAGATAAGTTCCTTCTTATCCATACCTATTCTGTAATTTGAAAACATGTGCATATGAAAACGCCGCCACCTTCGAAACATAGGTGTTCTTACCCTTTGACTCGAATGCTGCTTCGGTCAGGGTGGTCGCAGTGGCCTTTGGCGGAAAAGGTTCGGCGGGGTGCTGGTCCCTTTTTACGGTTTTTTGCCCGGCAGGCCTAGCCCCACGGCAACAAACTGAGGGCACCGGCAGGATAGTCTACCGGGGAAACTTGTTTACTTAAATGTATAGAGGCATTTCACCTCTGCGTGGATATGGTACATGCACAAGTGCCCAGCAAAGCTTATCTTTTTCATTAATATGCTGATAAGCAAGTTGTAAGTGCATCTAGTGCCCCTTAGTGATTTTGGTGTATTGAAGACTTATAGGTTAAGGGACTAATGCGTTTGTGAGTGTACACAGGTCTATAAATCTATGAGGAGTTTGTTATTTACGATGATTGTCGACCCCTAAAAATGAATGTCTTCAACTGAAGACTTTGGTTTTCTTGAAGACTTTGAAAGTGAAGAAATTGGTGTGACCCTGAAGACTTGATATTCATGCGAGGATTATGAAGCGTGAAGACTTTTGTTTTCGTAGTTTAATTTTCTTCTTCTTGAGTCATAGGAAACACCGTACTGTTAAAGGGGGTCGAGGTAAAACTAAGGAAAAATTTCCAAGTGATGCTCAACTCAAAATCCTGCACCTACCCAATCCTTTCGAGTGAAGCCATTGGAAATCTCATACAGTTTAGTCAAGTTCTTCAGTGACAGAGATGAAGTTCTTCTGTTCTCTGAGGAATTTGTTCTGACTGAGGAGTTAGAAATTCGCCAGTGCGGATTGCCTACAAGTGAACATGATAGCCCTGAGGAATTTGATACTCAAATTTCCAACCGTTGCTGTGCTACGCGTCAGCTGTCCAAATATCCTACCCACCTAACGGTCATATCATTGAAGGGCATTTATGTCTTATCATGTCGGGCTGCTCCCTAGGCTATAAATAGCCGCCCCCTTCAACCACTAGCTGGTTGGCTGCTCCGAGAGATAGATTGACACTTGTCATTTAGAGCATCCCATCCTCCGAGGACTTTGAGCGAAAATCATCAAGTGAGGAAAAACCCAAAAACCCAAACACCTACAAACCCAAAGTGATTGAGCATCACTGAAGAGATTGTTCCTGTGTGGAACCGACGCTTGTTACCTTTGAGGACTATGCATCCTCCAGACGGTTAGGCGTCATGGTCTAGAGCATCCAAGAGGAAATTGTGGATTGCCGAGTGACCGAGTATGTGAAGGTTTGGAAGTCACCTGAAGACTTACCACGAGTGGTTGGGCGAGGTCTGTGTGACCTTAGCTCAAGGAGAATACGGTGAGGACTAGGTGTCCTGGACTGTGTGTTCAGGACTGGGTGTCCGGGACTGTGTGTCCTCAGGTTTAAATACCTAGCCGCTCCAACCAGACGTACAACTGTAACAACAGTTGGAACTGGTCTACCAAATCAGTGTCTTCATCGAGCTACTGGTTCTATTTCCTCAACCCTTTCATTTCCTCGCATACTTGCTATGTATTTGATCATTACTGTTTGAAGACTTTGTCTGAAGACTTTCTCAATTTCCTCAGTTCAAATTCTTCAGTCAGTTTGTCTTCAGCCTGCTTATCCTGTGTTTACGCTACTCGTACTCTGTGCTTGTTTTCATTTCATCATGATGACTATGCTACTGCTCTGTTATGCTTGCATCTGAGTACTCATTCCGCTGCTAAGTAGTTCGTCGCTTAGGAATTTCCTCACCTTGAAATTCCTCAGTGACGAATTTGTAAAAATCGCCTATTCACCCCCCTCTAGTCGATATAACGCACTTTCACAAGTACAGATCTTACAGAACACAAACATGGATAAAGAAGTTTACATTATTTCGACTAAAGTCTGGCCGATGCGTGCACATTTTCAACTGAAAAAAGATAAGTGCCCCGTAATCCCTTTCTTGTCCCTCTCCTCCTAGGCACTGTGGTGGGAAGAGAAGAGGGCAAAAGGAGTGCCTGAGCGGAAGCCTAGCACGATCCCGTCAGGACTTGCCGGATACAGCCTGACAAGTGACAAGATCGAGAGGGGCGGAAGGAGCAGCTTGGCGGTGCCATGGTCACCACCTCCAGGACCAGCAAGAAGTCCCAGCGCAAGCACCGGCAGGGGAAACTGCCGGAGCTCAGCTGGAAGACTGCTGGAGGACGCGAAGGCACCAAGAGAGCGACCCCGCCAGCAACCGTCCTAAAGAGGCCGGTGATGATGGTGCCGGGGAGGGAGGGAAAGAACGGAAAGACGAGGCAGCACGCCGGCAATACGAGACGAAGGCATCGGTGCCATCGTACTCCGACCTGACGGCCTGCCACCCGCCTTCTCCGTCTTCCCTCGTTCTTTCTTCATCACCACCACTCTGGGAGGACACCAGCCCCTTGGGACGACACCTCCCCCGGAGAAGCAGCAGGTGACAGCGACGTTTGAGGCGTGCAAGTGGCACCGCTCCCCACCTTGGAGGGCAGGAAGGTGCCACTGTCTTCAGCGTTCGCCCCGACTCTGCCGGAAGGAACAACACTGGGATTACCGAGGATCCCGAGTGCTGCACCCCAAACAGGCCCCGGAACCCCCAAGGGCCCCGTCGTCAGGGCAACGAGCCTTGGCGACCCGCAGCGAGGGCTGGCGTTCCTCACCGGACAACATGCTCGTGTGAGGGAGACGAGCGTTTCACCATTTTAGAGAAGCGCGACACCTCCCACACCGCGGGCGACTCGACACCCACATCCTCGACCACTACATCCCTTTCAGACCCGGACTAGACTCACTCCCCGGGCGTTTACACAAGTGTTCGGTGTCATCGACCCTAAGCTAGAGCCCAGGGCCTGGCCCCAGCCTCCCCACCTCAACATAACAGAGAAGGAAGCAAGGAAGAGAAGAAGAAGGGTTCGTGGATGAGCACTTCCGCTCCCCCTCACCCCCTCTTTTATAGACGGGCTGAGGCTGGGGGCTGATCCCTCGGCGGGTAACCGCCGCCCCTCTCCACCAACCCAGTAAGACCGGGCCCCTACCATCATGCTGTCTCCTGCACCACGCGCCTCCGTTACCTACCCCACTCAATGCATGTAGCATACGTGGCAAGGGATAAGAACGTGGTGGGAAGAGTGAATTGGCAGTTACTCACCCGTGCGTTAAAGTCATTCACGGGCCATTACAGGGATGGCCCCACTACAATTGGCGTTACATGATGCGCGGGAAAACCGAAAACTGACTCAAGCTTAGATTAATGAAGAAACAAAGAAGATCTCAAAGGGTGAGCTACCGCATCCTCCCCGCCTATGTACTGGACAGGGCCTACCCCGATGATGCTCAGCAGCACGTTCAGGCCAGGCCCGGGGGCTCCTGTCGGTGCAACAAACCCCAGGTGTGTTGCCCAGACTGTACACAGGCTCGAGAACAAGTTTGCAGCGTCCAAGACAAGACCAAGCAGAAGAGATCAGCTCTTTGAGAAATCAAAGGGCGGATCAAGAAGATCAAGACCAACCAAAGGAGCAAGATACCACTAAGGAAAAACCTCCCTTGACTGGCAGGCGAGCCTGGCGGGGACGAGGTTGCCCCGAAGACAAGTCTCCAGATTGCCATGGCAGGCTTACCGGGGGTGCCGAGGGCGGATTACCCCGCCAAGGCTCCACCGCTCCACCTCACAGCAACGCAAGTCATCGATCGGTGCGGTGTCGAGCCCCCAAGTGGCTAAGTGGCCGCTATTTGGCATGTGGCAGCCACTTCCAGAGGAAATCACCTCCAAATGACACCCATCCAGGGACGTGTCACGCAGTCAGGTGAGAAGGTGGCCGAACGGCATGGCAACGCTTGCCGGGCTACGCTACGATGTGACAATAAGCGGCGCATTTAATGCGCTCTGTCTTGTCTGCAGAGTTAGGTATGATAGCACTGTTTGCTATCTAATCAGTACGCAATGACTGATTTGCCATTGTGGTGACCCCTTGATCTATAAAAGGAGGGCCATGGCAACCATAGAAAGGATTCGGACCCTTGTACACTCATACACGCGTAGTTGCTCTCGCCCCGAGGTGACCTTTCCGAGCTAGAGCGCTGCGTCTCCACCTCGGTCCTCTCATCAATCCACCAAAGCAGGAGTAGGGTTTTACGCCTCACGGTGGCCCGAACCTGGGTAAAAACTACCCGTGTGATCGCTGTCGTGCAGCTCCGCGCCCTCCGCTCTTTGTGCAATGCGTCCTTCCCCACTGCCGAACCACAAGGGGCCGATGGCCCCATAGGTGGCCATGTTTTCCGATGACAGCAGTCGACTGGGCTATAGTGCGAGGCAGCGACTGGGTCCCCGACGGACATGGGTGTACCTCTTCTCTTCTTGTACGTACTCCATTTATCTCACTTCCTGTGGTTTCCCACTCCTACGATATTCCTAATCTATGAACCTGTGTGTGTGTGTGTGTGTTTAATAGCGTGTGTGTGTTAGAGAGAGCGAAACATCGACCTGTAGAGAGATGGTGTGTACTAATCCCTCTGTCCCATAATGAACTAGCTTGTAAAAATGCCTTACATTGTGAGACGCAGTAGTAGTATGATTTAGCCGCGAGAGTCAGTGCATCTCTTGTTTCCAGGCGTCCAGTCCGGATAACTGCCACGCCCACTCCTAACCGCTCTGGCCCACTGAAACCCCCTCGATCACCTACGCGTGCTTCCCGCCTGAAACAGTCAGTGCCGCTCCAGAGAATCGGTGCCGTATTCATGCTGGATGTCCCATGTTTCGGCGAAAGGAGGTACAATGATTTTGGACTAGGAACCGCGTCGTAGAGCGTCTGTACTCTTTTTCTTTTTTCTATTCTGTGATAAAACTACAATTTTCTCCACTCTTACACCGGAGGAGTGCGAAAGCAGTGAAAACATGATAGCTCAGTGATTACATGGCCCAGCTCACACTATCACCATAGTTTTTGTACACCATGCTACACCTAGCTCTTTAGTACACAGTACTATAATTTCTCAGCGAGATAAAAGTGCAAAATGCTATGAAGCTTTCAACTTCTGTTTCATGTATCGTGCATCCAACGTTGCCCCGTTGCAACGTTCCATCAAATACAAAGGAGACTAACATGCATGCTATTGCATCTCAATGATACATAGATCATAGCCAATATGTACTCCCTCCGTTTCAAAATAAGTGTCTCAACTTTATACTAACATTGCCAACTTTAGTACAAAGTTGTACTAAAGTTGAGACACTTATTTTGGAACAGAGGCAACTAAAGAAAAAGGCGATCGATGCAGTCCCTAGGCCTTGAACCCTAAACCCTAACCAGGCTTTAATTTGCTGGCGAGGTTGATCCTTCCAAAGGAATGAAGTTTGCAACCCTTTGACCATCCGATCATTTTGTGCAGTTTCACTAAAATCGAGCTGAGCATCCCTATAGGCAAAGAAATTGAAGAAGTGTGATTTGAATAAGACTAGTGGCAGTAGTTGATGAGACATAAACTCATCACAAATAGAAGCCAGTAGAGGTACGTGCAGGGCAAAGAAGTAGAGAAACATCCACATGGAGCGATGTGGGGAGCTGGGGCAGTGGTGCAAGCTAGCTGTAAAGGAAGTTGTACCTGAGGGATGTTGGGATGTAGATAGGAGGGCGGCGGCATCTGCCCACGTCGCAGCAGTGAGCAAAGGACGAAGGAAACCGTGCCGGCTTTGTGAGAAAGAATGGCGGGGACCCCTGATCGGGACGCGCTGATAGTGGGTTTTCGTCCTCGCCGACGGCTACCGCGTCTGCACAAAACATCCTCCCCTTCCCCCGGCGGATGTGATCCGCCCGGATGTGTGGCTAGAGATGTGGCCACAGTCATTTTGTGCGAGAGAGTGTGAAGAGAGTAACCCAACAAGCAACCGTGTAGGCTCCTAGCTATGTATATAGTGGAGCGGTTTCTTTTTGTCTCCATATGAACCTATTTATATTGCGTATGTGCCATTGAAGAAAAAAAACTTTATTTGTAAATAACGCAGCACCCTTCATGCGTGGTTCCCGACCCTCCATCAAGTGAGTAACTACTACACGTGACAAATTATCACGTGGGATGCATCTTCGTACAGAAACGAGCTCCACCGTGTAGCCGCACATGTGTGGTTGGGGAAGACGCAAAGAGTACGTGCATCGGTGTGTGCACCTCTTCTCTTCAAGCATGGTTGAAAGTATATCCAAATACTCTACCACGCAGTTATTAAATGGGCAAAGAGTATAGGCAGTAATAGTAACTAATGAGCCATCAAATCACGAGGCCCACCTTTCCTTAAGTTTGGCGGAGGAAGCAGCCATCATTTCACTCCTCATTGAATATCCATCCGCTACTACCTCCACACAAAAATTCGCTGCTACCTCTACAGCATGGTTAATAATATAGCCATGTCAATCACGACCTAGAAATATCATTCCCTGATACAATAGAGCGGGCTATAAGGCTGGCTCTAAGGCTGGTGATTTTTTACTTCGTCTCTTTCTCTTTTTCTCTCATTTACTCATTTTAAATAGGAGCACGTGTAGAGGATGGCTATTCCTTTCGATGGGACTTCTTCATGGGGTTTAAGACTATGCAACTCTGAATATTATTCCCGCTGCCCACCACTCTGAATCGTGCCATCTATGATATGTACTTGTATGATACTCCCATTGCAACGATGAGGTACACTAGGTCTAGCACGTCCCGTAAGAAGAAACTGGCACGCAAAACTTACATTCTTGTTGCCTTCTTCCTCATAAAGTACTACTAGTACTACTACTCGTTCTCCTATAAATAGTGCACTTGGCATCTCAAAAATATTAAGCTTGCGCTTGGCTCTTCGCCTCTTCGGGAAGTCGAGCAATGATGGTACTACATTATATGCTTCTGGTTACCTGACACCGAATGAATTGCTGCATGTCCACCGCATGGGCGAGGGGCAAGGGGCAAGGAAGAGTGCATATTAGTACGCCCGTTTCAATATGGACTACATACGGAGGAAAATGAGTGAATCTACACTCTAAAATACATCTATATACATCCGTACTTGGAGTATGTAGTTCATATTGAAATCTGTTAAAAGATATATATTTCAAACAATATGAAAATCTCTCTAACCAAGGTAGGGACAAGGAGTATACGTCGAACGGAGGGAGTAGTAAAAGCTTCTCCTCGTCCTGCGAGCCATAGCGTGCGTGGGCGAGGGAGAGGGCGTCATAAGCAAGCTTCTCCTCGTTCTATGAGTTGATGGGACACATCGAAGTAGTACATAAGTGCCTACTTTCCGGTCTATATGGCTCAATTTGAAATCTCTCTAACCAAAATAGATGGTGAGTGGTGGAATAAATTTGTTACTATAGTTCGCAAAAGTATTGAACATGTGATGGTGAACGGAGGGAGTACGACAATATTAGTACTACAGTTCTTTTAGAAGGGTTGTAGTAGTCCCTCCCTTTCACATGTTCACACTTCAAGCTTCAATAAAAACGTTGCATGCAAGAATTAAGAGAAAACTCAACAATGCATTTACTCCCTCAAACCATATAGGGTCTAAAATGCATTTTTGAGGCTACCTTTGACCACATGTTAGAGCAATAACATGACATGCAACTTACACAAATCAAACCATCAAATTTGTACATGGTCATTGTACTGCTAACACATGCATGCCTTGCAATTAGTACATAGTACATTTTTTTGCGGGGTAATTAGTATGTGGTACATGATAGTAAACACTCACTATCTAGTAGTCCTACTAGTTCATTACTTGGTTTAAATTTGGAATTGAGGCCCATAAGCCGGAAGGGAGGGAATATTATTTTTTGGAACCATCCCCATACAGCCATACTTGATGTTTCGGAGAAGGGTTATATGCCTTGCTGCAACAAAACCGTCCAATTCGGGTAAAGTAAACAGTACCATCCAATATTCACGTGTGGCGTTTTTCTTGGAAAATTATTACGAGAGGATTCAAGGATGTGTGAAATGATGTGTTGTTCATGGGTCCAACTTACTATTGGAAAGGTGCGGCTTTGAGATTTGACGGCTCATTAGTCATTATTACTGCGGCTCAATGACCGGGGTGAGTATTCCTTGTGGTTGTGCACTCATAATTTGGTGCATGGCAGATGGACCCAGATGTTGGATGTCCCACATGTCAAGGAAAGGAAGTTCTATGCTCAGTTCTCCTAGAATGGTTTCTCGCAATGCTATGGACCTTTCAGCATTATACTATGCTAGTAAATATAATTTCTCAGCGAGATAAAATTATACTAGTAAAATGCTACGAAGCTTTCAGCTTTTCTTGCATGTGTCTTTCCTTGAAGGTTTTCTTGTTACAACAATCCATCAAATACAAAGGAAACTAACATGCATGCTAATGCATATCAATGATTCACATATCAGACCCAATATTTACTTCACATCTTAAGACAACATTGTGAGAAGGTGTACAAATAAAGAAAAAAATGATCGATCAGGTCCCTAGGCATGCTTTCATTTCCTGGCCACAGTGGACATGTTGGTAGCCACTTTCATGCGGCTCGTTGATGCTCGCCAAGACATGTAGCAGTTGGATGCATGCACCATCCCATCATTTTATGCAGTTCCACTAAAATGGAGCTGAGCATCCCTGTTGACAAGGATATTGAATAAGTGTGATTGCAATAATAGTGGCACTGTTGATGAAACATGGATAGTACGTCGGTCGAGCTACAGTACATTTTAGGCTAAGAACTAGAGAAGATCAACATGCAAGATTTTCCACATGCGGCGACGTGGGAAGACAAGCGGTGGAGCAAGGTCGGTTCCAGAGGAATATGTACCTGAGGGTCGTCAGGATGTAACCAGGAGGGCGGCGGAGGGCGGGATCTGCCCATACTGCGGTAGCAGCAAGGGCCAAAGGCCCTACCGCGTTGAAGCTTGCTTAGAGAGAATGGCGGGTACCACAGATCAGGACGCATTGGAGTGGATTTCCTGCCTTGACGCCGGCGACCGAAGCAATGTTGCACATCCTCTCTTTCCGCCCGCGGACTGGATCCGGCCGGATCAGGGACCAGCAGTGAGAGAGAGTGGCCACCACCATCTTGTATCAGAGAGTGTGATGAGACTGACTCCAGCAAGCAAGCATTGAGGCTCCTGCCTATATTATATATAGTATAGTGGAACAATTTTCTTTTTCTTTTTTGATAACAATTGGTTTATATTCTGTATGTGCGCCATTGAGGAATAAAACCTTTTTATAAATAACGCGCCAATGCATCAAGTCGAACTTTGTTTCGTGCACGCATGGTACACGACCCTCCTTCAAGTAAACAACCGCTATAGCGTGGGCTGCATTTTCGTACAGATATGAGCTCCATCATGTACCCGCGTGGGTGTGGCTGGGAACGAGACGTGAGTACGTGCGTCGTGTGTGCACCTCTTCTCTTCGTGCACGTACCCCACCTACGTGTGTGTGAGAGAGATAGAAACCTAGAGAGAGATGGTGTGTGTGTTCGTGAGTGTTTTTTTGGGGGGTGTTTTTGTGAGTGTATTTGTGTGCGTGAGAGATAGATAGGGAATATGTGTCGATGATATCTCAAAAAAATGTGACACATGCAATGTGTGTGAAATAGAGGCCTAGCTATATCATATATAGAGGGGGCGATCCACAAGAAGAAAGGCAGGTATCATTGTCGGTGTACTAGAATAGGGGTACCCTAGTACCCCGTACTTGTGCACGGGCAGTAGTAGCATCCCGCGGCCAGGCTTGCGGGAGGACAGCCAGAGAGAAGCTCAAGATTATTAAGCCATTCAAGAACAAAGTATACAAAGCAAGAGTTAAGGCCCCGGCAAGAGGAGCTTGCCGGGAGGGACAGCTGAGGCCCAGCCTAGGCATTGCTGAAGCAGAGTACTTGCCGCGGCAAGGTACTGGTACTTGCCCCGGCAAGACATTGGCTGCGGCAAGGTATTGGCTGCGGTGAGGTATTGGCTGCGGCAAGGTATTGGCTGCGGCAAGGTATTGGCTGCGGCGAGATAGCGGCTGCGGCAAGGTACTTGCCCCGGCAAGTTACCTTGCACGGCAAACTATGGGCTGCGCCAAGCTGTCAGGTGCGGCAAGGTCTTGCCGCGGCAAGCGTTACTGTACCACTGTGCTACTGTGCTGCTCCGGTGCCTCTGCCAGCGTGGCGCTCTGGGTCCTTCCAAGCATGCGTGGCAGGGCACTGTGTAGACGGCGGTGCACTGTAGATAGCGGTGCAGCAGCAGGTGGGATAGGCTTTTCCCACGTCCACGACGTCCGGGTACATGTATCTGGACAGCAAAGGCATGGGCATTTAATGCCCTTGTCCCCTGCCGTCAGTGGTAGGTAGGACATGTCATCCTGGTAATAGTGGCCTTACTGTAGCAACTTTCCACCTCTACCTTTACTGTTTGCCACCTGTTGGAGACCCCTTTGTGCGTATAAAAGGAGGCCCATGGGCAACGTGAAAGAAAAAAAGAACGGAAAAAGGGAGAACTCCAGTATTGTACGCATCTACTCGGTACTGTAGCGCTCCTGGAGCTAGAACAATCATACAGATAATAACCAAAAAGCAGGAGTAGGGTTTTACGCATCCGTGCGGCCCGAACCTGGGTAAATCTCTCTCGTGCACTGTCGTGTTCTTCGCTAGATTTGCTCTTCGCGCGACCGTCTCTCCCTGCCGAACGTAAAGGGGTCCTTCTCTGGGTCCCATAGGTGGTCGCGGATTCGTCCCCGACATCTTTGGCGCGCCAGGTAGGGGGAAGGAGGTTGTGTGAACCTAACCTAGCGATTTGCGCGCCAGTTTTTGGGCCATTCTCCGTCTTATGGCTCCAAAAAAGAAGACTTCAGCCATCGGTGCGTCCACATCCAACCCGCCTGCTCCCGTGCAGGAGGGTGCCGACGTGATTGCGGCTGCTGGGGGGACTGGAGAGCGAGAGCTCCTATTACCTCCACCTGTCCAAAACCGGGCCAGCAACGCCAATCTTGGCGCTGCTAGGTCTGGGAACGCAGCGCTGCTCGCTGCTGCTGGCCCTGCAAGCTCCAGAAACGGTGCTGCGCGTTCTGGAACGCCTGCGCCGGTTCAGACGCCGCGGCCTTCGCAAGAAGCCCGTGACAGGCAGCGTCCTGACGCCCCAGGTGCCAGGCGCTCCCTGGATAATGAACTTGCGCATCAATCTCGAGATGCGCGGGGTCACCATACGCAACAACACGTTGGCGAGGTCGAGGCGCGGTCGCCTGGGCGTGGAGATGCTCCTTCTAACACCGTTAGGAGTAAGAGCATCCCACAGTCCTCACGCCACTCGATACCTCCCTCACCAGCAGAAGCGTTGGCGCGTGCGCAGCTGCTCCTGAACTTCCCTCCACCAGCAGATAAACTTGATGAGTGGAGGGCAACCATTCAGAGCCTTCTCAGCTTCGCTGATGCCGACCCAGTGCGCGCGGCCGACAAGAAAACTGGTGACGATGCTGTCACCAACAAGAACGGCGAGGGGGCAACAACCGTACACTCCCCACCTAGACGGCCTCGATCGCCGACACGTCGAAACGACGCCCGTGGCGATGATTCCACGGCGTCGTCTGACCCATGAGCTCGTCGCGACCAGCGCCTCGTTCTTCAGGAACGCAGAGGAGAAGACGCTCGTACCACTATCGAGCGAAGGAGAGAAGCGCATCGTCAGTCCGACAGACGCGCAGGGCCCGCTGTTGACATGCATGCGCCAGGGGATCCTGGCGACTTGCCGTACGCGGTAAGTTGTCCAGCGTTCACCCGTGAGCTGCGGCAGGTCCAGTGGCCCAATCGCAAGGCTTTCAAGCCTGACGTGCCGGAGAAGTATGATGGCAAGACACACCCGTCGGAGTTCCTCAGTATTTACACCATTGCGGTGCAAGCTGCCGGGGGACGAGACGACAAGATTCTTGCTAACTACTTCCCGCTCGTGTTAAAGCGCAACGTCGTCTCATGGCTCATGCACTTGCCGGAGAACTCCATTTCTTCATGGGCGGACCTGTGCCATCAGTTTGTTGGTGCCTTTACTGGCGGTCATCAACCTCATGGCCAGGAGAGTGATCTTCACCTCATCCCCCAGAAGGAAGGAGAGCCCCTACGCAAATACATTCAAAGGTTCAGCCGCGTACAGTACAACATCCCAGATGTTCACCCCGCTGCGGTTATTAGCGCGTTCCATCAGAACGTGCGTAACCGCAAGATGCGGGAGGAAATGGCAATGACCAAGGTCAGAGACATTGGCTAGCTATATGCTCTCGCCGACAAGTGTGCGCGCGCTGAAGAGGGAAGGAAACTTCCCGGTGAAGGTGTTGGCGCAGGGGGGAGCTCTGACAGCGAAGGTACCGCCCCGGCAAAGAAGGGCCGGCGGCGGAACAATAGGAAGAAAAAGGGCAAAGCTGTGCTTGCCGTCGAGCAGTCCAGCGGCAACGGCAGCGCCGACAAGGCCAAAGTCGAGGGCTCCGGCAAGGAGATTGCTGCGTGCGCCCACTGTCAGGCCTTGGCGGCTGCCGACAAGCAGGACGGCTCCGACAAGCAATATTGCAAGATCCACCGCACCAAGGGGCACGATCTCCAGAACTGTCGACGAGTCGAGCAGCTTGTCGAACAGCAAAAAGCTGAGTATGAGAGGCGTGACAAGGAAAAGGCCCCAGAAGGTGCTGGCGGGTCCGGCAAGAAGCGCACTGCCCGAGGAGGGCGTCGCGGCAAGGCCAAGCAGCAGCAGAGAGAGACAGGCCTCCTCGTGGCCGCGACAAAGATGATGATGATGATGATCTAGATGATGAAGAATCCAGTGAGCACGAATTTCAGAAAGCCGCAGAAGTCTTGTGTGTTGACGGTGGTGCTTCGTTGCATTCTTCTCACCGCCAACTTAAACAGTGGGCGCGAGAGATCAATGCGGCGGAACCATCTGTTGACGCCAGAAAGCTTCTGAAGTGGTCCGACACGCCTATCGTCTTTGACATTGAGGACCACCCTGACCGCACAACGGCGGTCGGGTGCTTGCCGATGTTGGTTTCACCAACGATCCGCAACCTCAAGGTCACGAAGATGTTAGTTGACGGTGGGGCCGGCTTGAATCTGATTTCGCCCGCTGTGCTCCGGAAACTTCAAATCTCTGACGGCGAGCTTGAGGAAACTGGTACTTTCCAAGGAGTCAATCCAGGAAGGAGTAAGCCGAAAGGGAAGATCACGCTGCCAGTGACATTTGGCGGCGAGCTGAACTACCGGACCGAGAAGGTCACCTTCGATGTTGCCGATATTCCATTTCCTTATAATGGGATACTTGGCCGTCCAGCGCTCGCCAAGTTCATGGCAGCCTCTCATTATGCCTACAACGTGTTGAAGATGCCAGGTCCAGTAGGTGTTATCACAGTTCCCTGCGACAAGAAGGATGCGCTTATTTGCGCCGACAAGATCTACCGGGAGGCAGCTACCGCAACTGCCACCAAGGCACTTGCCGCTGAAGCTCTCGGGCGGGAGAACAAGAGGAAGTCCGGCAAGAGCTCCTGTGCCCACTCCGGCAAGCGCACCTCTTCGGAGTGCTGCGCTACCGTCGAGGACGCACCAGAGAGCTCCACCGGCAAGTGTAAGAAGAACAAAGCCGCTCCGCCGGCGACAAAGAAGGTGCCCGCCAAGGAGGATGGCACTGGTGGTTCCTTCACCATCAGTGCCACACTTGACAACAAATAGGAAAACGCGCTCGTTGCTTTCCTGCGGGCGAATGTCGACGTATTTGCATGGCAACCGTCCGACATCCCCGGTGTTCCTAGGAAAGTAATTGAGCACCACCTTGCCGTTTGTCCCCACGCGAGGCCCGTCAAACAGAAAGCCAGAAAGCAAGCTGTGGAGCGGCAAGAGTTTATTGCGGAAGAAATCAAGAAGTTGGAAGCAGCAGGCCTCGTTAGAGGAGTGCTCCATCCTACGTGGTTGGCCAATCCGGTTGTCGTGCGCAAAGCGAATGGAAAATGGAGGCTTTGTATTGATTTCACTGATGTCAATAAAGCTTGTCCCAAGGACCCATTTCCTTTGCCCCGCATAGACCAGATTGTTGACTCCACGGCAGGATGTGATTTGCTTTCATTTCTTGACGCATATTCAAGGTATCATCAAATCTTCATGGCTGAGGAAGATGAGGAAAAGACCGCATTTATCACACCCTGTGGCACATACTGTTTCGTACGTATGCCGTTTGGTTTGAAAAATGCTGGTTCGACATTTGCAAGAGCCGTCCAGATTGCTTTTGAGCCTCAGCTGCACAGAAATGTGGAAGCCTATATGGATGATATAGTGGTCAAAAGCAAAGACAGGGCTACTTTGGTTCAAGATCTAGAAGAAACTTTTGTAAATCTGCGCATGATCAACCTGAAGCTCAACCCCGAGAAGTGCGTGTTTGGAGTTCCCTCCGGCAAGCTTCTCGGGTTCTTTGTGTCTCAACGTGGAATTGAAGCCAATCCTGACAAGATTAAAGCCATTGAGCAAATTGAAGCTCCGAAGCGCGTCAAGGATGTTCGACGACTTGCCGGCTGTGTTGCTGCCCTCAGTAGGTTTATCTCCAAGTCAGCTGAGCGCGCCCTGCCATTTTTCAAGATCTTAAAAAAGGCAGGTCCATTGAAATGGACTCCGGAGGCGGAGGCGGCGCTGTAAGACTTGAAGAGATACCTCTCCTCTCCTCCAATACTTGTCGCGCCTAAACCACAAGAGAAGTTGTTGCTGTATCTAGCGGCAACCAATCAAGTGGTTAGTGCTGCGCTGGTAGCGGAGAGAGAGGTGGATGAGGAGGCAGTAACTGCGGCAAGCACGACCAGCGACAAGCTGGTGGCAACAAGTTTTGCTGCCAACAAGGATTCGTCTGCGCAGTCAGGTGAAGTGATACAAAAGAAGAAAATGGTGCAGCGCCCGGTCTACTTTGTGAGCTCTCTTCTGCAGGGAGCTAGGTCAAGGTATTCTGGTGTGCAGAAGCTGCTTTTCGGCCTTCTCATGGCCTCAAGAAAGCTGCGCCATTATTTTCAAGCACAGGAAGTTACCGTCATCACTCGCTTCCCGCTGAAAAGGATTTTGCAAAATCCAGAAGCGACGGGCAGGATTGTCGAGTGGGCGTTGGAGTTGTCGAGCTTTGGCCTCAAGTTTGAGAGTACATCAACCATACAGAGCCGAGTTTTGGCAGAGTTCGTCGCAGAATGGACACCAACGCCAGACGAAGAAATCCCAGAGATGACTCTCCCCGGCAAGGAGACAAGCAAAGAGTGGCTTATGTACTTTGATGGTGCCTTTTCGCTGCAAGGCGCCGGTGCTGGCGTACTGCTTGTCGCACCCACCGGAGAGCACCTCAAGTACGTGGTCCAAATGCACTTTCCCAAGGAACAGGCGACGAACAATACTGCAGAATATGAGGGGTTGCTTGCCGGTCTCAGGATCGCGGCAGACCTTGGGATCAAGAAGCTTATTGTCAGGGGAGATTCGCAGCTTGTCGTTAGGCAAGTGAACAAGAACTACCAATGCCCATTGATGGAAGCTTATGTAGATGAGGTGAGGAAGTTGGAAGAACGCTTTGACGGCCTACAAATGGAGCACGTCCCACGTGCTGAGAATGACATTGCCGATGGTTTGTCAAAGCGCGCCGCACTCAAATTGCCTGTGGAGCCAGGCACTTTTGTGCTCCAACTAACCCAGCCATCCGTGACGCCATCAGTAGGGCATGGCAGGAAGAGGAAGTTGGCTTCTGGCGACTACTTCCCGGCAGAGCTCCCCGAAGCCGCCGGCAAGAAGGCTGCCAAAGCCAGCGCCAAAGATTCAGAGGGGCAACTTGCTCCGACAAGGCCTCGCGCTCTTGTCGTTGAAGCGGGTGCTCCTAGGCTAGAGGCAAAGGGGCAACTTGCTCCGACAAGACTTCAGGTCCTTGTCGTTGAAGCAGGCGCCCCTGATCAAAGCGCTGAGGAGCAAGATGCTCCGACGAGGCCTTGGGCTTCCGTCGTTGAAGCAATTGCTCCCGACAAGCTTGTTGAAGGACAGCACGCTCCAGCAGGGCCCCAGGCTCTTGTCGTTGAGGCGGCTATTCCCGCCAAGCTCGTCGGGGAACGGCAGGCTCTGGTAGAGCGACGAGGTCTTCCCGTAGGGCCTGATGTTCCCGCAGCAGAAGAAATGCCTTTAGTCCTCGTTGTCGAGCCACAGGCTCCAGCGTGGGCGCAGCAGATCGTTCGTTTCCTTCAGACAGGAGAACTTCCCGAAGAGCAGGAAGAAGCGGAGAAAGTAGCCCGACGGTCCAATATGTATCAATTTGTCGATGACATGCTGTGCAGAAAAAGACCAAACGGTGTGAAATTGAAGTGTATTCCCCGGGAAGAAGGACAGGAGCTGTTGGCGGAGATTCATGGAGGCATATGTGGTCACCACATAGGGTCAAGAGCCCTTGTTGGAAAGGCTTTCCGGCAAGGTTTCTTTTGGCCCACCGCCCTCCAGGATGCAACTGCACTAGTAACCAAGTGTGAAGCGTGCCAGTTTCATTCCAAGCAGATTCATCAGCCAGCTCAAGCTCTCCAGACAATCCCTCTCTCCTGGCCATTTTCGGCCTGGGGGCTCGACATCCTCGGCCCCTTTCCCCGTGCCACCGGGGGCTTCGAGTACTTGTATGTGGCCATCTACAAGTTTACGAAGTGGCCAGAAGTGGAAGCAGTGAGGAAGGTGACAGCACAATCAGCCATCAAGTTCTTCAAGGGAATTGTTTGTCGCTTTGGTGTTCCTAACAGGATCATCACCGACAACGGTACCCAGTTCACGAGCCACGCCTTCATGCAGTATGTCGAAGACCTTGGCGCCAAGGTCTGTTTCGCTTCTGTTGCTCACCCCCGAAGCAACGGTCAAGCTGAAAGGGCAAATGCTGAAGTGCTGCGTGGGCTCAAGACGAGAACTTTCGACAGGCTGCGCAAGTGCGGAAAAAACTGGATCGAGGAGCTGCCAGTGGTTCTTTGGTCGATCAGGACGACGCCAAATCAAGCTACTGGCCAGACGCCTTTTGCTCTAGTTTATGGAGCAGAGGCAGTTCTCCCCACGGAACTCGTATACGGGTCACCTCGAGTGCTCGCTTATGATGAGCTTGAGCAAGAGCAACTGCGGCAAGATGACGCTGTGCTCCTCAAGGAGGATCGTCTTCAGGCTGCTGTGAGAGCTGCTCGCTACCAGCAAGCTTTGCGTCGCTACCATAGCCGCAAAGTTAATGCCAGAAGTCTCGAGGAAGGCGACCTTGTTCTTCGGTGCGTTCAGTCCGCCAAGAATTCAAACAAGTTGACGCCGAAGTGGGAAGGCCCTTATCGGGTGAAATGGGTCACCAGGCCCGGCGCTGTCCGCCTGGAGACCGGGGATGGCATTCCAGTGATCAATTCCTGGAACATTGAGCATCTCCGTAAGTTTTTTTCATAAGGCGCGGTTGCCGGGCCCTTCCCCGGCAACCACCTTTTGTACAAGTCTTGCCGCTGTTGCATGTAATCCTTTGTACAAAGCCAGGCGCAGACCCTGTGCATACATAAAGCTTTTGTATTTCGCAGTTTTTGACGATTTCATGTTTACTTTTATTTTGCATGATTATCTGACATACTGTGCAGTACAGCCTCCCCGGTAAGCATTAACGAGCCGCCAAGCTCCTATATCTTTATTTTCTCTTCTTTCTTTTTCTCAAAGAGATAGAAGCTTCCCTCACGCACAAGTTTGCCGGGGGGGATGGGATAATGATATGGACCAGGCGTCGTTCAAAGAAACTTTGCCTTGCCGGGTAGAAGGCAGCGGCAAGCAGTGACAAGACCTTGCCGCGGAGAGATCAGCGACAAAGCTAAGTGCCAAAGTTTGAATAACCAAATTCTTTTTTATTCTCAAGGTTATTTTCCTTGAACGATACTACTCTTTGTATGGAAAACCTGTGCGCGACGGAACCTAAGCGTAATCGGTCGCGCCCTTACCTTGTTTCGAGTCCGCTCAACAACCTAAGTGGCCGCACTGAGCGCGACAAGGTTGCTTGCCGGCAGCGGCACCGCCAGCAGGCTGCTGGAGTCCCGTACCCAGCGCTCGCAGCGATGGTGCACGCACCGGCAAGTTTCCTATAAGCGCAGGGCAAGTACACATAAAGAAAGAAATTGCTCAAGGGAGATGACATGCATTAACTTCAAAATATTGCATGTTATATTACAAGATAAGTTGCCGCGGCTTAAATAGATTGTTCTTTAACATGTCTAGCGGCGGCAAGGAGGGAGAAGAATGGGCTCTCTAATTACGGTGCTCGCCTTCGACTCTTTGGATCTGGTCCACCCTCTCCACGATGGGCGCGACAAGGGCCTCTAATGGTGCGGGGTCGTATCCCTTCGGCAAGCTTTTGAAGATGTTGCTGAAGTCGACGCCCGGGTTTCTGTATGCTATCTTCACCAGCAACCTCCGGAGAACTCCCCGGCAAAGCCTGCGTGACTCGTCGGCCAGTTGAGCCTTGTGATTGACTTGGAGCTGTTGGAGTGCTTCTACTACTCCGTCGAAGAACTCGGCTAGCTTGACGCTAGTTTGCGTGTTCTTGTCGGTGGAGTACCCGAAGTCCGGCACCTTCAGGGCAGTCAGCTCCTTGTCGATGTCCTCGGCTGCGCTGGCAAGCCTGTCTGTGAAGATCCCCACATTATCCCTGAACTTCTTGTGGGTTGCAATAGCGTCTTGAAGCAGACCCTTCTCCTTCTGGAGCTCTGCCATTAGAAGCCCTTCGCGCTTTCTGGTGGTGTCGAGCATCTCCTTCAGCGTGGTCAGTTTCAGCTTCAGGTCTGCTCTGGAGTCATTGGCGGCGGCAAGCAGATTGTTCTTCTTGGCTATGGTAACTTGCATCTCCGCCAAAGTGTGGGTCACCTTTGCCCTCTCACTTTCGAGCGTTGAGAGCTTGTCACCGTTTGCCTTGAGGGCGTCCTCTAGTCTTGCCACTTTCTCCTCCGTTTCCTTCCTGTTCACTTCTGCAGCAGCGACAGCGTTGGTGGCCTCCACCAACTTGCTGGCGTACTCTTGGGCCAAGGCTTCGATTTCCTTCTGGTGTTTTTGTGCCTGCCCCTGGGTCCGCTCTGCGACAAGTCTTGCCACCTCCTCGTCTTTCTGTCGGAGGGTTTCGGCAAGTTTCCTCTTGCGCTCAGCAAGTTCTTCTTTGTGGGCATCAAGGTCCACTTTCCGCTGGTTCAGATCACCGGCCCGAGAAGACAACTCCTTGGCGGTCTCCTCCTGTTTTTGTTCAATGTCTTGCTTCATCAGGAGGAGGGCCTCCCGTTCTTCGGCCAGCTGTGCCCGCTTGGCCTCTAACGCATTAAGAGATCGCGCGCGGACATCCGCCAAGATCTCCGCGCGCCTCAACATGTCAGCTTCGGCCTTCTCGATGAGCGCCTCCCTGGAAGCTAGCTTCTCCCGTCGGGCGCGATGAAGATTCAGCAGCTTTTGGAGCAGTTGCTCCTCTTCAGATGTGCTGCTGCTGCTGGCGCCTGGCGCATCCACAAGCTGGAGCCCGGCAGCGGCAAGGATCTCCTCGTCCACAACATCCTCCTCGGTTGACGCTCTGGAGCCCACCGTCCAGGGGAGGCTGACGTAGACGTTCTCGCCGACCCGGATGTATTTGCTTGGCGGAGGCGAGTTCGGTCCTGCCGCCTTGTCAGTGGTTGAGGGACCCGTGGTCGGAGTAGCGCCTGGCGCTCCTGTGGCCTCAGGGCCGTCAGTACGACCACCGGCTCCCTCGCCGGCCTCCTCAGCAGCCTTCTGGGCGGCCTCAGCTTCAGCAGCCTTGGCGGCTTCATCGGTGGGCGCCTTGGCGGTATTATCCTCGGCGGCCTTGCCGGCCTCTTCGGCAGCCCTGGCAGCCTCATCGTCGGCAAGCTTGTCGGCTGCCAGCTTGTCGGCCCTGGCAGCGGCGGCCTTGGCGGCCTCGTCGTCGACGGCCCCTGCGGTGTTCTCCTCGGCAGAAGAGTCAATGTTCATTGGCTCCACCGAGGAGGGCTCTGCCAACCCGAGAAGTAAAGCAAAAAGAGCTTCAGGAAGAAATTCAAGAAGCCAAAAGAAAGAAAGCAGAAAGAGTTTTGCGGCAAGTGGGTTTACCCGTGTTGAGCTCAGGAGCGGTGGGCTCCCCTCGCCCGTCAACGTTTGTCATTGGGATGGGGTCGCCAGCGCTGGTGCTTGGCGCTTTGGCACTTGCCGGCTCCTCTTCGTGGCTCGGCTCGCTAGTGGGAGCCCTTACCGGAGATCTTCTCCTTGGCGGAGTGGTCGAGGGGGGTGGTACTTCTGGAGCACCTTCAGATGGCTCCACTTGCTGCTCCTCTCCTACACGCCCTAAGATGTCAGTAACAAAATGCTTGTTCCTCAGCGACCGCCAGCGAAAGGTAGTTGAAATACTTACGCTGGGGGCTGCGCTGGGGGCTGCCATGAGGGCTGGGCTCCGAGCTGGCCGGGACGGTCTCATACGCTCTCCCGGTGGTTGCCGTGGGCTCATCTTCGACGACCACCACGGTCTTGCTCATCGGGACCTTGGCTCTCTTCCTTGTCCTCTCCGCCAAAGTTTCCTCCCTACAGAAGCAAGGCCAGAGCGCGACAAGTGAGGACAGAAACAAAACCTTACAAAGATTGAGCGTCGCGGCAAGAGAACTTACTCTTCCTCGTCGTCCTCTTCGCTGAGGGCGGAAAAATCAAAGTCCGCCTCCGTGTGAGGAGGGGGAGGAGGGGGAGCTGGGCTCCTTGGCCGCTTGGCGGGGGTAGTAGCAGCGGTCTTTGATGACCCTGCTCCAGTTGCCGGGGCCGCGTGAGACACTCCCGCAGCACCAGCCCTTGCCGCGGTTGAGCGCGTCGAACGGCGCTCCGGCGGTTGTTGAACTTCTTGCCGCTCAGCCACTTTGCCAAGCCTGCGAAGGCGTTTCCTCCTCAGTGGGGCTGGGGACTCTGACTGCGGTGGGCTTTCAGTGCCCTCCTCGGAAAAGGAGCCCTCATCCTCCGAGCTGCCTGACTCGTCGGCAGGCTGGCTTGGCCCGACATCCTTGCCGGGTGCGGCGAGCTCGCCCTTCCTGGCAAGCATCCCCTGCTCGGCAAGGCTCTCCTTTTGTGCCTCGTCGAGCTCCGCCAAGGTATAACCAAAATCGCCAGCTTCCCTGGCGAGCCTGTCCTCCTCCACTCTTCGAGCAATGAATTCTATTTCTTGCTCAGTGGTGTTGCGGACGAGCCACTCTTCCACCCGGACCTGCTTTTCGACCGTGGAGTCAAAGAATCGCCGCACGTCTTCTTCGAGCGGCACGTCCCAAGTTGCTTCAACACTGTGCGCATTGCAGAGCGGCATCATAGCGATGATTGCACTCAATGCGGAGTTGTTGCAAAGAGGCACGATGTGCTTCGGCAGCGTGAACGCCTTGTCGCGCTTTTCTGGATCTGTCGCTTGCTTGAACAGTTCTCGCATGAAAAAGTCGTGCTGCAGAACGGTGAAGTTGTTGATCAGTCCAGGGCGCAGCCGCATGATATCGGCTGGGTTCTTCCAATCAGAGGCCGGCCTTCCTCTCTGCTGCAGAGGAGCAATGCGGCGGCGGAGGAAGTCTGCGCCAACCATCCCTATGGTGAGCCCGGCCTCCCTGAGCCGTATGATCCTGGCAGCGGCAATCTCCAGCTTTTTGTCCTGGGGATCCAGATCGCTCCAGTCTGTGCCACGTGCCGCTGGGGTCTTGCGAAGCTCACAGTATGGTGGCGGATCGTCGTCAATGATCCAACACCATTCAGACCGGATTTCTCCCCATCTTGGGCGGAGATCCCCCTTTAGATAATGCTCCTTGGCGCCCAATCTTGAAACGAACGAGACGCCAACAGTGAGAGGCTTCCCCTTTTCAGCACGGGGAGTGAAGTAATGCCTGAACAGCGCGGTGTTGGGTGCGACGCCGATGAAGTTCTCGCACAGATGCGCAAATATTGCCATGGTGGATACGGCATTCGGTGTGAGATCCAGCAGACGGAGGTTGAAGGTGTACATGACGTCACTGAAGAAATCCGAATACGGTGGGCAGAGCCCGCACCAAAAGTAGCAAGCGAAGAAGGGGTACTTGCTCACTTCGCTCTCGTCGGTGGCTGGGCGGACGCGGGTGGCCGGATGCGCCTTGGTCCTCGCGGCCCACATGCCTTGGAACTTGGCCTTCAGATCCGCCCCCGTGAGCGTCGGAGCGAAGAGCGCGTACTTCTGCCTCTTCATCTGCGCCTGGGTCTCCGTCCTTGAGGACTTCCCCGTCTTCCCCTTTTCTCCTTTAGGAGGCATGGCGAAGGCGGAGCTGAGGACCGAGGGAGATGCGGACGCGCGCGGTGGCGGAGGATTGGGAAACCGCCTTTGTTTTAGAGCGGAGGAAGAAGAAGGCGGAGATTTGAAGATCGAGAATGGTGAGAGGGGTGTGCGAGTGCTTCTGCAGGTCCCTCCTTTTATGGGGAAAGATGCGGAACCATCCGCCCCTTCGTCATTCGAGATAACTGCGCACGCTTCCCACGCTCCGCATTCAATGCGCGACGCGTGGGAGAGCGTGCAATTAAATAGCATAGAGACGTTTCGGCTTATCCCAGCCACGCGTGCCCGTGCACTGTTTGGGCCTGGCCCAACAACGCCCGGCACCGTGTGTGGCCCAGGCCCAGGGGCTCCTGTCGGTGTACTAGAATAGGGGTACCCTAGTACCCCGTACTTGTGCACGGGCAGTAGTAGCATCCCGCGGCCAGGCTTGCGGGAGGACAGCCAAAGAGAAGCTCAAGATTATTAAGCCATTCAAGAACAAAGTATACAAAGCAAGAGTTAAGGCCCCGGCAAGAGGAGCTTGCCGGGAGGGACAGCTGAGGCCCAGCCTGGGCATTGCTAAAGCAGAGTACTTGCCGCGGCAAGGTACTGGTACTTGCCCCGGCAAGACATTGGCTGCGGCAAGGTATTGGCTGCGGCGAGGTATTGGCTGCGGCAAGGTATTGGCTGCGGCAAGGTATTGGCTGCGGCAAGGTATTGGCTGCGGCGAGATAGCGGCTGCGGCAAGGTACTTGCCCCGGCAAGTTACCTTGCACGGCAAACTATGGGCTGCGCCAAGCTGTCAGGTGCGGCAAGGTCTTACCGCAGCAAGCGTTACTGTACCACTGTGCTACTGTGCTGCTCCGGTGCCTCTGCCAGCATGGCGCTCTGGGTCCTTCCAAGCGTGCGTGGCAGGGCACTGTGTACGGCGGTGCACTGTAGATAGCGGTGCAGCAGCAGGTGGGATAGGCTTTTCCCACGTCCACGACTTCCGGGTACATGTATCTGGACAGCAAAGGCATGGGCATTTAATGCCCTTGTCCCCTGCCGTCGGTGGTAGGTAGGACATGTCATCCTGGTAATAGTGGCCTTACTGTAGCAACTTTCCACCTCTACCTTTACTGTTTGCCACCTGTTGGAGACCCCTTTGTGCGTATAAAAGAAGGCCCATGGGCAACGTGAAAGAAAAAAAAGAACGGAAAAAGGGAGAACTCCAGTATTGTACGCAGCTACTCGGTACTGTAGCGCTCCTGGAGCTAGAACAATCATACAGATAATAACCAAAAAGCAGGAGTAGGGTTTTACGCATCCGTGCGGCCCGAACCTGGGTAAATCTCTCTCGTGCACTGTCGTGTTCTTCGCTAGATTTGCTCTTCGCGCGACCGTCTCTCCCTGCCGAATGTAAAGGGGTCCTTCTCTGGGTCCCATAGGTGGTCGCGGATTCGTCCCCGACAATCATCGGCATGAGATATCGATAGAATCGAAGAGAGGATCAAGTGTGTGTCTGTGAGAGGATCAAGCCAGCGAAATTGTGTGTGCGCACGTCAAAGATATAGGGCGACTGACCTACTAGGACGTTAGAGGGGAAAGGGCAAGTTTGTGTGTGGTAGGGAGACATGACTAGAGCGCTTGATCTATCGGTGTGTGGAGGGGGGGGGGGGCAGAGACCTAACTAGAGAGGTAGATTGACTGGTATATGTGTGGAGAAGGACAGACCTAGCTATGTCTTGAGGGAGATTGATCGACATCCATACATAAGTGTAGGACATGAAAAAGGTTAGGAGAGAGAGAGAGGCAGAGCTAGAGTGCCGCAGGGGTGGTGGTGGAGTTGCTTCTCGGTGATGGTGGGAGATGCCTACTAGACAAACAGAGGGTACAACTGCAATACCAAGAAGAGAGGGCATGTGTTTCTGTGTGTGTGCGTGCGTGTACGCGATAAACGCATCGTGAGTCATGCATGGATGATGAAGGGGGAACCATGCATATGTTTTTGGTAAGCAGACGTAGCTAGATCAGTGGATCAATTGTTGCGTGTCCGAGAAAGGGGGAGACATAACTAATGAGGTAGATCGATCGGCACATGGGGAATCAAAATTATAGATGACCTAGCTAGCTATATGTATAGAGGGAGATCGATTGGCGTACATCCATTTGTTAGAGGCAAATAAGGCCCAGAGAGACGGATAGAGAGAGAGGGGGAATGGAGCTAGGAGGTGGTGAGACAGGCCTACTAGATAGGGGGAGGATTGTGCGATTGCGAGATCGATGAAAATATGGGGAGAATTTACACATGTGTGGGACCGTATGAGAGACATGGGGCATGGATGGGTAGAGGAGGAGATGGAAAGTGTGTGTGTGTATGTGGTAGGCAGACCTGGCTAGAGAGGTTTATCAATCGGTGTGTGTCAAAAAGAAGGAGTTGTGGAGACCATGGGAGAATGACCTAAAGAAAATAAATGAATGTGCGCGATGGAGAGAATGATGAGGGAGGGGGAGGGCAAGGAGGGCGTGTGCATGCACCAGAGAAAGTTAGTGCTAGCTACAAATATAATAGGATTGTGTGGGTGTAAAAGACTAACAGAGATCATAATTCATTATAAAAGTGGATTCATATATTTGTATAAGAGATCATGGTGTTTTAAACCCATGCATGCATGAATATAGTGGTGCTACGCATGGTGTGGTTTTGGACATGTTATACTATAATGTGACAATGCGTGGCGTTTGCAACTCACAGCTAAATATCTAAATCTAAACCATACTATATATATAAAAAAATCTCACATTTTATTTCAATTTGTGATAATGTGTGGCGTTTGTAGCTCACAGCTAAATACTTGTAGGCGTAGGGGGCGGGGCAGCATACATTATGTGATAAACGCATTATACATATGAGACATGGTTTAGATTATGATGATGTAGCTAGAGCTTGCAATGTATTATGATTTGAAATCGACATAAAGGGGATTAAAAAATTCGAGTTCGAGTTCATATAGTACACATAGTTCATATCTAACTCGACAGTAATCATGCAGTGTGTTGTGAAGATAATATACATATGATGGTTTAACTGACAACAATCATGATTGTAGATCTTATTCAAATAGAGAAAAGAATTCAAATTTAGTTCATATTGAAGTGGTAGTATATACATTTGGAATGCACTAAAATGTTCATTTGAGTAGCAGGTTACATGCATTATACACCTAGCAAAATATTTTAATTGAACATATCATGGATTCAAAGTTCTGAATGGCATTTGTAGTAACTCATACAGTAAAATGGGACAAGATTCTCTTGTGTGGTGCGAATTGATTTTTTTGTTGAGGGAAGTGCGAATTGATTTGGTACAGTACACATCAGGCTTGTCCCAAAATTTCAACCCGTGCCTTGTTATCCCGAAAGTTCAAGATATCTCTTTGTATCGTTGTGCTCCGAAAACTCCCTCTATCTCATCCCGCGCCTTGCTATCCCAAAATTACAACGCGCGCGAAAATTGCCACCTCCTGTGAAATCCCAACACATGAAATTCCCGTTATACCCCTGAACCGAAAGAACCGCCTAGTTCAAATTGGTGGGGGTACTTTCATAACTTAGCCCACATTTCTAACAAGCACGTCCCTAAGCCATGGTTCGCCCCTCCCATCCCTTCCGCCCCCATTTGTACACTGAGGCCGCCAAAACCCGTGAAGCCCCATACCCTCCTTCGTCCGCCATCCGACCGCCGCCCAGTCGGAGCCTCTTCCCCGACGACATCGTCCACCCACCGCAACAGCTCGTCATCCCTCATCCACCACACTGGATGAGGATCCGTCATAGATCTTGTTATCCCGCTGGTTCAGCCATCCTGTCCTCCACCTCCAAGGAGTTGCCCCAATGTTTGCCTCGTCTATCGTGTCACCTCCATTCCCACAGCGCCGTCTTCATCTGCACCACCGGAAGAGCAACACCATCACTGATTCCTCAGAAGAAGCTAAGGCCTAATCGGCGCCACCAAAGAGGTTCTACACTAATCACTGCATTTTCTTCTTGATTTGATCTCATGGTGCTGTCGGCGCTAGATCTCGAGTTGCCATGGCGCGGCTCCATCTACAACGGGGTCACCGGCCACTTCCTTCACGGTGTCTCTCTGCCATGGCATCGCTCCCTCGACGGTGATGTCCACATCGGTAGGAGTTGCTGCTGCTGCTCGGGCTCTCACTGGCCCTACTGCTGCTGCTTAAGCTCTTGCTCATGCTGCTACTCTGCTCTTGCTCTTTGTCCCGTGCCTAGTCTGCTCTTGCTCTCGCTCGTGCTGCTGCTCTTGCTTGCGCTGCTGCTCTACTCTTGTTGGCACGTGCAGCAGCTTCAGCTCTCGCTCGAGCTCCTGCTGCTGCTACCTGAGATGCTGCTACATGACCAGCTGCCCTGGCTCTCGCACACGCTGCTGCTGCTGCACGACCAGCTGCCTAGGCTGTTCTCTGGTAGTATGTTTCTTGCTGGAGCAGCTACCTATTTAGATCACTGCTACTCTGCCACTAGTGCTCAAGCGGCCAAAACTATTAGTGCACTGCTTTTCTGCTACTTGTGCATTCAGTTTTTACAGTAAAATTCAGTTTTGACAGCAAAATTCAGTTTTGACAGTAAAATTCAGTTTAGGCAGTTAAGTTCAGAGATGAGTGGCTGATGTGTTTTACATCTACCACTTTTTGGTGATGTATTTTACATCATCTATTGGAGATGCTATTAGAATACCACTTCATGTTAATGTTGTCTCTCTTGTCCTGATTCAGCCTCACCATCGTACACCTCGCCGGAGCTGCTCCAATGACGAAACTGTCCATCACAGCAAAGCAGTACCTCGGCTCCATCTCCAGATGCCTAAGATCTTCTTCCCCGCCCCCGATAGCCAAATCAACTGTACCATCCTCAGCGACCAACCCAATGATGCTGAGATTGCCATGGCTTCGTCAAAGAGGTTGTACACTTGTCGCATTGCTTTTTTATTCTACATGTTATATATATTGTCCACTGAGCACACGTAGTAATGAGAAATACGATTAGTTTCTCCTATATGACAAGCAGTGATGTACTAGGCAAGTTAGCTATTCGTGATGGACTCTCTCGAAAGCCATCATTATTTATTTCTGCACGTTCGAGCTGTGCATGTGTTGATGGGCCTGGGAGTTGAGCTAGTAGGGCAGTGGTGTCATGGTGATCTCACGGCAGATGCCATGGGATGGCTTAAAGTGGGGGGCTAAGAGAGGATGCCGGTGGGTTCTGGAGGCGAGGTTGGCACACGCAGGTGTGTGACATGAGAGGTACCTAGGTTCGGAGCCGTCCAGAGAGGTAACACCCCTAGTCCTGTCGAATGTGATATGGACAACACAAGGGCTACAAGGTTGATCCTGGAGCTTTTTGAGGGCGAGGAGGAAGAGGGAGCTGGTCCTCTGCCTTGCCTCGGGTGTGTGTGTATGTGTTTCGAGTGGGGTGATCTAAGAGCTGACCCCCTGCATGGAGGGGCGTTGGGGGTCTTATAGGCCGCCTCCGCCGGGGTTACAATGGTAAAGTTACATTGGCGCAGGTGAGGGAGACCTAGACTAGGGGGTCCTCGGGCCGCTGCCTCCTCTTTCATGGGCCGGGCAGGTGGGCCGCACTACAGCTGTTGGAGGGCCGGACTATGAGGCAGCTTCATATCCGGGTAGGAGACTTTGGGTGCCTTGGTGTGTCCTCCAAATCAAGATAGAAGATTGGCATGTTCATTTCCCTTGTTGTAACCGACCATGTGTAACCCTAGTACCCCTGGTGCCTATATAAACAAGAGGGTTTAGTCCATAGAGGATAGAACAACAACCATCATCCTACTAGCCTAGGGTTTAGTTCATCTGATCTCGTGGTAGATCGACTCTGTAACCATCCTATACACTTCAATATAATCGAGCAGGACGTAGGGTATTACCTCTTAGAGAGGGCCCGAACCTGGGTAAATATTGTGTCCTTCATCCCCTATTCCCCATTGGTCCAAGATCCATAGCTTGGGATCCCCTACCCGAGATCCGCCGATTTTGACACCGACATTGGTGCTTTCATGGAGAGTTCCGCTGTTGGATCACCGAATGGATCAATGGCTCATGTGTTCATCAACAACGCCATTCATGCCGGGGACATCTCCATCCTCGGGCAAGATTTTGTGTTTGGCCGTGTCATATTGCGCGCCGATCTGACCGGCCGCCTCGGCCAGGTTGGAAACTTTTCCCCTGGCCAGGAGATCAGGTTTGGGAGCCTAGAGTTCACCACCGCCCCCCTGGGAGACCTCACCCTATCAAGAACCTCAGCTCCCCCTAAAAAACTCACTGATCCCGATGCTTTAACCACGGGGGAGGTAAACCTGCCGGGGACTAATGTAACATGGAGCCCGGCCTTAAAGCCCAACCACATCAGTTTGACCGAGCTAATTCTGGCCGAACACCACCTGGGTACAACCACGAGTGTCCCCGTAGCGGCAACGCTATGGGTCAGTCCTGAACATTCGGAGGGCGTGGACCCGTCAGATCTTTCATCATTGAACGATCTACTAGACCAGATTCGAGCCATGGGAATTCCCTACGACCAGTCCTTGGTGTATGATCGGATCGGGCTCAAGCCCGACAATAGGGAAATTTATATCCACCCATCACACACCTTGTCGCCACCATTGAGGAATTCGTCGAGGGCTCGCAGTCGCCAAAGCTAAAAAACAAGCTGCATCCCAATTGGCGCAGTCTCGCTCAGGCTTCGGGCCTGGAGTCAGACGTTCACCCCAAAGAGGGCCCGGAACCAGACCTCAATTCGAAACACGACCGTGAATCTGCATCGCATTATGTGGACAGTTCGGAATCCGTGCTCGGCACACCGGATATCCCTGGGATGCTCGACACCTATTGGTGTCAAAACTGGCGGATCTCGGGTAGGGGGTCCCGAACTGTGCGTCTAAGGTCAATGGTAACATGAGACAGGGGACACGATGTTTACCCAGGTTCGGGCCCTCTCTATGGAGGTAATACCCTACGTCCTGCTTGATTGATCTTGATGAATATGAGTATTACAAGAGTTGATCTACCACGAGATCATAATGGCTAAAACCCTAGAAGTCTAGCCTGTCTGATTATGATTATGATTATGATTGTCTCTATGGACTAAACCCTCCGGTTTATATAGACACCGGAGGGGGCTAGGGTTGTACAAATTCGGTTACAGAGAAAGGAATCTTCATATCCGAACGCCAAGCTTGCCGTCCACGCTAAGGAGAGTCCCATCCGGACACAGGAGAGAGTCTTCTGTCTTGTATCTTCATGGCCCATCAGTTCGGCCCACATTACGTAGCTCGGACGCCCGAGGACCCCTTAATCCAGGACTCCCTCAACACCGCCGCTAAAAATCCGGATACACCGCCCGCCGGAACGCAAAGGTTTTCCCCACCCCCACCCCCCCCACGTCGAATTCTCCCCAAGTAACTCGGGAAACCCTGACTTATGGGATTTGATGTACGTCAAGCAGCAGCCCAGAGAAATGGCCCATCATTATTGAGCTAGATTTCTCCTGGTTAAAAACAAGATGACGGATTGCGGCTGTCAAGAAACAATAGCGACCTTTCGGTTCAACTACCGGGATGAAGGAATTTTTAATGCCCTCGCCCGTTGCCATGTGCAAAGCTTCACCAAATTATCGGACCTGGAACACAAATGTAGCACCATGGAAAGCGCCTGGAAGGCGCAACAATTGCGTGTGGAATAAACCCATGCCGAGCAACCAAAAAAAACTCAGGCAAAACGCGCATACCGACGGCGGTCACCCATACACGAGCCCGCCGAAAAGAAGAATAGATCCCTCGCCGGACCCAGAATAGTCCTGGATGAGCTACTGGACAAACCATGCCCCATACACTCGGCCTTGCTTAACACAAACCCAACCCACAGGCTTCGAGCTTGTTTGGTGGTCAGGAAGTTCACCAAAAGCGGCGTAGCTATCCTTGGACTCACATCCCCCAGCAGACGATCAGCAACACCCCCATACAGCGACAATGATGTTCTTACGATCTATGAGACATTCTCCTCGAACAATCAGAGGAAAAAAGCCCTTCGAGAGCTCGTCTAGGTCCACCAGGTTACAGTAGCAAACTCATGGACGGATACACCAATCACCTTCAATGAAGAAGATGAACCAAGGGCCCGACCCGTCCGAGCACCCGCCGCACTAGTCGTCGACCCTATAGTGGACGTCTTTAGACTAACCAAAGTACTGATGGATGGAGGCAGCGGTCTAAACCTCATTTACGAGGACACCCTTGACAAAATGCAGTTCAACATATCTCGCATCGAACAAAGCTATAACACCTTTCGAGGAATTATCCCTGGCAGAGAGGCGCACTGCTCTGGACGAATCACTCAGGACGTAGTATTCGTCACTCCCGAGAACTACAAGTCCGAAGAATTACTCTTCCAAATTGTGCCCTTCCATAGCGAATACCACGCCCTATTGGGGCGTGAGGCATTCTCAAGGTTTCAGGCCATACCACATTACGGGTATATGAAACTCAAAATGCCAGGGCCCAATGGTGTGATCAAACTCAAAAGCGATCCGGATAAAGCCCTTCGAGCCGAAACCAAAATAGCATCGCCCACCCTCGAAGCATTATCCGAAGCCCTCGCAGCCGAGGAATTAACTACACTCCGTGCAACGGTAGACAGGGACAACATGGTCCTCAGTAAAAGGTCCAAATCCACATCGTTCAAACTAGCTGTCGAAATAGTCAAATTCCAAATGCATCCAATGGATCCCAATAAAATAGCGTCCATTGGAGCCCAGCTGGACCCCGCAGTTGATGAAGCACTATGGACGTTCCTGCAGGAGAACTGGGATATATTCGCCTGGCACCCCTCGGATATGCCAGGAATCCCACGAAGACTAGCGGAACATAGCCTGAACATAATAAAGGGCTTCAAGCCAGTCAAACAGGCGATGCGTCAATTTTCCGAACCCAAACGTCAAGCCATGGGGGAGGAATTAGCAAAGTTACTTGAAGCCAGATTCATCCGAGAAATCAAACACCCCGAGTGGTTGGAAAATATGGTCATGGTACCTAAGAAGGATAAATCTTGGCGGCTATGCGTCGATTTTAAAGATCTAAATAAGGCCTGCCCTAAGGATCCCTTCCCCTTACCCCGGATAGACCAGATCATCGACGCCTCCACCGGATACGACTCATTATGCTTCCTCGACGCCTACTCCGTATACCATGAAATCAAGATGAAGGAGTCCGACCAGGCCGCAACCACGTTTAAAACCCACTACGGGCCATTCTGCTTCAACACGATGCCCTTCGAGTTAAAGAACGCAGGAGCCACATACCAACGCATGATTCAAACACGCCTTGAAAACCAAATCGTCAAAATAGTCGAAGCATATGTAGACGATGTGGTCATTAAAACCAAACACGTCAGCCAGTTGGTGGACGACCTCCTCTAGACCTTCAAAAATTTGCGAGCTTACGACATACGGCGCAACCCGGACAAATGCGTCTTCGGGGTTCCCGCTAGAAATCTGCTCAAATTAATTGTTTCCCACAAGGGGATAGAGGCCAATCCGGCTAAAATCTGAGCTTTGTCCCACCTAGCAATGCCCATGGAGCTTAAACACATCTAGAAGTTGGCAGGCTGAGTGGCAGCCCTGAGCTGCTTCATCTCCTGCCTTGGTGAAAAGGCACTGCCACTCTACAGACTGCTCAAAAGACCAAAAACTTCAAGTGGACCGATGAAGCAACTGCTGCACTGGAGGAAATAAAAACAATACTAGCAGGCAATCCTATACTAGCAGCACCCGGCATTGGCGAACACATGTTATTATACATCTCGGCCACAAATCAAGTGGTGAGCGCGGTACTCGTGGTAGAACAAGAAGTGGAGGGCCACATGTTCTGGGTACAGAAGCCAGTCTACTATGCATCATAAGTCCTTACCCCGTGCAAGTCTCGGTATCCACATTATCAGAAGATAGCCTATATAGTTCTCATGGCGTCCCGAAAGCTTCGACACTACTTTCAAGAGTGTTCGGTTACAGTGGCATCCGAGGTACCCTTGGATGACATCATTAATAATAGGGATGCCACGGGCTGCATTGCCCAGTGGGCCATCGAGCTCCTTCCCTTCGAAATTGTGTACAAACCACGCCGAGCTATCAAATCTCAGGTGTTGGCTGATTTTCTGGCTGAATGAACAGAAGCCGAGCTCCGCCGGGAATATAGTACATATTCACATTGGACAATGTACTTTGACAACTCCAAAATGTTAGCCAGACTGGGGGCTGGGGTGATTCTTACATCTCCCACAGGCGATAATATTTGGTATGTCCTATAGATTATGTACACAGACTCTAACAACGCAGCCGAATACGAGGCCCTGTTGCACGGTCTTTGAATGGCAGCGTCAATGGGCGCACAATAGCTCGAGGTGCGGGGAGACTCGAACCTCGCCATCTCCCAAGTCAGTGGTGAATTTGATGCCAAATACCCAAAAATGGCGGCATATAGAAATGTCGTCCGTAAGATATCAGCCCAGTTTGAAGGGTTAGAATTTTACCATGTTTCTAGAGACAACAACCAAGCCTCGGATGTCCTTGCCCGCATGGGTGCTAAACATGAGCCAGTCCCTAAGAACACCTTCTCGGAACGTCTCTTCAAGCCATCCGTGGTGTGGCAAGACGGGGACAATGGCGCGGTAGCCAATGGGCCCGAGCAGATCGTCCCTCCCGAAATTGAGCGATACAACGACATCATCGGTGGCTCGGCGCTCGAAGAAACACCTCCGGCTCACGAAGTCATGGCCATAATCGCACCATGGTCTGAGCCCTTCCTTGCCTATCTTCTATGGCAGGAGCTCCCCGATGATCAGACCGAGCCACGGCGCATAGTCCGGTGATCTAAAGCCTATAAGGTCCACGAGGGTGAGCTATATAAGAAAAGCACTACTGGAGTCCTCCAGAGATGGATATCCAAAGAGGAGGGGCATCAACTTTTGGCTGAGATACATGCCAGCATGGGCGGCCACCACGCGACAGGTCGGGCTTTCATAAGCAAGGCCTTCCGAGCAGGGTTTTTATGGCCCACCGCTCGCGCGGACGCACACACTTTAGTCTAACACTTTGTTGGATGCCAGCTTCTTGCAAATCAAAGCCATATGCCCCCCAACGGCTCTCCGGACAATACCAATCACCTGGCCTTTCACGGTCTGGGGGCTCGACATGGTCTGACCACTTAAAGGGGGGGACCAAGAAAAAGAAATACGTAAAATTAACTAAATGGATTGAGGCAAAACGAGTAACTTCAGCAGAATCCGGACTAGTTGTCGACTTTATATCCGACGTGGTACACCGTTATGGTGTTCCCCACAGCATAATCACGGACAATGGATCCAATTTTACAGCCCAGGAAGTCAAAGACTGGTGTGCTAACATGGTCATCAAGCTCGACTATGCTTCGGTGTAGCATCCACAAACCAATGGACAGGTAGAACGGTCCAATGGACTAATCATGAGTGGCATAAAGCCTCGTCTAGTCAGTTCCCTGAAAGAATCCGATTGCCACTGGGTAGAGGGGCTCGACTCCGTATTATGGGGACTGCGCACCACCCTCCACGGGTCAATGGGACACACACCTTTTTTTTATGGTGTACAATGCAGAAGTAGTCCTCCTATTCGATCTCATCCATGACGCGCCTAGAGTATGCATGTAGGAAGAAAAGGAAGCCGAACTGGATAGGCAGGATGACCTGGACGCCCTGGAAGGGAGCGCGACATAGCTCGGGCTTGCTCTACAATCTATCAACAGCAAGACCGGCGCTATCTGAGCAGGGAAGTTCGAGCGAAGGCATACAATGTAGACGAACTCGTCCTCCGTCTCCCTGAGAAGTAGAAGAACAAGCTGCCGCCCAAATGGGAAGGTCCTTTCATAATAGATGAAGTACTAGTAGGAGGACCGTATCGTCTTCGCAATCCAGTGGACAATCGCCTCGAAACAAATCCATGGAACGCAGCTCGGCTTCAGCGCTTCTATGGCTAGTTTGGTGTCGTGACTTTAACTACCCTTTTCTTGTTTTTAGTTTTTTCTTTTTTACCTTTTGGGAGTTGTCACCTCCCGGGCTATGTTCGGATAAACTGAACTGCGTTCGGCTCCTTAAGTATACATCTTCAAATGTACTACCCATATCTACCTGGGGGCTCCCTTTAAAGAAACCAATTAATATACTTTTCATGCACGTATTCATCTTGGTCATGCTTACACCATTCCCATGCCTTTCAAACCATTATATGCACCTATTTGACTTAAGTTTTTGCCAAGCTGGGTTGCCTGGCTCCTATGCTTACCCCCTACATTCCCGATTGTTCGGCTAGGGGGTAAAGGGAGCACCTCTACAATTGCTACGACCGGGTCAGCCCTGTACATACCTCAGACGGGTGAAGCCTAAGGCGAGCGTTCTTAAGAAAATAATGGGTCAGCCACAAGGGAAGTGAAAATAATTGCTAGCATTTGGGGCCCTCTAGAGAGGTAACACCCCTAGTCCTGCCGAATGTGATATGGAGAGCACAAGGGCTACAAGGTTGCGCCTGGAGCTGTTCGGGGGCGAGGAGGAAGAGGGAGCTGGTCCTTTGCCTTGCCTCGGGTGTGTGTATGTGTTTCGGGTGGGTTGATCTAAGAGCTGACCCCCTACATGGAGGGGCGTCGAGGGCTCTTATAGGCCGCCCCCCGGGGGTTACAATGGTAAAGTTACATCGGCGTGGTGCCCTGGTGTCATCATCTGGAGGCCGGTGGTAGGGCCCGTCGGGTCACCGGGGCCACCAGGCGCGGTCCCCGCCGGCTGCACGACACCGTGACCCGTCTTGTCTGGCATCACAGAGTGGTTGGCGCTGTGCGACTATAATGCCGTGTCGCCCGGTCGCTATCCACCCCGGTCAGCGGTACGGGGGACGCTGTAGCCACGCTCGCTTCGGTTAGCATGGGTAGGTAGGGCACTGTTGTCACGCGTGCCCTATCGTGGGGAGTTATCTCATCCTACGTCCGGATGGGACGACCGCTAACCCGCGGCCAGCCGTTACGCGACCAGCTAGTCGGCCGGGATGCCACGCCTAGCGGGATCGCGCCGGGGAGTCGGCCAGCGATCTGCCAGGTTGAGGGGCGCCTGTCGCTCAAATGTTTTAAAAAGGGATCCAGGTTCCACTGCCTACCCGGGGGTCATCACCCCGACAGTAGTCCCCGAAGCTATGAAGGCCCACTGGCTTGGAGCAGGAGGGCCTTTGCATCTTACCCCATGGCTGAGGGTTTGTTGGTGAAGTGGAGAAGCGTCGGGCCGAATGGCACGGGCCATCTGGACGCTGGTTTTGAAGTCAAGGATGCTGGCAAGACCCACTAGATGCCGGCTTCTGGAAGCTGGATCGCAGAACTCGGCCAGGGCGGGAAACAGAAGCGTCCACCAGGCTGTCTCTCGATTCGCGCCTGCCACGGGCCGAAGGGCTGACACATGCAGACCAGTGATGGGGAGTGGCCCTATCCAGGCCACGCGCACGATGGGACAGGGCAGCAGGCTGGGCCCGCCAGGCGGCGCCCTCGGCCAGTGCGTGCGGGATTTATTGTGGCTGCGCGGGACGGTTGCTATCCCCGACATGGTTAATGCTCATGGGTAACGTGCCCACTTAATGCGGGGGAGTGGGGATAGTGGGCGAAGTCGATCCCACTCTCCCACAATCCTCCCGAGCTATAAATGAGGAGGGGGAGGGGGCGGCAGAACTGCCCATGCACGCGCCCCCGCACCCCCTCGAATTCTTCCTCTTCCTTCTTCTCCATAGAGCCCCAGCGGAGCCCTGCTATGGCGCATGCCTGCTGCCCGAGCGACAGCCCACAGCACTCGCTCACTGTCTCGCACGCACGATTCCTTCCTTCCTCTGCTTCATCACCGCGCCCGTGCCCAAAGGGATCCTGGGAGGGCTCCAAGACGAGCGACGACGACATCAAGTACCTCCACGACACCAAGGAGCTACCGCCGGCGGAGGCGGTGGCAGCACGCGCGCCCGGCACAAAGAGGATACCGGAGCCACGGGAGGGCGAGCACGTAGTTTTCTACACCCACTTCGCACGCGGGTTCGACCTTCCCGCGAGTCTCTTCTTTCGCTCCTTCCTTGAGTTCTTTGGGCTGCAGCCACAGCACTTGGGCGCCAACACCATGCTGCAGCTCACTGGCTTCGTCACGCTCTACGAAGGCTTCCTCGGTCTGATGCTGAACACGGACCTGTGGGGGAAACTTTTCTTCCTCAAGCAGCAGGGCGCACCATGTCCGACTACGAGGCGACCGTGATCTCCGGCTAGCAGCACGGGCCATTCCCCAAACCGCCCCTCGAGGACTCGGCCAAGAAGTGGCAGAATTCTTTCTTTACGTGCGCAACGTCAACCCGGCGGTGGATCTCATCAATCTGCCGCCGTTCGTGAATGAGCTGCCACACGCCAAGCTGAACTAGGGCTACTAGCCCCGGAACCCACCGGAGGAGATGGTGAACATCTGCAACCAGATCAAGGAGATGAGGATGCATGAGGGACTAATGGGGACAGACCTCATCGTGACCTTCATCGTGCGCCGGGTGCTGCCGCTGCAGCGCCGGGTGCACAAGATATGCGAGATGAGCGGCCGGCGTGCCCCTGCCGGACATCGACCGGGAGCTCATATGGACCAGATCGCCGAGCGGGTCAACAACATCTCCAAGGCCGGGCTGAACGAGGAGGAGCGGAGCTTCGCGAAGGCGCCCTATGACCGGCAGAACCCGGCACCAGCGGTGTATCCCTGGTCTTTGTTATTTGCCACTTCTACGTTGTTCCTACACCTTGACGCGACGGGGGAGCTGTAGTTGTTCACGCGCCAGCAGGTCCACGATGGGCCAAGTCAGCAGGTTTTGCTGGACGACCTGCCCGACTCGGATAGAGAGGGAGCCGGCGTAGAAGCCGAGGGGGCGGCCGAGGCACGGCTAGCCGGCACCGAAGACGTCATGCGGGTAAGTCTCCACCTCCAAATCTCCTGTGCGACTGGCCGGATGACGACGACGAGGACTTGACTGGTGGCCACGATGCAGCGCCTCCACCGGGAGGTGACGCCAGCGTCGACCCCCCAAGGCGGCTGCAGAAGACGGCCGGAACTGGGCCATCCCGCCGGCCGGCAACCAATCACCAGCCTCACGGGAAGGAGCCGGTCGAGCCACGGCCGGCCGCGAAGCGCCCAACGTCAACGCAACCGGCCTACGAGAGGAACGCCGTGAAGAAGAAGCGCCTGCTCGCCCCGTCCATGGGGCCAAGGCGGGCGATTCTGGCGGTCATCCGGTTAGTAGACTTGGCTCTTTTTCATTACCTATCGCTTCTCTGCACCTTTCTAATGTTCTTCTCGCGCCGTGCAGGTCCACCCTTGACCTGGCGTTGGCGGCGACAGTGGCCGCGTCCAGGGAGGATACCGTTTGGTGGAGGACCCAGAGCAGCGCCATAGATCGTGAGCCGGGCCGGACCTCTAAGGAAGACCTCATGGCCCGGCAGACCGGCCTCGAAGCTGACGTCGTGGAGCGTGCCGTGGTGCGGGACCTGGAGTTGGCGGAGAAGGAGGCGGCAGAGCAGGAGAGGCGGGCTGAGGAGGCATCGGCCCAGGCGTGGGAGAGAACCGCCTAGGCGTAGGGGCGGATCGCCGCGTGGCCGGCCTGGCCGGTGTGGGAGGGGAGCTCGACGCCGAATGTCATGGTCCTCATGCCCTAGACGGAGGAGGAGCATGGGCGGGCCGGGAAAGCGGTGCCGGCCGATGGCGAGTCGGAGGACGACAAGCACATCGTCATGGAAACGCCGCCCCAGAACGACCCAGCCAGAGGAGCTGACCCCGGCGAGGGGAACCGCGCTGGCCGGCAAGGCGCATTCGACAGCGGCGACATCAGCTACGGATGCAGCGACCGGGGACTCCAACACAGTGGTGGTTGCTCAGCCGTGGGCCCTCGAGAACCCGACGCAAACATCGGGGGCGATCCGGTCCACGACGAGCTCCGCGACCCGGACGGAGGAGCAGCAGTCCTGGGCGAGCGCGGGGGCGGGCGAGGTCGTGTTCGGGCCACGCACTCGGGAGGACGCGGCGGCAGACGCTTTGAGCCAGCATCTTCGCGGATGGGATGGCCGCCTATAGGCTTTCATCCAGGAGGAGCAGGAGTAGGCGTGGCACCTAGAGTAGGTGGTCGCGGTAAGTCTTTTTGCCTCTGCATCTTCGTTTGTTCGATTCAATTGTTCTCCAATGGGGGCACAATAGCGCACCCACTAGGTGTAGCCCCCGAGGCCCGGGCCGGCTACGCAGCAGCCAGGTCGGGTCTTTACCGGCCCTTTTTTCTTTTTCTTGAGCCTTCGTCTTCATGCATCATCTGTACGACCTGAGGGCGGATGCGTATAACCGGCTTCTGGAGCGGTACCGCGGCGTCAAGGCCCAGCTCACCATGAAGGAAGAGGAACTGTGCCAAGCCTGAGGTACGGCTCGCATGATTCCAGTGGGGGCGCGCTAGCGCACCCACTGGGTGTAGCCCTCGATGTTCGGGCCGGTTGTGGAGCAGCCAGGTCGAATCTTAAGGCGTTATGCTTTGTTTTGTCTGACATCTGACTTGTGACTTCTTTGTGCAGCTGCTGCGACCGAGGTGCCAGGGCTCCAAACCCGGCTGGCCGAAGCCGGCCAGCAGCGCGACCAGGCCACCTCCGACCACGACCAGCTCCCGACCGAGGTGGACATGTTGGTGGCGGAGGTGGCCAAGGCATCAGATGCCCACCGGGCAGAGCTAAGCCAGCTGGCCGAGGAGCACGGGAAGGTGGCCGCCGTGAAGGATGCAGAGCTGAAGATGGCCGCCGAGAAGAGTGACCAGCTTGAGCGGGCCCTGCGGGAAAACGGGATGCTGGCCGAGGTGCAGTATCTCGATGAGGCCTTCGTCCGGAAGTGCCTTTTTCTTCCCCTTTGCCTGGCCGGCATCGCAACCAGGCCAAACTTTCGTTTGCTTTGCTAACTTCTCTTGTTCCTTCGCCAGGGGTTTTTCCCGAGACGCAGGAGTCGGTCGAGGTGGCCGTGCATGCCAACCGGGCCGACCAGCAGGCGTCCGGGGTAGAGGTTGATGAGCATGCCACCTGAACTTTTCTGGAGCTCATCCTCGCCGCCGAGACCCGCTTGGGGCCGGTGGAGGAGCAGATGAACCGGTTGTTTGAGGGCAGTGTGAGCGTCACGAGCGCCCTTTGGCCGGATGCGGTGGTGCCCAACAGCATCACCCGGCTGGTGTGGTGGTTGGAGGCTGGCGTGGCATGACCCAGTGCTTGGAGGGCTTCTGTGGCCCAGGCCGGAGCGGAGATCACGCTCTGGTTTGTGATGTTGCGGTATCCGGGTGTGGACCTGGGCCAGCTGGCCGCTCAGCGCGCCGGGGCGGAGGAGGAACTGTCCCCTCGAGCGATGGTGATCGCTGCGCTGGGCTAGCTACCTTGCGTCCTTCGGCCCGCGTGACGAGTTCGTCGCGGAGTGGACGGAAGAGGTTGTGGTGATCCCAGTCGACGACTTTGGCCTGCTGCTTGACGACCCGGAGGGCAGCTCAGCCGAGTCAGGGGCCTATGCGTATGACGGCGCCATGGTGCTTGACGACACCGCTACGACCACGGAGCTGGTGTGCCCTGGAGCCGGCGTGGCGGCTGCGTCAACCCCAGAGGAGGTGGCGGGGACTGAAGCCAGTGTGGCGGCTGCGTCCACCCCGAAGGAGGTGGTGCGAACTGAAGCCGACACGGATGCTGCATAGGCTGTCCTTTAACTTCGTGTACTCAAACTTTAGTTAGGTAGCAGGTCCACCCACTTGGGGTGTAGTTTGTGTAATGAACTCCTGGCCGTGAGCCTTTTGTTATGTACATAAATGAATGTGTGCTTGCTCTTGCACTTGTCTTTTAAGCCGTTTTCCTCCCCGTTAGTCGGACAGCCGGGAGCTGGCTGTGGCTAGGGATTCGGCCTTAGGAAGAGGCGGACAATACTTCATCTTTTTTCGGACATTGAGCGAGAGCTAAACACCCACTGGGCCGGCTGGCGGCGGGTGGGGAAGCCGGCCTTCGCGCAACCGGTCGTGCGGCGGTAGATGAGAAAAAAGGAAAGGGCGCCGGATCGACCTGGTCGGGCTCTCCCCCTTAGCTTGTTCATGTGTGATGGTGCTCCGGCCTTTAGCTCTTGCCAGCCGGTTGGCCGAGGGCCGGACTGCGACGTCGGCGAAGAGAGGGCTTTGGCAGCATGTATGTTTCAAAGCCGGCAAAGGGAGAAGGCTGGGTAAGGTCTAGCCGGCGATCCCTCGAGCCCCCGAGTCGGTCGTGTCAACTCAGAGGGGGATAAAAATGTAGGACAACACCTAGAACACATAATTCGACGTGATCGAAAAGGTAGCCCCGAGTGTCGTTCGGGGGACCTGCTGTTTCATTAAACCCAAAAGGGGGCGATGCATACATAGATGCATTCAAATTTAAAACAGACAGAGGAGCTCTGTGTTCCAGGGGCGCTCCGTCTCCTCGCCAGAGGCGTCTCTTTTGTGCTTGTTCGGCTTCTGCGCGTCGATGAGGTAGTAGGCGTTTCTGTCGCACAAAGCCTTGCTGATGATGAAGGGGACTTCCCACGGGGGGGCCAGCTTGTGCTGGCTGGCTGTCTGCTAGACGAGCCGGAGCACCAGATCTCCCTCGCGGAATGTGAGGGGCTTGATTTTCTTGCTGTGGTAGTGGTGCATGCCTTGCTGGTAGATGGCCGACCGGCTGAGGGCCAGGAGGCATGCCTCCTCGAGCAGGTCGGCGCCGTCTTCACATGCTTCTCTGGCTTCGGCCTCCATGTACAAAGTGACCCGGGGCAAGTCAAACTCGACATCGGTGGTGACGATGGCTTCGGCTTCGTAGACGAGGAAGAATGGTGTGAAGCCGGTCGATCGGTTGGGCGTTGTCCGGAGACTCCAGAGGACGGTTTGCAGCTCGTCAAGCCAGCTGTTGGGTGACCGCACGAGCGGCTCGATGAGTCGCGGCTTGATGCCGGCCAGAATCAGGCCATTGGCCCGCTCGATCTGGTCGTTCGACTGGGGGTGCGCAACTGAGGCCAGGATGAGCCGGATGCCGGCTGTACTGTACTGCATCATCCTCTCCTCTTCGGGGAAATCCCAACGTAGCTCACAAGTAGCAATGAGTGGAACAAAACACCAGGCAAAAGGTCGAGCCTTCCACACACAACCAAGTATATCGATGCATTAATTAAAAATATGAGATATTGTGATATCCCATGATATCCATGTACCAACATGTCACAACCTGCAACTACACCTACAACTAGAAACGCTATATGAGGGGCTGAGCAAAGTGGTAACATAGCCAATCAATGGTTTACTAGGATAGTAGAGGTTAGAGGTTTATCTCGGCAATTGGGAGGCTGACACACAAGAGTGGTGTGTAGCGAGACATAGCGATAGCATCGAGACAACTAGCAAGCAAAGATAGTAGTGATATCCGAGGTAATGATCATCTTACCTAGAATCCCGCTAGGACGAAGACCGAATCCATGAAGTAGATGAATGGGCATAGCCAAAAAAATCATCACACTCTGAAACATAACCGAAACTATTGAGAAGAAGAAAAACCATAAAAAAGCAAACAACACGGTGAACAAACATCCCATAAACATGGCATGATGCACAACCAAGTATGATGCATGTCCGGTTTAAATAGGCATGGCATGGCAAAGTGCAACAATCAAATACTACACATTAAGTGAAGCTCCATATGCAACGGGTTGCATATTGACAAATTATTTAGTTCACTCTTGTTTATGTACTCATCAATATTAAATGTTGGTTAACATGGAAAGAGGTGAAGCATAAGTAAACTACCTATTTAGGGAAGTTTAAATGAGGCCGGAAACAACAAATAATAATTTCAGAAAATCACCATATGTAATTTTCGAATTTCCTACTGTTCTGCCTAAAATACAATTTTATTGTCTTTAAACAGGAAAAGTAAGTGCACCATGTTAATCTACACATTTTTCTACCCCATTTACATATAAAGTTTCTTTAATTTTGAGCTGCAGTTATTTAGTCATGAAATAAACTGTTTTAGCATGACATTTATGCAAATTTAATCAAACAACAATTTTAAATATTTTTAACATGGATGAAAGTTGGATATTATTAAACTACGTGAAATTCCACCCAAGTTTCATATATGACATGTTTTATTATGATGCACGAATATTTAGTTGTTAGCTTTTTAATACGTGGCATTTTTCTGTAATTAAGCATGCACTAGAAAATAGACAAATCATCGGAACAGGAAAAAAACAGAGTCGGGCCAAAACTGGAATAGGGTGTGCACTGGATAGCTATGCGGTGCATAGTGTGAGGTTTAGGCGGGGCGGCTCACCATGGGCTTGGCCCAGAAGGTGAAGCAGGCCGGCGGGGCGGCTGGGTAGCATGAGGTAGAGGCGGCCCACGCGCTGGCGCTGGTGGCCTGCGACATTGATGTTGCCGGCCAACAAGGCTGGATGAGGTGGGAGAGGAGGTAGGGGCTCCGCGTAGAGGAAACGTGCGGCGACGGCTGATGGATGGATGGGACAAGCTAGGGGCTAGAGTTTTCACTGGTTGGTATGTGGATCATCTATATATAGGGGAATGAAATTAGGTATGGGCCTTCCGATTAGATTGGACAGTCAAGAATTGATAGGCTAGGGGAGTCCAATTAAGAGATCGAAGATGTTTGGGGATGTTCGGGGTTGATCTGGACCCACCGGCCATGACTGCCCGGTTCTGGTCCACGCAAGGTTTCGGACTAGGTTACGAGTGGGTCTGTGCGCTGATGCGGTGGTCGCATGCAAGTGTGGTTGATCTCACAATGATCAACGAAGGTAAGAGGGAGAAGGGACAACTACGATGGATGCAAGTTAAAAAAAATGACTTCAACGGAGTGTCGATGCAATGCGAATGATGCGATGATGAATGCAACAAACAAATACATAACGCGGCTATCACTCAAAAGATGGAAGGCATCTAGCGTCGGTCTCGGGCTGTTACACAGGCGGTGTCGGTAGCAAAAGCATCATGGGCGAAGGCGGCGGCAGCGACTTGCCTAGCGAATGGAAGATGACATCAGAGTTGCTATTTGGAAGGAAAAAACCAACACAGATAAGTCAACCGGCACCCATGTCCCATATGAAACGTAGTGCATTATTTGTTCACTGAATGATCTAGTATCTGTGAATAGGACAGTGAAATCTTCCATGTGAAAACCATAGTATTCCGATGTCCAAGCAAAGTCCTCTGTTCAGTGGAATATAGAAGACAGAGACATGCGGGTAGCTATGTAGCCCAATCCGTAGAGTCTGCACGGACAGATTTGATTTTGGGCGTAGGTTTATGGTATGCCCAAAATAGGTTTGTGCGTTCATCAGTTACACCCACAATTTAACTCCACTTTTTTACTGTACTATAGGGATATGACACATGTGGATCTTTGAAGTGGTTGGACGAAGAATGGATGGGGAGAGCGCAGACTATAATCCACAAGCTTGCTAAAAAAATTGGTGGTACAAAAACCAAATATGGAGAAGGACAAGCAGATAGCTTGCATGAAAGAAGAGAGGAAGGTGGAAAACATCTACCTGAAGCTCGCCATTAAGAGCAAGCATAGAACGGATTTAGCTACACTATCTGTCATAGGTGGATGTGTACTTATGTATGCTCTCCTGTAGTTCTTTGTCGGGTGAATTGTATAAAATGATCTGATTACTTTCTGAAATTTTGTAAACCCTTCTGGAAATAAAGTGGATACATTTCAGAACTAGTTTCAAGAACTTTCATAATTATATGATAGCAAATTCAACAAATGTTTTCGTTATTCAACATGAGTCTCCCTAATACGACATTACATCAGACTCTTAAATAGCCAAGCAACATGCTGGTAACACAACTTTTAATCAAGATCACTGTCCATCTCATCTGGACCTATTTCCTCCTTGTCGACCAATTCATCCTTGCTCATGTACAAGTCTGCATTGCCCTGCTCGAATTTACGCCGAATTTCTTCCACAACACTAGCAGGAACTGAAACCCCTAATGCTTTATCCCTTTCGCGGTGAACATTTGGTACAAAATCATCTTCCTCCTCTTCATCCTCAACATCTCCGGCAGCATCATGATCCTCCACTTCATCCTCAACATCTACAGCTAAATGATGTGGTGAAGAATGGGCGGCTTCTTGATAGGCTTGTACAGTCGCGTCCTGCTCACCATCAAAATTTTCTGGAACATCAGATGGGCCTATAGACCCAATAGGCACAACCACCATCCATGGGTGACCAAACTTTGTGTGCTCCAAGTAAATACATGTGGTAGCTTGTGACACCAGCATGAATGGAGCATCCCGGTACCAGAATGAAGAAGTATCCACGCTTTTAAAAAACCCATCAGACTTCATCTTCAAGCTTTTCTTTTTCAGGCCATCAAGGTCAAACCAATCACATCTAAACAGACCTAATCTGTCTCCGTAATTGACCTCAAGAACTTGCTTCAGCACCCTTTATAGTTCCCTCTCTTGTTCAGAGTTTTCAACACCTACCTTCATCATGACACCCGGCTTTTGAGTCCTTCGGTCTTTTTCAGAATCCACGGTATGGAACCTAACACCATTGACAGTCCATGCATCCCACAGACGTACACTCATGTCTGGCCCTTTTGATAGCAGTTTTATATCTTCAGGCGCATTTATGAACTTCCTTACATGATCTGCAAACCAGTCAATGAACTCCGCCTTGTGCTTCTGCTCCAAGTTTCGCACACCTCTTTTCTTTAATTCTTCCTTGTGAATCATGTGGGAAAGAAGTAGACTAGCCATGGACTTAGTTAAGATATACTCGTTGGCAACGTTGTAGTATGACTTAGTTGGATGATTGAAACTTACTCCATGTACCTCTCTACTTCTGGACATTTTTCAAGTATATATCTATGCATTTTGCGCCATTCCTTAGAGCATGTTGTCGGTGCAACAGACCCTGGGTCCATTGCACGGACTGTGCACAGGCCAGAGACAAGATTACAAGACCAAGATCGTACCAAACAAGGAGGATCAATTCCTTTGAAGGATCCAAGTGCAAGTCGAAAAGGCCAAGGTGAGCCAGAGGAACAAGGCATCACTAAAGGAAGGACCTACCTTGCCGGGCAGGCGAGCCTGGCAGGGTTGGGTTTTGCCCCGGAAGCAGGCTCCAGATCGTCCCGGCAAGCCTGCCGGAACTGGCGGAGCCAAGCCACTCTACCACGCCACCTCACAAGTGACGGAAGTCAGTAATCAAAGCAGTGTCGAGCTCCAAGGTGACTAAGTGGCTGCTTTCTGCCATATGGCAGCCACTTCCTACAGCAAACACCTCCATATGACACCCGTCCTGAGACGTGTCAAGTGAGCAGGCGCAAAGCTGGCAAAACAGCTCGGCAGGGCCTGCCAGGCGAGCTGTGATGTGACACTGAGCGGCGCATTTAATGCGCTCTGTCAGCCCGCAGAGTTAGATATGATAGCACTCTTAGCTATCTAATCAGTACGCAAAGACTGATTTGCCACTGTGGTGACCCCTTAATCTATAAAAGGAGGCCCATGGCGACCGTAGAAAGGGTTGGACCCTCGCATATCCATACGCACGTAACCACTCTCGCCCCCAGAGCGACCTTGCCGGGCGAGTGTGCTACGTTCACCACCATTATCCACCATCAATCCTCCAAAGCAGGAGTAGGGTTTTACGCCTCACGGCGGCCCGAACCTGGGTAAAGACTGCCCGTGTGATCTCTGTCGTGCTGCGCGACGCTTCTCCGCTCTTTGTGCAACGTGCCCATCCCCCCGCTGAACCAAAAGGGGCTCATGGCCCCATAGGTGGTCCTGGTTTCCCACAACATCTTTGGCACGCCAGGTAGGGGGATCACTTGCGCGAAACCGAGAGCGTACGCTGCGCGTCATCTTCATCGACATTTTCATCGTCGACGGCGTCATCTACTATGGTGCCCAAGAGGAATCCCAGAGCTGCAAATCACCCGTCCACCTCGAAGACTCCGCCGCCCGCGACTGCCGACGTCGGGGTGAACACGGGGGCTCGCGAGGGTATGAATGCTGCAGGGGACATGGTCGGCGCAGGCGGCATCGTCACCACCTCCCCCACGGCCGAAGCAGGAACGGGAGGTACCGGGGAAGGACAGCATCAGCAACATCCCGACGGCCATGCTCCACGAGGTACGGATGGAGGGATCATTCCGCCTAAACCCCTTCTCCTCGCCAATGGGCACAGCCGCAGTGATGATGCTCGCTCTGGGGCGAATCGCAACCCTTCGGCCGCCCCTGCTTCGGGCGCGACCGCAGGGCACGCGCCACCCCCGGGGTGGGCTGACCCAGCTACTGTGCCCAACGGAGCCGCTGGCCCTCAGGCGCCTCTGCTGCGTCATCATGCCATCCAAACGGCTGGTTCGCAGCAGCAAGGGCACGGCGCAGTCGCCACCGGCAACGTCAGGAGCCGAGCGACACCAAACCGAGCTACCGGGCAGACTCCATTCTCCCTAGTCTATTGGGCAAAATCAGTTATCCCCACGGAACTCATTTACGGGTCACCTCGAGTGCTTGCCTACGATGAAGTAGCGCAGGAACAGCACATGCGTGACGACGCCGTGCTTCTCGAGGACAACCGTCTCCGGGCTGCTACGCGTGCTGCACGCTATCAGCAAGCCCTGCGTCGCTATCATAGCCGCAGGGTTCATGCCTGGTGTTTTGAGGAAGGCGACCTTGTCCTTAGGCGCGTTCAGTCCGCCAAGGGTACAAACAAGTTGTCGCCGAAGTGGGAAGGCCCTTACCGGGTAGTACAAGTCACCAGACCTGGCGCAGTCCATCTGGAGACCGGAGATGGCATTCAATTGCAAAACTCATGGAATATTGAGCATCTCCGCAAGTTCTACCCGTAAGGCGCGGCTGTCGGGCCCTGCCCGGCAGCCACCCTTTTGTGCAGGCCTTGCCTCAGCTGCATGTAACCCCTTGTACAAAGCCAGGCGCAGACCCTGAGCAACAGAGAAATAAATGAAGCGCTGGGGGCCCCCGACAAGTTGCATGCATGCATAAGCATTTCATAAGCATTGCATGATTCATGTAGATAGGTTGCATGATCATGTAGATAGATTGCATATGGCATCATCTTCATTTGCATAAACTGCAGGCTCCTGCCGTGGACTCAGTCCTCAGAATAGGATGCGAAGACAAGCCAAAACTGCGATCTCCGATAAGCCAAACAGATAAGTTCCATCTCTTATCCATCCATGTTTCATGGGTAGGACTTGTGCATATGAAAACCTTGCCGCCTCAGAAACAAAGGTGCTCCCATCTACTGACACGAACGCTACTTCGGTCAGGATGGTCATAGTGGCCTTTGGCTGAAAGGGGTTGGCGGGGGGCTGGTCTCTCCTAATGGGTTCTGCGCCCGGCAGGCTCAGCCTCACGGCAGCAGTCCTACGGGGTGCCGGCAAGGTAGCTTATCGGGATCTACTTGTTTACGTGAAAGTATGGAGGCGTTTCACCTCTGCATGGATATCATACATGCACAAGTGCCCGACAAAGCTTATCTTTTTCATTAATATGCTGACCAACAAGTACAAATCTCACGGAACATAAACATGGATACAAGAGATTACATTATTTGAACTAAAATTTGGCAAGTGCCTACAGATTTAAGACTAAAAAAAAGATAAGTGCCCCGTAAACTCCTCTCCCTGTCCCTTTTTATCCCAGGTAGTGCGGAGGGAAGAGGAGAGCTCAGGAGGACTGCCCGAGCAGGAGCCCACCCCGATCCCGTCATGGCCTGCCGGATGCAGCCTGACAAGATCGGGAGTGGCGAGGCTACAAAGAAGGGGGGCGGAAGGAGCAGGTCGGTGGTGCCCTGGTCACCACCTCCAGGCCCAGTCAAAAAGCCCCAGCACAAGCGCCGATAGGGAAGGCCGTCCGAGCTCAGCTGGAAGACTGTTGGAGGAGGCGAAGACACCAAGAGAGCGGCCCCCTCCCTGGCGGTCGGGAGCCTGGTGATGACGGTGCCGGGGAGGGGAGGGGAAGAACGGAAGACGAGGCGGCAGGACGTCAGTACGAGACAAGCACGTCGATGCCCTCGTACTCCGACATGATGGTCTGCCTCCCACCTTCTTCGTCTTCCCTAACTCATCTTCATCAACACCGCTCCAGGAAGACGCCGGCCCCCCAGCCCGGCACCTCCCCCGAAGAGACGGTGGGCGACTGCGACGAGCAGGACGCTCGAGGCGCGCCGCTCCCCACCTTGGCGGGCAGGAAGACGCCGCCGTCCTTAGCAAGAATGCGAGGTCCGCCGGAAGGAGCAGTGCTGGGATTACCAAGGACCCCATATACTGCATCCCAGGCGAGCATCAAGAGCCCCGGACACCTCGCCAACAGGATGGCGACCCCCGGCGACGCGCGGCACCAGAACAGACTCACTCCCCAAGCATTAGCACGAGCATTTGACATCGTCAACAACTCCAAGCTAGGGCCCAGGGCTTGGCCCCGGGCTCTCCCTTTCAGCATACCCAGAAGAAGCAGAAGGCAGAGGAGGAGAGGAATGTGGATGAATGCCTCCGCTCCTCCCCCGCTCCTCCTTTTATAGGCAAGCTGGGGGTGGGGGCTGATTCCCTGGCGAGTACCCGCCGTCCTCCTCCACCAATCCAAGAAGATCGGGGCCCTGCCTTGATGCTCTCCTGCACCACGCGCCTCTATTTACCTACCCCACTCAATGCATGCGGCATACGTGACTAAGGATAAGGGCGCGGTGGGAAGAGTGAATTGGCAGTTACTCGCCCGTGTGTTAAAGTCATTCACGGGCCATTACAAGAATGGCCCCACCACAATTGGCGCTGCACGACGCACGAGGAAAAACAAAAATTGACCCGAGCTCAGGTTAATGAAGAAGCAAAGAAGATCTCAAGGGGCGGAGCCGCCCTTACATTTCTGCCTGTGCACTAGTTAGGGCCTACCCCGACGACGCCCAGCGGCGCATCCGTGCCAGGCCCGGGGGCTCCTGTCGGTGCAACAGACCCTGGGTCCATTGCACGGACTATGCACAGGCCAGAGACAAGATTACAAGATCAAGATCATACCAAACAAGGAGGATCAATTCCTTTGAAGGATCCAAGTGCAAGTTGAGAAGGCCAAGGTGAGCCAGAGGAACAAGGCATCACTAAAGGAAGGACCTACCTTGCCGGGCAGGTGAGCCTCGCAGGGTTGGGTTTTGCCCCGGAAGCAGGCTCCAGATCATCCCGGCAAGCCTGCCGGGGCTGGCAGAGGCAAGCCACTCCACCACTCCACCTCACAAGTGACGGAAGTCAGTAATCAAAGCGGTGTCGAGCTCTAAGGTGACTAAGTGGCTGCTTTCTACCACATGGCAGCCTCTTCCTACAGCAAACACCTCCATATGACACCAGTCCTGAGACGTGTCAAGCGAGCAGGCGCAAAGCTAGCAAAACAGCCTAGCAGGGCCTGCCGGGCGAGCTGTGATGTAACACTGAGCGGCGCATTTAATGCGCTCTGTCAGCCTGCAGAGTTAGATATGATAGCACTATTAGCTATCTAATCACTACGCAAAGACTGATTTGCCACTGCGGTGACCCCTTAATCTATAAAAGGAGGCCCATGGCGACCGTAGAAAGAGTTGGACCCTCGCATATCCATACGCGTGTAACCACTCCCGCCCCCAGAGCGACCTTGCTGGGCGAGTGTGCTACGTTCACCACCATTATCCACCATCAATCCACCAAAGCAGGAGTAGGGTTTTACACCTCACGGTGGCCCGAACCTGGGTAAAGACTGCCCGTGTGATCTCTGTCGTGCTGCGCGATGCTTCTCCACTCTTTGTGCAACGTGCCCATCCCCCCGCCAAACCAAAAGGGGCTCATGGCCCCATAGGTGGCCGTGGTTTCCCACGACACATGTTTTCGTGTTGGCGGCCTCAATGCCAATAGGACCACCATCTAAAATTATGCCTCGGCTTCCTCTTGTAGATTTCCGCTTTTTCTTCTTCTTATCATTCTTATTCATGTTCCTATCTGGCTTGTTAAAACTGGTCTTTATGTCTTCTTTCAAATATCTGGAGAAAAAGATCAAGCACTCATCACCGATATAGGACTCCGCAATTGAGCCTTCGGGCCTTGCTTTGTTACGCACAGTTGACTTGAGGTACCGAAGCCTTCTCTCAACTGGAAACATCCAACCATACTTGACGGTCCCTTTAGTAGTGCATCATCTAGATGGTGTATAGCTAAGTGCTCCATTACATTGAAGAAAGGAGGTGGGAAGAGCTTCTCAAGCTTGCAAGGAATTTCAGGAATGTCATCTCTCAATTTCTTCATGACATCGATCCTTAATGTCTTGGCACACAACTCCTTAAAGAATCTTCCTAGTAAAGCGATAGCCTCATACATCTCCTTGGAGACAATGCCTCTAAATCCAACTGGTAAGATAGTCTCCAAGAGTATGTGGTAATCATGCGTCTTCAGACCGTGTAATTTACCAGTCTCATTATCCACATATGTAGCCAGGTTTGCAGCATGACCATCTGGGAAGTTGACATTAGCCAGAAACTTGCATAACTTTATTTTGTTTTCCTTACTAAGTGTCCATGGTGCAGGATACTTTTTGTAAGAACCCTCCATCTTCGGATCTTCTTGTAGCCAATGATCATCCCACATCTTCATATGTTGTAAATCCAATCTTCCCATGATGGTATCCTTGTTCTTACCATCAAGTTCAAGGAGTGTACCAATGATACTCTCACATATGTTCTTCTCAATGTGCATAACATCCAGGTTGTGAGGTAACAAGATATCCTTCCAGTATGGCAAATCATGTAAGATCACGCTAGGTGCCATGTGGGATTATTATCCATGCGCTTTCTCTTTCTACTAGCACTACCAGGGTACTTCCCTGGTTTGAAATTCTCCTTAGCAAGTTGTAACTACTACTCAACTTCTTTGCTTGTGAACTTCCTTGATCGATCTCTATGCTCTATCTTGTTATTAAATGGTTTTGCCTGCTTTCTAAAACGATGTTTTCTACGAAGGAATCAATGATGGCCAATGTATCCAATTTTATTTTTGCAGGTTCTCAAAGCAAGGATTCTCATCCGAGTGCACATGTGCATAATAACCCTTTGTGCTCCAATCGGAGGTAGTGCTATATGTAGGATAATCATGAATGGACCAAATAAGCATCACACACAAATTGAAAGGTTTTCCCATGCATACATCTGTTATTGCCACACCATCCCACAGCTTCTGCATATCTGCTATCAGTGGCTGCATAAATACATGAAAATCCTTTCTAGGTGAGTATTTTCAAGGAATTAGCAATGCCATCATAAAATTGGATTGGTCCATGCACATCCAGGGTGGGAAGTTGTACAGAATGACAAAAATGGGCCACATACTGTATGCACTGCTTATGTGTCCAAAGGGATTATCGAAGTTGCAGGCATCTTTAGCAAATACATCAGCTGCAAATCCTAACCTCAAGTTGCAGGAATCTTTAGAAAATCCTTCATGTTTTCCATTGAAGTACTTCCATGCATCGCCATCAGTGGGGTGCCTCATTACATTAGCCTCTTGAACCCTATTTTCCTTGTGCCACCGGGTGTGGTCTTATTTTTCCCTCGAAGAACAAAATCTTTGTAACCATGGGATTATCAAAAAATGTTGAAGGATCTTGTGAGGAACCTTTTTCTTCCCATTAACATGTCTCCACCTTGATGTACCACAGTGGGGACAGTGAGTATTGTTGGCATAGTCTCCCCAATACAAAATGCAGTCATACTTGCATACATGAATTGTCTGGTATCCAAGACCAAGATAAGAAAGAGCTCTCTTAGCATCAGCGTAAGATTTCAGAAAGTCCACCTTACACAAAGCAGTATTCAACAGCTGACAAAGCATATTGAATGTCTTGTTGGTCATACGCGCATATGTTTTGATATGAAGCACCCTGATAATGAAAGCCATCCATGTCATACTGCCACATTCCTTGTGAACGGGTTTCATCGCTTCTTTGTTGAGCTTCTTCAAAATATCCAACCCACCAAATGCATCTTCTTTATTTCTAGTTGTTCTGCCCATGTCATCCACTAGAGCTCCCAGCATATCAAACACAGATTGTTGGTACAACTCAAAATTATTAGAGACGCCAGATTCATAACTCATCATTGGCAGTACAATTGTGTGCATCGATGTACCCTGATTCCCCATGATAGATCCACATCGTATAGCACCTGAGCATACCGGTGACATTTACGTCACATCTGACAATATCAATGGTTTCAAGGATCCCATTACGGCAATTTCTGCAAGGGCTCAACATATCTTCGGCCCTGTTGTTGTGAGCGAGCGCGTATTCCATAAACTGATTCACGCCAGCCATGTATGGTGGCGTGAGGCCCGTTCCATGAGTAATCCAACCACAATCCATTGCATGTACATCATGAAAAGTAAACACAACACACCTGATATTTGCTATGATGTTTTTCAGTAAACATATCTCACGTGAAATCGCCCCTGTTTGATGCTACCACTATCACGCGTGACTTCGCCCATCAACTGTGGCGCGTGGCCTGACCTTACCGTCGCGGCCACGTCCACCTCGCCATACCCTCATAGCCACGTTCACCTTGCTATGCCAGCCTCTCGACTCGCTACTGGGGGCGTGGTTTATATGACGGAGGGCCCTAAGCCGACGATCCCAATTCCCTTTGTTAGGAGGGAACCAGACGGTCCCAGTTCCAAGTTCCCGCTATTATGAAAAGAGATCCCGCTAAATGTGTTAATTGAAAAACAATTACTTGTTACTATTCTATTTACATTTACATAAAATGACCCACCAACATTAACTGTGACTCTGAGGCTCGTCCGAAAACAAGGACATGTGTAGTGACGACCCAATACGTCGCCAAAAATCAGCCCGGAACGTCGCCAAGGTTGGCTAGGGCCCTGCCCCGGGAGGAAAAAACCTTATGACGGTGGACCATCATAGAAAATGGTTTTGTTCATGTTTCGTCCCTCGGGTTTTTGTCCCTGAATAGATAAAAATTGGTAGTATTTTAGTAGCTCACGGACAATGATGAGGGCCCAGAATCACCTCAACCGGAGGGTATCTACCCGCCTTGTTGCATCGACTGGGTGAAACATGCGCGAATGGTACCAACCTCACTATCATCCTGTGGATATCTGCTGGGATCGTGTTCCGCCTCAGAACATAAACATAACATAACATAATGCATTAATAGTCTTCATCTTCTTTGGCATCTTGTTGCAGTCCATCTCGCTCCATGTCGTAGGCCACCGAAGCCCTGGGGCCACCATAGAGTATATATAGTACACATGGTAAAATATATCCACGATCATCGCCCAAAAGGATCACAACACGGCCATAGCAAAATGGACAAGGGTGTAGGGCCAACTGATGGATCAAAATCATCACTAAACTAGGCATGCTAGGACAATAGGTAAAGCAACAACTAAGGTGACAAAAATAGGCTATGCACAAGAATAGGATCTACCGAAACATCATATCAAAACCACTATCTAATGCATGAAGTAGAGAGGAAGAATAGGCGATATTAGAATGATCAAGGGGTTTGCTTGCCTGGAAGCTCTGCTGATAATGACGGGTCATCGGCGACGTAGTCGTACTTAGGGGCAGCGGCAGTCTCGGAGTCTACTGAAAGAACAGAGGAGAGGGGGGAAACAGATAAATAACAGGCATACAAATGCAACACAGATGCATATCATGGCAATATTTCTGGATGATAAGCTCTAATGCATCACTAAACATTTTAAAAGAAGAGGGAAAACAGCTGGCTATGTTTTTAGCTTGAGATATTATTCGGTATATTGATTCGGTAGCAAAAGTTCAATGGTTATATTTTTTGGATCATTTTTCATATATAAATTATTTTCATCTGAGTTATAGATTATTTTATATGATTTTTCAAAGTTTAATGATTTTCTGGATTACTGGATTTATTTTAATTCAAAATATTATATAGGGAAAATGCTATGTGCACATAGAGAAGTGTATACAGTAGTTGGCTGTGAGGCTGACGGCGGGCCCAGTTGACTGCATTGTCAACAGTCAACTGGAACCGTTGTCTGGTCAACTAGGTCCAGTGGGACCCAGTTGCCATTGACTGGGTCAATCCCAGTCAGTATTTTGACTGGTCAAGAGTGAATAGTGCAAGTGTGTCCCGTGTGTCATAGACTTAGTTATTCTTAATTTAATTTATAATTTTAATTTAACAGCAGGCCCCACATGTCATAGGGTACAACTAAAACTAAACCTAAACAAAAAGTAGTTTAATAGGGCGGCTTATTTTAATTAGGGATTAGCCCCTAATCTAAACAAAGGGCGGGCCCCAACATGCAGTGGCCCAAGGCCATGGCTGGGGCGCACGCACGGGCATGGAGGCCACAGCGGCCACGGCTAGGAGGCTGCTCGGGAGCGGCCGGGGGCACGAGCACGTGCGAGCGAGCGCGCGCAACTATGCAGGTGAGAGCAGGAGGCGCGGCAGTGAGCGACAGGAGTGTGCGGGCGGGCACGGACGTGAAGCTCCGACGCGGCCATGATGAGGTGCAAGCGACATCATATGGCTGCGGATCAAGACCGGGGCAAGAGGGAATCGGAGGAGAAGCTCACTGTGAGCTCGATGGCGAGGTCAGGGAGGCCAGAGATGGACCAAAGTGGTGGCAATCGAAGGCGAGGTGTGGCGGCTATGGCGAAGAAGAAGGGTCCATGGCGAGCTGGCGGCTTGGTGATGAACCAGACAGCGGAGAGGAAGTAGACAATGACGGGTCTCCTGGACGTCTTCTTAGGGAGTGGGGAGGCTAGTGGCTGGACAACGACGGCAACCATGACAAGCGTCGTCGGGTGGCAACCATTTGAACGAGAGCGAGTGAACGAGGGGAAAGTGTGGGTTAGGGTTTTTTCTACGGGGCTCGGACGCTCTTATTGTTAGAGTTGTGTCGAATATTGTGTACAAGGTAGGTTACAGTTGGACTCTAAGTAGTATTTTATTTAGATAGGATATGGAGTCGTGTCCTAGTAGGACACTTATATCCTAGGCCTCTCATATATAGTGGGGGTAGACACACGATGTAACCTATGCCAACATAATAGCACAGGAACACAGGGGAGCCGGCGGCATGTGCCGGCGTCCAGGGCAACCAAGTGCGGTATTGTAGCGGTATCATGGGGAGGAGAGCCCATAGTCAGGCCCCGGGGATGTAGCCATATCGGTGAACCTCATTAACAAATCTCGGTGTCGTGCTTGTGTGATTGCTTGGTCCTCGGATGATCGACTATGCGTCTCAAATTTATTCTAACTAGTGGTATCATGGGCTAGGTTGTTCGGAGGTGGATCGTTGATTAAGAGGAAGAGCTGGAAGAAATCTTCGAGAAAATCACAGGAGCAGCTATTGGAACAGCAGGGCGATCGTACCACGGATTCCACGGATGAGGTGATAGATTGAGTTAAGATTTTGCAGCAGAGTAGCGATCAAAGGCGGCGGCGGCTGTGTACAGATTGATTCGGTCGATCGGATCGATCCAGAGCTTGTGCTGTATGCGAGATGGACCAGAGTGGAAAATGGTGTACTGATCTTGATGGGGCACTTCTGGCCCTAAGGAAGTGCGAGGCAGCGTGCTTGTAGGCATATGTTGCGGGATTTAATCCTGTGTGGGTAGGACGGTGCATGCGGCTTGCTGGGGTTGGCTCATTCAATATGCACATGGTAGCGCGGGGCTTTTTCGCTGGAGCAGATTGAGGAACGGAGGAATCGTGCACCGTGAGGATTTGTTTGAGAAAAAATTGACACAAAGACTAGTCAAGATCGAGATGCTATCGCGAAAGAAAAAGAAGATAAGTCCAGTAGCTATATACGTGTGGTGTTCATACGGGAATGTTGTGAGACATTTTGATTTGGTTTTCTTTGCTGGTACACTTCTGTATGGATGGCATTTGTTACAGTGAAGGCTTGAGAAGTCTCAAGAGTGCCATGAGGGATCATGCATATACATGGCGTCCGAGCAATGCACGCATGTGCAGGGCAGATATGGCGTAGGGTAGAGCATGTTTGCAGTCGGATATGTTCGGCTGGGTCAGATTAGGCAGTCTGATGGATCAATAGGAGTCAGTTGGAAATAGAAGACAGTGATGATTTTAGCAGCGATGACATAGGAGTGTGATGCTGATGGTGACCGACTTTTGGGCGTGGAAATACGTAGTAGAGGCCCTGATGTCTACTACACAACTTGTTCTTGGAGACTCGTGTTGGGCCTCCAAGCGCAGAGTTTTGTAGGACAGTAGCAAATTTCCCTCAAGTGGATGACCTAAGGTTTATCAATCCGTGGGAGGCGTAGGATGAAGATAGTCTCTCTCAAACAACCCTGCAACCAAATAAGAAAAATTCTCTTGTGTCCCCAACACACCAAATACAATGGTAATTTGTATAGGTGCACTAATTCGGCGAAGAGATGGTGATACAAGCGTAGTAATGATAGTAGATATTGATTTTTGTAATAGGAACAATAAAAAACAGCAAGGTAGCAATTGATAAAACGGAGCACAAATGGTATTGCAATGCTTGAAAATGAGGCCTAGGGTCCGTACTTTCGCTAATGAAATCTCTCAACAATGCTAATATAATTGGATCATATAACCATCCCTCAACGTGCGATGAAGAATCACTCCAAAGTTCCTATCTAACGGAGAATATAAGAAGACATTGTTTGTAGGGTACGAACCCACCTCAAAGTTATCCTTTCCGATCGATATATCTAAGAGTTCATACTAAAATAACACCAAGTTATCCTTTCCGATCGATCTATCCAAGAGTTCATACTAAAATAACACCATATGCTACACATCAACCAACTCTAATGTAAACTAGATACTCCAATGTCACCATGAGTATCCGTGAGTTGATTATACGCTATGCATCAAACAATTTCAGATTCATAATACTCAATCCAACACAAAGAACTTCAAAGAGTGCCCCAATATTTCTACCGCAGAAACAAGGACGAAAACATGCATCAACCCCTATGCATAAATTACCCCAATGTCACCTCGGGAATCCGTGAGTTGAGTGCCAAGACATAGATCAAGTGCTCTCAAATCCATAAAAGTATTCAATCCAATAAAACGAAATATCAAAGGGAAAACTCAATTCATCACAACAAGATAGAGAGGGGAAAACACCATATGATCCAACTATATTAACAAAGCCAGTGATACATAAAGATCATGCCAAATCAAGAAAATGAGAGAGAGAGAGAGAGATTAAACACATAGCTACTGGTACAAACCCTCATCCCCGAGGGTGGACTACTCCCTCCTCATCATGGTGGCCACCGGGATGATGAAGATGGCCACCGGTGATGATTTCCCCCTCCGGCAGAGTGCCAGATCAGGGCCTAGATTTGTTTTTCGTGGCTACAGAGCTTGCGCGGCAGAACTTCTGATCTAGGGTTATTTCTGGGGTTTCTATATTTATAGGATTTTTTGGCGTCGGTTTCACGTGAAGATGGGCCTCAAGGTAACCATAACCCACCAGCATACGGGCAAGGCCCCTGGCACGCCCTGGTGGGTTGTGCTCACCTCCTTCACCTTCTGGTCCTCCCACGAAGCTTCTAGTGCCTCTTTTGTTCCAAAAAAATCATCAAAAAGTTTCGTTGCATTTGGAGAACTTTTATTTCTATACAAAAAACAACACCACGGTAGTTCTGCTGAAAACAGCGTCAGTCCGGGTTAGTTCCATTCAAATCCTACCAAAACCATATAAAATTGTTGTAAACATGGGATGAATACTTCATAAATTATAGATACGTTGGAGACATATCAGCATCCCCAAGCTTAATCCTACTCATCCTCGAGTAGGTAAATGATAAAAGAAATAATTTATGAAGTGTGAATGCTAGCATAGTGCATAAGTTTGATCAATGATAATTTCAATCACTTTTCCTAGCATCATAACAGCACTCTTTCTCATAAAACTCATCATGATAAAGTAGCAATTGAAAACAGAATTTTTGTTGTGGAATGCTACCTATCATATTCATCATATTCTCTTTCTTTTGTAGCATGGACATTGGGACTTGAATGATTCAAAACAATAGTCTATAATTTGACTTGAAGACATCAATACTCAAGCATATCAACAAGCAACCATGTCTTTCAAAATATCAACACTAAAGAAAGTTATCCCTAGCCCATCATGCTCAATCATTGATCTATTCATGAAAGACACTCGAATATTAGCTACATCCAATGCACAAGTATGATCATAGTGCTCCCTAGTTGGTGCTTTATAAGAGAAGATGGAGACTCAAATAAAAATTGCATAAAGTAAATAGATAAGCCCTTCGTAGAGGGAAGCAGAGATTTATAGAGCTGCCAGAACTCAAAGCTTAAGTTGAGAGATAAAAATATTTTGAGAGGCATACTTTTCCTGTCAACGAAAACGACTGAGAATTCCCAATACCTTCCATGCTAGATATATCATAGGCGGTTCCCAAACATAAAATAAAGTTTATTCCTTTTTCCACCATACTTTCACACTCCACGACTAGCTGTATCCACGGGTGTCGTCCATACCAACACTACCCAAGGAATTTTTTATTTGACAACATAAAGTAAATTTCTTTTTCATTTCGGGACTGGGCATCCCTATTACCGCCGTACTCTCATGTAACGACAAGTGAATAAACACTCATCTTGAGAATAACACATCTAGCATAGAAAATATTAGTCACCACCTGCCGCTTCATGATCGGTGCGAGCACACAAAAAGGAAATTCATTTTGAAAATTAGAGATGGCACATACAAATTTACTTAGAACGGCACAGAAATACCACATATACGTAGGTATGGTGGACTCATGTGGTAAAACTGGGTTTAAGGATTTTGGATGCACAAGTAGTATTCCCACTTAGTACAAAATGGAGGCTAGCAAATAGATTGAGAAGCAACCAACCATGAAACAAAAATTCACATAAATGAGCATTGAGCATAACTAACCCGAATAATGCACCACAAGTAGGATGTAATTTCATTGCATAACTATTGACTTTCGTGCTTGCATAGGGAATCACAAAGCTTAACACCAATTTTCTTACTAAAGCATAATTACTCACCAACATGACTCACATATTATTATCTCCATATCGCAAAACTATTGCAAGGAACCAAACTTATCATATCCAATAATCTACACAAAAGTTTTTATTATATCCTTCTTGAACATCCATCACTTTGGTACCAATTTCATAGCTTGTGCAAATTTTCATCACTATTATCAACTCTCAAAATAATATAAATGAAGCATGAGAGTGTTCAACAAACTACTCCAAAATGATATAAGTGACGATCAAATGAGTAGTTAAGTAAATAGGTAGCTATGTGCGGACTCTCTCTCATTTAAAACTTTCAGATCTAAATGTTTTATTAAAACAGCAAGCAAAACAAAATAAAATGATATTCTAAGAATAGCACACATCATGTGAAGAAGCAAAAAACTTAGGTTCAACCGAGGCATACCGATAATTGTTCATGAAGAAAGGTGAGATGCCTACCGGGGCATCCCCAAGCTTAGATGCTTGAGACTTCTTGAAATATTATCTTGGGATGCCTTGGGCATACCAAATATTGAGCTTTTGTGTCTCCTTAATTCCTTTTATAATCCGGTTTCCCTAAATCTTAAAAACTTCATCCACACAAAACTCAACAAGAACTCGTGAGATAAGTTAGTATAAATCAACGCAATAACCTTATCATTCTCTACTGTAGAAAATCACTAAAATTATTATATAACATTGCATACTAAATGCCTATGCATATTTAATACTCCTATCCTCAAATAGAATCATTAAACAAGCAAACATATGCAAACATAACAGCAATCTGTGTAAATAGGACAGTCTGTAAAGAGTGCATTTACTCACACTTCCCTAAATCCAAAAATTCTGAAAATTTACCACACTGTAGAAAATTTATCATAGATTATTGTGCAAAACATTTCAAAATTTTATCACACTCTGACTTTTCTCAAGAATTCACGGACTAGCGTGCAACTTTCTGTTTTCAAACAGCCACATATAAGCTTGCAAAATAAGCGTAGCAAAGGCTATACTTGACATTTTAATTGAAGTAAAAGATACAAAACATTATTATAAATAACAGCAAGCAAATCCTAATAAAATAAAATGATGCTCCCAGAAAAACACATATCATGTGACAAATAAAAATATAGCCCCAAGTAAGGTTACCGATAATGTTGGAGACAAAAGAGGGGATGCCTTCCGGGGCATCCTCAAGTTTAGTTGCTTGGATCTTACTTGAATATTACCTTGGGGTGCCTTGGGAATCCCCAAGATTAGGGTCTTCTCACTCCTTATCCTCCTCATATCGCTATCTCACCCAAAACTTGAAAACTTCAATCACACAAAACTTAACGGAACTTTGTGAGATGGGTTAGTATGATAAAGACAAATCATTCACTTTGGTACTGTCAAGATAATATTTATATTTTTTCCACATAATTCCTACTGTACTCTACAATTTCCACAATTTATATTAACCAATATAATCCATAGAAACTATAAAACAATCAAACTATGCATTGAAAACAGAATCTGTCAAAACAGAACAGTATGTAAAGATCTGAATTTTAGTCATACTTATGCAACTCCAAAAATTTTGAAAAATTTGGGAAACCTAGAAAGTTTGTATATAAATCATATGTAAAAAATTCAGAATTTTTCGATGGTCCAGTGATTTTTAACAATTCTTTTACTGGGTGGAAAAGTTTCTGTTATCGCACAGAATCAAGTCAACTATCATCCACACTATCCCAAAGGCTTTACTATGCACTTTATTGAAACAAAAGCTATAAAACATGATTACTAAAGTAGCCTAATCATGTGAACTCACAAAAACAGTAGTGGTAAATGTTGGGTTGTCTCCCAACAAGTGCTTTTCTTTAATGCCTTTTAGCTAGGCATGAAGATTTCAATGATGCTCGCATAAAAGTAAAGAATTGACACATAAAGAGAGCATCATGAATCACAAGTTCCTCTCTCATAATAATTTTCAGTAGCATCATGAATGGATTCATCAATATAACTATCACACAAAGCATTCCTTTCATGATCCACAAGCATAGTATTTTTATTACTCTCCACATAAGTAATTTTATTCTCATTCATAATAGTGGGAGTATCATAGGAAACTCGAATAATATAAATTGTTTTCACATTAAAAGAGTAATGTTCAGTAAAAGGATATTCATAATTATGACAATAATTATCACTACTTTTTATAACATAAGTATCATCACAATAATCATCATAAGTAGCAACTTTGTTCTCATCATAGTCAATTGAAACCTCTTCCGAAATAGTGGAATCATTACTAAATAAAGTCATGACCTCTCCAAATCCACTTTTATCATTATAATAAAATTCAACACCCTCCAAAATAGTGGATAATTATTATCTAAATTTGATGCTCTTCCAAACCCACTTTCATAAATATTGCAATCATCATAATTAGGAGGCATGCAATCATCATAACATATTTGATCATTCAAAGTAGGGGGATTAAAAAGATCATCTTCATTAAGCATAGCATCCCCAAGCTTAGGACAAACATTAATTGCAGCAAATAAATTCTCAAATATGTCATTCTCATCAAACATAGCATCCCCAAGCTTGTGGCTTGGCATATCATAAGCATAATCACTCTCATCATTAATAGTATGAATAGCACCAATAGTATAACAATTATTATCATCATAATTTCCCAAGTTGGTGCGAAAAAGATTTTCAAGATTATAAGAAGTATCATTATCTTCCCAATCATAGTCATCACAACAAGCAATAGGCATAACAAAATCATCATCAAGTGTATCATCTTCCACAATTATTTTTGATTCATTCTCATGAGGCACGACAATAATAGGAGCAACATCATTTGGGAGGGATACCTTTTTACCTCTAGTCTTTCTTCTTTTCTTCTTCTTCACCACATCATGTGTAGGTTTAATTAATTTTTCCGAGCTTCTTATTGATGAGATTGGTTGAATAGGCAGCTCCTTCTCGTCACCTATTTCATCATGAGAGACAATAGGAGGGAAAGTAGAAATATTTACCCTTTCATTAGTATTCCTTTTATATTCTATTGGTTCTCCCATCTTTCTATAGTTGGGAATATAAGTATTTTCATTGCAATTTACCATGCAAAACATATGGATTTCTTTCAAATTAGTTTCAGCATAGTTTGTGATTATGAATGCTTCAAACCAACCATTTTTATATGACAATTCTTCACACCCCAAAAATAAACAAAGTTCATAATAAAGTTCAAGGGTGATCAAGTTATTGCAATATTTGGACACGATTTGATCATGAAAAAGCATGCATTGGAAATTAAGGTGACCAACTTTATTGAAAGTTCACAAGTAATAGGATAAAGAGAACATAGTTTTGTAGCAAATTCATATATCACTTTGAGAAAAAAAATTGGTTCTATCATGTTTATGCTTCTTACAAAATCTATCATCCCTGTAAGGCATGTCTTCACAAAGTCTTTCTACTCCAAAAAAATTGACATGCTTAACCAACTCTATGTCACTTCACCAACATCGTTTGACCAATATCGTTGAAAGACTTCACCAATGAGGAGTAAGCGATATCACCGATAGAGATGTGGTCAACAAGCTACTGAGTGCTCTTGATGCAACCTTTGATCCAATCATAGCTGAAATCAAGCAAAGACCAGACTATGAAGAACTTCACTACGTCGAGGTCATGACGCTGTTGTCTATTCACGAAGAAAAGATGGAACTTGAAAATGGAGATCAAGAATCTTCTTTGGAAAGTGTAGGGGAAATTCTCTCACACTATGGCAGCTCACAAGAAGAAGATGTCACAAACCAACACACTATCACAAGGGAACTAGAAATGCTCACAGAAAGGCTAACTGATCTCAGAAGACAGAAATTGTGTCTCACAAATGATGACGAATTTGACTTGCCTGAATCTTCAAGAAAGTTACCTCTGAAATAAATGAAGTTCTTCAAGTGCAAACAATTCGGTCACCTCATTGCAGTCTGTCCTTACTGGGACAGAAAACCAAGCAACAGATGGATGTATCTTCATGGCAATGGATTCACTCGAATGGATCATCACACTAAGCTCTCGAAGAAAAATGAATCTTCCTCGACGAGACCAGTCACTGACGTGAAATCCAGAGCAACCATCGAATCTAATATGAAGAGAATATCTTAGGTGAACAAAGCATGTGCTGATATGAACTTGGAATCTGAAGATGAGACGTCCGAATCAAAATCAGAAGATGAAGAGCTTCATAGAAGGATAGGAAGAAGCAATGCTTTCATGGATTATGAATCATCTAAGAAATCACTCGAATCAGACACTGATGACAATGCTTCAAGTGATGATGAACCAATCACATTCTGTCTCATGGCAAAAACATCTAAAGATCATGTATCAGCAAAAAACAGAAAATCCATGACTGAATATTCTCCTGATTACCTTGCCTATGCTAAGCTGGTTGAGATTGCAAAATCTCAAAAAGATGAACTTGAGAAACTTGAGAACAATCTTTGGAAAACCGAAGGATTACTGGTCGAAGAGATGGAGAAGAATCAAAAGTTGATCGAAGAGCATGATGCTTTTTTTCAACTATTGATGATCTTTCCAACCGATACGATTCCCTTATAGTCGACTATGAGAATTTATCAGATGACCTCCTTAACAGGAATCAAGAACTCGAGTCACTGAAAGATTCTCATAACCTTCTTTCGAAAGAAAATGCTTCTCTCTTCACCGAGCAATCTAAACGGCTTCCTGATGATTTTGTGCCTCCTTGCTTAAAATTCTTAGAACGTAACAATGCTGATTCAAATGCTGAAACATCTACCACTGTCATCGAGAATATTGCAACAACTACGAATAATAATTCTAAACCCTCTCCCGAGGAATTTGTTGCTGTCTCTGATGAAAATTGCAGATTAAAGAGCTTGCTTGAGACAGGAATGCTAAAAAGCCTCAAAGGTCATCAAAGTCTCTGTGATGTGCTCAAGAAGTTTATATTGCACAAAAAACCTCGAAAGGAAGGTTTCGGTTTCGAAAGAAAACTCACCACTGATAGAACCTACTGGACTCCCGACTAATATCCTCCAACGAGTTGGGTTCTTGCTAAAAGTAAAATTCTCGAACCTACCATTCTGTCCGGATATGACTCTCCCATTTATGTTGTTTCTGACGAGTCTGATGACTCAAACTACAAATTCTTCAAACAACAGAATGGTAAGGTTATTGCTTGGTATGTTGGAACTAACTGCAGGTCTGGTTCACCCAAGAAGCAAATCTAGGTGAAGAAGTGCATCATTGAAAATTTATCTGTCACTGCTAACTTGAACATGCAGAGTGATTCTCTTCGAGGAAATGATTATCATTCATAGATTGGCACTGAAACTTCCTCGAATGGATATCAGTCAAACCTTTGACAGAAGGAGTACATGTGTACCTCCTCGAATCATTATGCTCATGTCTCTGGAAACAACTTCAATGTATATTCATATGATTACTCTCGAAATGGACAGGTGATCTACAGATCTCGCTGAAGGAATGTCCCTGCTCAGACTAAGCATATGAGATGCTCGCTGCCCATGCAAGTGTGGGTTGCAAAAAAGAACTAACCCTTCTTGCAGGAACTCTCTCTTAGGGATTCTTCTCACTTATTCTTAGCCCTGAGATTTACATTGTTGGTGTTCACTCTTTGTGTTTATTTTTTCTCGCTCGTGTGTTTACCTTCGTTTCTCTGGGTTTGTGTTTCGTCCGATGAACAACTCACTCATAGCTTCGTGCCTTTTGTGTTTCCTCTCTTCTGGCTAAGTGTATTGTTTCGGACCCTTTTATCTCTCAATTCTTTCTCATCCAATCTATGCTATTCGTCATAAGCATGCAACTTGATCTGAGGAAAATTTATGTCTGACGTCCTTGGTCGCGAAAGAAATCGACTTCGAACATTTAATCATTTTTGGTGCTTTCCCTTCTTCGAACCTTTCGGCCTCCTGCTCAGTTTCTGAGTTTCTCGCAGGAAACGATTGCCACGTGCCCACAATCCCCATGATTGTGATCGTGTCCATTGAATGCGGATCGTCCCGCTTCTGAGGGCCGTAGATCTCGGAGAGGTGGTTCTGCTCGCCAGCTATATATATACCCCTCACCGTATCTTCTTCCTCCCTGCTCCTCAAACCCTCATCCACCTCCTCCCGAGCCCGAGCTCGAAGCAACTCCGGCGAAGTGCCTCGCCGTGCAACTCTAGTGAAGTCTCATCGCCGTTGATCACGCCCATGCGATAATCTTCCCTTCCGCATAGCCGTAGTTGATCCAGGTAGCCAAGTTAGGGCGCGTGGATCTGGAACTGCTCCTGTCCTCTGATGTCTACTACGCAACTTTATTCTTGTAGACTCATGTTGGGCCTCCAAGCGCAGAGTTTTGTAGGACAGTAGCAATTTTCCCTCAAGTGGATGACCTAAGGTTTATCAATCCATGGGAGGCGTAGGATGAAGATGGTATCTGTCAAACAACCCTGCAACCAAATACAAGAAATCTCTTGTGTCCCCAACACACCCAATACAATGGCAAATTGTATAGGTGCACTAGTTCGGCGAAGAGATGGTGATAAAAGTGTAATATGGATGGTAGAAATATATTTTTATAATCTGAATAAATAAAAACAGCAAGGTAGCAAGTGACAAAAGTGAGCACAAACGGTATTGCAATGCTTGAAAACAAGGCCTAGGGTTCGTACTTTCACTAGTGCAATCTCTCAACAAAGCTAATATAATTGGATCATATAACCATCCCTCAACGTGCGATGAAGAATCACTCCAAAGTTCCTATTTAGCGGAGAACATAAGAATAAATTGTTTGTAGGGTACGAAACCACCTCAAAGCTATTCTTTTCGATCAATCTATCCAAGAGTTCGTACTAAAATAACACCAAAGCAAATTCAGATTCGTAATGCTCAATCCAACACAAAGAACCTCAAGGAGTGCCCCAAGATTGCTACCGGAGAAACAAAGAAAAGAACGTGCATCAACCCCTATGCATAGATTACCCCACTGTCACCTCGGGAATCCGCGAGTTGAGTGCTAAAACATATATCAAGTGAATCAATATAATACCCCATTGTCACCACGGGTATTCGTATGCAAGACATATATCAAGTGCTCTCAAATCCATAAAATTATTCAATCCGATAAAATGAAATCTCAAAGGGAAAACTCAATTCATCACAACAAGATAGAGAGGGGAAAACACCATATGATCCGACTATATTAACAAAGCCCGCGATACATCAAGATTGTGCATCTCAAGAACACGAGAGAGAGAGAGGGATTAAACACATAGCTACTGGTACAAACCCTCAACCCCGAGGGTGGACTACTCCCTCCTCATCATGGTGGCCGCCGGGATGATGAAGATAGCCATCGGTGATGATTTCCCCCTTCGGCAGGGTGCCGGAATGGGGTCTAGATTGGATCTCGTGGATACAGAGGCCTTGCGGCGGCAGAACTTCTGATCTAGGGCTACCGCGAGGGTTTTTGGAATATTTGGCAATTTATAGGGCAAAGAGGCGGTGCGGGAGGCCACCGAGGTGGGCACAACCCACCGAGGCGCGCCTGGAGGCCCAGGCGCGCCCCGGTGGGTTGTGCCCCCCTCGGGGCACCCCCGAGGTGCTGCTCTGGCCCATTGGATGTCTTCTGGTCCATAAAAAATCCTCAAAAAGTTTCGCTGCGTTTGGACTCTGTTTGGTATTGATTTTCTGCGATGTAAAAAAAAGCAAAAAACAGCAACTGGCACTGGGCACTATGTCAATAAGTTAGTCCCAAAAAATGATATAAAGTTGCTATAAAATGATTGTAAAACATCTAAGAATGATAATATAGCAGCATGAATACTTCATAAATTATAGATACGTTGGAGACGTATCAGCATCCCCAAGCTTAATTCCTGCTCGTCCTCGAGTAGGTAAATGATAAAAGAAATAATTTATGAAGTGTGAATGCTAGCAAAGTGCATAAGTTTGATCAATAGTAATTTCAATCACTTTTCCTAGCATCATAACAGCAACTCTTTCTCATAAAACTCATCATATTAAAGTAGCAACCAATTCACATGTTCAGGTTCAAACAATGAATTCTCTTGAAACTCAACAACCTATATTCTTAGTCACCAAACAATTGCAATTCAACTTATTCAACAGAGTCTAAGTAAGAGCTCCACATACTCAACCATCATATAGTCTTCTATGATTGCTAACACTCACCGCATACACATGAGCAAAACATTTCAACCGGACACATAGAAAGATAGGGGCTTATAATTTCGCCTCCCAACGTATTCACCTCAAGGGTGATGTCAACAATAATAACTCATGCTACCCATATCCAACTGGATATATGTGCCTAGATCTTTCCTCACCACATGATGCTTGCCAAAAGAAAAAACTAAAAAGGAATAGAGAGAAAAACTTTGACTCTTGCATGAAAGTAAATACATAAAAGTAAAAGGTAGGCCCTTCACAGAGGGAAGCAGAGGTTGCCATGCGTTTTTTGTTTGTATGCTCAATCCCTTAGTGCAAAAGAACGTCACGTTATATTGCCCCTTATGATAGCAACCTTTAGTATGCATTCTGTCGCTTTTATTCTTTGCCATCACAAGTTCGTACAACGCTCAATTTTCTCTTACACTAAATGATCTAACACTTTTAGAAGCAATTTTTATTGCCTTATTGCACCGATGACAACTTACTTGAAGGATCTTACTCAATCCTTAGGTAGGTATGGTGAACTCTTGAAAATAAGATTTGGGTTTAAGGGTTTTTGGATGCACAAGTAGTATCTCTACTTGGTGCGGAATTTTTGGCTAGCAAAGATAGGGGGCAAGCACCACATATTGAAGGATCTATGACAATATAACTTCTATGTGAATATGAACAAACATAAATCATTACGTTGTCTTCCTTGTCCAACGTCAACAATTTTGGCATATAATATTTTGATGGGGGCTCACAATCACAAAAGATTTCCAAGATAATGTATTTGCATGTGAAAGTTCTCTTCCTTATAGTAATCATTCATGAATTGCTTGTATGACCAATATTGTGATTGTCAAGCTTCAAAAGATTTCACTTTCTAAACCCAATGTGAAGCTACCACTAGGCATGATATGAACATATAATTTCAACTTCATGATATTCAATTCATTCAACAATTTACTCATAGGATATAAGTGAAGCACAAGAGTGAATGACAAACTACTCCAAAAAGATATAAGTGAAGATCAAGGGAGTAGTTAAGTAAAGGGGTAGCTAATTGAGGACTCTCTCTTATTTAAAAACTTTTAGATCTAAGTATTTTATTAAAACAGCAAGTAAAACAAAACAAAATGACATTCCAAGAATAGCACAACTCAAGTGAAGAAGCAAAAACTTAGGCTCAACCGATACTAACCGATAATTGTTGATGAAGAAAGGTGGGATGCCTACCGGGGCATCTCCAAGCTTAGATTCTTGAGACTTCTTGAAATATTATCTTGGGGTGCCTTGGGCATCCCCAAGCTTGAGCTTTTGCGTCTCCTTAATTCCTTTTATATCACGGTTTCCCTAAATCTTAAAAACTTCATACACACAAAACTCAACAAGAACTCGTGAGATAAGTTAGTATAAACCAATGCAAAAAACCTTATCATTCTCTACTGTAGCAAACCACAAAAATTATTTTTCAAAATTGAATACTAAATACCTCTGCATATTTAATACTCCTATCCTCAAATAGAATCATTAAACAAGCAAACATATGCAAACAATGCAAACATAACAGCAATCTGCCAAAACAGTACAGTTTGTAAAGAATGCAAGAGTATCAATACTTCTTTAACTCAAAAAATTATGAAAATTTACCACACTGTAGAAAATTTATCATATATTATTGGGAAAAAAGTTTCAACATTTTATCACATTCTGAATTTTCTGGAGAATTATTGCAACAGCGATAAACTTTCTGTTTTGAAACAGCAACTCATATATTTGCAAAGTAAGCATGGTGATGGCTATCCTTGCCACTTTTATTGAAATAAAAGATGCAAAACATTATTATAACTAACAGCCAGCAAATCCTAATAAAATAAAATGACTCTCCAAGAAAAACTCATATCATGTGATGAATGAAAATATAGCTCCAAGTGAGGTTACCGATAATGTTGAAGACGAAAGAGGGGATGCCTTCCGGGGCATCCCCAAGCTTAGTTGCTTGGATCTTCCCTGAATATTTCCTTGGGGTGCCTTGGGCATCCCCAAGCTTAGGGTCTTGTCACTCCTTATTCTCCTCATATCGATATCTCACCCAAAACTTGAAAACTTCAATCACACAAGACTTAACGGAACTTCGTGAGATAGGTTAGTATGATAAAGAGCAAACTATTTCACTTTGGTACTGTCAAAGACAAGATTAATAATTGTTTCCACACAATTCCTACTGTATCATATCATTTCCACAATTTGTATTGAGCAATATAAGCCATAGAAACTAGAAAACAAGCAAACTATGCATTGAAAACAGAATCTGTCAAAAACAGAACAGTCTGTAGTAATCTGTACTCCAACCATACTTATGCTACTCAAAAAATTCTGAAAAATTAGGAAAACGTAGAGAATTTGTATATATATCACCTGTAAAAAATTCAGATCAAAATCACGTTCCAGTGAATTTTCAAAATTCCTGGAATAAGCACAAAAGTTTCTGTTTTTGCACAGATTCAAGTCAACTATCATCCACACTATCCCAAAGGCTTTACTTGGCACTTTATTGAAATAAAAGCAATAAAACATGATTACTACAGTATCATAACCATGTGAACACACAAAAACAGTAGGTAAAAATGTTGGGTTGTCTCCCAACAAGCGCTTTTCTTTAATGCCTTTTAGCTAGGCATGATGAGTTCAATGATGCTCGCATAAAAGATAAGAATTGAAACACAAAGAGAGCATCATGAAGCATATGACTAGCACATTTAAGTCTAACCCACTTCCTATGCATAGGGATTTTGTGAGCAAACAGCTTATGGTAACAAGAATCAACTAGCATAGGAAGGCAAAACAAGCGAAACTTCAAGATTTTCAACACATAGAGAGGAAACTTGATATTATTGCAATATGTAAAAGCATAAGTTCCCCTCTCATAATAATTTTCAGTAGCATCTTGAATGAATTCAAAAATATAGCTATCATATAAAACATTCTTTTCATGATCCACAAGCATAGAAATTTTCTTACTCTTCACATAAACAAATTTATTCTCATGAATAGTAGTGGGAGCAAACTCAACAAAATAACTATCATGGGATTCTTGATTGGCATAATCAAATTGAACATTAAAATTATGATGACAAGTTTCATGGTTATAATTATTCTTTATAGCACACATGTCATCACCATAATCATCATATATAGCAACTTTGTTGTCATAATCAATTGAAACCTCTTCCAAAATAGTGGATTCATCACTAAATAGAGTCATAACCTCTCCAAATCCACTTTAATAATTATCACAATAAGATTCAACACCCTCCAAAATAGTGGGATCATTAATACCTAGAGTTGACACTCTTCCAAACCCACTTTCATCAATATAATCATCAAGCTTGTTGCTTTGCATATCATTAGCATCATCAAAACTTGGGGGACTAAAAATATCATCTTCATCAAACATAGCATCCCCAAGCTTGTTGCTTTGCATATCATTAGCATCATGGATATTCAAAGAATTCATACCAACAACATTGCAATCATGATCATCATTCAAAGATTTTTTGTCAAACATTTTATAGAATTCTTCTTCTATCAATTGAGCATAATTTTCCTTTCCATCATTTTCACGAAAGACATTATAGAGATGAATAATATGATGCAACCTCAATTCCATGTTTTTGTAGTTTTATTTTTATAAACCAAACTAGTGATAAAACAAGAAACTAAAATTCAATTGCAAGATCTAAAGATATACCTTCATGCACTCACCCCCCCGGCAACGGCGCCAGAAAAGAGCTTGATGTCCACTACACAACTTTATTCTTGTAGACTCGTGTTGGGCCTCCAAGCGCAGAGTTTTGTAGGACAGTAGCAATTCTCCCTCAAGTGGATGACCTAAGGTTTATCAATCCGTGGGAGGCATAGGATGAAGATGGTATCTCTCAAACAACCCTGCAACCAAATACAAGAAATCTCTTGTGTCCCCAACACACCCAATACAATGGCAAATTGTATAGGTGCACTAGTTCGGCGAAGAGATGGTGATAAAAGTGTAATATGGATGGTAGAAATATATTTTTATAATCTGAATAAATAAAAACAGCAAGGTAGCAAGTGACAAAAGTGAGCACAAACAGTATTGCAATGCTTGAAAACAAGGCCTAGGGTCCGTACTTCCGCTAGTGCAATCTCTCAACAATGCTAATATAATTGGATCATATAACCATCCCTCAACGTGCGATGAAGAATCACTCCAAAGTTCCTATCTAGTGGTACGAAACCACCTCAAAGCTATTCTTTCCGATCGATCTATCCAAGAGTTCGTACTAAAATAACACCAAAGCAAATTCAGATTCGTAATGCTCAATCCAATACAAAGAACCTCAAAGAGTGCCCCAAGATTTCTACCAGAGAAACAAAGAAAAGAACGTGCATCAACCCCTATGCATAGATTACCCCAATGTCACCTCGGGAATCCGCGAGTTGAGTGCCAAAACATATATCAAGTGAATCAATATAATACCCCATTGTCACCACGGGTATTTGTATGCAAGACATATATCAAGTGCTCTCAAATCCATAAAAGTATTCAATCCGATAAAATGAAATCTCAAAGGGAAAACTCAATTCATCATAACAAGATAGAGAGGGGAAAACACCATATGATCCGACTATATTAACAAAGCCTGCGATACATCAAGATTGTGCATCTCAAGAACACGAGAGAGAGAGAGGGATTAAACACATAGCTACTGGTACAAACCCTCAGCCCCGAGGGTGGACTACTCCCTCCTCATCATGGTGGTCGCCAGGATGATGAAGATGGCCACCAGTGATGATTTCCCCCTCCGGCAGGGTGCTGGAACGGGGTCTAGATTGGATCTCATGGATACAGAGGCCTTGTGGCAGTGGAACTTCTGATCTAGGGCTACCGCGAGGGTTTTTGGAATATTTGGCAATTTATAGGGCGAAGAGGCGGTGCGAGAGGCCACCGAGGTGGGCACAACCCACCGGGGGGCGCCTGGAGGCCCTCGGGGCACCCCCCAGGTCCTGCTCTGGCCCGTTGGATGTCTTCTGGTCCATAAAAAGTCCACAAAAAGTTTCGCTGCGTTTGGACTCCGTTTGGTATTGATTTCTGCGATGTAAAAAACAAGCAAAAAACAGCAACTGGCACGGGGCACTATGTCTATAAGTTAGTCCCAAAAAATGATATAAAGTTGCTATAAAATGATTGTAAAACATCCAAGAATGATAATATAGCAGCATGAATACTTCATAAATTATAGATACGTTGGAGACGTATCATCCTCCTCTCTGTTCTTAGGGCAGTTCTTCCCGATGCCGTTTCCTTTGATTTGTTTCACTGCGGTAGATCTTTAGGAATCACTAGGTTATATATGACTGGTACAATTTGTAGATTTTCCATCGTACTAGCTCTCCTCGATCTAGGGTTCATGAGTACTTGTCCAAAAGATAAGATAGTTTTTGACCAGTCGAACTTTCTATGGCTAGGTTAAAATCTATGAAAGATATCTTCTCTAAGTATACCATGGATTCCTATGTTTCTTCTGAAAACATTCATTTTCGTTCAAAATGCTTCTGTGAATGTTTATGACCCTACCCCATTGTCCTCGTATCTATTCTTTTCACAGGTTGGTCATGGCACAGAGTTCAGACGAGTATACAGATTCGGAAGGAGAATTGCTAAAGCTTCCACCAAGGTCTGACTGAATGAGATTGACAGGAGGAGGAAAATCTTCAAAGCCACCCAAGACACCAAAAAAGCAGTCTGAGTCTGAATCCGAAGAAGATGATGATGAGATTCCCTCGGCTCACAGTCAGCCCGAGGATGAATTGATCACTAACACCCTAACCCTCTTCTTTGATGGAAATCCTAAGAAGGGTGGTCATGGCAAAGAGAAGAATACCACAGCTAAAATGTTTGATCCAGGTGGTTACAGAACTCCACCTGGGGTTGAAACAACAACTGAGCGCAACAATAGGTTGCAAAGGATTCGCCGCCACTGGGCGAAGAAATGGTTCAATTATGAAAATGTCCGTGGGAAGTATCAGATCATGTTTGCTTTTACATCGCCGTGGAATGACTGCATTGCTAAAAAATGCATTAGCCCAGATGATGAAAAAGTCAGACCACCACCGCCTTCAAATGCTCATCCTAAATCCCTCAAAACCATCACTGATTTTCCCAATGAAGTGGCTAAGAGGGCGAAGGCCAAAGCCAAGCGTGATGCTAGGCAAATGAAGAAGAATCAAGTTGAAGCAAAAAACATCACGCTGACTCAGCAAGACATCGAGAAGAAGAAGGACCATGCTTCTGCCTCCAAGGGAAGCAAGTCCAGAAAATCTGTTTCCCCTCGTGCTTCCCAAAAGAAAACCATTTCCAGGAAATCAAAGAAGGCAGTCTCTAGCTCGTCTGATGAGTCATCTAGCGAAGATGCTCCTGATGAAATTTCCATGTATGATCAACGTGCCATTCTCAACAAGCCATCCAATAGCCCCTCTCTAGTGAAAGTGCTACCCTCTCCAAGGAAATCATCAAGGCATGCACCCAGTCCCCTCACTGACAAACCTTCGGCTTCTACTACTGCGAAGAGAAAGTTGCAGCCTGAAGGAAAAGCTGAAGTATCTGCTAAGAAGGCCAAACCCAGTGTTCCTTCTTCCACAAAGGAACAGAAGTATGACTTCAATCTCATGACTGATGTGATTGAGAGTGCTACTTACGATGCAAAATCTGATGATATATGAAGTATGGGTCTTCCTGATGATGTTACCAAAATGGTAACGAAACATTTCATCGAGCTGAGGAAAATTACCAAGAAGCTGAATCAGGCTGTCAAGGACAAGCAAACCCTTGAGCAAATGAGGAGAGAGGCCAACACTGAATCTGAAAGGAAAAGTCTGAACAAAGAGATTGTTGAGCTCACAAAGGCACTCAGTCCAATGCGAAATGACAAAATTGATTGGCACTCGTAGTTGAAAATGGAAGTATCTCAGTTGTGTGACAGAAGAAATGATGAGATTGACCGCAAGGCAGATATTGCTCGAAGAAGAATCAAAGAAGAAAAACGTCAGAAGGCTAAAGCGAGGGCTAGCAAACCGAAAGGAATCAAGGATCGCCGCCTTGAGACTATTGTTGATGCTCAACCTCTTGACTCAAGTACTCCCTTGCAGCAGATTACACCATCTCCACCTCATGAGGATGAACCTATGCATCAAGCTGTTCATGTGGAGGTTATCATTCCTACTCCAGCAGCCCAAGAACAACCAGATGTTGTTGATATCTTCCTCAAAAAGGATGATGAAGAAAATGCTTCACCTAAGCAGCAAGGCCCAGCTGATGATGATGTTGATGAGGAAATTGAAGTTGAGAAGGCAGATCCATTGCCTCTGAGAAAATTGCAAGATGAGCCCTTCGAATCAATTAAGGAGGAGAATGACAAGATTGAGGGGGAGCTAAATGCTTCCCGAGACAAAATCACCCCGGTCACATCATCTGGTGCCCCTACCCAGATGGATGTTGATCCTGCTCCTAGCTCCACTGCACCACAGTAGGAAGAAGAAGAAGAAAAGAAATTTGAAGAGCCCATGGCTCACGAAGTAAGTGCTCTGCCAGTTGTGGACCAAGCATCTGAGAAAGAAGCTGTTGTGCCCCCAGCCGAAAGAACTACAGTGCAAGAAAAGGCCTTAGTGCCTGAAAGTCGAGAAGCCGCTGAAGGAGTTCCAGCGAGCAAAAATGATGGTCAGTCAAGTACCTCAAACAAGTCAGCCCAAGAGAAGTCAAGGAAGCCTCATGCTCCTCTGAATCCTATTGAGGAAGGTGTGCAAGCACGTGATGACATTCGGACCCGGAATATGAGTGAAGAAGAACATCTGCAAAATCCATTGGAAACATTTCCCTTGTTCCCAGTTGAAGATGGCCCGAATGGTCCTGCATTTAATGAGCAGTTTCATCTCTCAAAACTTGCATTCTTTGGGACCAGCCCATATGAAGGAGAAAGAACTTCCCTGTCACCAAGAATCTGGACAAAGGAACAGGCTATGTATTATGCTTGCATCTTGTATGAAAAGAATCGCATCTTTAAGCATAAGATTCTGGATTTTCCAAAACTCGAAAGTTTACCCTGCTTCCATCATACCATCGAACAGCTTGAACTTGTCTTCCTGAAGAGTTTCCTTCGCTTCAATCATGGCTGGAATCGTGAAGTGATTCATCAGTTCTATGCCACTCTTTATATCACAGGAGATCTTAAAGATAGCAGCACTTGGATCCTTGAATGGAAGACAGGAGAAGAAAAGACCAAATGTTCGGCAGACCAGTTCTTAGCACTATTGAATCTTCCTTGGTGCGAATTTGATGCTAGTCAAGAAGACAAGCTGCACTACTGGGAAGTATCTGAAGCTCAACTTCATCTGTTGATGGACCCCAAACTTGTTGGTGATGAATGCATAGAGACAAATCCAAAAAATCTGGCATATGAGAACAAAGTGTTGTTCTACATCCTCTGCAACTCTCTCACTTCAAAAAATGGGCCAGAAACCATCCATGGCATCGTAGGAAATGCTCTCCTAGCCACTACTCAGGGTATTCGTTTTGACATACCAGATCTTTTCATTCACAACTTGGCCTGCGCAGCTGATAGCCCTCAAGCCTTGAAGCCATATGCACCTTGGGTCATGTTTGCAATTGAGCAGCTTATTCAAGAAAAAAATTTCTGCCGATATGTACCGAAAGTTTGTATGCCTCCAATCCGCGACACACTCAGGATTGTGAAGGACATCGGCAAAGGGAAGATGCCTATTGATGCTAGTGTTTCTGCTTCTATGCCTACTTCTGCTAAAGCTCTGAAGGTCAAGAAGGCGAAAGTTGAAATCCCTCATGAAGAGAATCCTTCACTATATGAGATTTGTCTTCGCACTCAGCAAGCCCTGGAAAGCCATATCAAGCTCGACCGAAAAGTGAAGCTAGAAATGATGACTGAGATAAATTTGCTTCACAATTATTATCGCCAAGCTCTCCTGTATGAGAAGGAACAAAAGAAGCGATCCTGGACCCTTTCGCGCAAGCATTATTCTCGCAAACAACTATCTGCCAAGGGCATCAAGAAAGAATATGATCATCTGGAGTTATTTGAAGTTCCTCGCATCCAAAGGCAAACCCCAGTGCTTGCTTAGTGTTCCACCTCCACTGACCTGCTGTTTGTTGAACCCGATGATGATCTTGAAGACATAGCAGGAACATTTATCTACAAGCCAGATGCACCTCGCAATGCTACTCCCAAAGCTGATCCCGAAGCCCATGCTGCGTCTCCAAATCCTGCTTCGGCCTCGACCATCGCTCGCTCTGCTTCTCCTAACAGTTCGAGTTCTGATTCTGAGGATTCTTCGGATGAGTAGTTCCTCGCATGCATTTTCTTTCCTTTTTGAAACTTGTTGACAAAAAGGGGGAGAAGAACATCGAGTGATAGATAAGCGGGTTATTTGCAGGGGTGTTTCCATTCGCTATTTGCTCTTCCTTTGAACTATTTGGTTTTCATCGAACTATTAGCTTTTGGAACTTGGAGCACCGCCTGTGGTGTTGAAACACTTGGTCTTCATGTACCATTAATAACCCCCCTACAATGCTATTTGCTTCCAAATTATCTGTTTGCAGGTGCTATCAAAAGCTTACTTCCTTGCAATAATTATCCTCGATACTTATCTATCATGCAGGGAAAGTAAAAGCATTTCAAGGAGGATTGGAAAATCATGCTTATCTAAAAGAGATACCTTACTCCTTGAAACTATATGTGTTTTATGGTTAGATATTCTACAATGATTATATTTCACTATCTAACCTTACAGGAGAAGAAAGTTAGCTTCAGTTTAAATTTCTTGAGATTCGGAAGCAAAATCTCTATCTGTTTCATGAGCTATTTTTGCTCGCATATCTCCATTGTATCATCTTTGTTGCAGGAAAACCTTGTTTGAGGCATATCTACTCCGAGCAATCTACCTGTGTTTCCCTTGCTCTGATTCTCCTCAAGTATCTAACTTGCAGGGAACTTATATCTCGTGTGGATTCAAACTGTGTTCTGAGTGAACTCTCAAGACTTATCCTTCGTCACAAATCATTTCAAAGTATTCACTCTATCTAACAAATCTTTCTTAAAAGATTGTGTGTGACAGGAAATACCTCAGACACAGTCGATTGTATCAAAAGAGACCACAAATGAGATCATATGTCAATATCACTCGTACGAAGTTTCATCTTGCTACCTTCCGGTTTATCTTCTATGCATCCGATGCATATCTTCAGGGGGAGCATGTTTAATCTTCGTAATCATCACTCGTCTTTCAGTTATCCTTCGCATTCCATTTCATTCCATTATCTATCTATCAATGTGTTCTATTTTGTCAACAATCGTCCAAAGAGGGGGAGATTGTTGGTGCAATATTTGCCCTCTTGTGTTTTGGAGATTGTTGACAGAAACATGCTTGGACTAATTTGTTTGCTAGTGCACACAGAGAGAAATAGTCCATGCAGAACCAAAGAGAATGCTGTCTCCAGTGTTAAGTTCAAGGAACTTCACCGAAGAATATCTGTGTTGCAGAGAAGAATGAGCTACATCTGTTGAAGACATGTAGACGAGAAGATTGATGTGAAGGAGTTAACCCCTTGAAAATTTATTGCTAATGTGAAGCAATTGGTTCGGAGATTCTATCCGAAGAAATTGACTCCAGCGAATGGAAGTCGAAGACAACGTGATGATGTAGTATTCCTTTCGTTGTTCTTCTTTCATTTATTTGAGTCATAGGACCTTCGTACTATTAAGAGGGGTATAGGTTCTCGAAGCTTAGATCTTCTATGATGCTTAGCCCAAACCTATGCGAGACTGGGAGAAATCTCTTTATGTTTCGAATGATTACCTGCCAGTAGTAGACATTCTTCTTCCTGCTGCAGGAGATATCTTTCGAACTGAGGAGTAAGCATTACTTGCTCCGCAAGAAATGTTACCGTTGTGCTCAATTTTTGACCGTTGGACTCGTGTCGTTCAGCCATTGGCTGCTCCACATGTCCAATTTGGTCTTTTCCCTTTAGGGAAGGCTGCGGCTATAAATAGCCACCCCGCTCCAACATTGCCCGTTGGCTGCTCCGCTTAAGATTTCTGAGAAGATTGATTGAGCATCCTCTCTCGGAGTGATTTGAGTTTAAGATTCATCGAGAGAAAAATCAAGAGCGCAAACTTAGACAGTGGTTGAGCATCACAATAGTTCTAAGTTTAGAGTTCTTGTACCTATTACTCTTGAGAGCTGCGCACTCTCTAGATGGATAGGTGTCGGCTCGAGTGTTGAAGAGTTGTTGTCTTCACCGAGCAAGATCTTCAGCAACCAAGAGTCATTGTGGTTCGCGAAGGTCAGTCGAAGGTTTGGAGATCGCCGACAAGTATCAACCACGAGTGAAATCAACTGGAGTCTGATCAGCTCCTAGTTGAAGGGGAATAGGGCGAAGAGAGTTTATCTTCTGTGTTAAATCACAACCCCTCCAACCAGACGTAGTCCTTTGGCAGGAGGGCGAACTGGTCTACCAAATTCATCTGTCGCCATCGAGCACCACTGATTCAATCTACTTTACTGCATTACATTCAGCAATTTACTTTCGTGCTCTATGACGATAGTTTATCTGATCAATCTTTGACTGTTGCATATCATTCATCATTATCATATCTGTCGTTCCCTTCTATTATCATTCATTGCTCACCCTATTGCATTCTCATCATTCAGTACAGTCATTCCATTCGTAAACATTTCTCTTCATACTTATCTTATTAGGACTGGAGTGACTTCTCTTTCACCTCGTCATAGTTATTTTTTGTACTTTTCTTTCGCAGTTCACACCTTGTTTCTCTCTCATGTTGCTGCATCTGCTAGCTTATTGCATTACCATCATCATTGTCAAACCGGTGATATCCTATGCTCGTACCATTATCGCTTCCTTCCTCGATAGCTATGTTCCTCAATAACATGCTTGATTGTGTTCTTGGCTACCGAACCTTATTACCGATGCTGTGTTTGGGATCCATTCATAACATTCCCAAGAATTTTTTAATCTCCCATTCACCCCCCCTCTGGTCGATATACTCTCAGTCCTAACAATCACCCCAAAGAGGGATGAACTAACCTTGGGTTTTGTCGATGATGACTTCATGTAGATAGTGAATATGTGGATGCTCAATGTTGATGTAGTCCATCAAGAGTTGGGAGCAATCCTTTGGAATTTTGCACCTTCAATACCTACATGGGTTAGTCCCACAAGGAACATTCAAGAATATCCATAGACATAGAGTGAAATGCACATATGATGATGTCCATGAATGCATTGAGTTACCTTGTCCCTTGTCTTACCAACAAGAGGGTTTGTGACTCCATGAACTAGTGCAAGATGTTGAAGTTGGTTGCACAAGTTCATGCCAAAAAGAATATGAGTGAAATATGTTGGCGGAGTCACCCTCAAGAACTCTCTAGTCCTTCTTCTTTGGGATCCACATCAACTTGATGGGAAGCCTTGAAGTTGTAGTTGAACTTGATGAAATAGAGCTTGATGAAGTCTTGGGAACCCACTTGACCAAGGCTTGAGGTGCTTCTTCAAATGAGTCAATCTCTTCTTGAAGCTTGTCCTTGCCTTTTAGCTTGTGGTCTTGTGGTGGAAGATCATTTTGAGCTTGTGTTCCCTCAAAATAAGTGGGGTCATACTTCTCTTGTTGAGGAACAAACTTCGTCTTGGGGCATTGATCTTCTTCCCATTCAACTCCATTGGCATTGAACTTTCGTCCAAAACCAACACCTTGATTCTTCCGTTGTCTTCCTTGCTTGCGTACAATTTCCTCGAGTTGCTTACTCCCTGCAAGACTCTTGTAAACACCTGATAACCCACAAGTATAGGGGATTGCAACAGTTTTCGAGGGTACAGTATCCAACCCAAATTTATAGATTCAACACAAGGGGAGTCAAATAATATTTGCAAGTATTAGCAGTTGAGTTGTCAATTCAACCACACCTGGAGATTAAATATCTGCAGTGAAGTGATCAGTAGCACAGTAATATGATAGTTTTGATAGCAATGGTAACAGTAACTGTAGCAGTAACAGTGATAGCAATGATGTTGTAGCAGGTGTAACAGTAACATCAGCAGTAGTAACTTAGCAGGAACAATATGAGGAAAATTCATAGGCATTGGATCAGTGAATTCATTGGATGATATTCATCATATAACAGTCATAACCTAGGGCGATACAAAACTAGCTCTAGTTCATAAATATAATGTAGGCATGTATTCCGTAAATAGTCATGTGTGCTTATGGATAAGAACTTGCATGACAACTTTTGTCCTACCCTCCCGTGGTAGTGGGGTCCATAAGAAAACTAAGGGATATTAAGGCCTCCTTTTAATAGAGAACCGGAACAAAGCATTAACACAGAGTGAATACATGAACTCCTCAAACTACGGTCATCACCGGAAAGTATCCCAATTACTGTCACCCTGGGTTTTACGGATCATGACATGTAATAGGTGAATATGACTTGCAAGATCGGATCTAGAACATAGATATAATGGTGAAAAAATAAACGGTTCAGATCTGAAATCATGGCACTCGGGCCCTAGTGATAAGCATTAAGCATAGCAAAATCATAACAACATCAATCTCAGAACATAGTGGATACTAGGGATCAAGCCCTAACAAAACTAACTCGATTACATGATGAATCTCATCCAACTCCTCACCGACCAGTGAGCCTACGAAGGAATTACTCACTCCCGGTGGGGAGCATCATGGAATTGGTGATGAAGAAGGGTTGGTGATGACAAAGACCAAAAATTCCCCTCTCCGGAGCCCCGAACGGGCTCCAGATCTGGCCTCCCGATGAAGAATGGGAGGTTGCAGTGGCTCCGTACCATAAAACGCATGAAACTTCCTCTCCTATTTTTTTCTTCGAAAATCAGATTTTATAGTGCTAGAATTAGGGTATGCGGGGCCACGAGGTGGGCACAACCCACCAGGGCACGCCAGAGGGACGGGGCACGCCCTGGTTTATCGTGCCCAACCAGGGCACCCCCTCCGGTGGTTCTTGGTCCCAGTATTTTTTATTTATTCTGAAATAAATCTCTAAAAAGTTTCGTTCCAATCCGAGAACTTTTATTTCTGCACAAAAACAACACCATTGTAGTTCTGTTGAAAACAATGTTAGTCCGGGTTAGTTTCATTCGAATCATGCAAATTAGAGTCCAAAACAAGAGCAAAAGCGTTAGGAAAAGTAGATACCACGGAGACGTATCAACTCCCACAAGCTTAAACCTTTGCTTGTCGTCAAGCAATTCAGTTGATAATCTTAAAGTGAAAAAGAAAAACTTTTACGAACTCTTTTGTTCTTGTTTACATAAATAAGCTTAAGTAGTACCCAAGTTTTCAGCAAAGATCATGACTAACCATGTCTACAATAACTCTTAGAAATTATATTAACTCATATCAATGGCAAAATCAACTATAAAGCAATAATAAGATATATCAAATGCCAACACTTTGTCAAAACAATCATGATATAATATGACAACAGTGGTATTGCGCTAGCCCTTTTTGAGACTGCAAAACATAAATGCAGAGCACCTATAGTTCAAGCAGCGACTAAACATTGTATTTCATGGTAGAAAAGATCCAGTCATGATGCATTCAACATTAACTATACAAAATGCATGAGGATGACAATAGTGCTCTCAGATCTGGCGCTTGTTTGATAAGGTGATGACTCAACATGAAATTAATTAGATAGTCCCTTCGCAGAGGGAAGCAGGGATTTGCAGAGGTGCTAGAGCTCAAAGCTTAAAACAGAGATAAATAAAATTTTGGGAGGTACACCCTTCTTGTCAATGTTACGACCAAGAGTTATCAATATCTTCCATGCTAAACACATTAGTGGTGGTTCCCAGGCGATAAAAGTAAAGGTTTACTCCCCCTCCACCAACAAACAGACTCCACGGCTAGCCGAATCCACGGGTACCATCCATACGAACATCAGTCCTGGGGAAGTTTTGTTTAATTATTTGCAATTTTTGAGTTCGCGACTGGGCATCCCTATTACCGCCCCTCTCGTGCAAGGACGAGTGAATAAACACTCATCATGAGAATAACTCGCTTAGCATGGAAGATACTGGCGGCTCCCTGTCTCTCCATGAGCGGTCCAGGCACACAAAACAGATGTTCATTTGAAATTTTAGAGGTGTCACATGCAAATTAACATGGAACGGCAAGGTAATACTGCATATAGGTAGATATGGTGGACTCATCTGGAATAACTTTGGGTCTTAGGATTTTGATGCACAAGCAGTATTCCCGCTTAGTACAGGCGAAGGCTAGCAAATAGGTTGAGAAGCGGCCAACTAGGGAGCGAAAACGGTCATGAACATGTGTTATGCATAATTAACATTGAATACTAGCATGAGTAGGATATGAACACCATGAACATAACTATCGTAGAGGTTATGTTGGTTTTGATTCAACTACATGCATGAACATGTGCCAAGTCAAGCCACTTGAAACATTCAGAGGAGGATACCATATCATCATACTACATCACAATCGTTTTAATGCATGTTGACATCCAGGATAAATCATTATCCACTCCTAGCTACTTAAGCATGGCATGAGAAACTATAATCTATAATTGTCATTGCAAACATGTTTGATCATAATATGTTGAATCATGGATACTAGGTTAAACATATTTACAAAAATAGAACAAGTTGAGTTCATACCCGTTTCTCTCTGCCACGGTCAATTCATCAAATATCGTCATTATTGCCTTTCACTTGCACGACCGGATGATATGAAAATAATAATGGTGCAAGAGTGCCGTGGACTAACCTGGAATCTGCAAACATTTTTATTCAAAAGGAAAAGACAAAGTAATTTGGGCTCTTTGTTAGATCAACAATAATACATATGAGAGCCACTCAACATTTTCATTGTGGTCTTCTCCTTGGTACGACTCACTAAAAGGAAAAGAATTTCAGAGAAACACAATAAAATATTTTTGGAGTTTTTATTTTTTCTTGAAGAAAGCAAATTAAAGAAGGGAAAACAAAAACGAGAAAAACTATTTCCATGGGAAAGCTCCCAACAGGCAAAAGATGAACATGGAAATCTTTTTGGGTTTTGTTTTTAACACTACAACTAATTTAAACTAGAAAGAAAAACCGAAAAGAAGTGAGAAATATTTTTTGGTTTTTCTCCAAGTTTTTTCAAACACACAAGAAGAAAGCGAGGGAAAAAATCTAGCATGAATAATACAATGAAAAAGTGTGGACACCGACAACTGGAATGAAATGTGTGAACACGAATGTAATATTGGTGGAAATACGTACTCCCCCAAGCTTAGGCTTTTGGCCTAACTTGGTAATCACCATCCATAGTAGCCATCCGGTCCCATGTCGAAGTGTTGTGTCGGCGGCACCTGAGCGTCCCACTCCTGAGGCTCCTTCTCTGCCGCTGCGTGGGTGTTCCGGTAGGCAATAATCTCCGCTGGCACGACCTTGTATCCGCCGTTGGCAATAGAATCAAACAAAGAAGGTGCAGGGAACGGAATAACATCATGGGAATCCACACTGAAAACCAGGTTGTAACGAACATTATGAAGAGGGTTAGCATCATCAGTAAACTGGTGAGCTACCATCGCCTAGTGATCTAGATAAACTCGGGGCAAAGGATAATCATGTTGGTGTATCTGAACGTTAAAGTGACTCGCTAAGCGAGTAGCATAGATACCACCATGAATTTTGCCCTTAGTCCCATTGAGACGCAGACGACGTGCAATAATAGCCCCTTGGCTAAAGGTGTGATCATTGTGTAGTGCACGGTATAAAATGGCGAAGTCGGGGGCACTGAGTGCACCGACCTTTTCTCGAGCAGTTAAACACTTCGTGATGAATAAAGCAAAGTAATGCACAGAAGGAAATTGCAAACTAGTGGCAGTTACATTCGACACGCCTCTCTCATCCCCCACTATCAGAGCGCGATAAAAGTCCTCAAACTCTACAGGTCTAGGCTCTCTTAATCCCCCATCAGAAGGGATCAAACATATATCACAAAAGTCAGTGAGCGGTATCTGATGGGATTCAGCATACAAATTAAATCGCACCTCAGGAGGATTATTCCTACTAAGAAAATGAAATTTTTGCACAAAGGAATTTGTAAGGAGATGGTGTTGGTCACACTCAGCTGCGAGGAAGTCGGTCAGGCCAGCATTTGCAACGAATTGGGCGAACTCTTGATGGAACCCGACCCCCTCCATGAAGGCATTATGCGGCCATTCGCACAGCCGCACCTCCACCGTTCTCGGAGTGCGGAGGTCATTGTCCGATGATTCCCCAATGACTCCCTTAGCATTCTTCTTTGAAGAAAACTTCCTAAAGAAACTCATCTTATTCCTATAACTAAAATTCGGAAAATTTTAGTCCACAAAATTTTTGTCAACAAAACTTCACAAGATTGATAGCAACTACTCATAAGGGTGCATAGAGGCCATATCAAGCATTCAAACTACTTAGAACTCTAAGAATTCAACATGCAAGCCCATCTACAGCAGCACCAAGAGTAGCTAATTATTCAAAATATAAAACACTAAAGCAAAAACTAATTGGAGCAACGGAGGAGTCACATACCAAGTAGCAATCCCCCAAAACAGTTTCGGAAATGGAGCTTCGAGCAAAGAGATCGAAATCTGCGGGTTTGAGAGCAAGAACACGAGAGAGAGAGAGCTTTGGTGATTTTGTTTCTGGAGGTAGGAGATGACATGGGCTAAAGAGGTAAGTGAGGAAACCCACATGGGAACCACAACCCACCAGGGCGCGCCTGGGGTTGCGGGCGTGCCCTGGTGTCTTGTGGTCACCAGGGCACCCCCCCTCTGATGTTATTTGCACCAGAAATTCGGAAATATTCAGAAAAAAATCGTGTTAAAATTTTAGGGCATTCTGAGAACTTTTATTTTTGGGACATTTTTTTATTGCATGGGAAATTCGGAAAATAGACAAAACATGGCATTTTATTTTATTTAACTAAGAAAACAGAAAACAAAAGGTCGGAGCAGAAGGTTGTGCCTACTAAATTCATCGAATTCATACCACTCAAAAATGATCCAGTAACAAGGTTGATCAAGTCTTATTAACAACCACTTTCGATTAGCATGAAACCGAAGAACTTTCGTAAAACGCTAAGTTACCTCAACGGGGATGTGAATATCCCCAACAATAAGTATGTCATATTTCTTTTTGGCAGTAGGTAGAGGTAGTTGAAAATTTCCAATAGTTAGTGTCGGAGATTTTTCAATAACATTAATACCATTCACTTGGAATTGTTTCTTCGGAAAGTGCACCGTATGCTCATTACCATTGATATGAAAAGTGACCTTGCTTTTATTGCAATCAATAATAGCCCCTGCAATATTAAAAAAGGGTCTACCAAGGATAATCGACATGTTGTCGTCCTCGGGTATCTCAAGTATAACAAAGTCTGTTAAGATAGTAACATTTGCAGCAACAACGGACACATCCTCACAAATACCGATAGGTATGGCAGTTGATTTGTCAGCCATTTGCAAAGATATTTCAGTAGGTGTGAGTTTATTCAAGTCAAGTCTTTTATATAAATAGAAAGGCATAACACTAACACCACCTCCTAAATCACACAAAGCAGTTTTGACATAATTTATTTTGATGGAGCAAGGTATAGTTGGTATTCCCGGATCTCTAAGTTTGTTAGGTACTCCATCCTTAAAAGAGTATTTAGCAAGCATGATGGAGATTTCAGCTTCAGGTATCTTTCTTTTATTAGTGATGATGTCTTTCATGTATTTTGCATAAGGAGCCATCTTTAAAATATCAGTCAAGCGGGTCCGCAAAAATACTGGCCTAAGCATTTCAGCAAAGCATTCAAAATCTTCATCATCTTTTTTCTTAGTTGTTTTAGGTGTACAGGGCATGGGTTTCTGAACCCATAGCTCTCTTTGTCTACCATGTTTCCTAGGAACAAAGTCTCTTTAGTCGTATCTTTTATTTTTAGGTTGTGGGTTATCAAGATCAACAGCAGGTTCTATCTCAACATCATTATCTGGTTGTTTATCATTGTCTGGTTGGGTGTCTTCATGAACATCGTCATTATCCTTTTCATTATCACTAGATGAATGTTCATTACCAGATTGAGTTTCAGCATCTGAGATAGAGATATCATTATTATCTTCAGGAGGTTTTTCTATTTCAGGTTCACTAGAGGTATGCAAAGTCCTATCATTTTTCTTTTTCTTCTTCTTTTTAGAAGGACTAGGTGCATCAGTGTTAATTCTTTGAGAGTCTTGTTCAATTCTTTTAGGGTGTCCCTCAGGATAGAGTGGTTCCTGAGTCATTTTGCCTCCTCTAGTTGCTACTCTAATAACAAAATCATTTATATTATTATTCATTTTATTAAGCAACTCTCTTTGAGATTTAGCAACTTGTTCTAACTGAGTTTGAACCATAAAGGCATGTTTTCCTACACCTCTAACATCATTAGTGATTCTAAATAACAAGTCACTCAAGCGAGCAATCACATCAGAGTTGTATTTAAATTGTTTCATAACATTTGCATTGAAGTGATCTTGTTTTCTAAGGTAATTGTCAAACTCATAAAGGCATTGACTAGGATGTTTATTGTAAGGGATATCACCTTCATCAAACTTTATAAAAGAATTTACCTCTACCACCGGTGGAGGTGGGGTGTGTCAAGTCCATGTATTTCTTCAATAGGTGGTAAATTCTTAACATCTTCATCTTTAATACCCTTTTCCTTCATACATTTCTTTGCCTCTTGCATATCTTTGGGACTGAGAAATAAGATACGCCTCTTCTTCGGAGTGGGTTTAGTTGGTGGTTCGGGAAGAGTCCAATCATCATAATTTTTCAATATGTTATTCAATAATTCCTCAGCTTGTTCAACAGTTCGTTCCCTGAAAACACAACCAGCACAACTATCTAGGAAGTCCCTAGAAGCATCGGTTAGTCCATTTTAGAAGATATCAAGTATTTCATTTTCCTTAAGAGGATGATCAGGCAAAACATTAAGCAATTGGATAATCCTCCCCCAAGCTTGTGGGAGACTCTCTTCTTCAATTTGCACAAAGTTAAATATTTCCTGTAAAGCAGCTTGTTTCTTATGAGCAGGAAAATATTTTTCAGAGAAGTAGTAAATCATATCCCGGGGACTACGCACACAACTAGGAGCAAAATTATTGTACCATATCTTAGCATCACCCTTTAATGAGAACGGAAATAATTTGAGGATATAGTAGTAGCGAATTTTCTCATCGTGAGCAAATAGGGTGGCTATATCATTTAATTTAGTAAGATGTGCCACTACAGTTTCAGTTTCATAGCCATGGAAAGGATTAGATTCAACCAAAGTAATTAACTTTGGGTCGACAGAGAATTCATAATCCTTATTGGTAACAAAGATAGGTGAAGTAGCAAACTTAGGATCACATTTCATTCTAGAATTCAAAGATTTTTCTTTCAGTTTGCATAGTAATTTCTTAGATTATCCCTATCATTGCAAGCAAGAAAATCTCTAGCTATCGCCTCATCCATAACATAACCTTCAGGTATCTTAGGCATTTCATATCTAGGAGAGCTAGGTCTAATAGGTGTTTCAAGATTTTCAGTTTCAAGTACTTCATTAGTTTCAGCATTTTCAATATCTTTAGCTCTAGCAATTTGTTCATCAAGAAATTCACCTAGTGGCACATTATCATCAAGTAAGGTACTAGCATCATCATGAGTATCATTCATAGCAGAAGTATTATCATCTATGACTTGCGACATATCAGCATTAATAGCATGTGGTGGTGTAGCAAGTCTACTCAAAACAGAAGGTGAATCAAGTGCAGAGTGTGATGGCAATTCCTTACCTCCCCTCATCCTAGAGGGAACGATCTTGGTTTTTGTATCCTTCACATTCTTTATAGTGATAAATAGATAATAATCCCAAGTGACTCAACAAATATAGCTATGCTCCCCAGCAACGGCGCTCGAAAAAGGTCTTGATAACCCACAAGTATAGGGGATCACAACAATTTTTGAGGGTAGCGTATTCAACCCAAATTTATAGATTTGACACAAGGAGAGCCGAAGAATATTTGCAAGTATTAGCAGTTGAGTTGTCAATTTAACCACACCTGGAGATTAAATATCTGCAGCAAAGTGATCAGTAGCACGGTAATAGTAACAGTAGCAGTAACAGTGATAGCAATGATTTTGTAGCAGGTGTAAGAGTAACAACAACAGTAGTAACTTAGCAGGAACAATATGATGAAAATTCATAGGCATTGGATCGGTGAATTCGTTGGATGATATTCATCATATAACAGTCATAACCTAGGGCGATACAAAACTAGCTCCAGTTCATAAATATAATGTAGGCATGTATCCAGTAAATAGTCATGCGTGCTTATGGAAAAGAACTTGCATGACATCTTTTGTCCTACCCTCCTGTGGTAGCGGGTTCCATAAGGAAAGTAAGGGATATTAAGCTCTCCTTTTAATAGAGAACCGGAACAAAGCATTACCACATAGTGAATACATGAACTCCTTAAACTACAATCATCACCAGAAAGTATCCCAATTACTGTCACCCTGGGGTTTACGGATCATAACACGTAATAGGTGAATATGACTTGCAAGATCGGATCTAGAACATAGATATAATGCTAAAAACATAAATGGTTCAGATCTGAAATCATGGCACTCGGGCCCTAGTGACAAGCATTAAGCATCGCAAAGTCATAACAAAATCAATCTCAGAACATAGTGGATACTAGGGATCAAGCCCTAACAGAACTAACTTGATTACATGATGAATCTCATCCAACTCCTCACCGACTAGCGAGCCTATGAAGGAATTACTCACTCCTGGTGGGGAGCATCATGGAATTGGTGATGAAGGAGGGTTGGTGATGACGAAGACCGAAGATTCCCCTCTCCGGAGCCCCGAACGGGCTCCAGATATGGTCTCCCGATGAAGAACAGGAGGTGGCGGTGGCTCCGTATCATAAAACATGATGAAACTTCCTCCCCTAATTTTTTCTTCAAAAATAGGATTTTATAGTGCTAGAATTAGGGTCTGTGGGGCCATGAGGTGGGGCATAACCCACCAGGGCATTCCAGAGGGAGGTGGCGCGCCCTGGTGTATCGTTCCCAACCAGGACACCCCCTCCGGTGGTTCTTGGTCCCAGTATTTTTTATTTATTTTGAAATAAATCTCCAAAAAGTTTCATTCAAATCCGAGAACTTTTATTTCTGCGCAAAAACAACACCATGGTAGTTCTGCTGAAAACAGCGTCAGTCCGGGTTAGTTTCATTCAAATCATGCAAATTAGAGTATAAAACAAGAGCAAAAGCGTTAGGAAAAGTAGATACGACAGAGACGTATCAACACCTTTCTCTATAATTCCCTTCGATAAGCTATTTTCTTTATCAAGTGTAACTTGGCTAAGAGAATCATTAGTGGAATAAAGAGAATTACTAGAAGCAACAATATTGGATTTAGCATTGTTATTGTTACTACTAGAAGAAGAACCTTTCTTATTCTTGTTACTAGATTTAACTTGTGGCATGTAAGTAGACAAGAGGATACGTTTAACAATGTAAGAAGAACTCTTCTTTCGAAGATCATCATTGATTGCTTTTAGAAACTCATGCACTTGCTCTAAATTTAGCTTCTCGAAGCTTAGCTTCTCATGAGTTCTTAGGAGCTCTCTATCTTCTTGAGTTGTTTCATGAGCTAACTTAAGAGTGTTTAGTTCTTTAGTTAGATGCTCAATCCCCTTATTATCATTTTCATTTGTTTCATCTTGATTAGCATGATTACTAGCAAGTTCATTACAGCTCACATCACTAGTTTGGTCAACAAGTAAATCATCATCACCTAGCAAATCATCCTCATCACTATTCAAATCAAGATACTCAGGGTGTGATACCTTGGGGCCTTTAGCCATGAAGCATCTTCCAATTCCTTCATTTGGTGAGTCAAATATGTCATGGGAGTGGGATGACACTAGAGCAAGACCGACAATACCTTCATCTTGCGTATAGTCAGAGTTGGAGTGATTGCTTCTCTCGGAGTGGGTGTCGGAGCCGGAGCCGGAAACCCATTCACCAACATGATCTTGATGTCTTTGTCTTGTGTAGCTCTTTGATGACTTGTCTTTCCATTCCGAATCCTTGCTTCTTCGAGAGGGTCTTCTTTCATAACGACCATCTCTACTCCTTCTCTCTATGAGGTCATTCATATCTTCTACTTCTTCTTTTAGGTGAGTCTTCTCTTTTCTTGTGAGGTATCGTACACTCATTGGAATAGTGTCTGGGTCTTCCACAATTATAGCAATTACGGTCACGACTAGAAGATCATTGTAGGATCTTGACTTCAATCTTCTATCTTTGCTTTGACTCTTGTAGAATTTGTTGAAGTTCTTCACCATTAGACTTATTTCCTCATTGGAGACTAGCTTGTCACTTGATGTTGTAGGAGCATCACTTGAGGCTTTGTAATCACCAATTGACTTGTTGTGGAGCTCCTCCTTATCCTTGAGGGACATCTCATTAGCGAGAATTCTTCCAATGACTTTGGTGGGCTTGAGATCTTTGTAATTGGGCATCATTTGGATCAATGTGCACATGGTATCATATTTTCCATCCAAAGCTCTAAGGATCTTCTTGATGATGAACTTGTCGGTCATCTCTTCACTTCCTAAGCCGGCAATCTCATTTGTGATGAGAGCAAGCCTAGAGTACATTTCAGTGACTCCTTCACCATCCTTCATCTTGAACTTCTCAAGTTGACTTTCAAGCACATCCAACTTGGATTCCTTGACGGACTTGGTACCTTCGTGCATATCAACCAAAGTATCCCTGATTTCCTTTACATTCTCAAGACGGCTGATTTTGTTAAACTCCTAGGGGCACAGACCATTGAAGAGAATATCAAAAGCTTGAGCATTGTATTGCAACATCTTTAATTCTTCTGCAGTTGCTTCATGATCCGGTTCTCTACCATCCTAAAATAATTCACCTTGCAAGCTAATACGAACAACAACCCAAACGGTGGGGTTATGACCACTAGTAGGATTGAAAGTATGTCTAGAGGGGGTGATTACACTACTTGACCAAATAAAACCTCATGTTTTCCCAATTTTAATTATAGGTGGATTTTAGCAAGTTAAGCAACACCCTACACATGCAATTCTAAGAGTATAGCAGCGGAAAGTAAGACATTGCACATGTAAGTAAAGGAGGGGTTTGGAGCAGGCAAACGTAATGGGGACACGAAGATTTTTGGCGTGGTTTCGATAGGTGCTGCTATCATACATCCATGTTGATGGAGACTTCAACACACAAAGGGTAATGGTTGCACGAGTCCACAAAGGGCTCTACCCATGAAGGGTACACGAAGAAGCAACCTTGTCTATCCCACCATGGCCATCGTCCACGAAGGACTTGCCTCACTCGGGTAGATCTTCATGAATTAGGCTATCTCCTTACCCTTACAAACTTCTTGGTTCAACTCCACAACATGTCGGAGGCTGCCAAGCGACACCAAACCAATCTAGGAGACACCTCTCTCCAAAAGGTAGTAGACGGTGTGATGATGATGAACTCTTTGCTCTTGTGCTTCAAATGATAGTCTCCCCAACACTCAACTCTCTCTCACAGATTTGGATATGGTGGAAGAAGGATTTGAGTGGAAAGCAAGTTGGGGAAGGCTAGAAATCAAGGTTCAAATGGTAGGAATGGAATCTCTTGATCTCAACACATGAGTAGGTGGTTCTCTCTCAGAAAATGAGTAGTGGAAGTGTAGGCACGTTCTGATGGCTCTCTTATGGGGTAAGAGGGGGTGGAGGGGTATATATAGCCTCCACATGAAATCCAACTGTTACACACTTTTGACTCAACTTGGTGGCACCGATCAGAAATCTCGGTGGCACCGACCTATGTAAAAGATATGAACATTGGAGGTCTCAGTGGGACGGATTGGAAACATCTTGGAGCAACCGATGTGCACTGGTAGCGGAAAACCTCACTTCGGTAGCACCGATTGCATCATCTCGGTAAGACAGAAATAAGTGCAATAGGAAACAGAAGGTTGGCAAGCCATCTCGGTGGCACCGATTGCAAAACTTGATAAGACTAAAATAATTGCAATAGGCAACAGAGAGTTGGCAAGGCCATCTCAGTGGGACCGAGATCCATATCGGTGGATCCGATTTTTTAGGGTTTGGCTGTGGCAGTGTCCAGATGAACTCGGTGGGTCTAGATAGGTAGGTTTCGGTGGGACCGAGTTGGATTGTAGGGTTTTGGATAGATTTGGATAGAGAAAGTGGCAGAGGGTTTTGGACTAATATCACTAAGCATTGAGAAAACAGATCATTATCGAAACCTCATCCCCTTTTAATAGTATTGGCTTTCCTATGGACTCAATGTGATCTGGATCACTTAACCAAAAAATGTAGAGTCTTAAGCTTTTGCCAATCCATGTCCTTAGCATTTTGAGGGGTCCACAATCACTGGTCCTTGCCATGCCAATCATTGAACTTCCTGAAATCTTTAACTTGAATGGATATTAGTTCAATGAGATATATGTTGTTACGAATTACCAAAACCACCCGGGGATTAGTTGCACTTTCAACATCTTTGAAAAGTAGCAGGTGCATTGCATAAACCAAAAGGCATACATCTATAAGCATAACTTCCAAAAGGGCAAGTAAAAGTGGTTTTCTCTTGATCTTCTTTTGACACTGATATTTGAGAAAAAATAGAATATCCATCAAGGAAACAAAAGTGTGTATACTTAGACAATATTTCTAACATTTGATCAATAAAAGGCAAGGGGTAATGATCTTTTCTAGTAGCTTTGTTTAATTTCCTGAAATCAATTACTATCATATAACCAGTTACAATTCTTTGTGGGATGAGTTCATTTTTATCATTAGGAACAATAGTTATACCTCCTTTCTTAGGAACACAATGAATAGGACTTACCCATCTACTATCAGCTATGGGATAAATTATACCTGCTTCTAGAAGCTTTAATATTTCAGTTCTTACCACATCCTTCATCTTAGGATTCAACCATCGTTGGTGATCAACAACTGGCTTAGCATTGGGTTCCATATTAATTTTGTGCTGACATAGAATGGGACTAATGCCCTTAAGATCATCAAGAGTATATCCAATAGCAGCACGGTGCTTCCTCAAAGTTTTAAGTAATCTATTTTCCTCATGCTCTAAAAGGTTAGCATTGATAATAACATGATATATCTTCTTTTCATCCAGATAAGCATATTTCAAAGTATCAGGTAGTTTCTTAAGTTCAAACACGGGATCACCCTTCGGTGGAGGAGGACCTCCAAGATTTTCAACAGGCAAATTATGTTGAAGGATAGGTGCTTGATCAAAGAATATGTCATCTATTTCATTTCTTTCTTTCATATGCATATCATTTTCATGGTCTAGCAAATACTAATCTAACAGAATAGTAGGAGGTACGGAAATAGAAGCAAGGCCAATAATTTCATCCTTATTAGGAAATTCTTTAGTCTACTAAATTTAGAGAAATTAAACTCATGAGATACATCACCGAAGTTAACACTGACAGTTTCCTTATTGCAATCAATCTTAGCATTAACTTCATTCAGGAAAGGTCTACCAAATATAATGGGACACAAATCATCTTGTGGAGAACCAAGAACTAGAATATCAGAAGGGTATTTTATCTTTGCACACAAGACTTCAACATCTCTAACAATCCCAAGCGGTGAAATAGTATTTCTATTCACAAGCTTAATAGTAACACCAATGTCTTCTATCTCAGCAGGTGCAATTTCATTCATGATTTCTTGTAAAAGGAATAGCCCTCAAACTAGCACCCAAATCACATAAACCATGATAACAATGATCTCCTATTTTTAATAGAAACAACAAGCATGCCAACAACGAGCTTATTCTTATCTTTAGGATCAGGTTTAGCAATCATAGTTGCTTCATTGCAGAAGTACATAACATGCCCATCAATATTATTGACCAAGAGATCTTTAACTATAGCAATACTAGGTTCAACTTTAATTTGTTCAGAGGGTCTTGGTGTTCTAATTTACTTTTGTTAACCACTATTGAGACTTTAGCATGTTCCTTAATCCTAACAGGAAAACAAGGTTTCTCAATATAAGCAGTAGGCACAACTGGATCCACATTGTAAATGATAGTTTCATCTTTAACTATAACGGGTTCCTCAATCTTTTCCTTAATAGGGGGATGATATTTAAATCACATCTCCTTAGGGAGATCAACATGAGTAGCATATGATTCACAAAAAGAGGCTACTATCCCAGAGTCAAGTCCATATTTAGTACTAAACTTATGAAAAGCTTCGGTTTCCATAAAAGATTTAACACAATCAAACTCAAGTTTTATACCTGACTCTTTACCTTTGTAGAGTTCCCAATCTTCAGAGTTGCATTTAATTCTTTCCAGAAGATCCCATTTGAATTCAATACTTTCTTCATAAAGGAACCAGTAGAAGAAGAATCGAGCATGGATCGATCATTATGAATAAGCCGAGCATAAAAATTATGTATGATAATTTCTCTTGAGAGCTCATGATTGGGGATGTGTACATCATGTAGTTAAGCATCCCCCAAGCTTGAGCAATACTTTCTCCTTCACGAGGCCAAAAATTATATATAATTTCGATCACGATGAACCAGATGCATAGGATAAAACTTCTCATGAAATTCCAATTTCAATCGGTTCCAATCCCATGTTCCAATATCATCACATAGCCTATACCATGTCAATGACTTTCCCTCCAAAGATAAAGGGAAAACCTTCTTCTTAACTCCATCCTCAGATAAACCTGCAAGCTTAAATAATCCACAAACTTCATCCACATATATTAAGTGCATATCGGGATGTATTGTTCCATCTCCTGCATATGGATTAGCTAGCAGTTTCTCTATCATACCTGAAGGAATCTCATAATAAATATTTTCAGTAGGTGCAGTAGGTTGAGGGGAAACTCTTTGTGTCTCCAGTCGAGGTTAAGATACCCCGAACAAACCCCTCAAAGGATTACTTTCCATAGTAACAAGTGACAGTAAATTTCAGCACGTAATATAAATGTTTCCTTTCCAAATTCCACTCACCAAAGGCGCTTCACTCCCCAGAAAAGAGTCTTGATGACCCAGAAGTATAGGGGATCAATCATAGTCCTTTTGATAAGTAAGAGTGTCAAGCCCAATGAGGAGCAGAAGGAAATGACAAGCCGTTTTCAGCAAGGTGTTGTCTGCAAGGACTAAAGTTATCGGTAACAAATAGTTTGATAGAAAGGTAATTTGTAACGAGCAACAAGTAGAAATTGTAACAAATGTGCAGCAAGGTAGCCCAATAGTTTTTGTAGCAGAGGACAGGCCGGAATACTGTCTTATAATAAGCAAAGCATTCTTGAGGACACACGGGAATTTCATATAGTCACTTTCATCATGTTCGTTTGATTCGCGTTTGCTACTTTGATAATTTGATATGTGGGTGGACCAGTGCTTGGGTGCTGTTCTTACTTGAACAAACCTCCCACTTATGATTAACCCCTCTCACAAGCATCCACAACTACGAAAGAAGAGTTAAGATAAATCTAACGATAGCATGAAACATATGGATCCAAATCAGCCCCTTACAGAATAGCGCATAAACTAAGGTTTAAGCTTCTGTCACTCTAGCAACCCATCATCTAATTACTACTCCATAATGCCTTCCCTTAGGCCCAAGTATGGTGAAGTGTCATGTAGTCGATGTTAACATAACACCACTAAGGGCATCACAACATGCATCCATCAAAATATCGAATGAATACCAAATTCACATGATTACTTATGACAACACTTCTCCCATGTCCTCATTAACAAAAGTGTCGGTGTACTAAGTATTGGGCCACTAGTACCCCTTACTTGTGCACGGGCAGTTGTAGCCGTTCTCGCGGCAAGGCTTGCCGGGATCAGCTCGAGGTTGATTTAAGTCATCAAGGAAATCATCAAGTCAGAGATCTAAGAATCAACAAATAAGCAAAGCTGGTAATCGAAGGCCAGCCTCCCCGGCAAGATCCTTGCCGGGATGGCCCGTGGAGCCCGGCAAGCCTCGGCGCCCGACAAGGCTTGGTTCCCAGCAAAGCTCAGCGCCCGGCAAGCCCTGGCGCCCGGCAAGAATTGGTGCCCGGCAAGGATCGGCGCCTGGCGAGATTCTGCCACTATGCCACCGCTCCGGCACAGCGACAAATCCTGACATTCTGGGTCCTTCTCTGGATGCGTGGCAACGCGCCAGTGGAGGAGAGCTTAAGCGGTGCTGATGGGATGGCCCCCTTTTCCATCCCCAAGAAAGTAAGGACACCTAAACGAACACCTCACGGTGCATTAAATGCGTTTGTCCTAATTCATCAGGGGTTAGGTATGATACCCTGTAGCTACTTTACACCTCAATGTATGTACATTTTGCCACTGTGGAGACCCCTTTGAGCATATAAAAGGAGGCCCAAGGCAACTGCTACAGAGGAGGACTTCTGGCCCATTCTGCATGCGTAGCTGCTCTTTGAACGTACTGTTCATTGCGAGCGCTCCTGAAGGCTGGGCTCAAGAACATCAATAAGAACACAAAGTAGGAGTAGAGTTTTACGCTGATCAGCGGCCCGAACCTGGGTAAAAACTTCCCGCGTCGATCACTGGTTCTGCTCTTTGCGTATACCTCTCCCCCTGCCGAATCGTAAAGGGATCTCTCGGGATCCCATTGGTGTCGTACGCCGACATCTTTGGCGCGCCAGGTAGGGGGATTGAAGGTTGCGTGAACCTGATCTGGAGGTAGACATCCTAGTTCCTTCACCATCTTCATCGTCATGCCGCCCAAGAAGAAGAACGCTGCGACAGCACAACCGTCCGGATCTGCTTTGCCTGCGCCTTTGCAGACAGGCGATGTTGTGGGTGCAGAAGGAAGAGGACTGGAACCCCCGCGGCGTTCTGGTGACCCAAGCCAAGCGAGCGGTATCGTTCGCAGTGGCAGTGGTAACTTGCGCGCCGCTGGATCTAGAGATGGCGTTGTGTTGCCTACGGGTGGCGCAACAAACTCTAGAGATCGAAGAGCGCCCACTGGAGCTCCCGCGCCGCCGCGAGCCTTGCAACCTGTCCAGGTCGTGCGAGATGAGCGACATCATGGCGCTGGTGGTTCAGGGCGTCCTCACGAAAAGGTTTCTGCCCATAAATCCCAAGATGCGCGGGACCAGCATGCACACCGAGCTGCCGGCGAAGGTGGCGCGCGGTCGCGTGACCGTGGTGGTGCTCCTTCTAACTTAGTTAGGAGTCAGAGCACCTCACGCACCTCGCACCTGTCGCCGCCACCTACGCCTGCGGAAGCCTTGGCACGTGCACAGCTGCTCCTCGATTTTCCTCCCGCCCCGAAGAAGATGGAGGAGTGGCGAGCTACTATCCAGAGCCTTATCGGCTTCGCTAACAAGGATGGACCGCAAGAGGCAGGGCCCTCTCAGCGGAGGCCCATCGATCCGACGCGAGCCAGTGCAGAGAAAACCGGAGGTGGTGCAACTACGGTGCACTCTCCTCCGCGGCGTCAGCAGCGGCCGACGACTCAGCAAGTCGACCGCCATGAAGAAGTTTCCACGGCGTCGTCCGATCCACGGATGCGCCATGATGAGCATCTGGTTCTCCAGGAACGAGGCAAGGAGGACGCTCAAACAACCATCGAGCGGCGACGGGAAGCGCGCTATCAGTCTGATAAGCGCGCGGGGCCGGTTGTCGACGAGCCCACGCCAGGGAACGTAGGAGACTTGCCTTACGAGGTAGGACCTCCAGCGTTTACCTGTGAGCTGCGGCAAGTCCAATGGCCCAATCTCCGAACCTTCAAGCCAGAGGTCCCGGAGAAATATGACGGCAAGACCCATCCCTCGGAGTTCCTGAGCATCTACACCATTGCGGTGCAAGCTGCCGGGGGCCGGGATGACAAGATACTTGCCAACTACTTCCCGTTGGTGCTCAAACCCAACGTCAGGTCATGGTTGATGCATCTGCCGGAGGATTCTATTTCTTCCTGGTCGGATCTGTGCCATCAGTTTGTTGGCGCCTTTGTTGGAGGCCACCAAGCTCCTGGCCAAGAAAGTGATTTGCACATCATCCCTCAGAAGGAGGGCGAGTCCTTGCGCAAGTTTATGCAGAGATTCAGCCGGGTGCAATACAATATTCCTGACGTTCATCCTGCCACTGTCATTAGCGCGTTCCATCAGAACGTGCGTAACCGCAGGATGCGGGAAGAGCTAGCAATGAACAAAGTCAGGAGTATCGCCGAGCTTTACACTTTGGCCGACAAGTGCGCTCGAGCTGAGGAGGGGAGGAAACTCCCCGGTGAGGCTGTTGGTGCGACAGGCGACTCAGAAGAAGAAGATGCCGCGGCTCCGTCAAGGAAAGGCCGGCGGCGGAATAGGAAGCGCGGAGGCAAGACCGTGTTTGCCGTCGAGGAATCTGGCAACCCTGGCGCCGCCAAGAAGGCCAAGGTTGGCGAACCCGGCAAGGATCTTGCCGGGTGCCCTTCCTGTCAGCCCTTGGCGGCTGCCGACAAGTCAGAGAACTCCGGCAAGCAGTACTGCAAGATCCATCGCACTAAGGGCCACGATCTCCAGGACTGCCGGCAAGTTGAGCAGCTTGCCGAAAAGCAGAAGGCCGAATACGAGAGGCGAGACAAGGAGAAGGCCCAAGATGGTGCTGAGGGGTCCGGCAAGAAACGCGGTGGCCGAGGGGGTCGCCGCGGCAAGGCCAAACAGCAGAAGGATCGGCCCGCTCGGGGCCGAGATAAAGAAGGAGATGATGAAGAAGATGACGAATCCAGTGAGCAGGAATTCCAGAAGGCTACGGAGGCTATGTGCATTGATGGGGGTGCCTCGCTGCATTCTTCCCACCGCCAACTTAAACAGTGGATGCGGGAGGTTAATGCGGCAGAGCCATCCCCCGATGCATGTAGGCCTCTGAAGTGGTCCAGCACGCCTATCATCTTCGACGCCGAGGATCACCCTGATCGCACAACTGCGGTCGGGTGTTTGCCATTGTTGGTTTCCCCGACAATTCGCAACCTCAAGGTGACGAAGATGTTAGTTGACGGCGGGGCCAGCCTAAACTTAATCTCACCAGATGTGCTCACAAAGCTTCAGATTCCCGATGAAGACCTTGAGGAAACGGGTATGTTTCAAGGGGTCAATCCGGGAAGAACCCAGCCTAAGGGCAAGATCACGCTGCCGGTAACATTTGGCAGCGAGCTTAACTTCAGGACCGAAAAGGTGGTGTTTGATGTCACCAAGATCCCCATGTCATACAATGGGATCCTTGGTCGGCCAGCGCTGGCTAAGTTTATGGCGGCATCACACTACGCATACAACATCTTGAAGATGCCTGGGCCATTGAGCGTCATCACTATCCATTCCGATAAGAAGGATGCGCTCATCTGTGCCGACCAACTTTACCGGGAAGCAGTTGCAGCACCTGCCATCAAGGCATCTGTTCCTGCCGCTGGAACTCCCGGGGGGAAGAAGAAGACCGGCAGGAACCTTGGCGCGAACTCCGGCAAGAGCACCTCCTCGGAGTGCTGCGCTTCCATCGAGGACGCACCAGAGAGTTCCATCGGCAAGAACAAGAAGTCCAAGGCTGCCCCACCGGAAACCAAGAAGGTGCCTGCCAAGGAGGATGGAACGGGGGGAACTTTCACCATAAGTTCCACCCTAGATGACAAATAGGAAAGCGTGCTCGTTGCTTTCCTGCGGGCGAATGTCGACGTGTTTGCATGGCAACCGTCTGACATCCCCGGCGTTCCCAGGAAAGTAATTGAGCACCACCTTGCTGTCTGTCCTCATGCGCGGCCCATCAAGCAAAGGGTGAGGAAACAGGCTTTGGAGCGGCAAGAGTTCATTGCCGAAGAAATTAAGAAGCTGGAGGCGGCAGGACTGGTCAAAGGAGTGCTTCATCCAACCTGGTTGGCCAATCCGGTTGTAGTGCGGAAAGCGAACGGGAAATGGAGGCTTTGTATCGATAATACAGATATCAATAAAGCTTGTCCAAAAGATCCTTTTCCCTTGCCGCGCATCGACCAGATTGTGGATGCCACCGCTGGTTGTGATCTCCTGTCCTTCCTTGATGCCTATTCAGGGTATCATCAGATTTTTATGGCAAAGGAAGATGAAGAGAAGACCGCCTTTATCACCCCATGTGGTACATATTGTTTTATACGAATGCCTTTCGGGTTGAAAAGTGCTGGTTCAACATTTGCCAGAGCAATCCAGATTGGTTTTGAGCCACAACTCCATAGAAATATGGAGGCGTATATGGATGATATAGTGGTCAAAACTAAGGATAAAGCAACACTCATTCAAGACTTAGAAGAAACATTTGCGAACTTGCGCAAGATCAACTTGAAGCTCAATCCTAAGAAGTGCGTGTTCGGTGTTCCTTCCAGCAAGCTCCTCGGATTCTTTGTATCTTGCCGGGGAATCGAAGCGAACCCCGACAAGATCAAAGCCATTGAGCAAATTGAAGCGCCGAGACGCGTCAAGAATGTGCGTCGTCTTGCCGGCTGTGTCGCTGCTCTAAGCAGGTTTATTTCCAAATCTGCTGAGCGCGCCCTGCCCTTCTTCAAAATTTTGAAGAAGGCAGGTCCAATGAAATGGACTCCGGAAGCGGAGGCTGCGCTACAAGATTTGAAGAAATACCTTTCTTCTCCGCCGACGCTAGTCGCACCTAAACCACAAAAGCCGTTGCTACTGTATCTGGCGGCAACAAATCAAGTGGTTAGTGTTGCGCTGGTGGCGCAGAGGGAAGCTGATGAGCAGGCAACATCAGCGGCAGGACCGCCAGATGACGTGGCAAGATCTTCCTCGGCAAGGGTTGATCCCGGCAAGACAGGATCTGCGCAAACAGAAGAGCCCGTGCAGAAGAAAAAGGTGGTGCAGCGCCCAGTTTATTTTGTTAGCTCCCTCTTACAAGGGGCTAGGTCAAGATATTCTGGTGTGCAGAAATTGCTTTTCGGCCTCCTTATGGCCTCAAGAAAGCTGCGCCATTATTTTCAAGCACAGGAGATCACCGTCGTCACTCGCTTTCCGTTGCAACGGATTTTGCAAAATCCGGAGGCAACCGGCAGGATCGTGGAGTGGGCGTTGGAGCTGTCCAGCTTTGGTCATAAGTTTGAAAGTACTTCCACAATTCAGAGCAGGGCCTTGGCGGAGTTCATTGCAGAATGGACACCGACGCCAGACGAAGAAGTTCAAGAAACAAGTCTCCCCGGCAAAGAAATCGATCAGCAATGGGTTATGTACTTTGACGGGGCTTTTTCGCCGCAAGGCGCCGGTGCTGGCGTGCTGCTTGTCGCACCCACCGGAGAGCACCTCAAGTACGTAGTTCAAATGCACTTTTCCCGGGAGAGCTCAACCAACAACACTGCAGAGTATGAAGGTTTGCTTGCCGGTCTTAGGATCGCGGCAGACCTTGGTATCAAAAAGCTCATTATCAAAGGTGATTCACAGCTTGTCGTCAGGCAGGTTAACAAGAGCTATCAAAGTCCATTGATGCAAGCCTACGTAGATGAAGTGAGGAAATTGGAAGAGCGCTTTGACGGTCTCCAAATGGAGCATGTCCCTCGTGCCGAGAACAGCGTTGCTGACGACCTGTCAAAGTGTGTTGCCCTCAAGTTGCCTGTGGAACCAGGAACTTTTGTGCTCCAATTGACTCAACCATCCGTGGCGCCATCGATGCGGCAAGAAAAGAGAAGAAAGTTGAACTCTGGCCGGTACGTCCCGGCAGAGCTCCCCGGAGCTGCCGGCAAGGAAGTTGCCGGGATTGACACGCCTGCCGGGGAACAACAGGCTCCGGCAGGGCCTCAGGCCCTTGCTGTCGAGACAAATGTTCCCCCGGCGGACGAGATGCCTTTAGTCCTAGTTGTCGAGCCTCAGGCTCCAGCGTGGGCGCAGCACATTGTCCATTTCCTTCAGACAGGTGAACTCCCTGAGGAACAAGAAGAAGCGGATAGAGTAGCCCGTCGGTCTGTTATGTACAAGTTCGTCGATGACGTCCTGTACAGAAAGAGACCAAACGGTGTGAAATTGAAGTGCATTCCTCGGGAGGATGGACTAGAGCTGTTGGCAGAGATACATGGGGGCATGTGTGGTTCTCACATAGGGTCAAGAGCGCTTGCCGGGAAAGCATTCCGGCAAGGCTTCTTTTGGCCCACCGCCCTCCAGGATGCGACTGCACTAGTAACCAGGTGTGAAGCGTGCCAAATTCATTCGAAGAAATTATATCAGCCAGCTCAAGCTCTTCAAACAATCCCTCTCTCCTGGCCATTTTCGGTCTGGGGGCTCGACATACTGGGCCCCTTCCCCCGTGCTGCCGGGGGCTTTGAGTACTTTTACGTTGCTATCGACAAGTTCACAAAGTGGCCGGAGGTGGAAGCAGTGAGGAAGGTGACAACGCAGTCGGCTGTCAAGTTCTTCAAAGGAATTGTTTGCCGTTTCGGTGTGCCTAACAGGATCATCACCGACAACGGCACGCAGTTCACAAGTCGCACCTTCATGCAGTACGTCCAAGACCTTGGCGGCAAGATTTGTTTTGCCTCTGTTGCTCACCCGAGAAGCAACGACCAAGCGGAGAGGGCCAATGCTGAAGTGCTGCGCGGTCTCAGGACCAGAACTTTTAACAAGCTAAAAAAGTGCGGAAGACGCTGGATTGATGAGTTGCCGGCGGTTCTTTGGTCAATCAGAATGACACCAAATCGAGCCACCGGCCAGACGCCCTTCGCTCTGGTCTACGGAGCGGAAGCAGTTCTCCCCACGGAACTCATATACGGATCTCCTCGAGTGCTCGCTTATGATGAGCTCGAGCAAGAGCAACTGCGGCAAGATAACGCTGTGCTCCTTGAGGAGAATCGCCTTCAGGCTGCTGTGCGAGCTGCACGCTACCAGCAAGCTTTGCGCCGCTATCATAGCCGCAAAGTTCATGCCCGAAGCCTTGAGGAAGGCGACCTTGTTCTTCGACGGATTCAGTCCGCCAAGAATTCAAACAAGTTGACACCAAAGTGGGATGGCCCTTATCGGGTAGTACGAGTCACCAGGCCTGGCGCTGTCCGCCTGGAGACCGAGGATGGCGTTCCAGTGAGTAATTCCTGGAATATTGAACATCTTCGCAAGTTCTATCCATAAGGCGCGGTTGCCGGGGGCTCCCGGCAACCACCTCTTTGTACAAGTCTTGCCGGCAAGGCATGTGATCCTTTGTACAAAGCCAGGCGCAGACCCTGAGCACAGATGAATAAAATTAAGTGTTATACATTTCCTTATTGATTCTCATGTTCACATTCATATATGCATGTTTGTCTAAGATGATGTATAACACCTGATCCCGGTAAGTTCTAACGAACCGCCAAGGTTTCATCTCTTTATTTTCTCTTCTTTCTTTTTCTTAAAGACAGAAGGATTCCTCGCATGCACATTTGCCGGGGGGGGGGAGGGAGACATGAATACCAGTTGGTGACGTTCAGAATCGTATGCTTGCCGGAGGAAGGACAAAGACAGAAAGCTAAGTCCTAAAAACTCAGAGCAAGTTTTTCTTTCATTACCAAGTTGCTTCCTTAGACGATTCTGATTCTTGTATGGAAAATCTGCACGCGAAGGAACCCTTGTTGTAATCAGTTGCGCCGTTATTTTGTTTCGAGTCCACTCAACGATTTAAGTGGCTGCACTGAGAACGCCAAGGAGTCTTGCCGGCCGCTGCGCCTCCGGCAGGCTGCTGAAGTCCCGCACCCAGCGCTCGCGGCAGGTTGCGCGCCGGCAAGTTTTTCAGTAAGCGTAGGATGAACTCCATACATAAAGGAATCAGACAAGGAAAGTAGCTAGCATGAGCCTAAATATAGTTAAATTATATTACATCCATGAGTTGCCGCAGTCCTAACTCGAGACTTAACTGTCTTTTACATGAGATGATGGCGGCAAGAATAAAAGGGAAGCACTCAATCCCTGCGCTGGCCTTCGATCCTTTTGATGGAGTCCACCTTCTCAAGGATCGGCGCGATGCACTTCTCAAGCGCCTCAACATTTGCATCCTTTGGCAGGTGGCCGAGTGCGCTGGAGAGGTCGATGCCGGGATTGCTGTGCACCACCTTGAGGAGCACCTTGCGAAGGACGGCCCGGCAAAGCCGGCGAGTCTTGTTCGCCAGTTGGGTCGCCCGGCTGGACTGGAGCGCCCTCAACGCATTGATGATGCTTTCAAAGAACATCGTCAATCTCGTGCTTGGGGATATTCTTTCCTCGGAAGAATATCTGAAGTTCGACAAGCCCATGGTTGACAGTTCTGCGGTAAGCTTCTCCGCGGCAGCGATGAGACGACCAGTCCAGATCTCCACTCCCTTCTCGTACTCGTTCTGGGCAGCGGCGGCGCTCTTGAGCAGGTTCCTCTCTCCTAGGAGATCTTTGAGTAGAGCCTTCTCACGGGCCCTGCCGGCCTCGAGAGATTTCTGCAGCGTGGTCAGCTTCAGCTCCTGAACCGCAATATCATCAGCCGCGGAGGAGAGCTGCTTGGTCTTGTCGGACAGGGCGACTTGCATCTCCTCCAAGGAGTGGAGGGTTTTTTCCCTGTCCCCCTTGAGCGTCGAGCGCTCCTTGCCGTGCTCTTCAAGATCTGTCTCCAGCCTCTTTACTTTGTCGCTCAACTCGTTCTTGGCGGCCTCTGCAGCTTCGGCAGCATCGACGGCCTCCTTGAGCTTGCCGGTGTGACTTGCGGTTAGAGCTTCGAGCGCCTCCTTGTGCTTCTGCTCCAGCTCCTGGGTCCGCCGCGCGACAAGATTTTCAATGTATTCATCCTTGCTGTGAAGCTTGGAGGCGAGCGCCTGCTCACGAGCAGTGAGATCTTCCTCATGAGCATCAAGAGCAACGCGGCGCCCCGTCAGGAGGGCATCTTCGGCAGGAATCCTTTGAACAGCTTCATCATGCGCCTTCTCCATGTCTGATTGCTTCAGGAGGATCTCATTCCACTGCTGGCTCACTTGTTCCCGGCCGGCAACCAACTCTTGGAGGGCCTCGGTGTGCCAGATCTGCATTTGTGCGACGCGCCTTTGGAAATCTGCTTCGGCTACCTCAACAACTGCCATTCTGGAGTCCGCTTTGTCTTTCCGGGCGCGATGGAGAGCCTGGAGTTTGCGGAAGTTCTCGCCCATGGCCTGAAGGAGCTGATCCTCTTCAGATTTGCCGCTGCTAGTGTTGGGATTGTCGACAACTTCAAGCCCGACAGCAGCGATGATTTCTTCGAAAACTTCTCCTTCGGCTGGTGCCCCAGCGCTTGCCATCCCCGGCAAGTTGATGAACATGTTCTCGCCAACCTTGAGGTACTTGCTGGATGAGGGGCCTTCAGATGCTGATGGCTGGTCTTCAGTGACCGCCTCACCAGTAACAGGGGGCTCTGTGGCCGGTGTAGCGCCTGGCGCTCCTGTGGCAGGAATGCTATCAGTGCGGTCCTCAGCCTCCCTGTCGCCCCCTTCAGCAGGTTCTTCGGCGGTTTCCTCTTGTGCTGTCTTGGCGGCCTCCCCGTCAAGAGAACCACCAGCCTCGACAACGTCATCCTTGGTGGCCTCGCTGGCAGCGATCCTGTCCGCTTCGGCGGCAGCATCCCTGGCGGTCTCCTCGATCACAACGTCGACGTCCATGTGTTCCATCACAGGGAACTCTGAAGGGCGAAGGAGGAAAACAGAATAAGATCAAGGTTGAAGTTTGAAGTGATCAAAGATAAAGAAGTAAGGGGAAAAGAATAACTAGCACTCTGAGGCGATCGAGTACCTGCGTCGGGCTGTCGAGAGGTAGCTTTGCCTCTCCCGGCAACTCCGGTTGCCGGGGATGGGTTGCCGGAGTCCGTGCTTGTCGGCTCCTCCTCAATCCGGACAGGCTCGTCGGCAGGATCTCTTGCCGGAGATGTGCTTGTGGGCGGAGCGGTCGATGAAGGAGGCACAATGGGGCAATCTTCTCCTTGTTGCCGTTCTTCTCTTGCGAACCCGAAGATATCAGCGACAAGAATGGAAACCTCGGCACCCACCAGCGGAAGAAGGACAATGAACTTACGCTGGGGGCTGTGCTGGGGGCTGCGCTGGGGGCTGCGTTGAGGACTAGACTCCGGGCTCACAATGACGGTCTCTGGCACGCTAGTGGAGCCTGCCGGGGGCTCGTCGCCTGTAGAAGTCCTTGACCTCTTCGCCATCCTCTGCAGCAAGGTTTCTGTGTCACTGCAGAAACAATACAAGTAAGTCAGTAAGACTGAGGCAGATTGCAAGGTGGAAGTTGTGACAGGTACTCACTCTTCTTCCTCTCGCTCCGGACTGAAGCCGGAGATGTCGAAGTCGACCTCCGTTGCGGTGTCTGAGTGGGGAGGCGGAGGAGGAGTCCTGGGCCGCTTGGCTGTGGCAGGCGCCGGGGCAGCTTCTGGCACGGTTGTACGAGACCCTCCTGCCGCTCCGGCGGTGGCCGCTGGTGTGGGTCTCGCTCGCCGCGCGGGCTGTTGACGGGCCCCTGCCGCGGTCCGGTCTTGCCGGCCACTTTTTGCCGAGGGATTCGCCGCTCGATGTAGGCTGGCTTGCCGGGACGCCCGATGCGGCTTTCCGAAGGACACGCTTTGTCTTCTTCGGGCGCGAGGGCTCTTCTCGCGTCTCCTCTTCGGCTGTGTCGTCCCCGGATGAGCTTTCAGCGACTGCGCCGCCTTCTTCCCTGGCAACCTTGCTCTCCTCGGCAGGTTTTGCCTCCACCACCACCTCTGCATCGCTGGCTTCCCACTCTGTGAAGCCAACGCTGCCGGCCTCGGCGGCAAGATTCGCTTCCTCCACTCTGGTAGCAATGTATGCTACCTCCTGATCTGTGGTGGCGCGAATAAGATCTGACTCTTGCCGGACAGGCTTCTCCGTCAGATTGTCGAAGAATTTCTGCGCTTCTTCCTCGCTAGGCTCGACCCAGGTCAGGTCAAGGCCGTGGGCGTTGAACATCGGCAAGAAGGCAATGATCGACCCGAGTGCAGAGTTGTTGCACAAGGGGACGATCCTTGCCGGCAGCCGGTGCTTGTCTTCGCGCTGGAATAACTTTTGGCGGAGAGCGCCAAGCTGCATAACAGTCAAGTTGTTGTTCAGCCCGAGGTGCAGCCTCATGACATCCGCTGCGTTCTTATACTCCCAGGCTGGCCTCCCCCTATTCTGCAGAGGGGCAATGCGGCGGCGGAGGAAGTCGAAGCCGATCATCTCCATTGTCAGCCCGGCAGCCTTCAAGCGGATGATCCTGGTAGTGGCGATTGTGAGCTTCTCGTCTTCTGCGGCGAGATCGCCCCAATCCTTGCCGCGGACCACCTTCTGTCGCCGGGGATGGCAAAAAGGATGAGGATCTGCTTCCTGGATCCAGCACCATTCGGCCCGCCACTCGTCCCACTTTTCGCGGTAAACTCCATCTGGGTATATCTCTTTGTTCCAGGCCCTTGGAATCCAAGCGATAGATCCAGAGAGAGCCTCTCCTTTTTGGATTCGAGGATAGAAATAGTGGCGGAAAAGAGCAGAATTGGGGATCACGCCGGCAAAATTTTCACAAAGATGGGCAAAGATCGACATGCAAAATACGGCATTCGGCGTGAAATCAAGAAGGCGGAAGCCGTATGTATACATGATGTCGTTGAAGAAATCGGAAAAAGGCGGACAGAGCCCGCAATAAAAGTACGCAGTGAAGAAGGGGTATCTGCCCGATCCGCCTTTGGAATTAGCACCTGGGATTACGCGTGTGGCGGGGTGAGCTTGTGTTCCCTTCGCCCACATGCATTGGTATCGCCCCTTCAAGGTTTCGGCGTCGAGCGTCGGAGGGAAGACGACGAACCTCTTCCGCATCTTCACCAGCTCGCTTTCCGGGACTTCAGCCTTCGGCTCCTTGTCCGTGCCCTTGCCTTTGCTAGCCCTGGGCGGCATGGTGACCGTGGAGATGGAAGCCGGAGGACGGAACGAGCGCGGGAGCGGCGAGCAGAAGGGAAGGAAGGTTTCGCTCTGAGCTCGAGCAGAGGAAGGCGATGGCGATGGCCAGATTGGGAAGAAGAGGGGGGTGAATGGGTTTGCGCCTCCACGACTTCTCCTTTTTTATGGGGAAGGAGCGGGGCCACCTTGTTTATCCCCCAATATGAATGCGCCTCTGTGGGCGCGAAATAGTTTGCAGCCATTTTGGCACACTTCCCACATCGCGCGCTCCGTGCGCGTAGTGGGGGCACAGTAAAACAAGATCTTTACGAGCAGTTAATTCCCTGCCACGTGTGCCCGTGCACTGTTTGGGCCTAGCCCAACAACGCCTCGCACTCGTGTATGACCCAGGCCCGGGGGCTCCTGTCGGTGTACTAAGTATTGGGCCACTAGTACCCCTTACTTGTGCATGGGCAGTTGTATCCGTCCTCGCGGCAAGGCTTGCCGGGATCAGCTCGAGGTCGATTTAAGTCATCAAGGAAATCATCAAGTCAGAGATCTAAGAATCAACAAATAAGCAAAGCTGGTAATCGAAGGCCAGCCTCCCCGGCAAGATCCTTGCCGGGATGGCCCGTGGAGCCCGGCAAGCCTCGGCGCCCGACAAGGCTTGGTTCCCAGCAAAGCTCGATGCCCGGCAAGCCCTGGAGCCCGGCAAGGATTGGTGCCCGGCAAGGATCGGCGCCTGGCGAGATTCTGCCACTATGCCACCGCTCCGGCACAGCGACAAAGCCTGACATTCTGGGTCCTTCTCTGGATGCGTGGGAACGCGCCAGTGGAGGAGAGCTTAAGCGGTGCTGATGGGATGGCCCCTTTTTCCATCCCCAAGAAAGTAAGGACACCTAAACGGACACCTCACGGTGCATTAAATGCGTTTGTCCTAATTCGTCAGGGGTTAGGTATGATACCCTGTAGCTACTTTACACCTCAATGTATGTACATTTTGCCACTATGGAGACCCCTTTGAGCATATAAAAGGAGGCCCAAGGCAACTGCTACAGAGGAGGACTTCTGGCCCATTCTGGATGCGTAGCTGCTCTTTGAACGTACTGTTCATTGGGAGCGCTCCTGAAGGCTGGGCTCAAGAACATCAATAAGAACACAAAGCAGGAGTAGGGTTTTACGCTGATCAGCAGCCCGAACCTGGGTAAAAACTTCCCGCGTCGATCACTGGTTCTGCTCTTTGCGTATACCTCTCCCCCCACCGAATCGTAAAGGGATCTCTCGGGATCCCATAGGTGTCGTACGCCGACAAAAAGAAACTACTCACAAATCATATTCTTGTTCAAGATCAGAGGGGTATTGAATATCATCAAGGATCTCAACATACAATCTTCCTCCAAATAAAACAACTTCCATCAACTACAAGATGTAATCGACACTACTAGTAACCCACAGGTACCAATATGAGGTTTTGAGACAAAGATTGAATACAAGAGATGAACTAAGGTTTGAGATGAGATGGTGCTGGTGAAGATGTGGATGAAGATTGGTCCTCCCACGATGATAGGATCGTTGGTGATGTTGATGGCTTCGATATCCCCCTGCAGGAGGGAGGCATCCCTAGTGAAATCGCTCAGCCGAAGCGCAAAAGTGCTCCTACCCAGGTTCCACCTCGCGATGATGGCGTTTCGTCCTAGAAGTCCTCTCCTGATTTTTTTTCTAGGGAAAATGGCATCCTATAGGAGAAGATGAGCCTCGGAGGCCAGCCAGGGGCCCCACAAGCCACTTGGGCGCCTAGGGGTGGTCGCGCCCAAGTGCCTTGTGGGCACCTGGTGGGTCCCCTCTGGTATTTATTTTCTCCAGTATTTTTTATATATTTCATAATAATTCTACAGGAAAATTCAGCTCATTTGGAGTTGTGCATAATAAGTATCTCTGATATAGCTTTTCAGGTCCAGAATTCAGGCTGTCGGTAATCTCCCTCTTCATGTAAATCTTGCAAATTAAGAGAGAAAAGGCATTAGAATTGCACAATAAAGTATTATATTGATAAAAACATTATAAATAATAGTAGGAAAACATGATGCAAAATGGACGTATCATCAAGGAAAGTAGAAACGTGGTACAAACATAATCAGTTATAGAGAGTTGAGGAAAAAATCATTCAAATAGTTTGCTTAACTTCCAGGTTGCAGTTGGTCTCTGTGCCAATGGCTCAAGGGTTCATATGGTGGTTATAGATATCTCAACAATATCAAGTTTCCTCTCTTTTAGTTGAAGGTTTCCAACTTGCTCTTCTTTTGCCTTCACATGCTAATTACTTTGTGCTTCAGTGAATTGTTTGCTTATAAGATTCCTATGCATAGGAAGTGGGCTAAGCTTAAATGTGCCAAGTATATGCTTTGTGATGCTCGCTCATGTGTTCAAAATAATTATGATTCAAGTTTTCTTGAGAGCATCACCCAAATATCAATGCCTACTAAAAGGCATTAAAGAAAAGCGCTTGTGGGAGGCATCGAATAGTTATCCTTCCATTTTTCTTGTGTGTCTACATAGTTAATAATACTGTAGTAATCATGTTTTGTATATTTTCTTTCATAAAGTGTCAATTATAATCTTTATCATGCTCAATTTGCAAGTTTATGAGTTATTGTTTTAAAATAGAAAGTTTTTTTTATGTCCTGAATATTCTTGGATAGTCCAAACGTGATAAAAAATTGTAATTTGGACACCGTAAGTATAAATAAGTTTTCTGGAACGTGGTATTTTTTAGAAGTTTAGGAGCAACAAAAGTATGTATTAATATTATGTCTTTATAGACTGTTCTATTTTGATAGATTGTTGTTATAGTTCCATTATTTGCTTATGTTTGCTCTTTTAATGTTCCTATTTGTGGGTAGGAATCTTAAAATGTGTTCACATATAGTAGCTAATGTTAGATATGATTTTGTTGGTTTGTTACAACAAGTCATGTTAAGGTTTAATCTTTGTTTACTGTCATGGTGATCTCACGACAGATTCCATAGGATGGCTAAAGAGGGGGACGGACACAAGGGCATTGGAGGGCTCCAGAGGCGAGGTTGGCACTGTCGGGGCACGACACCTATGGGACCCCGAGAGACCCCTTTACGATTCGGCGGGGGGAGAGGTATACGCAAAGAGCAGAACCAGTGATCGACGCGTGAGGTTTTTACCCAGGTTTGGGCCACTGATCAGCGTAAAACCCTACTCCTGCTTTGTGTTCTTATTGATGTTCTTGAGCCCAGCCTTCAGGAGCGCTCGCAATGAATAGTACATTCAAAGAGCAGCTGCGCATGCAGAATGGGCCAGAAATTCTCCTCCTCTGTAGCAGTTGCCTTGGGCCTCCTTTTATATGCTCAAAGGGGTCTCCACAGTGGCAAAATGTACATACATTGAGGTGTAAAATAGCTACAGTGTATCATACATAACCCCTGACGGATTAGGACAAGTGCATTTAATACACCGTGAGGTGTCCGTTTAGGTGTCCTCACTTTCTTGGGGATGGAAAAAGGGGCCATCCCATCAGCACCGCTTAAGCTCTCCTCCACTGGCGCGTCGCCACGCATCCAGAGAAGGACCCAGAATGTCAGACATGTTACTGTGCCGAAGCGGTGGCACAGTGGCATAATCTCGCCAGGCACCGAATCTTGCCGGGCGCCAAGCCTTGCCGGGCCCCAAAGGCCATCCCGGCAAGGATCTTGCCGGGGAGGCTGGCCTTCGGATTCCAGCTCTGCTTATCTGCTGATCCTCAGATCTCTGACTTGATGATTTCCTTGATGGGTTGAATCGACCCCGAGCTGATCCCGGCAGGCCTTGCCGCGAGGATGGCTACAACTGTCCGTGCACAAGTACGGGGTACTAGTGGCCCAATACTTAGTACACCGATAGGAGCCCCCGGGCCTAGGCCATACACGAGTGCGAGGCGTTGTTGGGCTAGGCCCAAACAGTGCACGGGCACGCGTGGCAGGGAATTAACTGCTCGTAAATATCTTGTTTTACTGTGCCCCCCACTACGCGCACGGAGCGCGCGACGTGGGAAGCATGCCAAAAAAGGCTGCAAATTGTCTCGCGCCTATAGAGGCGCATTCATATTGGGGAATAAACAAGGCGGCCCCGCTCCCCATAAAAAGAAGTCGCAGAGGCGCAAACCTATTTACCCCCCCCCCCCTTCTTCTCAATCTGGCCATCGCCATCGCCTTCCTTTCCTCGTGCTCAGAGCGAAACCTTTTTCCTCCTCCGCCCACTGCTCCCGCGCTCGCTCCGCCCCCAGCTTCCATCCTCACAGTCGCCATGGCGCCCAAGGCCAGCAAAGGTAAGGGCAAGGACAAGGAGGCGAAAGCCGAAGTTCCGGAGAGCGAACTGGTGAAGATGCGGAAGAGGCTCGTCGTTTTCCCTCCGACGCTCGACGCCGAAGTTTTGAAGGGGCAATATCAATGCATGTGGGCGAAGGGAACGCAAGCTCACCCCGCCACACGCGTAATCCCAGGTGCTTGCTCCAAAGGTGGATCGGACAGATACCCCTTCTTCACTGCATATTTCTATTGCGGGCTCTGTCCACCCTTTTCCGATTTCTTCAACTACATCATGTACACGTACGGCTTCCGCCTTCTTGATTTCACGCCGAATGCCGTACTTTGCATGTCTATCTTTGCCCATCTCTGTGAGAATTTTGCTGGCGTGATCCCCAATTCTGCTCTTTTCCGCCATTATTTCTACCCTCGTATCCAAAAAGGAGAGGCTCTCTCTGGATCTATTGCCTGGATTCCAAGGGCTTGGAACAAAGAGATATACCCAGAGGGAGTTTACCGCGAAAAGTGGGACGAGTGGCGGGCCGAATGGTGCTGGATCCAGGAAGCAGATCCTCATCCTTTTTGTCATCCCCGGCAACAAAAGGTGGTCCGCGGCAAGGATTGGGGCGATCTCACCGCAGAAGACGAGAGGCTCACAATCGCCACTACCAGGATCCTTCGCTTGAAGGCTGCCGGGCTGACAATCGAGATGATCGGCTTCGACTTTCTCCGCCGCCGCATCGCCCCTCTGCAGAATAGGGGAAGGCCAGTCTGGGAGTAGAAGAACGCGGCAGATGTCATGAGACTACGCCCCGGGCTGAACAACAATCTGACTGCTATGCAGCTTGGCGCTCTCCGCCAAAAGTTATTCCAGCACGAAGACAAGCACCGGCTTCCGGCAAGGATCGTCCCCTTGTGCAACAACTCTGCCTTGGGGTCAATCATTGCCTTCTTGCCGATGTTCAACGCCCACGGCCTTGACCCGACCTGGGTCGAGCCAAGCGAGGAAGAAGCGCAGAAGTTCTTTGACAATTTGACGGAGAAGCCTGTCCGGCAAGAGTCAGATCTTATCCGCGCCACCACTGATTAGGAGGTAGCCTACATCGCTACCAGAGTGGAGGAGGCGAATCTTGCCGCGGAGGCCGGCAACATTGGCTTCACAGAGTGGGAAGCCAGCGACGCAGAGGTGGTAGTGGAGGCAAAGCTTGCCGAGGAGAACAAGGTTGCCGGGAAGAAGGCGGCGCAGCCGCTGAGAGCTCGTCCGGCGAAGACACGGCCGAAGAGGAGATGCGAGAAGAGCCCTCGCCCCCGAAGAAGACAAAGCATGTCCTTCGGAAGGCTGCATCAGGCATCCCGGCAAGCCAGCCTACTTCGAGCGGCGAATTCCCCGGCAAGAAAGTGGCCCGAAAGACTGGACCGCGGCAGGGGGCTCGTCAACAGCCCGCGCGGCGCGCGAGACCCACACCAGCGACCACTGCTGGGGCGGCAGGAGGGTCTTGTACTACCGCGCCGGAGGCTGCCCCAGCGCCTGCCACAGCCAAGCGGCCTAGGACTCCTCCTCCGCCTCCCCACTCAGACACCGCAACGGAGGTCGACTTCGACATCTCCGGCTTTAGTCCAGAGCGAGAGGAAGAAGAGTGAGTATTTGCCACAGCTTCTACCTTCCAATTTGCATCAATCTTACTGACTTGCTTGTATTGTTTCTGCAGTGACACAGAAACCTTGCTGGAGAGGATGGCGAAGAGGTCAAGGACTTCTACGGGCGACGAGCCCCCGGCGGGCTCCACGAGCGTGCCGGAAACTGTCGTTGTCAGCCCGGAGTCCAGTCCTCAACACAGCCCCCAGCACAGCCCCCAGCGTAAGTTCATCGTCCTTTTTCTGCTGGCTCGTGCCGAGGCTTTCATTCTTGCCGCTGATATCTTTGGGTTCGTAGGAGAAGAACGGCAACAAGGAGAAGATATCCCCATTGTGCCTCCTTCATCGACCGCTCTGCCCACAAGCACATCCCCGGCAAGAGATCCTACCGACGAGCCCGTCCTGATTGAGGAGGAGCCGACAAGCACGGACTCCGGCAACCCACCCCCGGCAACCGGAGTTGCCGGGAGAGGCGAAGCCACCTCTCGACAGCCCGACGCGGGTACTCGATCGCCTCAGAGTGTTTGTTATTCTTTTCCTCTTATCTCTTTATCTTTAGTCACTTCAAAATCCAAACCTCGATCTTATTCTGTCTTCCTCCTTCGCCCTTCAGAGTTCCCTGTGATGGAACAGATGGACGTCGACGTCGTCATCGAGGAGACCGCCAGGGATGCCACCGCTGAAGCGGACAGGACCGCTGCCAGTGAGGCCACCAAGGATGACATTGCCGGGGCTGGTGATGCTCTTGACGGGGAGGCCGCCAAGACAGCACAAGAGGAAATCGCCGAAGAACTTGCTGAAGAGGGCGACAAGGAGGCTGAGGACCGCACTGACAGCATTCCTGCCGCAGGAGCGCCAGGCGCTGCACCGGCCACAGAGCCCCCTGTCACTGGTGAGGCGGCCACTGAAGACCAGCCATCAACATCTGAAGGCCCCTCATCTAGCAAGTATCTCAAGGTTGGCGAGAATCTATTCATCAACTTGCCGGGGACGGCAAGCACTGAGGCACCAGCCGAAGGAGAAATTTTTGAGAAAATTATTGCCACTGCCGGGCTCGAAGTCGTTGACGATCCCAGCGCTAGCAGCGGCAAGTCTGAAGAGGATCAGCTCCTTCAGGCCATGGGCGAGAACTTCCGCAAACTCCAGGCTCTCCATCGCGCCCGAAAAGAGAAGGCGGACTCCAGAATTGCAGTTGTCGAGGCAGCCAAAGCAGATTTTCAAAGGCGCGTCGCACAAATGCAAATCTGGCACGCCGAGGCCCTCCAAGAGCTGGTTGCTGGCCGAGAACAAGTGAGCCAGCAATGGAATGAGATCCTCCTGAAGCAATCAGATATGGAGAAGTCACATGATGAAGCTGTTCAAAGGATTGCTGCCGAAGATGCTCTCCTAACGTGGCGCGCGTTGCTCTTGATGCTCACGAAGAAGATCTCACCGCACGTGAGCAGGCGCTCACCGCCAAGCTTCGTAGCAAGGATGAAGACATCGAAAATCTTGTCACGCGGCGGACCCAGGAGCTGGAGCAGAAACACAAGGAGGCGCTCGAAGCTCTGACTGCAAGTCATGCCGGCAGGCTCAAGGAAGCCGTCGATGCTGCCGAAGCTGCAGAGGCCGCCAAGAACGAGCTGAGCGACAAAGTGAAGAGGCTGGAAATAGATCTCGAAGAGCACGGCAAGGAGCTCTCGACGCTCAAGGGGGACAGGGAAAAAACCCTCCACTCCTTGGCGGAGATGCAAGTTGCCCTGTCCGACAAGACCAAGCAACTCTCCTCTGCGGCTGATAATATTGCGGTTCTGGAGCTGAAGCTGACCACGCTGCAGAAGTCTCTCGAGGCCGGCAAGGCCCATGAGAAGGCTCTACTCAAAGCTCTCCACGGAGAGAGGAACCTGCTCAAGAGCGCCGCCGCTGCCCAAAGCGAGTACGAGAAGGGAGTGGAGATCTGGACTGGCCGTCTCATCGCCACCGCGGAGAAGCTTACCGCAGAACTGTCAACCATGGGCTTGCCAAACTTCAAGTATTCTTCCGAGGAAAGAATATCTCCAAGTGCCAGGTTGACGATGTTCTTTGAAAGCATCATCAATGCGTTGAGGGCGCTCCAGTCCAGCCGGGCGACCCAACTGGCAAACGAGACTCACCGGCTTTGCCGGGCCATCCTTTGCAAGGTGCTCATCAAGGTGGTGCAAAGCAATCCCGGCATCGACCTCTCCAGCACGCTCGGCCATCTGCCAAAGGATGCAAATGTTGAGGCGCTTGAAGAGTGCATCGCGCCAATCCTTGAGAAGGTGGACTCCATCAAAAGGATCGATGGCCAGCGCAGGGATTGAGTGCTTTCCTTTTATTCTTGCCGCCATCATCTCATGTAAAAGACAATTAGGTCTCAAGTTAGAACTGCGGCAACTCATGGATGCAATATAATTTGACTATGTTTAGGCTCATGCTAGCTACTTTCCTTGTCTAATTCCTTTATGTATGGAGTTCATCCTACGCTTACTGAAAAACTTGACGGCGCTCAACCTGCCGTGAGCGCTGGGTGCGGGACTTCAGCAGCCTACTGGAGGCGCAGTGGCCGGCAAGACTCCTTGGCGTTCTCAGTGCAGCCACTTAAATCGTTGAGCAGACTCAAAACAAAATAAGGGCGCAGCTGATTACAACAAGGATTCCTTCGCGTGCAGATTTTCCATACAAGAATCGGAATCATCCAAGGAAATAACTTGGTAATAAAAGAAAAACTTGCTCTAAGTTTTTAGGACTTAGCTTTCTGGCTTTGTTCTTCCTCCGGCAAGCATCGATTCCGAACATCACCAACTGGTATTCATATCTCCCTTCCCCCCCGGCAAATGTGCACGCGAGGAATCCTTCTGTCCTTGAGAAAAAGAAAGAAGAGAAAATAAAGGGATAAAACCTTGGCGGTTCGTTAGAACTTACCGGGATCAGGTGTCATACAACATCTTAGACAAACATGCATATATAAATATGAACATGGGAATCAATAAGGGAATGTACAACACTTAAATTTGTTCATCTATGCTCAGGGTCTGCGCCTGGCTTTGTACAAAGGATCACATGCCTTGCCGGCAAGACTTGTACAAAAGGGTGGTTGCCGGGAGCCCCCGGCAACCGCGCTTTATGGATAGAACTTGCGAAGATATTCGATATTCCAGGAATTGCTCACTGGAACGCCATCTTCGGTCTCCAGGCGGACAGCGCCGGGCCTGGTGACTCGTACTACCCGATAAGGGCCTTCCCACTTTGGCGTCAACTTGTTTGAATTCTTGGCGGACTGAATCCGTCGAAGAACAAGGTCACCTTCCTCAATGCTTTGGGCATGAACTTTGCGGCTATGATAGCGGCGCAAAGCTTGCTGGTAGCGTGCAGCTCGCACAGCAGCCTGAAGACGATTCTCCTCAAGGAGCACAGCGTCATCTTGCCGCAGTTGCTCTTGCTCGAGCTTATCATAAGCGAGCACTCGAGGAGATCCGTATATGAGTTCTGTGGGGAGAACTGCTTCCGCTCCGTAGACCAGAGCAAAGGGCGTCTAGCCGGTGGCTCGATTTGGTGTCATTCTGATTGACCAAAGAACCGCCGGCAACTCATCAATCCAGCGTCTTCCGCACTTTTTTAGCCTGTCAAAAGTTCTGGTCCTGAGACCGCGCAGCACTTCAGCGTTGGCCCTCTCCGCTTGGCCGTTGCTTCTCGGGTGAGCAACAGAGGCAAAACAAATCTTGCCGCCAAGGTCTTGGACATACTGCATGAAGGTGCGACTTGTGAACTGCGTGCCGTTGTCGGTGATGATCCTATTAGGCACACCGAAACGGGAAACAATTCCTTTGAAGAACTTGACAGCCGACTACGCTGTCACCTTCCTCACTGCTTCCACCTCCGGCCACTTTGTGAACTTGTCGATAGCAACGTACAAGTACTCAAAGCCCCCGGTAGCACGGGGGAAGGGGCCCAGTATGTCGAGCCCCCAGACCGAAAATGGCCAGGAGAGAGGGATTGTTTGAAGAGCTTGAGCTGGCTGATGTAATTTCTTCGAATGAAATTGGCACGCTTCACACTTGGTTACTAGTGCAGTCGCATCCTGGAGGGTGGTAGGCCAAAAGAAACCTTGCCGGAATGCTTTCCCGGCAAGCGCTCTTGACCCTATGTGAGAACCACATATGCCCCCATGAATCTCTACCAACAGTTGTAGTCCATCCTCCCGAGAAATGCACTTCAATTTCACACCGTTTGGTCTCTTTCTGTACAGGACGTCATCGATGAACTTGTACATAACAGACCGACGGGCTACTCTCTCGGCTTCTTGTTGTTCCTCAGGGAGTTCACCTGTCTGAAGGAAATGGACAATGTGCTGCGCCCATGCTGGAGCCTGAGGCTCAACAACTAGGACTAAAGGCATCTCCTCTGCCGGGGGAACGTTTGTCTCGACAACAAGGGCCTGAGGCCCTGTCGGAGCCTGTTGTTCCCCGGCAGGCGTGTCGATCCCGGCAACTTCCTTGCCGGCGGCTCCAGGGAGCTCTGCCGGGAAGTACTGGCTAGAGTTCAACTTCCTTCTTTTTTCTTGCCGCATCGATGGCGCCACGGATGGTTGAGTCAATTGGAGCACAAAAGTTCCTGGTTCCACAGGCAACTTGAGGGCAGCACGCTTTGACAGGTCGTCAGCAATATTGTTCTCGGCACGAGGAACGTGCTCCATTTGGAGACCGTCAAAGCGCTCTTCCAATTTCCTCACTTCATCTATGTAGGCTTGCATCAATGGACTTTGATAGCTCTTGTTAACTTGCCTGACGACAAGCTGTGAATCGCCTTTGATGACGAGCTTTTTGATACCAAGGTCTGCCGCGATCCTAAGACCAGCAAGCAAACCCTCGTATTCTGCAGTGTTGTTGGTCGAACTCTCCCGGGGAAAGTGCATTTGGACTACGTACTTGAGGTGCTCTCCGGTGGGTGCGACAAGCAGCACGCCAGCACCGGCGCCTTGCAGCGAGAAAGCCCCGTCAAAGTACATAATCCATTGCTGATCGATTTCCTTGCCGGGGAGAGTTGTTTCTTGAACTTCTTCGTCTGGCGTCGGGGTCCATTCTGCAATGAATTCCGCCAAGGCCCTACTCTGAATTGTCGAAGTGCTTTCAAACTTAAGGCCAAAGCTGGACAGCTTCAACGCCCACTCCACGATCCTGCCGGTTGCCTCCGGATTTTGCAAAATCCGTTGCAACGGAAAGTGAGTGACGACGGTAATCTCATGTGCTTGAAAATAGTGGCGCAGCTTCCTTGAGGCCATAAGGAGGCCAAAAAGCAGCTTCTGCACCCCAGAATATATTGACCTAGCCCCTTGTAAAAGAGAGCTAACAAAATAAACTGGGCGCTGCACCACCTTCTTCTTCTGCACAAGTTCTTCTGTTTGCGCAGATCCTATCTTGCCGGGATCAACCCTTGCCGGGGAAGATCTTGCTGCGTCATCCGGCGGTCCTGCCGCTGGTGTTGCTTCCTCATCAGCTTCTCTCTGCGCCACTAGCGCAGCACTAACCACTTGATTTGTTGCCGCCAGATACAACAGCAACAGCTCTTGTGGTTTAGGCGCGACTAGCGTCGGCGGAGAGGAAAGGTATTTCTTCAAATCTTGCAGCGCAGCCTCCGCTTCCGGGGTCCATTTCATTGGACCTGCCTTCTTCAAAATTTTGAAGAAGGGCAGGGCGCGCTCAGCAGATTTGGAAATAAACCTGCTTAGAGCAGCAACACAGCCGGCAAGACGACGCACATCCTTGACGCGTCTCGGCGCTTCAATTTGCTCAATGGCTTTGATGTTGTCGGGGTTCGCTTCGATTCCTCGGCAAGATACAAAGAATCCGAGGAGCTTGCCGGAAGGAACTCCGAACACGCACTTCTCAGGATTGAGCTTTAAGTTGATCTTGCGCAAGTTTGCAAATGTTTCTTCTAAGTCTTGAATAAGCATTGCTTTATCCTTAGTTTTGACCACTATATCATCCATATATGCCTCCATATTTCTATGGAGTTGTGGCTCAAAACCAATCTGGATTGATCTGGGAAATGTTGAACCAGCACTTTTCAACCCGAAAGGCATTCGTATAAAACAATACGTACGACATGGGGTGATAAAGGCGGTCTTCTCTTCATCTTCCTTTGCCATAAAAATCTGATGATACCCTGAATAGGTGTCAAGGAAGGAAAGGAGATCACAACCAGCGGTGGCATCCACAATCTGGTCGATCCGCGGCAAGGGAAAGGGATCTTTTGGACAAGCTTTATTGATATCTGTATAATCGATACAAAGCCTCCATTTCCCATTCGCTTTTCGCACTACAACCGGGTTGGCCAACCAGGTTGGATGGAGCACTCCTTTGACCAGTCCCGCCGCCTCCAGCTTCTTAATCTCTTCGGCAATGAATTCTTGCCGCTCCAAAGCCTGTTTCCTCACCCTTTGCTTGACGGGCCACGCATGAGGACAGACAGCAACGTGGTGCTCGATCACTTTCCTGGGAACACCAGGGATGTTAGACGGTTGCCATGCAAACACGTCGACATTCGCCCGCAGGAAAGCAACGAGCGCGCTTTCCTATTTGTCATCTAGGGCGGAACTTATGGTGAAAGTTCCCCCCGTTCCGTCCTCCCTGGCAGGCACCTTCTTGGTTTCCGGCGGGGCAGCCTTGGACTTCTTGTTCTTGCCGGTGTAACTCTCTGGTACGTCCTCGACGGAAGCGCAGCACTCCGAGGAGGCGCTCTTGCTGGAGTTCACGCCAAGGTTCCTGCCGGTCTTCTTCTTCCCCCCGGGAGTTCCAGCAGCAGGAGCAGATGCCTTGATGGCAAGTGCTGCAACTGCTTCCCGGTAAAGTTGGTCGGCACAGATGAGCGCATCCTTCTTATCGGAATGGATATTGATGACGCTCAACGGCCCGGGCATCTTCAAAACATTGTATGCGTAGTGTGATGCTGCCATGAACTTAGCCAGCGCTGGCCGACCAAGGATCCCATTGTATGACATGGGGATCTTGGCGACATCAAACACCACCTTTTCGGTCCTGAAGTTAAACTCGCTGCCAAATGTTACTGGCAGCGTGATCTTGCCCTTAGGCTGGGTTCTTCCCGGATTGACCCCTTGAAACGTACCCGTTTCCTCGAGGTCTTCGTCGGGAATCTGAAGCTTCGTGAGCACATCCGGTGAGATTAAGTTTAGGCCGGCCCCGCCGTCAACTAACATCTTTGTCACCTTGAGGTTGCGAATTGTTGGGGAAACCAACAATGGCAAACACCCGACCGCAGTTGTGCGATCAGGGTGATCCTCGGCGTCAGAGATGATAGGCGTGCTGGACCACTTCAGAGGCCTACATGCATCGGGGGATGGCTCTGCCGCATTAACCTCCCGCATCCACTGTTTAAGTTGGCGGTGGGAAGATTGCAGCGAGGCACCCCCATCAATGCACATAGCCTCCGTAGCCTTCTGGAATTCTTGCTCACTGGATTCATCATCTTCCTCATCATCATCTCCTTCTTTATCTCGGCCCTGAGCGGGCTGATCCTTCTGCTGCTTGGCCTTGCCGCGGTGACCCCCTCGGCCACCGCGTTTCTTGCCGGACCCCTCAGCACCATCTTGGGCCTTCTCCTTGTCTCGCCTCTCGTATTCGACCCTCTGCTTCTCGGCGAGCTGCTCAACTTGCCGGCAGTTCTGGAGATCGTGGCCCTTAGTGCGATGGATCTTGCAATACTGCTTGCCGGAGTTCTCCGACTTGTCGGTAGCCGCCAAGGCCTGACAGGAAGGGCACCCGGCAAGATCCTTGCCGGGGTCACTAACCTTGGCCTTCTTGGCGGCGCCGGGGTTGTTGGATTCCTCGACAGCAAGCACGGCCTTGCCTCCGCGCTTCCTGTTCCGCCGCCGGCCTTTCCTTGATGGGGCCGCGGCGTCTTCATCTTCGGAGTCGCCTGCCGCGCCAATAGCCTCACCAGGAAGTTTCCTCCCCTCTTCAGCTCGAGCGCACTTGTCGGCCAGAGCATAAAGCTCGGCAATACTCCTGACTTTGTTCATCGCCAGCTCTTCCCACATTCTGTGGTTACGCACGTTCTGGTGGAACGCGCTAATGACAGCGGCAGGATGAACGTCGGGAATGTTGTACTGCACTCGGCTGAACCTCTGCATAAACTTGCGCAGGGACTCGCCCTCCTTCTGAGGGATGATGTGCAAATCGCTCTCTTGGCCAGGAGCTTGGTGGCCTCCAACGAAGGCGCCAACAAACTGATGGCACAGATCTGACCAGGAAGAAATGGAATTCTCCGGCATATGCATCAACCACGACCTGACGTTGGGCTTGAGCACCAACGGGAAGTAGTTGGCAAGTATTTTGTCATCTCGGCCCCCGGCAGCCTGCACAACAATGGTGTAGATGCTCAGGAACTCCGAGGGATGGGTCTTTCCGTCATACTTCTCCGAAACCTCTGGCTTAAAGGTTCGGGAATTGGGCCACCGGAGTTGCCGCAGCTCACGGGTAAACGCTGGAGTCCCTACCTCATAAGCCAAGTCTCCTACGTCCCCTGGCGCAGGCTCGTCGATAGCTGGCCCCGCGCGCTTATCAGAGTGATAGCGCGCTTCCCGTCGCCGCTCGATGGTTGTTCGAGCGTCCTCTTTGCCTCGTTCCTGGAGAACTAGACGCTGATCACGGCGCATCCGTGGATCGGACGACGCCGTGGAAACTTCTTCATGGCGGTCGACTTGCTGAGTTGTCGGCCGCCGCTGATGCCGCGGAGGGGAGTGCACTGTAGTTGCACCACCTTCGGTTTTCTCTGCATCGGCTCGCGCCGGATCGATGGGCCTCCGCTGCGAGGGCCCTGCCTCTTGCGGTCCATCCTTGTTGGCAAAGCCGATAAGGCTCTGGATAGTAGCTCGCCACTCCTCCATCTTCTCCGGGGCGGGAGGAAAATCGGGGAGCAGCTGTGCACGTGCCAAGGCTTCCGCTGGCGTAGGTGGTGGCGACAAGTGCGAGGTACGTGAGGTGCTCTGACTCCTAACCAAGTTAGAAGGAGCACCACCACGGTCACGCGACCGCCCACCACCTCCGCCGGCAGCTCGGTGTGCATGCTGGTCCCGCGCATCTTGGGATCTATGCGCAGAAACCTTTTCGTGGGGACGCCCCGAACCACCAGCGCCATGATGTCGCTCATCTTGCACGACCTGAGTAGGTCGTGAGGCTTGCGTCGGCGCGGGAGCTCCAGCAGGCGCCCTTCGATCCCTAGAGTTAGTTGTGCCACCCGTAGGCAACATAGCACCATCTCTAGATCCAGCGGCGTGCAAGTTACCACTGCCACTGCGAACGATACCGCTCGCTTGGCTTGGGTCACCAGAACGCCGCGGGGGTTCTAGTCCTCTTCCTTCTGCACCCACACCGTCGCCTGTACGCGAAGGCGCAGGCAAAACGGACCCGGACGGTTGCGCTGTCGCAGCGCTCTTCTTCTTGGGCGGCATGATGATGAAGAAACTAGGGCGCCGACCACCAGATCAGGTTCACGCAACCTTCAATCCCCCTACCTGGCGCGCCAAAGATGTCGGGGCACGACACCTATGGGACCCCGAGAGACCCCTTTACGATTCGGCGGGGGGAGAGGTATACGCAAAGAGCAGAACCAGTGATCGACGCGTGAGGTTTTTACCCAGGTTCGGGCCGCTGATCAGCGTAAAACCCTACTCCAGCTTTGTGTTCTTATTGATGTTCTTGAGCCCAGCCTTCAGGAGCGCTCGTAATGAACAGTACGTTCAAAGAGCAGCTGCGCATGCAGAATGGGCCAGAAGTTCTCCTCCTCTGTAGCAGTTGCCTTGGGCCTCCTTTTATATGCTCAAAGGGGTCTCCACAGTGGCAAAATGTACATACATTGAGGTGTAAAATAGCTACAGGGTATCATACCTAACCCCTGACGGATTAGGACAAGCGCATTTAATGCACCGTGAGGTGTCCGTTTAGGTGTCCTCACTTTCTTGGGGATGGAAAAAGGGGCCATCCCATCAGCACCGCTTAAGCTCTCCTCCACTGGCGCATCGCCATGCATCCAGAGAAGGACCCAGAATGTCAGACATGTTACTGTGCCGAAGCGGTGGCACAGTGGCATAATCTCGCCAGGCGCCGAATCTTGCCGGGCGCCAAGCCTTGCCGAACGCCAAGCCTTGCCGGGCGCCAAGCCTTGCCGGGCGCCAAGCCTTGCCGGGCCCCAAAGGCCATCCCGGCAAAGATCTTGCTGGGGAGGCTGGCCTTCGGATTCCAGCTCTGCTTATCTGCTGATCCTCAGATCTCTGACTTGATGATTTCCTTGATGGGTTGAATCGACCCCGAGCTGATCCCGGCAAGCCTTGCCGCGAGGATGGCTACAACTGTCCGTGCACAAGTATGGGGTACTAGTGGCCCAATACTTAGTACACCGACAGGCACGAGCAAGTGTGCGACACGAGACGTACCCAGGTTCGGGGCTCACCGGAGAGATAATATCCCTAGTCCTGCCGAGTGTGGTTTATATGAAGAGGATACAAGGTTGCTCCTTGAGCTATTCTGGGGAGGAAGGAAGACAGGCCAGTGCATAGGTTGTTCCCTCTCTGTGAGTGTGTGTGAGTTCTACTGATGATCGCCCTTTGCATGGAGGGGCACCGGGGCGTCTTATAGGCTGGCCCCCCGGGGTTACAGTGGTAATGTTACATGGGCGCGGGGCCCTGGTGTCAGTGTCTAGGAGCCGGCTGTCACGCCCAATATGCGATCCTATCCGAGAGGAACTCGAAGGTCCCACCAAGGATAGAGCCGCATATTGAAGACGCTTTTGCAAGGTGGATATCATTACATCGTACCATATACAACTCAAATGGGGATACATACAAAGGCATACAATTGCCACATGAATACATCAGACATCATACAAAAGAGCAGCATCCGACTACGGATGAAATCAAACAAAAAACAAGAATGACATCCACCCTGCTAGCCCAGGCTACTGGCCAGGAACCTATCCCACGATCGAAGAAGAAGAAGCAAAAAAAGAACTCCAAAACAATCAAGCAAACGTCGCTCTCGCATCAAATCATCACATTACCTGTACCTACAACTGTTGTTGTAGTAATCTGTGAGCCACGAGGACTCAAGAATCCCATTACCATGGGTATCAAGACTAGCAAAGCTTAATGGGTATGTAATGGATAAGTGGTAAGGTTGCAGCAGCACTAAGCATTGTATGGTGGCTAACTTATGAGTACAAGAGTAAGAAGAGTTACTACGCATAACGGTAGCAACTAGTAATGATCAATAAGTGATCCTGAACTACTTATGAATCAAACATAACCCCACCGTGTTCTCTTCCCGAACTCCCTCGAAAAGAGACGGTCACGGTTACGCACGTGGTTGGTGTATTTTATTTCGGATCTGGAGTCAAGTTCTCTAGAACCGGATATTATAAATTCCAATCTGTCACATAACCGCGGGCACGGCTTCACGTAAGATTTAACCCTGTAGGGGTGTTCCAACTTGGCCCATCACAAGCCAACACAAGCTGCGGTGGAAATACCTCAACCTCAAGAAAACCCGATCAACCTCGAGTCAGCCCGAAGTATCCTCGGAATCCCGGTGCACAAGGCATTTTGACAATGGTAACACAAGTCCAGCAAGACCTCCCGACGTGTCGACACCCTGAAAGGAGCCACGCATATCTCGTTCCCAGGACACAACTAGATGAGCAGTCCATACAACTAAAACCTGTCCTTGAGTTTCCCCGTGGTTGCGCTGCAAGGGGCTCTAGTTTGGACCAGCACCATCAGCACTGGCCCCCCCTGTATTATGTGAAATTAAGAATCCTTGGGGACGCGACCCCCTATGCAAATTAATTATTTATCAGTATTATTATGTTGGCAAATTTTAAAATGAAAGTTGGGCCTTGCTAGCGGTTATTCAAAGCAAAATGTCAAGAGGGTCCCATTCCCCTGAGCGCATTAGGAACGATAATCAAGGATCATAACACCAGCATTACGGAAACTAGGGCGGCATGAGTGGAACAAAACACCAGGCAAAAGGCCGAGCCTTTCACCCAAAACCAAGTATATAGATGCATTAATTAAATAATAGATATTGTGATATCCCATGATATCCATGTCCCAACATGGAACAACCTGGAACTGCACCTGCAACTAGCAACACTATAAGAGGGGCTGAGCAAAGCGGTAACATAGCCAAACAACAGTTTGCTAGGAAGGTAGAAAAGGTTAGAGGCTTGTCATGGCAGTTTGGGAGGCTTGACAAACAAGTGGTAGGTAGCGTGACATAGCGTTAGCATCGAGACAACTAGCAAAGAAAAGATAGTAGTGATATCCATGGTAAAGATCATCTTGCCTGAAATGTCCTCAGTGGTATCAAAACCTTGCTCCTCCTGAACGTACTCGACAGGGTCCTCGGACTCGAACTCGTCTCCCGGTACTAACCAAAGAAGAACAAGCATCCAAATAAACAACCATGGCATGGAAATGAACATGTTCTACATACAATTCTATCATGAATGCATATGAAGAAGGTTATGAATGGGGCTACGGTACTACCGGAACGAGTGATACGTCAACGAGAAGGGACCGGTGATGACAAGAAGGATATGGGTAGAATAATGGTGAACCAAATATGTCACTGGAAAGATTGGAAGATTTCGGTTGAAATGGATATGAAGATCACCGGAAACGTATGCACGGATCTCAAACGGTGAGCAAAACAATATGCTATGCAAATCTGTCCATAACAGCAACATGGCAATTTGGATGTAACATTTAAATATGATGCAGAACTCAACCAAGGGAACAAATGACATGGCATGATAGTACATAACATCAACTACAAAACATGCTTACTGAACTATTTCTAAAACTCCTTAAATCATTAGGAAAATAGCATGGCAAACTGACAAGTGATACAGATTTTCAGACTGAAACATAGTTCATGGCAGAAAACAGATTCAGGATGCAATGTTTAGAGCTAGAAACTACATGCAACAGGAACTTTTCATGACAAGTATGAGCATGGAAGGCTTTTACGAAATGCACTTAGCAAAACTCCCTTACTGAACATGTTCCAAAGATCTACAGATATGATGGTAGTGCCAATGCAATATGACAAGTTATACATGGCAGTTCCAGACTTAGCAAAATTAACAAGGCATGGCAGAACAGATTCATGTTAGAATGTTTGCTTGCTTGTTGCACTCACTACAATGCAATTCATGGAATGAAACAAAATCTAGCAGTAAGATGGCATGTTTATGCTCCAAATCATGTGATAATAATGCTCATATGAAAATCACACAAAATCATACAAAAATGATAACATGGCATATGCTGTAAAAATAACATGTTCCAAAACTTTCTCAAATGATGAACTAATGCTACCATTGGATTAGTTGGATTTTTCTAGCCCAAAATGATATATAATATGCATATGCTACTGTAGAAAAAATGCTCACAAATGCATTAAGTGAAATACTGCCAGAAATGGATATGACAGAATTGGAAATATTCCAGATTTGGAATGTTCAGAAATGGATTTGCCCGAAATGGAAAGCGGTCCCTTTCCAGAAATGGAATACGCTGGTTTTTGAATAAAAGGAAAAAAGAAAAGAGGGCTTTTGGGGAATGACAGGTGGGTCCTGGGTGCGTGTGTGGCTGACCAGTGGGTCCTGTAGGGCCCACCTGGCAGTGGTTGTGGCTGTCCCAAAATAGAGCAAGGGCAGAGGAGCTACCGGCCAGCGACGGGCACGGCGGTGGGGCTCGCCGGAGTTGCCTCCGGTGGCCAAACGGAGCGGCGGAGGGTTGCTACGGGATCGCCAGACGATCTCGCACTCGCGGGTGCCACTAGCCACACCAGACGACGATGGAGGCGTCGCCGGCGATGAGCTACAGAGGCGGCGACGACGGAGGTGAACGCGACACAGCGAAGGCCTAGGCGAGCTGCAGAGGGCGCGGATCGACCCTACACAGCGCGGCGAGCACGGAGGACACACGTAGAGGTCCTACGGGGGGTGGAGCACTCGTCGGAGGCGAGGTCCGACGGCGATGAGCTCGGGCATGCATGGCTAACACGGAACGAGGAAGCGATCGAGGGGAAAAGAGAGACGGGAAGGACCGCAAGCGCACCACAAGCACGTCGATGCGCTCGGCTGTTCGGGAGGAGGTCGGAGACAGCGATGACGGCGATCGAACACTTGCGATGGCCGGAGATGGAGAAGAAGACGAAGGCGTCGCTACAGAGGGCCTCGGCTCCACACAGTCGACGACGGGGACATAGTCGACGATGATGGACTTGCCGGGAACGGTCGCAGGGGCGTACGAGGACGGAGGGCATGCCGACGATGAGGCCGTGCTCCTGGATGCGCTCGGGCATGAAGGGGACGGCGGATCTGGTGGCTAAGCCTACCCGGCAGCGACGGCGGCGGACGAGGGAAACCCTAGGAGAAGCAGGGGCAAGGAGAGGGGTTAAATAGGGGGCTAGGGCGACGGGTGGAGCACGGCGCTCTCGGCCGTGGCCATGTGCGTGCTCACGAGGGGGGACCGAGGTGGAAGAAAGGTGGGTGAGGTGGCTGGCGTGGTCGCTGACGGGTGGGGCCGACGCGGCCACGTGGTAGGTACGCTAGCGGGGGTAGGCGGGTGTGCGGGTGAGAAAAGGGAGAGAGGGAGAGCACGCAGGAGGCCGAGCGGGCTGGCTGGCGCGCTTTGCTGGGCCGGCCTGGAGGGTGAGGCCCAGTTGGCTGCTGCGGCTGGCCCTTGAGCTGCTGCTTCTGCCCTTTTTCATTTCTTCAAACAGAAGCAAAAGAGCAAAATGCCCAGAGGTAAAGGAGAGGGGTGAGGAAGAAATGGATATACCCCTGGACTCCAGGAATTATGTAGTATTTGATAAAATTGAGCTGGACATTTTTAGAGGTAGAAAAATAAAACAAGTTTGAATAAAATTCAAACTTGTGCCATTTTTGAACCCAACCAAAACAACTCCAAAATGGATGAAACTTGACAGAGAGGTATAAGGCATGGTGCAAGATTTATTGGCAAACATTGAACATTAATGGAGAAGGGAGAAATGGCACTTGCATCACGGAAGGAATAAAAGGGAATGGGGAGGTGATAATGTCACTTGCAAAAACATGAAAGAGAGAAGAAGGAAGGAGGTGATGATGCATGGGCATGGTTTGAGAGAGAGATGGCAAGGGGAGATGCACACACATCAACTAGAGCAACACACAACATATTAGGGGCAATGCATAAGACAACAACATGAATGACCAAATGCAACACGACGATTATGATGAAATGCAAAATGACAAGAGGCACAATGCAATGTAAACAATGATGATCATGAAGCAAGAAGCAAAATATGACAAGGCACTGAACATGGTCATGGCAACAAACAATTGAAACACATGGCAACAACGAAAACAAATTGAAGGCAACTAGAGCATTGGTCTCGGGGCGTCACACCAGCAGTGGGGGTCGCCAGGTCTACCGAGTCAGTCAGGTGCGGGTGTCGCTGGGTCCACCGGGTGCGGCCGTATCGGGGTCGCCGGGCGCGGGTACGGCCGCCTGCTGGGTATTGTGGCATGCCTCGCCAGGCATCACGGGACGATCATCGCCGCCCTGCTACACGGCCGTGCCCCCAGGACGTCACCCGCCCCAGGCGGGGGCGTGGGAGCGCCGCTGCCATGCCCGCCGGGGCCAGCGTAAAGGAGGGAGCACTGTAGCCATGCTCGTTTGTCGCCAGGGTTGACTTCTCATGGACGGCCGGCATGTGCTAGCCAGCTGGTCGGGTCGCGGCACCTGGTCGGCTCACGCTGGGGAGCCGGCCAGGGGCAAGCCGGATTGGGCGGTTGTGCCAGCTCCGATGTTTTTGAAAGAGATCCGGGTTCCGTTGCCTGCCCGGGGGCCATCCCCCCAACAGTAGTCCCCGAAGCTGTGAAGGCCCGCCGGCTCCAAGCAGGAGGGCCTACGCAATTTTACCCCCCTGAGGAGGCGGCTTGGTTTATGAAGCTTGCAGCAGCCGGGTCCCGGCAACACCCACTATGTGCCGGCTTCCGGAAGTCGGATCGCGGCACCCCGGCATGGGCTGGAAACCGAGACGCCAGCTGAGTCTTGAAGTGAAAGGACGCACCTTCCACGGCCCGAGGCATCACCACGTGGTGAACAACGGCCGGCGAGGCCCTGCCAGGCCACGCGCGTGATGGGACGCAACAACGGGCTGGGCCCTGCCACGCCACGCCCTCGGCCCGTGCGTGGGGGATTTATTGTGGCCGCTGCAGGCGGTTGTGCTTCTCCATGTAGTTATGTCGTGGGGGAAAATGTGCCCGCACAACGCGGGGAAACGGAACCGTGGGCACAACCGATCCCACTTCCCCATGTCCCGTCGTGGTTATAAAACGGAGGGAGGGGTGCGGCGGAAATGCCCTCGCACGCTCCCCTTGCACTCCCCTCATCCTCCTTCTCTGCTTCTCCTCCGAACCTCGAGCACGCCCTTGCTGCAGCGCCCAGACGCCACCCGCAGCAACCAACGACCGTTCCAACCTTCTTCTTGCCACCGCATCTCGTACCTCCATAGAGCTCTACCAATGGTGCGGCCAAAGGGGTCCTGGGAGGGGTCCAAGACCAGCAAGGATGATCTTCAGTATCTCCGTGACACTAGGCGGCTGCCGCCGGCGACAAAGGTGGCCACGCGTGTGGTGGGTGGGGAGACGGAGCCGCACTAGTAGGAGGGCGAGCGCGTGGTCTTCCTCAGCCACTTCTAGCGTGGGTTTGGCCTCCCGGCGAGCGATTTCTTCCGTGCCTTCCTTAGCTTCTTCGGGCTGCAGCCGCACCATCTAGGTGCCAATGCCGTGCTGTAGCTTGTCGGCTTCACTACGCTCTGCAAGGGCTACTTGGGCGTGGAGCCGGACATAGATCTGTGGGCCCGCCTATTCTTCCTCAAGCAGCAGTGGCCAATGGCCGGCACCATGTTTGACTGCGGGGCCGTCGTCATCTCGGGCCGGCCGCACGGGCCGTTCCCCAACATGCCCTCGGAGGATTCTGCCAAGAAATGACAAAACTCGTTCTTCTACATGAGCAACGTTGGCGAGGACCGCACCAACTTGCCGCCGTTCGTCGACGAGCCGCCGCTCGCCAAGATGAATTGGAGCTACCACCCCAAGAACCCACCACAGGCGGTGCTGAACTAGTGCAGCCGGACTGCCGAGATGGCGGCGCGCCAGGGGCTCACTGGAACGGACCTCATCACCACCTTCATCGCACGTCGGGTGCTGCCACTGCAGCGCCGGGTTCACCTCCTTGCCGAGATGGGGGACAGGTAGGTCCCCTGCTGGATGTCGGTCCGGGAACAGACATTGGCGCAAGTCGCCGACTGAGTGAACGCCATCTCCAAGGCCAGGATGGCGGCCGGTTGGCGCTTCGGGAAGGCGCCCTACAACAAGGAGCGCTCGGCGCCAGCGGTGAGTCCCTGGTCTCCATTTTTCGCTATGACCCAACTTTTCTTCCGTCCTGACGCGACGAGAGAGAGGTTGCTGCTCGCGGTCCAACAAATTCGTGACGGGCCGAAGACGCAGGTCTTGGCGGCTGAGCACACCGGCTCGGATGAGTGTGAGTCCATCGCCGAGAACCTGGAGCCAGCCGAAGCGCAGCCGGCCGAAGCGGCACGCCACTCGGGTAAGTCTCCACACCCAGAACTCCTGCGAGAGTTGCCGGATGATGACGAGTAGGACCTGACGATTGTTGGCGGTGCAGCATCGATGACGGGAGGAGACGGCAGCGTCGACCCCCTGAGATGGCCGAAGAAGTCGACCGAGGCTGGGTTGTAACGACCCGAGACCGACACCCCAGACGCCTTCCCTGTTTTCCATTGTCGCCGTGTGTGTTATTTGTTTGTTGCATTCATCATCGCATCATTCGCATTGCATCGGCACTCCGTTGTCGTCATTGTTTTCAAAACTTGCATCTGCTCATAGTTGCCGCTTCTTCCTTGTCTTCGTTGACCTCCTCTCAGATCAACCGGACCGCTCTCTTCTCTCTCTTCTTTGAGCCCATCAAACCCCCTTGTCTCCATGGCCTTTTGTCAAACCCCTCGTGCGCGTCCGAAAGCTGTCCCAAACCCGACCCGGGCAGTCGTGACCGATGGGTCTAGATCATCCTTGAACATCCCCAAAGTATCTTCGGTTCTTTGTTTAGACCACCCAGAGCCGTCCGATTAAAACCTTAGGGCTCCAATCAGCTCTGAAATCATCCACCTACTATATAGAGTAGGCAGCTCCCTAGCCAAATCAAGCCAACCCTAATTTCTAGGAGGTTTGTCCCCATCTCCACCACCACCCCCTCCCTCGGGATCTTCCTCGATCCAAACCCGCAGCCAACCACCTCCCTCCTCATCTTCCCCTCGATCCATTCCATGCCCGACCAACCACTGCCCGAGCTCCTTCTTCCCCGAAGAACACCCGTTCCGGTTGATCTCCATCTTGCCCGAGCTCCACATCATGTCCACGCCTCCTCGATCCCATGCCCGCAGTAGTCGAGTAGGGAGGCCTCGTGCCCGAGCCTCCCCTCATCCAGGAACCTGAGCTCCTTGATCCCACCTCGCGCTAGACCTCTCGTCGACCGGCGAGCCGTCGGGAGGCCACCGTCCCCGCCACAGATGAGCAGCACGCCGCCCCTTTCCTTCTCCTGTCTTCCTTGTTCTCCCAACTCGCTCTCTCTGCTTTTCTATAGGAGGTCGCTCATGCAGCCATGGTCACCACAAGTAGAGGCTTTTCTTGCCGCCCTGGCAACCACTACCTCGCCATCGCGCCTCCGACGACCGGCCTTGTCATTGCCGGCAACCCCAGGCAGGCCCTGTCGCGCCCTCTCCTTCGTCCTTCCCCTCCTTCCTCTCTCTCTCTCTCTCTCTAACCTTCCCCGCTCTCCCTGTCTTCTCTGCTGGACAGGAGCAACCAGGGTGTCCCGGAGCTCCAATCACCGCCAAGTCCAATCTCCGGCCAGGTCCATCGAGTCCCGGCCAACTCCGCCGTTCTCGGTCCTCCCCGCCACCCAAGTCCCTCACCTCGCCGCCCCTTTGCCCCGCTCACCAGAGCTCTGCTCCCAGCCGCCAGTGCCCCTGCTACGCCTTTCGCTCGGGAAAGAGCGTATTGACCGCGCCTCCTCCACCTCGTCGTTCGATCCAGCCAAGGCCTAGCTGCGACCAGCCCAGCCGCCATCACCAGCCGGCCTGTTGGCCCAATGTGGCAGCTCCCCTAGCCTAGTTCAATTCAGTTTTGGCCCTCATGTGTTTTTTTTCCTGTTCTGTGAATTTCGTATTTCACCAGAGATTTACGGATTTGCAGAAAAACCCTCCATGTTCATGCATTTAATATCTCACAAACCATGCATCGGATTAAAATGATTTAAATATGTAAAATGCTTAGAATTTAGTGAAGTTTCGTAATATCCAACTTTCACCCTTGTTAAAAATGTTTAAATGTACTGTTTGAATTAATTTGTATTAATGACATGTTAAAATGGTTTAATTCATATCTAAATAACTATAGCTCTGAATTAAATAAACTTTATATGTAAATGGGGTAGAAAAATGTATTGATTAACTTGGTGCACTTCATTTAAATTGCCTAGATAGGTAGTTTTATTATGCTTCACATCTTGCCATGTTTAACAACATTTAATATTGATGTGTCGCATAAATCAGAGCGAACTAAATATTTGAATGTGGTGTTTCGTCCGTTGCATATTGAGGTCCACTTAATCTGTAGTATTGTTTGTTGCACTTTGCCATGCCATGCCTTATTAAAATGGACATGCATCATATTTGATTGTGCATCATGTCATGTTTATGCTAGTGTGTTTACCATGTTGGTTGCTTCTTTCCGGTTGTTCTTCTTCTCGATAGTTTCGGTTATGTTGTGATTGTGAGGATTCGTTCGACTATGTTGGTTCGTCTACTTCATGTACTCGGTCTTCTTCCTAGCGGGATTTCAGGCAAGATGATCATTCCTTGGATACCACTACTATCTTTGCTTTGCTAGTTGTCTCTATGCTATCGCTATGTCGCGCTACCTACCACTTGTTTATCAACCTTCCCAAATTGCCATGATAAGCCTCTAACCTTTGCACCATCCCAGCAAACCGTTGTTTGGCTATGTTACCGCTTTGCTAAGCCCCTCTTATAGCATTGCTAGTGCAGGTGCAGTTGCAGGTTGTTCCATGTTGGGACATGCATATCATGGGATATCACAGTATCTCTTATTTAATTAATGCATCTATATACTTGGTAAAGGGTGGAAGGCTTTGCCTTTTGCTTGATGTTTTGTTCCACTCTTGCCGCCTTAGTTTCCGTCATACCGGTGTTATGTTCCATGATTTTGCGTTCCTAACACGGTCGGGGTTTGTGGGCCCCCCTTGATAGTTCGCTTTGAATAAAACTCTTCCAGCAAGGCCCAACTTTGGTTTTACCATTTGCCTAATAATAACTAAAACTTGCATAGCGACCGGCTAGCACCCGAGGATATTTAATCAACAACCCGGGCCCGTGCTCCTCATGAGTGTTGGTCCAAACTAGAGCCCCTTGCAGCGCCACCACGGGGAAAGTCGAGGACATGTTTTAGTTGTACGGACTGCTCATCCGATCGTGGCCTGAGACGAGATACGTGCGGCTCCTATCAGGGTGTCGGCACGTCGGGAGGTCTTGCTGGTTTTGTTTTACCATTGTCGAAATGTCTTTTGCACCGGGATTCCGAGTTTGATTGGGTTGTCCCGAGATGGAGATTTGCCTTCGCGGATCATGAGAGTTTGAGGTGGACTAAGTTGGGATACCCCTGCAGGGTTTAATCTTTTCCAGAGCCGTGCCCGCGGTTACGTTGTAGAGAACTTGACGCTAAACCCAAATTCAAATACACCATCCGCGTGTGTAACCGTGACCATCTCTTTTCGAGTGAGTTTGGGAAGAGAACACGGTGGGGTTATGTTTGACTTGTAACTAGTTCAGGATCACTTCTTGATCATTACTAGTTTGCGACCGTTATGCGTAGTTACTCTTCTTACTCTTGTATTCGTAAGTTAGCCACCATACAATGCTTACTGCTTGCTGCAACCTCACCACCTTATCCACTCCATACCCATTAAGCTTTGCTAGTCTTGATACCCATGGTAATGGGATTGCTGAGTCCTAGTGGCTCACAAATTACTACAACAACAGTTGCAGGTACAGGTAAAGCGATGCTTTGACGAGAGAGCGATGCTTGCTTGTTTTGGAGTTCCTCTGCTTCTTCTTCTTCGATCAAGGGTTATGTTCCGGGTCAGGAGCCTGGGATTAGTAGGGTGGATGCCGTTCTTCTTTTTTGTTTGGTTTCATCCGTAGTCGGATCCTACTCTTCTGTATGATGATTGTTGTATTGATGTATTCATGTATTCATGTTGTAGCTTGTGGCGAGTGTAAGCCGTTATCTGGTATTCTCATCTATTCAGCACATCTTATGTTGTAATGATATCCACCTTGCTATGCACTCGAAATGCGGTTGTGCCCCAATCATGAATTCATCACTTTATTGGGATAGAATCGCATCTTGGGCACTACAAGTTGGTATCAGAGCCTTACCGATCGTAGGGGCCCCTTGATTGATCGAACCGTTGCCATTGTCGAGTCTAGAAAAAAAACTATTTTGAGTCTAGTTATATATCGGAGAGTAGGAATTCTTTTTACTCCTCATCCTCATCGTCGCTCTGGTGAGGACTCATGATGTAGGTGTTTTGGATCCATCACTCTCCTTTTTCACTCAATTTTTTTAGGATCACGCGGGTATTGTTGTAATCATTGCGATATCGATGTGACAGGAATTCTGTTCTTGGTGCCTCCGGTCTGACTTGACTTCTTCCGGGGACTTGAGCTCCAAGGGGTTCTTGTCACATTCGCTATCATTTCAGTTCTGGAATACTAGAGGACGCTGACATCGAAAATGCTTCTATACTCTTTGTGGTGAGAGTAGTTTGTCGCCACCCAGTACTGGGGAGAGCGATCAGATGTATTGCCAAAGCTAGTATAGCTGTTGTCTTTCGAAGGTCTGAGGTACATAGTTTCCGAGGTTCTTGGTTATGTGTTGATGGAGGCAGTACATTTGGAGCGTAGAATTCTGCTAGGAGTTGTGTGATGATATTTTGCTCCGTGTACTTGTTGTATCGGATTGCATAACTGAGAATTTCGGGAGTTCATAGGTGGGAATTCAAGTAGTTACTCAGGATATCTTTCCGACAAATGCATGATATGAGATTGGGGTTCGATGTCTAGCGGTCCGCCTGTCCACGGTTGGTTTTACAGTGGTCTCGTTATGTCTTAAAGAGTCCTTGGCTATGCTGACTCGGGGACGCTTCGTATGTCATGTGCACTGCCTTGTACATGATGGTGCTGTACGATCGAGCCTGTGTGGGCCCCACCACAGAAACTTCGGACGAAATCTCTATCATATGTTTGTTCCGGCTTATTCTGCAAGCCAAATCCTTTGTTTTGTTTTATTTGTGGTATTCGAGTTGCTTCGAAGTCAAGTGTTGATTCCATACCTTTTCCTAAGCAGTGTTCTCATGTTTCTATGGTAGTGCTAATCCTTCTTGATCATCGAGATTGTCATGTCAATCCTTTTCAACCGGTGCACTTCTCATCAAGTTATTCCATATGGGCGCCGTTGAGAAGCCTGAGGATTTGTCCGTTTCATCCGTCCCAAGTTGCATTTGTTTTTTATCCCACCATCCCACCCCTTTTCTTCAAGGACTCAGATTTCTTAATCAAGTATCCATTTTATTGTTGTGGAGTCTCTTCATTCTTTTGCTTCAATGTTCTTACCTGGTGATTCTCATGAAGATGCTAAGGAAGCTTCAAGTTTATCATTCTTCATTCTTGTTTTCCTCTCCGGTAGCCTAATTTAAGCTTCGGTGATGATCATATCTCTTCCTTTTGCTTCACATATTTTCCCATGTTGCAATTTCTTATCCAAGGCTCTCTTATTTATTTAGCTCTCTCTATTCATATCTGGAGTGTAGAAGATATCCCAGAAGATTCGCGTTTCCGTTCTTAATCCAATCAAGCTAATTCGAGGTTGTTCTCTCATTCAAGCCATTTAATTCAACCCGTGCAATCTCTTTTTAAAAAATCATTTCAACGGTGTTTCTTTTGAGTGGGCCCATAACCCACAAGTCTTTTCCCAGGATCTTACCCGACTCTTCTAATTTTTTCGGAGCTATTCTCAAATTCTTTTTAAAGTTTGACGTAAGAATGAATTTTCATCAGTCAGATGCCTTCTCCAAGATCGCTTTCAAATTCTTTTCATCTTCGCTCAACCTTTCTATTCTTCATTGTTTCAGAGTGTCTCAACAATTTGGTGTTGTTCCACGTCGGCATTCTCAACATTGAAGACCGAAGAAGAGTCTTTCTTAAATCTTGTCCGTTCTCCTAGAGATTCGTGGTTCTAGCTTTAGGCCATCCTCACAATTGTTTTCGAGTGTGAGAATCCTTTTCACCCATCCGACGCATTTCAGGAGTTGCTTTCCTTTCTAGATCATTCGAAGGCCATCATTTCAGAAGATGTCTTCGTTTCTAAATTGATGCCTCTTCTTTCGCCTCTGAATCATTCCTGTGCATCATTCAAGTATTCTCTAGTCAGCTCGGAATCTCTTAAATTCCATCAAGTATCTTCCTTCGTTTTCTAAATCTTCCCGGTGTGGCATTCTTTTTCCTTCGTTTGTTTTCAAATTCTTATGGTGGTTTGCTCAAGATTCCTCTTCCTTTGTTATCGTATCAATTCATTTGTCCTTCCCAAAATCCTACCGGTGAGTCGTTCAGGATTTTCCCAAGTTTGCGCTTTATCTCTCCTCAATCCTTGCAAGAAGAATAAGTAGCATGTCAATCCGTTGCTTGTCATCAATTTGAATTGGTGAAGGATATGCATAACATAATTCTTATTCTTGTTTCAGCGAGTTGATTTAATTCCTTCTTCCGGAGTTCGTTCATGATATCAAATTCTCGGTTCAAGTTGCTCATCTTTATTTTCCGGAGTTCCAAGTTTTCTTGGTTGTCTCGTAACGAAGCTCCATCTAAATCATTCCAAGTCTTCAACTCTTGTTATTTTCAACCTTCAATTCTTTTATACAATCCTTCCATTACCGGAGTTCTTCATGAATTCTCTACATGGTGGTTCATTAAAGATTCCTTTCATATCAAAGTGTTCTTCAAGATTCTTGTTGGAGGAGCACAAGTATTCTTCATCTTGCATTCCAAAGTGCAATTCTTTCTACATTATCTTTTGAGCCGGTGTTATGTCATTCTTGACAATTTCCTTCATGTTTCATGATTCACAACTTGTCAGAGATGAGATATTTAAACCCATCATTTTCTTCCTTGGAGTTATCTTGGGTAATATTTCACCTAAAGCCTATCCTAAGGATGGTTGCTATTGTGGTGCTTATCATTGATCCAATCTTCTCCTTCTCATCTCCGTGAAGAAGTTTTCATCTCTTCGTTGTTCTCAATCAATCATTGTTTTCGTTGGTGGCAAAATTTCACCTCAGTTTTGAGATGTTTCCATAAGCCCACAACAAGCTTATTCTTTTTGTTGTTGATTGTGTTTTTCAATAACTCCGTTCAACCCTTCTTCGTAGTCATGTTCCTTCAAGTTCAACTGTAAGAGATGTTTTTCTCTTCTTCGTTCTTTTCATTCCATCCTTTCTTTTCTTCCGGAGGCATTGTGTTGTTGCTCTTGTCAAGTATCATCTCATTTTCAAGTTCATGTTCTTTTCCTTGCTTGCCTTTTCAACCGGAGTGCTGTCCGAATTCTTTCGCTCTTACTCTTTGTCTATTTTGTTTTAATCGGAGTGGTTTTAAAATCTATCTTGTACTTTGAGCTCTTGGTTCTCCTCCTTGTTCCTCTTTTTTAACGGACTGTTTGCAATCTCGCTCATCTCCACTGTATTCTTTCTTTCCAGTTGTTCAACCTCTCAAGGTTCGTGGTTTCACTCGTTTGTCGAAGAAGCAACTTTGTTTTACCTCTCCCTCTTCTCCTCGTTTTCATTCTTAGATCTCGGGGCGACATCTCTTGTAAGTGGGGGAGTGCTGTAATGACCTAAGACCGACGCTCCAGACGCCTTCCATGTTTTTTCTTGTCGCCGTGTGTGTTATTTGTTTGTTGCATTCATCATCACATCATTCGCATTGCATCGGCACTCCATTGTTGTCATTGTTTTCGAAACATGCATCCACTCGTTGTTTCCGCTTCTTCCTTGTCTCTGTTGACCTCCTCTCAGATCAACCGGATCGCTCTCTTCTCTCTCTTCTCTGAGCCCATCAAACCCCCTTGCCTCCATGGCCTTTCGTCAAACCCCTCGCGCGTGTCCGAAAGCTGTCCCAAACTCGACCCGGGTAGTCGTGACCGATGGGTCCGGATCATACTCGAACATCCCCAAAGTATCTTCGGTTCTTTGTTTAGACCACCCGGAGCAGTCCGATTAAAATCTTAGGGCTCCAATCAGCTCTGAAATCATCCACCTACTATATAAAGTAGGCAGCACCCTAACCAAATCAATCCAACCCTAATTTCTAGGAGGTTTGTCCCCATCTCTGCCACCACCCTCTCCCTCGGGATCTTCCTCGATCGAAACCCGCAGCCAACCACCTCCCTCCTCGTCTTCCCCTCGATCCATTCCATGCCCGTCCAACCACTGCCCGAGCTCCTCCTTCCTCGAACAACACCCGTTCCGGCTGATCTCCAGCACGCCCGAGCTCCACATCGTGTGCACGCCTCCTCATTCCCATGCCCTCAACAGTCGAGCAGGGAGGCCTTGTGCCTGAGCCTCCCCTCATCCAGGATCCCAAGCTCCTCGATCCCTCCTCGCGCCGGACCTTTCATCGACTGGCGAGCCGTCGGGAGGCCACCGTCCCCGCCACAGATGAGCAGCACGCAGCCCCTTTTCCTTCTCATGTCTTCCTCGTTCTCTCAACACGCTCTCTCTGCTTTTCTACAGGAGGTCGCTCATGCAGCCATAGACGCCACAAGCAGAGGCTTGCGTTGCCGCCCTTGCAACCACGACCTCGCCTTCGTGCCTCCGACGACCGGCCTTGTCGTTGTCGGCAAACCCAGGGAGGCCCTGTCGCACCCTCTCCTTCATCCTTCCCCTCCTTCATCTCTCTCTCTCTAACCTTCCCCACTCTCCCTATCTTCTCTGTTGGACAGGAGCAACCAGGGCATCCCGGAGCTCCAATCACCGCCAAGTCCAATCTCCGGCCAGGTCCGTCGAGTCTCGGCCAACTCTGATGTTCTCGGTCCTCCCCGCCACCCAAGTCCCTCGCCTCGCCGCCCCTTCGCCCTGCTCACCGGAGTTCTGCTCCCAGCCGCCAGCGCCCCTGCTACACCTTTCGCTCGGGAACGAGTGCGTTAACCGCGCCCCTCCACCTCCTCATTCGATCCAGCCAAGGCCTAGCCGCGACCAGCCCAGGCGCCATCCCCAGTCGGCCTGTTGGCCCAATGTGAGCAGCTCCCCCAGCCCAGTTTAATTCAGTTTCGGCCCGCATGTGTTTTTTTTTCCTGTTCTACGAATTTCGTATTTAACCAGAGATTTATAGATTTGCAGAAAAACCCTCCATGTTCATGCATTTAATATCTCACAAACCATGCATCGGATTAAAATGATTTAAATATGTAAAATGCTTAGAATTTTGATTAGTTTCATAATATCCAACTTTCATCCTTGTTAAAAATGTTTAAATGTGCTGTTTGAATTAATTTGTATTAGTGACATGCTAAAATGGTTTAATTCATATCTAAATAACTGTAGCTCCGAATTAAATAAACTTTATATGTAAATGGGGAAAAATGTATAGATTAACTTGGTGAACTTTATTTTCCTGTTTAACAACTCTAAAATATGCTTTAGGGCAGAACAGTACCAAATCCAAAATATGCATATGGGGATTTTCCGGAATTGTTGTTTGTTGTTTCCGGCCTCATTTAAATTGCCTAGATAGGTAGTTTTATTATGCTTCACCTCTTGCCATGTTTAACAACATTTAATATTGATGTGTAGCATAAACGAGAGTGAACTAAATGTTTGAATGTGGTGTTTCGTCAATATGCAACCCCGTTGCATATTGAGGTCCACTTAATTTGTAGTATTGTTTGTTGCACTTTGCCATGCCATGCCTTATTAAAATAGACATGCGTGATATTTGATTGTGCATCATGCCATGTTTATGCTAGTGTGTTTACCATGTTGTTTGCTTCTTTCCGGTTCTTCTTCTTCTCAATAATTCCGGTTATGTTCCGATTGTGAGGATTCATTTGGCTACGTTGGTTCATCCACTTGATGTACTCGGTCTTCTTCCTAGCGGGATTTCAGGCAAGATGATCATTACCTTGGATACCACTACTATCTTTGCTTTGCTAGTTGTCTCGATGCTATCGCTATGTCGCGCTACCTACCACTTGTTTATCAAGCCTCCCAAATTGCCATGATAAGCCTCTAACCTTTGCACCATCCTAGCAAACCGTTGTTTGGCTATGTTACCGCTTTGCTCAGCCCCTCTTATAGCGTTGCCAGTTGTAGGTGCAGTTGCAGGTTGTTCTATGCTGGGACATGGATATCATGGGATATCACAGTATCTCTTATTTAATTAATGCATCTATATACTTGGTAAAGGGTGGAAGGCTTAGCCTTTTGCTTGGTGTTTTGTTCCACTCTTGCCGCCTTAGTTTCCATCATACCGGTGTTATGTTCCTTGATTTTGCGTTCCTAACACGGTCGGGGTTTATGGGCCCCCCTTGACAGTTCGCTTTGAATAAAACTCTTCCAGCAAGGCTGAACTTTGGTTTTACCATTTGCCTAATAATAACTAAAACTTGCATAGGGACCGGCTAGCACCCGAGGATATTTAATCAACAACCCGGGCCAGTGCTCCTCATGAGTGTTGGTCCAAACTAGAGCCCCTTGCAGTGCCACCACGGGGAAACCCGAGGACATGTTTTAGTTGTACGGACTGCTTGTCCGATCGTGGCCTGAGACGAGATACACGCGGCTCCTATTAGGGTGTCGGCACGTCGGGAAATCTTGCTGGTTTTGTTTTACCATTATCAAAATGTCTTGTGCACCAGGATTCCGAGTTTGACCGGGTTGTCCTGAGATGGAGATTTGCCTTCGCGGATCGTGAGAGTTTGTGATGGGCTAAGTTTGGACACCCCTGCAAGGTTTAATCTTTTCCAGAGCCGTGCCCGCGGTTATGTGGCAGATTGGAAATTTATAATATCTGGTTGTAGAGAACTTGACACTAAACCCAAATTAAAATACACCAACCGCGTGTGTAACCGTGACCGTCTCTTTTCGAGTGAGTTCGGGAAGAGAACACAGTGGGGTTATGTTTGACTCGTAAGTAGTTCAGGATCACTTCTTGATCATTACTAGTTTGCGACCGTTATGCGTAGTTACTCTTCTTACTCTTGTATTCATAAGTTAGCCACCATACAATGCTTACTCCTTGCTGCAACCTCACCACCTTATCCACTCCATACCCATTAAGCTTTGCTAGTCTTGATACCCATGGTAATGGGATTGCTGAGTCCTCATGGCTCACAGATTACTACAACAACAGTTGCACGTACAGGTAAAGTGATGCTTTGATGAGAGAGCGATGCTTGCTTGTTTTGGAGTTCTTCTGCTTCTTCTTCTTCGATCATGGGTTATGTTCCGGGTCGGGAGCCTGGGATTAGCAGGGTGGATGTCGTTCTTCTTTTTTGATTGGTTTCATCCGTAGTCGGATCATGCTGTTCTGTATAATGATTGTTGTATTGATGTATTCATGTTGTAGCTTGTGGCGAGTGTAAGCCTTTATCTGGTATCCTCATCTATTAAGTACATGGTATGTTGTAATGATATCCACCTTGCTATGCGCTCAAAATGCGGTTGTGCCCCAATCATGAATTCATCACGTGATTGGGATAGAATCGCATCTTGGGCACTACATGGGTCATCCCGCGAGCCGGCGGTGGTGCGCCGGCCGCACAGGAAGGACACGGTAGCGCCGAAGCCGGCCCCAAAGTGCGCGGCGGTGGCGCCGCCGGTGCGCGGCAAGACGGCCGCCAAGAAGGTGCACCGAGGCACCCCGGTCGCGCCGCCGAGACGGGCCATCCTGACGGTGATCGGGTAAGTACCCTTTGCTGATTTCTGTTTGCTACTTGGTTGCATTCTTCTCAGGTTATCTTCATGACGCGTAGGACACCCCTTGATCTGGCGCTGGCGACTACGGCGGCCACGTCCGGGAGCGACTTTGTCTTCCGGAAGACCCGGCGCAGCACCATCGACCGGGTGGAGAGCTCGCCCGAGGAGGACCTCCGCTTGGACCCGGCAGACATGGAGCGTCTCGCCTGGCAGGACCGAAACAAGGCCGAGGGGGAGTTGGTGGCGGCCGCCGAGGCAGTGAGGAAGGCCTCAGACCAGGCATGGGTGAGGGCCGTCGAGGCGGGGGTGTGCCGCCACGTACCCGGCCTGGCCGGAGTGGGTGGAGGGCGCGGCGCTGGCCGACACCATCTTCGAGCCGCAGACGGACAAGGGGCGCGACCCGGACAAGCGGGTGGAGGTGGCCGTCGGCAACCGGGAGGTCGAGGAGATGGTTGTGGACACCCCGCCCCAGAACGACATGGTTGAGCGGGCGGAGGCCGAAGAAGGGGGACGCGTGGAGGATGTCGCCTCGGACGGAGCGCTGGAGGGGACGCCGGCTGGAGCACCGGTACCGACGCCGACCGTGAAGGAGCCGGTGGGAGGCGAGCACGCCTGGGTGATCGTGCCGCCACAGGTTGCCGTGAACCCGGAGCGAGCGCCGGGGAGCGGCCCCGCCGCCGGGTCACAGCAGCCCCGGGCCGAATCCGGCGAAGTTGCGTTCGGACTGCGCACCCAGGAGGAAGCGGCTATGGACGCCGTGCGCCAGCAGCTTCGGGGGCACGAGGGTCGTCTGCAGGCCTTCGTCCAGGGCGAGCTGGAACAGACGCGGGACTTGGAGCGCGCCGTTGTGGTAAGGATTTTTCTTTGTATTGATTTTGTGGCTGGTCAGTGGGGGCGCGCCAGCACACCCAGTGGGTGTAGCCCCCGAGGCCCGGGCCGGCTGCGAAGCAGCTGGGTCGGGTCTTATATGCATTTTTGTGACTTTTGATAACACTTGCATCTCACAGCATCTGGACGGCCTGCGAGTCGGCACGCACAACTAGCTACTGGAGAAGTACCGCGCAGCCAAGGCGCAGCTCGCCGCTAAGGAAGAGGCACTCTGCTTGGCCCAAGGTACGATCCGTGTGCTTTCAGTGGGAGCGCGTTAGCGCACCCACTGGGTGTAGCCCCCGAGATTCAGGCCAACTACGAAGCAGTTGGGTCAAATCTTAAAGTATTTTCCTCTTTCTTTCGGTATCTGACTTGGCGTTCTGCCCTGCAGCCATTGCGGTCGAGGTGCCGTATCTCCGAACTCGGCTGGCCGAAGCTAGCCAGCTGTGTGACCAAGCATCCGCCGACAACACCCAACTCCGGGCCGAGGTGGAGCTGCTGAAGGCGGAAGTCGCCAAGGCGATGGAGGCCCACCAGGCGAAGCTCGTCCGGCTGAGGGACGAGCACGAGAAGGCGGCCACCGCGAAGGGCAAAGAGCTGAAGGTGGCTCTCGAGAAGCACGCCGAGCTCGAGAAGGCGCTTGAGGCCCGTGGCCACGCGTGGGACCTGGAGCGGAACAGTATGTTGTGCGAGGCGCAGCATCTGGACGAGCTCCTCCTCCGCAAGTGTTTCTTTAGTTGTCCAGCCGGTTTGCGAGCCAGCCGAACCTTTGCATAGCGGACTAATCCCCTTCCTTCTTGCACCAGGGTCCTTCCCAGGGACGCAGGCAATGGTGGAGGCGCCCGTACACACGCACCGGTCTGCCCAGGTGGATGTGGGGGCCGCGGTTGACCCGTACGTTGCCTGGACCTTCTCGGAGCTTATGCTTGCCGCCGAGGCCTGTCTGAAGGCCCTCGACAAGTAGATGGTGAGGCTGTTCAAGGTCGGGTTGCGCATGACGGCCACCCTTTGGCCGGAGGCGGTGGCGCCTAACAGCGTCACGCGACTGGCGCGCTGGCTGTAGGCCGGCGTGACGCGACTCCATGCGAGGCGAATCTTCGCGGCCCGTGCCGGCGCGCATCTGGCTCTACGCTTCGCCATGTCCTGGTATCCGGACCTAAGTCTGGACCACCTGGCGGCCCAATGAGCCGGCACGAAGGCCCACCTGGATGCGCAGGTGAGCCGGATCACCGGGCGGGCCAGCTATCTCGCCTTGTTCGCTGCGCACGACGAGTTCAACATGGAGCGGACGGAGGATGACGGAGAGCTTCTGCCCGACAACTTCGGCCTGGCGCTCGATGACCCGGCCGGTAGCTCCGATGAGACGGGTGCCTACGCGGACAATGAGGCCACGCTGGATGACACCGGCGTCTCGGCGGACCCAGAAGCCGACGAGGAGGAGCCGGCGCAGACCAATGCCGGCGCGGCGGCCGAAGCCGGCGTGGAAGAGCCGATGGTCGCGGGGGCCGATGCGTGATGCCGGCCTATCTTTTACTTCTTTGAATTTCATTAAGTAGCAGGTCCACCCACTGGGGGTGTAGTGAAATGTAATGAACTCCGGCTATGGGCCTTGTGCAATGTAAATATTTTGCGGATGTTCACGCTTTTGCTTTCCGTCCTTAGGCGTTTTCTCGCTTGTCCCCTCTTTGGGCTTCCCTCCCACTAGTCGAACAGCTGGGTTCCGGTCTGTGACAAGGAGTTCGGCCTTGGGAAGGGACACGCAATACTTAGGCTTTTTTAGACGCTGAGCGCGAGCAAAACACCCACTGGGCCAGATGGTGAAGCCGGCTGGCGCGCAGCCGGTCATGCGGTAACTTAGTGCGAGGAAGCCGGATGGTCCGACCCGTATGATCCAACTTAGCCGAGCTCTGCGTGCCGGCACGTTTGGCCCTTTGTTCTTGCCAGGCGAACAATCGGAGCCAGACTGTGGCTTAAGGCGAAGGGGAGGGCCTTGGTGACTCGGACACGCCGAAATGGACTAAGGGGGACGACGGGTTGCGGTCGGGCTGGCTAGCCCCCAAGCCCGCGAGCCGGATGATCTGACCTGGAGGGAGAGGATAAAAGCACAAAGGTGTGCGGGACACAACATTTGATAGAAAAGGTAGCCCCCGAGTGTCGTTAGGGGGTCCTGCTGCTTTCATTAAACTTCAAATGGTAGGAATACATACGTGGATATAGCTAACTGTAAAACGGGCGGAGGAGCTCCGCGTTCCATGGCCGGCTTGTCTCTTCGCCGGCTATGTCTCCCTTGCGCTTGTTCGGCTTGCTTGCATCGATGAGGTAGTAGGCTTTGCGGTCACACAAGGCTTTGCTGACGATGAAGGGGCCCTCCCAAGGGGAGGCCAGTTTGTGCTGGCCGGCTTGCTGCTAGACTAGTCGGAGTATGAGATCGCCCTCACGGAATGTGAGGGGCTTGATCTTCTTGCTATGGTAGTGTTGCAGGTTTTGCTGGTAGATGGCCAATCGGCTGAGGGCCAATAGGCGCGCCTCCTCGAGCAGGTCGACGCCGTCTTCGCGGGCCTCCTTGGCTTCGGCTTCTGTGTACATGGTGACTCGGGGCGAGTCGAACTCGATATCAGTGGGGATGATTGCTTCAGCTTCGTAGACGAGGAAGAAAAGGGTGAACCCGGTCAACCAATTCGGCGTTGTCTAGAGACTCCAGAGGACGGCCGACAGCTCATCGAGCCAGCTGCCGTGTGAGCGGACAAGGGGCTCGACGAGTTGCGGCTTGATGCCGGCCAAGATCAGGTCATTTGCCCGCTCGACCTGGCCGTTGGATTGGGGGTGAGCGACGGAGGCCAAGTCGAGCCGGATGCCTGATACAGAGTAGTATTGTGCCAGCGCACCCTTGGCGAAGTTCGTGTCGTTGTCCGTGATGATGTTGTGTGGGATGCCATAGCGAACCGCGATATCTTTGATGAACCAGAGGGCCGTCGGCCCGTTGATTTTCTTGATCGACCGCACCTCGATCCACTTGGTGAACTTGTCGATGGCCACCAACAAGTGTGTCATGCCACCTTGGGCGGTTTTGAAGGGCCCCACCATATCAAGCCCCCAGACGGCAAAGGGCCAGGTGATCAGGATGGTTTGGAGTGCCGAAGCTGGCTGGTGGCTGCGCTTGGTGAAGCGTTGGCAACCTTCGCACTTGAGGATGAGCGACTCGGCGTCTTTGAGGGCTGAGGGGCAGTAGAAGTCATGGCGGAAAGCTTTGCCCACTAGGGACCTCGAGGCGGCGTGGTGCCCGCACTCGCCCAGGTGGATGTTGAGGAGGATCTCAATGCCCTTGTCTTGCTCGACGCAGCGCTGGAACACGCCTGTCGCGCTACGCTTGACGAGCCCATTGTTGATGATGCTGTAGGCGGATGCCCATCGCTACACTTGCCGGGCCTCGGTCTCGTCCATGGGGAGCACTCCGTTTTCCAGGAAAGCAAGGATCGGTTGGGCCCAAGACAGAGCTGTTACCACCATGAAGATGGCCACTTGGACGGGATCTGGGACGACAGCCCCCGAACCGGAGCCGGCAGCTCCCGGGTCTGGATCACCAGCCCCCGGGTCTGGATCCGCAGCCCCCACGTCGGAGCCAGCAGCCCATGGGACTGGGCCGGGGTCTTTCGGGTTGGGCGGGGGAGCCACGGGGTCGTCTGGGATGAAGATGGACTCGGAGTCGGGGGATGGCTTGATGGAAGGCATACGCAAGTGCTCGAGGGAGACGCCGGGTGGGATTGCCTGCAGGCTAGAACTTATCTTGGCCAGCGCATCGGCGGCCTCGTTGTCCGCACGGGGGACATGGAGGAACTCGCAACCGTCGAAGTTGTCGGAAAGCTGCTGCACCAAGAAGTGGTAGCTGGCCATGTTGGCGTCTCGGGTGTCCCACTCACCGGAGGTCTACTGCACCACCAAATCCGAGTCGCCATAGCAGAGGATGCGCCAGATGCCAAGTTCTTTGGCCAGCCGGAGGCCGTGCACAAGGGCATCGTACTCTGCGACGTTGTTGGAGGCGGCGAAGTGGATCTGCAGCACATACCGCAGCCGTTCACCCTTCTGGGAAGATAGCATGATGCCGGATCGCATCTTGGAGCCGTCAAAGTGCATGCGCCAGTGCGTCAGGTCGGGTGGTGGCGGCAGATACTGGGTTTCTGTCCAGTCGACGAGGAAGTCGGCCAGTGCCTGGGACTTGATGGTGGTGCGGGACTCGTAGAGGATTGTGTGGCTGGCCAGCTCAATGGCCCACTTGGCCACCCGGCCGGAGGCATCCCGGCAGCCCATGATCTCACCGATGGGGGCCGTGCTGACCATGGTGATGGTGTGCTCCTGGAAGTACTGCTTCGGTTTCTTGGCTGTGAGGTACACGCCGTAGCACATCTTCTGGTAGTGGGGGTAGTTCTGCTTGGAGGCAGAGAGCACCTCGCTCAGGTAGTAGACCGGACACTGGATCTGCTAGATCTTGCCTTCCTCCAGGCACTCGACCACCAGCACCGTACTGACTGCGCGTGAGGTGGCAGCAATGTATAGCAACAGCGGCTCCTTGTCGGCCGGCGTGGCCAGAATGGGTGCGGTGGAGAGCATGCACTTGAGCTCCCAGAAAGCTTTGTCCGCCTGGTCATTCCACTCGAACGATGATGTCTTCTTCATCAGCTGATACAGGGGCAAGGCCCTCTCGCCCAGGCGGCTGAGAAACCGGCTGAGAGAGGCCAAGTAGCAGGTGAACTTCTGCACATCGCGCAGCCCGGTCAGCTTGTGCATACGCTCGATGGCCTTGATCTTTTCCGGGTTAGCCTTAATTCCGCACTCCGAGATGAGGAAGCCAAGAAGCTAGCCGGCTGGCACGCCGAACACGCACTTCTCCGGGTTGAGCTTGATCTCATACCGGCGCAGGTTGGCGAAGGTTCCCTTGAGGTCGGCTAGGAGCCTGAGGTGCTGCTTGGTCTTCACCATGATGTTGTCGACATAGACGTGCACGTTGCGGCCAAGTTGCTACAGCAGGCACTTCTGCATGCAGCGCTGGAATGTGGCGCCGGAGTTCTTCAAGCCAAATGACATGGCGATGTAGAAGTACGCCTTGAAGGGCGTGATGAAGGACATCTTCAGGGCGTCAGCCGGGTCCAGCTTGATCTGGTGTTAGCTGGAGTAAGCGTCCAGAAAGGACAAGAGCTCGCAGCCGACCATGGAGTCGATCACTTGATCTATCCGCGACAAGGCAAAAGGATCCTTGGGGCAGGCCTTGTTCAGGCTGGTGTAGTCTATGCACATGCGCCAGGTGTTGTTCTTCTTCAGGACGAGGACTGGGTTGGCCAGTCACTCAGAGTGAAATACTTCCATGATGAAGCCGGCAGTGAGAAGCCGGGCGACCTCTTCACTGATGGTTCTCTGCTTCTCCTTAGAAAAGCGGTGTAGGGGTTGACGAACAGGCTTGGCATCCCTGCGAATGTGTAGTTCTTGCTCGACGTTCTTCCTCGGAATAACCGACATGTCCTTTGGGGACCATGCAAAGATATCCTGATTCTCACGGAGGGAGTCGATGAGCTCACCTTCCTATTTGCTGCTGAGGCGGGTGCCCATAACAACATACTCGCTGCAGCTGGGGTCGGATGGGTTGAGCTCGATCTTCTTGGTATCTTTAGACGGCTGCAACAAGGCCTCGCCAGCCGACTCCTTGGCTGGAGCCGGCAAGGCCGGCTGCTTGCCGGCTAGCGCCACGATCTAGTCGAGCTGGCGCTGCTCCTTGGCTATAACTTGCGACTCGGCCAGCTTGGCGCCGACACGGGCGCAATCCAGGGGTTTCTTGTAGTCGCTGGTGACAGTGATGAGGCCCTTGGGACCCGGCATCTTCATCTTCAGGTAAGCGTAGTGGGGGACTGCAATGAGCTTTGCCAGTGCGGGCCGGCCCAGTAGCGCGTGGTAAGGGCTAGACAGGTCCACTGCCTCGAACCAGATGGGCTTGCGCCGGTAGAGGTCGCGTGCGCCGAACAGGACGTCGAGCCGGATCCATCCGATCGGGGAGCAGGTGAGACCCGGCACGATGCCGTGGAACACCGTCCGGGTTGGCTCCAGCTGCCTTGCTTCGACGCCGAGCTTGGTCATGGTGTCATGGTAGAGGATGTTGATGCTGCTGCCACCATCGATGAGGACTCGCGAGAACTTGCAGGTACGCTTGTCAGTGACTATGGTGGGGCCGAGGACGAGGGCGTAGCCACACGGCGTAGGCATGACAGCCGGGTGGTCCTCCCGGGTCCAGCTAACCAGGTGCTTCGACTAGTGCATGTACTCAGGCACGGCCGGGATGACAGTGTTCACCACCTGTCGAAGCAGGCGCTCGCTGTGCTTGTTGCCGGCCATGCTGGTAAAGACGACGTAGCAATCATTTGTGTTGGGGAAGGCCTCATCACACATGGCGCCAGCTGCCGAGGGCAAAGGCGGCAGCGGAGCCGGCTGACCCGCACCCGGTGCCGGAGGATGAGGCAGAGGAATGTCGCCCCTCATGATGCGCTTGGTGATGGCGCACTGCCGGAGCGTGTGCGTGGATAGCCTTGTGCCACTGTGGTGCTTGCAGGGGGCGTCAAGCATCTCTTCGAAGCTCATGGCGGGCAGCCAGTCGGTCCTGCCGGTTCACTGGCGCTGGTTGCTGGCCAGCTCGGCTACGGGCACTTGATCGGCAGTAGCGATGAGGCGGTTGTCGTTGCGGGGAGCCTGCTGCTCGGCCTTACACTCGTTGTTCTGCTGGTTGTTCTGCTGGCGGCTACTCTCACCAGCCGGCTTGGGAGTCAGCGCCGGCAACGCTTTGCCGGCGTCGTCCAACACCTTGTCCGCCATGATGATGAGCACGGCCATGGTGGTTGGCTCGGAGCGCAGGAGCTTGTTCTTGAGTAGGGTGCCATCTCAACAGCCGCTCCCGAAGTACTGGATGGCTTGAACCTCGTGGACCCCCTCGCAGCTGTTCTGGAGCTCAGTCCAGCGTGCAAGGTACTGGCAGCCGGTCACCTCCGGCCCCTGGACGCACATGGCAAGCTGGCTGGGCCGGCCGGGCCGCTTGTAGGTGCCGGTGAAGTTATGCACGAAGGCCTGCTCGAAGTCGAGCCATGAGTTGATGCTGCCAGCCGGCAGGCTGTTCAGCCACGTCCGGGCTGAGCCTGTAAAATGAGTGGGGCGTAGCGCACGACCAGTCACCGGTTGCCGCCCACGATGCCGATGGCGGTGGTGTAGTCGATGAGCCAATCCTCCGGCTTGACGGTCCCGTTGTACTTGGGGGTATCTCGGGGAAGCGTGAACCCCTTGTTGAAGAGCTTGTCGCAGATCCGCGGGCCAAAGCAAGCCGGACCAACCGCATTGTGTTCCTCCAGCTCGAGGGAGAGGGCGAGCTGCTCGATGTGGTGGCAAGCATCATTGTTGTCGATGTCGCGCGGACCCTGTCGGCTTGCGACTGGGCCGTGGGGAGCCGGACCGGCTAAAGCCGGCCGGCCGCACCGTCCGTATGGCAGGGGGAGATCTTGCTGGCGTCGAACGTCTAGAGCCGGCTCATTGCCCAAGTCGTCATCAGCCGTCAGGGCACGGTCGCTCCGGGTTTGGGTTCTCCCGGATTGGGCTTCACTAGGGCACGGAGAAGATGCTTGCTGGGTGTCCCGGGGTTCACGGTCCCTGGCGCGGTGCAAGCCGGACGCCGTAGGAACGTCAAGGCGGTTCTGCTATGTGTTCGCCGCGGTGAGCAGCTCGCGCATGCGCTGCAGGCGCTCCTGCAACTCCTCGCCCTGCAGAAGCTCGATGCCCACAGCGGCCGCCTCCACGGCACGCATGTTCTTGAAGGGGGTCTCGTAGATGGGCGGGACCACGCCCGGCGTGCGACCGATAGCACCGCGATGGGTCCACACCTCGGTGACCTGGCTTGGCTCGGCCACGGCCGACATGAAACCGTACGCGGCGTCGCGCTCCCGCTGGGTGGACTCCAGCCGGTGCTGCGTAGCAGCAAGCGCCGTGGCCTCATCCAATAGGCGCACGCACTCCTCATCGAGCTGGGCCCTGCCCTAGGGGGCATCGACGTCGGTGGCGATGGGGATGGTGAGGTTCTGCAGCGTTGCTCATAGCGGGTCGGCCATGCTGGCGCGAGCGGCTACGGCCTTGGCCGCAGCGGCCTTCTTCGTGGTGCTAGACGAAGAGGAAGCGGAGCCGATGGTTAGCACCTCCACGCGGGTGCAGAGATCCGCCACGTCGCCGGAGATGTCACAGTCGACGGGGACGGGCAAGTCGTTGACGTCGAGCACCTCGCTGGGGTACTCGTCGGGGGCAAGCGCTATGGAGATGCACAGCACACCGAAGGGGACGACGGCCGAGCAGGCGAAGCCGGCCGGCGCCGTGGCGAGCGCGGGGACCAAGCCATGCATGATACACTCGCCGGAGTCGGTGAAGTGCCTCGTCTGGAACGTGCCTCCAGCCGGTGCCTCGAGCTTCCCCATGGTGGAGGCCAATTGTCGTGGTGATCTCACGGCAGATGCCATAGGATGGCTAAAGAGGGGGACAGACGCAAGGGCACCGTGGGCTCCAGAGGCGAGGTTGGCACGAGCAAGTGTATGAGACGAGACGTACCCAGGTTCGGGGCTCTCCGGAGAGATAATACCCCTAGTCCTGCCGAGTACGGTTTATATAAAGTGGATACAGGCTTGCTGCTAGAGCTGTTCTGGGGAGGAAGGAAGACAGACCAGTGAATAGGCTGTTCCCTCTGTGTGTGTGTGTGTGTGTGAGTTCTACTGATGATCGCCCTTTGCATGGATGGGCACCAGGGGGTCTTATAGGCTGGCCCCCCGGGGTTACAATAATAATGTTACACGGGCGCGGGGCCCTAGTGTCAGTATCTAGGAGCCGGGAATGGGGGCCGTCGGATCTGCTGGGTCCGCCGGGTGCGGGTGTCGCCAGGTCCGCCTAGTGCGAGCCGTACCGGGGTCGCTGGGCGTGGGTACGGCCGGCTGTTGGGTAATGTGGCATGCCTCGCCAGGCGTCACGGGACGGTCAGCGCCGCCCTGCTACAAGATCGTGCTCCCAGGACACCGCCCGCCCCAGGCGGGTACGTGGGAGTGCCGCTGCCACTCCCGCCGGGACTAGCGTAAAGGAGGGAGCACTGTAGCCATGCTCGCTTGTCGCCGGGGTTGACTTCTCGTGGACGGCCGGCATGCGCTAGCCGGCTGGCCGGGTCGCGGCACCCAGCTGGCTCACACTGGGGAGCCGGCCAGGGGGAAGCCGGATTGAGGGGTTGTGCCAGCCCCGATGTTTTTGAAAGAGAGCCGGGTTCCGTTGCTTGCCTGGGGACCATCCCCCCGACAAGCGGTTTATACTAACATATCTCGCAAGTTTTATGAATTTTTGTGTGGATGAAGTTTTTAAGACCAAGTGAGGCTATGATATGAGGAGAATAAATGAGATGCAAAAGCTCAAGCTTGGGTGTGCCATGCACCCCAAGATAATATTTTAAGAAGTCTCGAGTGTCTAAGCTTGGATTTTCATTTGCTTTTCATTTTCTTCTTATATGGTTCTTATTTGGTTCTTTGTCTTCTCAAGAAAAACTCCATAAGGATTTTATTCATTTTTCTTTAAATTTTTATTTGCTTCCTATTTCCAGAGAATGATAAAATTATTTTTTATTTTTTCATTTGGTTATTCTCTTGTTTTCTTTACCTTTTGTTTTATTTGATTCTTTTTTCTCTTTGTGTCTCTTTATAAAATTAAAAACAAAAAGGATTTTCTTTTGCTTTTCTTATATATTGTTGGATCATTGGAACATTTACTTATGTCTTGTGAGAGCACTGTCACATTGATTTTTTTACTGTACATAGTAGGGCAATGCCCCACTGCAATTTTTATATTAATGAAATAAAGAACAAAGGTCTCAAAGAAATTATATGGCTTGAGATAAGCCTAACATAAAAAGGAAAGGAGAAAAAAAGAGAAAAGAAAAGACAAAGCTAAACTAGGCGAAGCAGGCAAAAGAAAAAAAGAAACAAAAGAAAAGAAGGATGAAAAGAAGCAAAATTACAACAGTTGGTCCAGCCAGACATTGTACAAGGGAGCATGCTTCCTCTTCATTCTATTTCTCAACAACTTGAGTTCCATGTAGAAGGTGTCCTTCCATCTCAAAAATGTGGGTGGGATCTGTTGGAAAATAAAGTTGTTTCTAGTAACCCAAATAGCCCTCGTAGCAAGGATTGTAATCTCCATGAAGAAAGGTACATTCAGTTTCTGTCTCATATCGTGGACAACATCGAACATGTTCATGGGTGCAACTCTCTTAGGTGCCACCAAATTCCAGCACATTTCCACAAAAGGACATCCCACGAAGAGATGGAAAAGAGTTTCTTCCTGTTGGCAGCCAGCAAGGGCACAATTGTATGAATCTAAGTGAAAGCTTTTCCTTAGGAGTAAATTTCTTATGTTCACTCTATCAAGAAGTACCATCCAGAAGAAAACCTTGTGCTTTTCCTGGCAAGAGTTATTCCATATCCATTGAAATTGAGGGGGGACTACCTTGATCCCAATCATGACATTATAAGCTTTGGTAGAGGGAAAATTGCTTGAGCGCCAAATATAGCTCCAGGTATCAGTGCATTCTCTATATTGTGAGAGTCTCAATTCATCACATATATTCCCCAGCTGAGTAAATTCATCATATGCTTGCAAAGAAAGAGGTAAATGGAACAAGTCCTCTTCACTTATCTGTTTTAGAGTAGTTTAGTATTTACTGTTGAGCTTCACTTATATCCTTAGAGTAATTTTATGAATGAATTGAATATCATGCACATGAAATTATATATGGTTGAGAACTAATTATGCACCCCTCCTTAATTTATCAAAACATCAGTGAAACTTTAATAAAGTGAAACTATGATAGGCTATGTCTTTAATCAAGTAGAGAATTATATAATAGTGACAAAGAATATTAGTTGCATTTTTAATTTAAGCCTTACATTTTGTGGCGGTGAGTATCTTCCAGCGAAGCACAGATGATTGGCTAGGCAAATGTTTGATAAATTTCAATTCAGCCTGGGGTGGTATTCAAGTTTGTAGGTTATCATCATGTTTATGTTTTCTCAATGATGTTAGTATTAAACATGCATGATTTTGGTCCTAGTCTTTGCTACCTTTTTCCTGTATTAGCCGAGAATACTGCTTGTGCATCCAAAATCCTTGAAATAGAGTTTATACCATGAAGTGTTAGCTATACCTACCTGTTCGTGACTGAGAAAGGCCATTTCAAGTAAATTTTGATCGGCGCAAAACCTTAAAAGTAAAAAATTGTTTTCAATGATTAACGTTGTTAGGACCGAGAGTATATCGACCAGAGGGGGGGTGAATGGGAGATTCAAAAATTCTTTCGAATGTTATGAACTGATCCCAAACACAGCAGCGGAAATAAGGTTCGGTAGACAAGATCTCAATCAAGCATGTTATTAAGGAACATATCTATCAAGATATGAAGCAATAGTAGTTCGATCATAGGATATCACCGGTTTGACAATAATGATGGTAATGCAATATGCGAATAGATATGGTAGCATGAGAGAAAACAAGGTATGAACTACGAGGGGAAACCACGAGAAAGAACTATGACGAGGTGAATGAAATCGACACGGAGAAATAACGCTAGTCTAAATAAGTGTGAAAAGAAATGTGTATGACTGGAATAACTACACTGAATGATGAGAATGCAATAGGGTGAGCAACGAATAATAACAGATGGGAATCACAGAGATGACAGAAATGACTGATATGCAACAGTCAATGAATGATCAGATAATTTATCATCACAGAGCACGAAAGTAAACTACTGAATGTAACGTAGTAATGTAGAGTGAACCAGTGGTGCTCGATGGCACAGATGGATTTGGAAGACCATTTCGCCCTTCTACCAAAGGACTACATCTGGTTGGTGGGGTTCTGATTTAACACAGAAGATAAACTCAATTCTCCCTATTCTCCTTCACCTCAGAGCTGATCAGACTCTAGTTGATTTCACTCATGGTAGATCTTTCTCGGCGATCTCCAAACCTTCGACAGACCTTCATGAACCACAATGACTCTTGGTTGCTGAAGATCTTGCTCGGTGAAGACAAGAATTCTTCAACACTCGAGCCGACACCTATCCGTCTAGAGAGTGTGCAGCCCTCAAGAGTAATAGGTACAAGAACTCTAAACTCGGAACTAGTGTGATGCTCAACCACTGTCTAAGTTTTGGCTCTTGATTTTTCTCTCGGTGGATCTTAAACTCAAATCACTCGGAGAGGGGATGCTCAATCAATCTTCTCAGAAATCTTAAGCGGAGCAGCCATAGGGCAACGTTGGAGTGGGGTGGCTATTTATAGCCGCAGCCTTCCCTGAAAGGAAATGACCAAATTGGACATATGGAGCAGCCAATGGCTGAACGACACGAGTCCAACGGTCAGAAATTTAGCACAACGGTAACATTCCTTGTGGAGCAAGTAATGCTAACTCCTCAGTACGAAAGATATCTCCTGCAGCACGAAGAACAACATCTACTACTGGCAAGTAATCATTCGAAACATAAAGAGCTTTCTCTCAGTCTCGCATAGGTTTTGGGGTAAGCATCATAGTGGATCTAAGCTTCGAGAACATATACCCCTCTTAATAGTACGGAGGTCCTATAACTCAAATAAATGAAAGAAGAACAACAAAATGAATACTACATCTTCACTTTGTCTTCGACTTCCATTCGCTGCAGTCAATTTCCTTCGGACAGAAACTCCGAACCAATTGCTTCACATCAACAATAAATTTTTGAGGGGTTAACTCCTGCACATCAATCTTCTCGACTACATGTTTTCAACAGATGTAGCTCATTCTTCTCTGCAATGCAGATATTCTTCGGTGAAGTTCCTTGAACTTGACACCGGAGACAACATTCTCTCCGGTTCTGCATGGACTATTTCTCTCTGTGTGCACTAGCAAACAAATCAGTCCATGCCTCTTTCTGTCAACAATCTCCAAAACAGATGAGGGCAAATAATGGAATGAAATGGAATGTGAAGGATAACGAAAGACGAGAGATCATTATGATGATAAAACATGCTCCCCCTGAAGATATGCATCATTTGGAGAATGCATTGAAGATAAATCAGAAGGTAGCAAGATGAAACTTCGTACGAGTGATATTGACATATAATCTCTTTCGTGATCTCTTTCAATGCACTCGACAATGTCTGAGGTATATCCTATCACACACAATCTTTGAAAAAGATTTGTTAGATAGAGTGAATACTTTGAAATGATTTGTGACGAAGGATAAGCCATGAGGGTTCACTCAGAACACAGTTTGAATCCACATGAGATATAAGTTCCCTGCAAGTTAGATACTCGAGGAGAATCAGAGCAAGGGAATTATAGGAATATTTCTCGAAGTAGATATGCTTCAGACAAGGTTTTCCTGCAAAAAAGATGATACAATGGAGATATGCGAGGAAAACAACTTATGAAACAGATATAGAGGTTTTGCTTTCGAATCTCAAGAAATTTAATCTGAAGCTAACTTTCTTCTCCTGCAAAGTTAGACAACGAAAGGGAATCATTATAGAATATCTAACTATAAGACACATATAATTTCAAAGAGTGAAATATCTCTTCTAGAGAAGCATGATTTCCAATCCTCCTTGAAATGCTTTTACTGTCCCTGCATGATAGATAAGTATCGAGGATAATTATTGCAAGGAAGTAATCTTTCGATTGCACCTGCAAACAGATAATTGGAAGCGAATAGCATTGCAGGGGGGTTATTAACGGTACATGACGACCAAGTATTTCAACACCACAGGTGGTGCTCCAAGTTCCAAAAGCAAATACTTCGACGAAAACCAAATAGTTCGACTGAAAGGCAAATGGCGAACAAAGACACCCTGCAAATAACCCACTTATCTATCACTCGATATTCTTTTCCCCCTTTTTTATCAGTAAGTGTCAAAAAGGAAAGACAATGCATGCGAGGAACTACTCGTTCGAAGAATCCTCAGAACCAGAACTCGAACTATTCGGAGAAGCAGAGCGAGCGATGGTCGAGGCCAAAGTAGGAGTTGGAGATGCAGCATGGGCTTTGGGATCAGCTTCGGGAGTAGCAGCGCGAGGTGCATATGGCTTGTAGATAAATGTTCCTGTTGTGTCTTCAAAATCATCATCAGGTTCAACAAATAGCAGGTCAGTGGAGGCGGAACGCTGAGGAAGCACTGGGGTTTGCCTTCGGATGCGAGGAACTTCATACATCTCCAGATGATCGTATTCTTTCTCGATGCCCTTGGCAGATAGTTGTTTGCGAGAATAATGCTTGCGCAGAAGGGTCTAGGAGCGCTTCTTTTGTTCCATCTCATACAAGAGAGCTTGGCGAGAATAATTGTGAGGCAAATTTATCTCAGTCATCATTTCCAGCTTCACTTTTCGGTCGAGCTTGATGTGACTTTCCAGGGCTTGCTGAGTGCGCAGACAAATCTCATATAGTGAAGGATTTTATTCACGAAGGATTTCAACTTTCGCCTTGTTGACCTTCGGAGCTTTAGCAGAAGTAGGCATAGAAGAAGAAACAGTAGCATCAATAGGCATCTTCCCTTTGCTGATGTCGTTTACAATCCTGAGCATGTGGCAGACTGGTGGCATTTTGGGACATGTGGGCAGAAAAACTTTTCCACAATAAGTTGCTCAATGGCAAACATGACCCAAGGTGCATATGGCTTCAAAGCTTGAGGGCTATCAGCTGCGCAGGCCAGGTTGCGAATGGAAAGATCTGGAATGCCAAAACGAATACCCTGAGCTGTGGCTAGAAGATCATTTCCACAATGTCATTAAAGGTTTTTGGCCTGTTTGTTTGCGTGAGGGAATTGCACAGGATGTAGAACAGCAATTTGTTCTCATAAGCCAGATTCTTTGGATTTGCCTCTATACATTCATCACCAACAAGCTTGGGGTCCATCAGCAAGTGAAGTTGAGCTTTGGATACATCCCAATAGTGCAGTCTATGTTCACGAGTATCATCAAATTCGCACCGAGGAAGATTCAACAGTGCTAAGAACTGGTCAGTCGAACATTTGATCTTTTCTTCTCCTGTAATCCATTCGAGGATCCAAGTACTGCTATCTATGAGGTCTCCTGAGATATAAAGAGCAACATAGAACTGATGAATCATTTCACAATTCTAGCCATGATTGAAACGAAGGAAGCTCTTCAGGAAGACAAGTTCAATCTGCTCGATGGTGTGATGGAAGCATGTAAACTTTCGAGCTCTGCGAAATCCAGAATCTTGTGATTGAAGATGCGATTCTTTTCATACAGAATGCAAGCATAATACACGGCATGTTCCTTCGTCCAAAATCTTGGTGACAAGGAAGTTCTTTCTCTTTCAAATGGGCTGGAACCAAAGAATGCAAGATTCGAAAGATGAAACTGCTCGTTAAAGGCAGGACCATTCGGGCCATCTTCAATAGGGAACAAGGGAATGGTTTCCAATGGGTTTCTCAGATGTTCCTCTTCACCCATATTCTGGGTCTGAATGTCATCAGGTGCTGTCACACCTTCCTCAATAGGCTTGAGAGGAGCACGAGGCTTCCTTGACTTCTCTTGTATAAATTTCTTTGAAGAACTTGACTGTCTATCATTTTTGCTCGCTAGAACTCCTCAGTGGCTTTCTGACTTTCAGGCACTAGGGCCTTTTCTTTCATTGTATTTCCTTTGTCTAGAGGCACAACAACTTCTTTCTCAAACGGCTGGGGCACAACTGGTGGAGCAATTCCTTCTTGAGCCATCGGCTCATCAGATTTCTTTTCTTCCTCTTCTAACTATGGTGCAGTGGAATGAGGAGTAGGATCAACATCCATCTGGGTAGGGGCACCACATGATGCGACCGGGCTTCGCTTGATACGGAGGGCTCAGCTTGAAATTTCCTCGGAGGCAATGGATCAGCCTTCTCAACCTCAATTTCCTCATCAACAACATCAGCTGGAGCTTGCTGCTTAGGCGAAGCATTTTCTTCATCAGTCTTTTCGAGGAAGATATCAACAACATTAGGTTGCTCTTGGGCTGCTGGAGTAGGAATGATAACCTCCACATGGCTAGCTTGCTACATTGGTTCATCCTCGCGAGGTGGAGATGGTGGAATCTGCTGCAAGGGAGTACTGGAGTCAAGTGGAGCACCAGCAATAGTCTGAAAGCGGCAATCTTTGATTCCTTTCGGTTTACTAGCTCTCGCTTTAGCCTTCTGATGTTTTTCTTCTTTAATTCATCTTCGAGCAATATCTGCCTTGCGGTCAATCTCCTCGTTTCTTCTGTCACACAACTGAGATACTTCCATTTGCAACCATGAGTGCCAATCAATTTTATCATTCCGCATGAGACTGAGAGCCTTGGTGAGTTCAACAATATCTTTGTTCAGATTCTTCCTTTTGGATTCGGTGCTGGCCTCTCTCCTCATTTGCTCGAGGACTTGCTTGTCCTTGCAGCCTGATTGAGCTTCTTGGTAATTTTTCTCAGCTCAATGAAATGTTTCGTTACCATTTTGGTAACATCATCAGGAAGACCCAGACTACTTATATCATCAGATTTTGCATCATAAGCAGCACTCTCAATCAAATCAATCATGAAATTGAAGTCATACTACTGTTCCTCTGTGGAAACATGAACACTGGGTTTGGCCTTCTTAGCAGATACTTCAGCTTTTCCTTCAGACTGCAGCTTTCTCTTCGCAGCAGTAGAACTCGAAGGTTTGTCAGTGATAGGACTGGGTGCATGCCTTGGTGATTTCCTTGGAGAGGGCAAAACTTTCACTGGAGAGGGGCTATTGGATGGCTTGTTTAGAATGGCACATTGATCATACATGGGAATTTCATCAGGAGCATCTTCGCTAGATGACTCATCAGACAAGCTAGAGACTACCTTCTTTGATTTCCTGGAGATGGTTTTCTTTCGGGAAGCACGAGGGGAAACAGATTTTCTGGACTTGCTTCCCTTGGAGGCAGAAGCACGGTCCTTCTTCTTCTAGACGTCTTGCTGAGTCAGCACGATGTTTTTCGCTTCGACTTGATTTTTCTTCAGATTTAGCATCATATGCAGCACTCTCAATTATATCAATAATGAGATTGAAATCATACTTCTGTTCCTCTGTCGAAGAAGGAACACTGGGTCTAGCATTCTTAGCAGATGCATCAGCTTTTCCTTCAGATTGCAGCTTTCTCTTCGTAGCAGGGTTAGACACAGATCTTGGAGCTGTAGAACCCGAAGGTTTCTCAGTGAGGGGAATGGATGCACGCCTTGGTGATCTCCTTGGAGAGTGTAAAACTTTCACTAGTGAGGGGCTATTGGATGGCTTGTTGAGAATGGCACATTGATCATACATAGGAGTTTCATCAGGAGCATGTTCGCTGGATGACTCATCAGATGAGCTAGAAACTGCTTTCTTTGAATTCCTAGAGATGGTTTTCTTTTGGGAAGCACGAGGGGAAACAGATTTCCTGGACTAGCTTCCCTTGGAGGTAGAAGCACGATCCTTCTTGTTCTGAACGTCTTGCTGAGTCGGCGCGACATTTTTTGCTTCAACTTGGTTTTTCTTCGCTTGCCTAGCATCACGCTTGGCTTTGACCTTCGCCCTCTTAGCCACTTCATCGGGAAAATTAGCAATGGTTTTGAGGGAGTTAGGATGAGCATTTGAAGGCTGTGGTTCTCTGACTTTTTCATCACCGGGGCCAGTGCAATTTTCAGCAATGCAGTCATTCCACGGTGGTGTGAAAGCAAACAGAAACTAATACTTCTCGTGAACATTTTCATAGTTATACCATTTCTTTGCCCAGTGGTGGCGAATCCTTTGAAGCCTGTTGTTGCATTCAGTCATTGATTCAACCCCAGGTGGAGTTTTGTAACCATCTGGATTAGACATTTCAGCTGCGGTATTCTTTTCTCTGCCACGACCACCCTTTTTAGGATTTCCATCAAAGAAGAAAGTTACACTACTGCAGGATGCTGCTAACGCGACACTACGATGATAGACCCTTTGATGAAACTGTGCACGATGCATTAATCGCAAACGGTGATGTAAACAAAGTCAAAAAAGATGCAAAACATTTGCGATGGCGGATACATCAAACGCGGTTCATATTATAGTTGCGTGTGCGATGCGTGACAAATGATTAATCCATAAGAACTATTTGCGATGTGGCAGAACAACAGAAATGTGCGGCTATATAAAGGTGTGTGGGATATACGGCATATAGTTCACTCGAATGAACTATTTGCTATTAGGGAGTGAAACAAAAATGGTTAGCCAGATCAAGGTGTGTGTGATATAAGGCATACGGTTCACCCGGACGAACAATTTTCGATTAGGGAACACAACAGAAATGGTTCAACTTAATAGATGTGTGTGATATGCGGCATACATTTCACATAGATGAACTGTTTGCGGTGAGAAAATATAACACAGACGGTTACTACGGTTAATTCGTGTGCGATTCTGTGTGTACAAAAAACTTTGAAAAATGCAAACTAGTTGCTTGCGGTGGCTAGGAGTATCGCACATGATGCGTCTGCGAGTACTCGTGTGCAATGATTAGTAAGTTACACATACGTTTCCTTATGTTAACACGTGTGTGATAGTTAACACGTGACACCGCATATGGTTGTTGGGTTATGTTCTCCACTTAGTCTTCCCGCGCTCCAGGGAAGGCTTTCGCGCTCCAGCGAAGGCTTCCCGTGCTCCACATGGGTGAATTGTAAAATCCCCACCTGTTCCCTCATCGGTTTCCCGCCACTAGCAAGTGGCTTGCTCCATATGACCCAGGCGGCAACGCTCTATAGTGACACTGTGCGCAGATCTAGTCCACACCCATCTACCATTAGTTATTCCAAGCATGCTAGGCACCGACAAAAGCTTCGACATCGACCCCTTCCTGCATTACATCTTCGGCGAGGAAAACGAGCCGGAGTAGGTTGGGGAGCAAGAGCTTCATTGGCCGGTGCAGGCGCCATGGCCCATCGGCAGCGATATCGCCGTGCCAGTCCTTGAGGTCGCAATGGACATAGTGCAAAGGAAGTGTGATGAGCAGTTTGTCATCCACAGCGCAAAAGATCCAGAGCTGCTCGGCGGCATGATCAATGACCCACCCGAAGAGCCACCGTCACCAGTGCTCATCAAGATCCTGATGCCCCGCAAGGAAGGCAGAGGACCTCTGCGATTCAGTTATGAGATAGCCAGCCTGCGGCTTCATCATTGCCGGCGGCGGCCGTGTCAACCTCGATCCCGACGATGTGGTGGCCAGGCTCGAGCACATCCTTGGCGGAGTTGACGTCCGCGGCAAAGTAGAACATCGCCAATGTGGTATCTTGAGGATGCAGGTGATGGACGAAATTTTCTACCAGGGCAGAGACATGGAAATGGAGCGGTTCCGTGGAGATTTCATGCGTGCAATTGCATGCTGTCAAGCTCTTCTGGAAGAGGCCCAGCAGCCCCAAGAGCCTCCCAGCGCCAGCAGCTCCGTAGGCGGAGACGTGTAACGTGGCCGCGGGTCGGGACACTCGAAATGAACGGCCGCAAGGGTGCTATGCTGATCATGGAGTCCGAGAAGACCATCGTCGGAAGGCCGCCAGCTCAGACTTTCAGCCTATATTTTATTATAATTGTATGGAAATGTTGCAGATCGACATTTTAAGTCACTAAGCAAATGTACCTCGTGTGTGTTTTGGGCGTTGCCACATGTGGCATTTTAAATTCTCCTGAATATGTAAGATAATTATTAACTGTTGCAATTGTAAATTTGCCTCAACGGCGAGCAGAGTACGCGCAGGGATGCCAGAGCGGAGCGCGCCGCGGCCACCTCAATGGCGAGCAAAATGCGCGGATGGACACGAGCAGAGCGTGCCGCGGCCGCCTCAACGATGAGCAGAGCGCGCCACAGCCACCTCAACGGCGAGCAACCACACCTGCATATTGCTATTCTGGTCAACCTTCTAGCACCGCGTGGGAGGCGCGACGGCACATCCATCGGACACGATGGTGATATCTGGACCGTGTATGATAGTGGGCAGACACGTACACGTACATCCGAGAACTCGGGCCCACGTACGCCATCCGGGAATTGTTTCGGGCTTCCGATGCGTGTGCGATGCCTGGCATATGGTTGATCCATAAGAACTGTTTGCGATGAGCCAGAACAATAGAAATGGGCAGCCATATGAAGGTGTGTTTCGGGCTTCGAGCCCAGAACCATCAATAAATGTTAACCTTGTTTCACGTCACATTCTAGATTACCACGCAATAAGTAATTGCAAATTTGTTCACACCGATCAAACCTAAATGTGTTCACACTTAGCACCGTGCTATAAAAACTACCCACTCGAATATTACTTCATAGTTCCTCTCCTCATCACCAACAAAACATGTCTTTCCTGTCAAGTCGTTCTGCCATGACCGGTAGGAGGAGTTTCAGGTCGACATATAACCAGGGAGCAAAGACCAAGGCCGCAGAAGCACTAGAGAGGTCCCGCCGCTATGCGGCAGCCGCAGCAGATATGTCCTGGCGCGCCGCTGAGCCCTCAAACGAGCTCTCACCGGCACGCGGGGGCTCTCACAAGCGCACTCGCTGCGTCAGCGATCGCGACAAGTTGACGGTGTTGAAGTCCTTGGCCAGCGACGACAACATTCTCGCTGGCCTAATTAAGTAGCAGGAGCTGGTCGTCGGCTTGATGAAGCTGCTTGAGATTAGCGATGCCTTCGTTGAGAAGGCAACCGGCCTCATCGAGGAACTCATGGGTGACAATGCAAAGCTTCTCAAGGCGCTCGCCGAGACGGAGGAGGAGGCCGCCGGCTGGAAGAAGCTGCATGAGTAGAGCAGTGCCTCAGGGATGACACTGAAAGCGGTCGTCGAGGAACTGATGGGTGACTTGAGGAAGCTCCGGATCGCTCGCGAGCAGGAGGTGGAGGAATCTATGGCTGCTGTCAAGCAAAGTCGTGATAAATTGAAGAAGGAGCTGGAGGATCTCGTTGCCCGGTGATCCATCAAGGAGTAGAGACAGTAGCGACCTAGATCATTGTATGAGATTTCCTTCTTCTCTTGCCCCCGTGTCTTCTGGGCTTTGCCGCATGTGGCATTTTAAATTATCCGAAATATGTAAGACAATTATTATCTGCGCCATTGTAAATTTGTCATCGTATTATCCGTTGCCATTTTATTTGTCGTCATATTATCCGTTGCCCTATGTGGCATTTTAAATTATCCGGAATACGAGTTGAAAACACGAACAAAGCAAATGCTAACGTTGAGCGGGGCCATGGGATCACAAGCAAACACCCTCTGTCTAGGTGCTTTAATTAACCGTGTGTTAAACAGCGGCTCGGCCGCCATTAATGGAGAAGTTGTGAGCGAGGTGGGCGGCTGGTGGATGGTGGTCAAAGAGCTCGCTTCCTGGTGAGCATGCATGGCCTTGGCTGCTCGCACGTGCCCCGTCGAGCATGCGAGGTGGACAAGTCGCACGCGTCCCGTCGAGCCTGCACGACGGACTGCTCACACGTGTCCCATCGAGCCTGCACGACAGACTTCTCCCACTCGTCCCGTCTAATCAAACAGCTGCACGCACACCATCGAGTATGGTTAAATTTTGGCACAAAATACAAAGATGACCAATGAACGAGGACCGAGGTAGTACTATCCCATAAGAAAAGAGGGACGTGTGGCCACACTTAAATGGTTACGGGAACACACATGGTTCATATAATACAACCATTTGCGATATTAACGTGCCAGCTATTTGTTTCAAAAGGACTTCGTTGGCTATTAATGTGTGCGCCTTGTCTCAAACTAGACGATTTTTTACCACAGAATATATGTGCATGTCATGAAACCATGCCAAGTTTCATGTTTTTTGGGTGAGTTTTCGATTTACTGGGATTGAAAAACCGAGATTCTCAATGTTTCAGGACGACAAGACGTTTCTAATTCATTCCCATCCCTTCAATGAGATCTAAACATGCACCCAATGACACATGTACGATTTTCCACCCATTTTGCTTCACTGGAGCATGTGCTTGTAGTTCAAATTTTAATTATGGACTACATTAAATGCCTAAAAAACTCAATTTATATATAAAATGGCCAAATGAACCCTGAACAGTTTCAAATTTCAGCACGACACTCCTGTTATTCTATGATGCCTGTAGAAAACAAAATACAAGGTGAGAAGAGGAAGCGATTATCATTTCGCCCACAAGAGGGGCTTGTTTCCCTACCGGAACCACAAGGGTTCCGAGAAGCTCCGGTTTGTAAGAGGCTTGTAATATAGCTTGGCCCAAATTGGACAATTTTTTACCACGACATATATGTGCCATGTCATGACACCATGCCAAGTTTCATGATTTTTTGGTGAGTTTTGTACTTACAGAGATTTAAAAACTGAGACTCGCAATGTTAGAGGCCGAGCCAGGACGCCGAGACGGTTCAGTTCATTCCCATTCCTTCCATGAGACCTAAACATGCACCCAAGGACACATGTACGATTTTTCTAGCCATTTTGGTGCACTGGAGCATGTATTTGTAGTTCGGATTTGAATTATGGATATTAAATTCCTAGAAAAACGAATTAATGTATAAAAAAGGTCAAACAAACCCTAAATAATTTCAAATTTCAGCGCGAATCTCCCGTTGTTCCATGTTGCATGTAGAAGAAAATATAAGGCGAGAAGAGGGAGCGATTATTGTTTCTCCCACAAGGGGACATGTTTCCCTATCGAAACCACGAGAGTTCTTGCGAGAGGCTCCAGTTTGTAAGAGGTTTGTAATAAAGCTTGGCCCAAATTGGACAATTTTTTTACCACGACATATGTGTGCCATGACGTGACACCATGCCAACTTTCATGATTTTCTCGTGAGTTTTGGATTTACGGGGATTTAAAAACCAAGATTCCCAATGTTTGAGGACGAGCCAGGATGCCGATACGGTTGTAATTCATTCCCATTCCTCAGATAGGACCTAAACATGCACCCAAGGACACATGTATGCTTTTTCTAGCCATTTTGGTCAACTGGAGCATGTATTTGTACTTCAGATTTGAATTATGGACATTAAATGCCTAGGAAATTCAATTAATGTATAAAAAGGCCAAACAAACCCTGAATAATTTTAAATTTTAGCATGGATATCCTGTCGTTCCATGTTGCCTGTAGAAAAAAAAACAAGGCGAAAAGAGGAAGCAATTCTCGTTTCACCCACAAGGGGGCATGTTTCCCTATCGGAACAACGAGGCTTCTTAAGAGAAGCTCCGGTTTGTAAGAGGCTTGTAATAAAACTTGCCCCAAAATGGACAAAAAAAATTCCATGACATATATGTGCCATGTCGTGACACCATGCCAAGTTTCACGATTTTTGGGTGAGTTTTGGATTTACGAGGATTTAAAAACTAAGATTCTCAATGTCCGAGGCCGAACCAGACGCTGAGACAGTTGTAATTCATTCCCATTCCTTGCATGGGACCTAAACATGCACCCAAGGACACATGTATGATTTTTCTAGCCATTTTGGTGATCTGGAGCACGTATTTGTAGTTTACATTTGAATTATGGACATTAAATGCCTAGGAAACTCAATTAATGTATAAAACGGCCAAACGAACCCTGAATAATTTTAAATTTCAGCAATGATATCCTATCGTTCCATGTTGCCTATAGAAAAAAATAAAGGCGAAAAGAGGCATCGGTTGTCATTTCGCCCACAAGGGGGACACGTTTCCCTATCGGAACCACGAGGCTTCTTGAGAGAAGGTCTGGTTTGTAAGAGGCTTGTAATAAAACTTGCCCCAAAATGGACAAATATTTTTCCACGACATACATGTGTCATGCCATGACACCATGCCAAGTTTTATGATTTACGGGGATTTAAAAACCGAGATTCTCAATGTCCGAGGCCGAGCCAGACGCCAAGACGGTTGTAATTTATTCCCATTCTTTGCATCGGACCTAAACATGCATCCAAGGGGACATGTATGATTTTTGTAGCCATTTTGGTGCACTAATTTGAATTATGCACATTAAATTAATTCTTAAAAAACTAAATTATAGTGTATAAAAAAGGCCAAACGAACCCTAAATATTTACAGCAGTTCTTGTCAACCGTCTGTCACCCGTGGGTAAGCACTGTGCGCATGCGTCGTGCTAGCTCACGCGTGGGTAAGCACTGTGCGCATGCGTCGTGCTAGCTCACGCTTCCTTCTTTACTAAGTTTTCCATATTATATATCCAAACACGCTACCATTTCCCACCACTCCTCCCATTGGTTTCTCGCCTCTTTTCCTATCGGTTTCCCGCTGCTAGTGTTAGTGCTCGTAGAAGGCTAGGCGGTGACACACCAGCCATGTAAATATTGCACACAGTTTCTAAAAGCATAAACTTGTGTGATAGTAGGGAGTAGGTCCCATAGGCTGACCAGCGTAAAATGCCTTAAAGGCAAGAAGGCAATTCTTATCAGCAAGGGGCGGCTTTCCATCCGCTAACCTAGTCGAATAGAATGCAGAAGTTAAGCGTGCTCGGGCTGCAGTACTCTAAGGATGGGTGACCCAGTTTATCATCTAAATGAATCTGTAGTGACCTGTCATGACGATTATATAAATCTTGGGATCCTTGTTTTGGTAATTTGTAGAATATGTTTTTTCTTGGTTATTTCTTGTTCTAAAAAATCGAAGAATGATCGACATCTGTAAACCTTGGGATCCTTGTTTTGGTAATTTGTAGAATATTTTTTTATTGGTTATTTCTTGTTCTGTAGGCCCACAAAAACTATTCCTTTGACCCAACGCACGAGAAGGGTTTCCTCTTTGCTCTGTATGCTATGTTAGAGCAAATCAAGTTTTAGCACATGTGTTGCACGACACCCCCTACCCCCCCCCCACCTGCCTCAAAGTTGCGGCACCGACATCGTACGTCTTTAACCTGGCTGGGGGGTACGATGTTCAGTTTGTAATGTTACTTATGTAGTTGGTGCCCCACCGAAGTTGTGCATTTGGGATTTGAACAAATCACACACCAGACCCATACATTTTTTTAACCGCATGCAGGGTATATATAGGGGGTGCTCTGATCGAGCACGTCTCCCTTGTGCTGTTTATAGACACCGCACATATTTGTGGGCTCCCCGAGGTCTCTATATATATATCATCCTTGACCGATAACGAGGGGGCCCACACAATCTATCCCTTTGACCCAACATACGAGAAGGGTTTGACGATGACGGTTTCCTATTGCTATGTGTGCCATGTTAGACTAAATAAATTTTGAGCACATGCGTTGGACAACACGCCCCCCCCCCGTCTCGAAGTTGGGGAACCGACATCGTATGTATTGAACCTGGCTTGGGGTTCGGGTACGGTGTTCGGTTTGTAATGTAGTTGGTGCCCCATCGAAGTTGCGCATTGGGGATTTGAACACATCACACACCACCCATATATATTTTCGGGCCGCATGTAGTGTATAGGGGGTCTTCTGATCGACCACGTCTCCCTTGTGCAGTTTTTTGTGATGGCATGCTTATCTGTGGGCTCCTCCGGTGTATATATATCATCCCTTTGACCGATAATGATGGGTATGTGTTGTCCATGAATGGATTCCTCCTAGTTCGTGTTAGGGCCGGTCACCGTCACATGTCGTTCGAGCAAAGTTCGAGCTCATGCATTGTCAGGATTCCCTCCCACACGTTCGGATTGGTGGGTTGGACCGACACCGTACCCTGTGTATCTCATCCTTAATTACCTGGCTTTCATGGTGGTTGTCTGTATCGAGAGGCAGGCGCCACATCCAAATTGTACATTATTTGATATTGAAAACACGCATCACCCCTTCCAACGTACATCATTTGGGGCCGCATGCAGGCGGTGCTGGTTTTGTGGTCCCTCTCATGCGATTTTTTATGATGGTTCAATCTATTGGCCCAAGCGGTTTATATAATATATATATATATATATATATATATATATATATATATTATCCATTTTTTATCGACAACAACAGTTGTCGTTTGACCAAGCGATATATTCACTAGTCCGTCTTATGGTAGGTCATGGCGACATGCATGTATGACCAAAGTATCAGTACGTGCATCCGCCCTGCCAACACGAAGTGGGAGGTGGGTCAAGTACCCTAGCTAGGTAGCTATGACATTATGTCATTATAGATGCATCCAAGGGGGCTTTCCGGTTTGCGAGGCAGGTGCCACCAAAGTTGTGCATTGTGTATTTAAAGTTTTAAACATCACACCCTATATTCCTACATATATTTGGCCACTTCCAGGTGGTTCTTGACTTCTGGCCCCTCTCATTGATCTTCGACGATGCGCCCAACCGTGGGCCTGCGCGATCAAAGTTGTGCATTGGAATTTTGAACATCAGAGACCACCCTTTCCATTCATATATATTTGGGCCACATGCTGGTGTCGCTGTCTTCTGACCCTCTCTCACGTTTTCTTTGCTGCGAAGACTCGGATGACGCTCAACGGACACGGGTGTACTGGCTTAAACATGTGATATGCAAGTGCATTGTGAAATCACCACGACTGCGCAAGCGCGATCAAGGGTGTAGGTAGTAGATTAAACATGTGCGATGCTAGTGCGCTATGAAATCACCACGACCGCGCAAGCGCGAGCAGGGGTGGAGGTAGTGGCTTAATCTTGTGCGATGCAAGTGTGCTGTGAATCACCATGACTGTGCAAGCACGAGCAAAGGTGGAGATAGTGGCTTAACCATGTGCGATGCAAGTGCGTTGTGAAATCACCATGACTGCGCAAGCGTGAGCAAGGGTGGAGGTAGTGGCTTAACCGTGTGCGATGCTAGTGTGCTATAAAATCACAACCTGTGCAAAGCTAAAGGCGGGTAGTTTATTTAGAATGAATTCTACGTCTGCGTCTGAAAATTAGGGTGAACCGTGTGCGATAGACCAGCTAGCTAGAAATCTAAAAACAAACTACCCGCCTTGAGCGATGCAAAACTCGGCGGTTCTGCCGCTTTTCCTTATTATCATACACTCATATTCTTATTGAACCATGTGTGATCTTGGGTGCTCCCGCCCCACATCAATTCCTTTACCCAAATTTTAGTAGCCACGGTACTTCAACTGTCTCCCCCACTCCTCCAGCACCGACCTTGTAGTAAAATTGCAGTAGCCGAGGCATTTGAACCGTCGCCCTCCCTCGTCCACCACCATCTCCACCCACCATTACTAAAATTTTCAGTAGCCGCGGCGTATCCTCAAACACCACCCCTCCCCCCCTCCACAGTCCCACCACCCCCTCCCCCCATCGAACCCTAGATCGCTGCCGCCGCTGACACCGCCACCGCCAACCCCTTCCGGTCTACCCGTTCCTCCTAGCTTAGATAATAAAGTTCAGGTTACCTTGCAATTCCCATACCGTCGCCCCCCCCCTGAGTTTTTAGATGAGGACTGCAGTGTCCTTCCCTGCCAGATCCACATCCCCTGCTCTAGAGAGTCTCAGCCTAAGACCAACCATGTATCCCGAGGAACCCGACGAGCGTTCAGCCAAAAAGAGGTTTATCATGGCCTCTCCGGCAGAAGTTGTCGAGGTGGCCGCCATTCGTCCCAACCTGTCGATCCCAGAGCAACACCTCACCGTGGAAGCTGGCAAGGACGTTGACTACGTTGCCATGTCGAAGGCTTCACATCAGCAGGCTAGCGTATTACTGTATCTTGGGAAAGCTGGCTACGACATCAAGCTCGTCGACAGCGATGGCTTCACGCGGGCCATGTCACACGTTAAGTGGTCCATCCCCAACCCCTCTAGTTCAACCGCCGTCGATCTCTTTGACGACCCTGCCACTGATCTCATCTGCCACGCAGTCAAGGATTTGCGATCCTTGTACGCCATCAAGCCCATTTTTGTCATTTTTGAAGGACACGTTCTATGGTGGCGGCTTGGGATCCTAAATTGCCAAGTAAGATCTCATCGACCACGACCACGAGGAGGGCACCCACAGAGGTTCTTCCAAGGTGAAACGGCCCATCTGCGACATCAGAGAGCGCACCATGTTTCTGTGCTCTTCCAACTGGAAGGATCCCGTCCATGAGATGTGAGGCAACATCCTATCAGCAAATCTTACCTTTTCTAGCTTGCCAACCTGTGCCCTTTGTTGTAGTAGCTTTCGCCATACGGTGTTTTAACTGTGCCGTGTTAAATTATTTCAGTTATGCAAAAATGTAATGTTCAATAGGGCTATGTGATGTTTAAGTATGAATTGTCCACTTCAGTTTCACGAATGGCTATATTTGGTTGATTATAGTGAGTAGATGCCTTGTTTATCTGTATTTGGTTGTTAGGTTGGTTGCAGTGAGCATTTGTCCAGTTATCAAGCAGATGCCTTGTTTATCTGTATTTGGTCGTTAGGTTGGCTGCAGTGAGCATTTGTCCAGTTATCAAGCAGATGCCTTGTTTATCTGTATTTGGTTGTTAGGTTGGTTTCAGTGAGCATTTATCCAGTTTTCAAGCATATGCCTTGTTAGGTTGGTTGTAGTGAGCATTTGTTCAGTTTTCAAGCATATGCCATGTTTATCTGTATTTGCTTTTTAGGTTGGTTGCAGTGAGACTCTGTCCAGTTTTCAATGGCTATATTTGGTTGTTATACTGATCATTTATGCCTTGTTTATTTTAGTCATTCACAATGTGATGTTCATTTTGTGCAAGTAGGAACTGTGCCGCTCGATTTCATCAATACCAGTTTGAACGGCTATATTTGCTTCCAGTTATGCCTGGTGTAGTTAACACATGCCCTTTATTTCAGTTTTACACATTTATCCAGTGTGATGTTTAAGCATGAGCTACGTTCTATTCATTTTCAACAATACCAGTTTGAATTGTAATATTTGATGGCTGTTAAGCCTGTTGTAGGTAAGATTCCCTTCCATTTTATATCCGCTTTAACAGCATGCTCAAACCAACACATTCAAGCTATCATTTGGAGATGATGTTGTTTATCTTGTCTATATTTGTTTGATGTTAAGGTTGCTGTACTTATCATGCCTTTCCACTACTTGTGCAGGACAACAACAGGAGTGGCCAGCATTTTCCGCCGAGGTTAGTTTCATCCCTCGGCTTGTACTCCCCCTGTTGTTCCATAATGTAGTGCATATAAATCCAGGCCTGAACACTTGTTAGCTTCTAATATTGACTTGTTGCTTGTAGGTACATATGCCCTTGGCAAAGATCCACGCATCGACCCTTTTTGCGTATGGGCCAATGAGATATTCATGAACAAGCATCAAGTGGGAAAACTGATAAGGATTATTAGCAAAAAGATACGAACGGTGGCAAGAACATTATTTGTTTATGCTCTATCCAACACAACAGTGAGCTGTAGGATGGTAACTACAAACTCTGCAGCCTTCTCTTTTTACTGCCCATAATGAGTTATTAGACAATAATGTCCGAATCTTTTTTGTTTGCAGTGCTTCCCAAAGCAGTTTACTCAAGATTACCTCGCAAAGTACATGATTGGTGGACATGCAATGAAGGTTAAAGTATTTCATCCAGACTAAAATGAGAATCGAGAAGTCGTAATTAAGACAGTGAAGGATGGGCGGGCAGCCATCACAAGGGGTTGGCCTAGAGTCGTGCACGCATTATGCATGGAGGAGGGCACAATATGGGCATTCCGCTTCACCTTCTCCAGCATCTAGAATGTCTTTCGCCTCTCTCTTTACAGTCTTTAGTACAACCGTGGTTCATCATTCTTTACTTAGTGCTTTGAATCACTCGTGTCTTAATATTCATGCCATGATTAGATATATAATCAAGTTTATGCTAGGTAGCATTCCACATCAAAAATTATCTTTTCTATCATTTACCTACATGAGGACGAGCAGGAATTAAGCTTGGGGATGCTGATACGTCTCCGTCATATCTACAATTTTTGATTGTTTCATGCCAATATTATACAACTTTCACATATTTTTGGCAACATTTTATATGATTTATTGGACTAACATATTGATCCAGTGCCCAGTGCCAGTTCCTGTTTGTTGCATGTTTTTTGTTTTGCGGAATATCCATAACAAATGAAGTGCAAACACGATAAAAATTTATGGAGAATTATTATGGAATATTTGTGATTTTTGGGAGGTGGAATCAATGCAAACAGGGGCCCACAGCTCCCAAGATACAGCAGGGCACGCCCCAGGCCCCACGCGTGCCCAGGTGTCTTGTGCCCTCCTCATAAGTTGGTTGGAGCTCTACTTCGGACGCAAGGAAGCTTATATCTGGAAAAAAAATCGTGTTAAAATCTCAGCGCAATCGGAGTTACAGATCTTCGAATATTTAAGAAACGGTTTTCGGCCGATCTGGGGAACGCGAAACAGAAGAGAACAGAGAGGGAGATCTAATCTCGGAGGGGCTCCCGCCCCTCTGCCACCATGTAGGCCATGGACTAGAGGGGGAACTCTCCTCCCATCTAGGGGGAGGCCAATTTAAAAAGAAGAAGGAAGGGGGCTCTCTCCCCCTCTCTCCCGGTGGCACCGGAACGCCGCCAGGGCAATCATTGTGTGACGGCGATCTACTCCAACAACTCCTTCATCTTCACCAACATCTTCATCACCTTCCCCCATCTATATTCAGCGGTCCACTCTCCCGCAACCCGCTATACCCTCTACTTGAACATGGTGCTTTATGCTTCATGCTATTATCCAATGATATGTTGCCATCCCATGATGTCTGAGTAGATTTTTGTTGTCCTATCGATAATTGGTGAATTGCTATGACTTGCTTGTGTTTATGTTGATGTCATTTGGTGCCCATCATATGAGCGCGCGTGTGGATCACACCATAGGGTTAGTTGTATGTTGATAGGACTATGCATTGGAGGGCAAGGGTGACAGCAGCTTCAGCCTACCATAGAAATTGATGCATATGGGATTGAAGGGGGGCCAATATATATCTTAATGCTATGGTTGGGTTTTACCTTAATTAACATTAGTAGTTGCGGATGCTTGCTAATAGTTCCAATCATAAGTGCGTAGAATTCCAAGTAAGGGACGACATGCTAGCAGTGGCCTCTCCCACATAAAAACTTACTATCGGTCTAGTAACGTAGTCAATTGCTAAGGGACAATTCCACAAATCCTACCACCACTAATCCACACTCATTTTACTAAACTTAATTGTTTCTTTATTTAAACAACACCTAACTTTTATTTTTATGTTCTTTAGTATCTTGCAAACTTATCCCTTCATACCTACAAAGTACTTCTAGTTTTATTCTTGTTCTAGGTAAAGCAAACTTTAAGTGTGCGTAGAGTTGTATCGGTGGTCGACAGAACTTGAGGGAATATTTGTTCTACCTTTAGCTCCTCATTGGTTTCGACACTCTTATTTATCAAAAAAGGCTACAAAAGATCCCCTATACTTGTGGGTTATCAAGACCTTTTTCTGGCGCCGTTGCCGGGGAGCAATAGCATGGGGTGAATATTCTTGTGGGTGCTTGTTTGCTTTATCACTAAGCGGATTTTATTTTGTGCTCTTGTTTTCTATCTCTAGTTATGGGTAGGAAACGTAAAATACCAAAAAAATAGTTGTACCTGCTAAACCATTGGTTGAAGAACCACCCAAAATCTATCATATTGCTGAAGCTTTCTACTTGGATCATCTTTGATCCCTACTAGGAAATATGCCCGTGCGTTGCAACGGAAGAAAGAAAAAAAATCCTTGCATGCTCCTAGCTAGCCATTTAATTTTTTTTGCCACTTCCCTATTCATGATGAACGTGATCAATCACAGGACGACGTGCTTTTCATCCTACTTTGACACAATGCCGGGCGGCCATATTGAGCTCTCCATGATCAAACTGTAGCGGTAGTCATGCCACCATCATTGAAGTCATTTAGATCACCTCGTCGACAGATGATAGATGCCATTGCGGCACTATCGAACTGTAGTAGCATAGAAACTATTTTTTTAATTGGCCTCATGGCTACGACGATTAGAGTAAGAGAATGCAGATTCGACACCAGCAAGTTGTTTCCTTTAGCTGCTCGGGCTGCAAGCTCCTCTCTAGCATCGAGATGAACCAAACAAAAAAACATTGGTCTGCTTCAGCTCTCACGTATTCTACGGCACCAAACATTGAGACATGTTTCTTTTCTTTCCTTTATTATTTTTCTGTCATGTTTCTTTTCTTTCCTTATTTATTTCTCATGCAATTTGTAATTATATCCTTTCTCCTTCCTCTCTTTCCTTTGTCCTTCCTTCTTGGGAGTATTTCCTTGTTCCTTCCTTCTTGGAAGCACCTTTCCTTTCTTATTTTTCTGTCTCTCTCTTTCCTTTCGCCTCTATTTTCTTGTATCGTACAACCACAACACCGAGCTCCTTGTTGATTATCATACAACCCATATGCCTCTATAAATTGGTGAAATTTAATTGAAAGGAGTGAGGTGGGACTAATTAGTTGGCAACAAACCATATTTCGTACACGATCATAAGCCCGTTCGGCCCAGCTCGGCCCAGGCTTGGAGAGAATAAAGATCAAATATGTTAAGTTTCTTCGTACGAAACACACTTGATGGACAAAAAAAGTGGAGAAACGATCCGTCCTTTAATATTAGGTAGAGATGTGCTCGTGCTGGAAACCCAACTAGCTTAGTTGAGGGAAAATCATTAAATGAGCATGCTTATTATGTGCGACACCGCTTATCTCAAAAAGGGAAACTTTTATGGCATCAAATTAATACTATGCAATGCTATGCTTGGAATTTATGTGAATTATATGATTTTACTTGTTGTTCTGAACACCCTAAGAAACACCTTCCCTACCAATGTGAGTTTAGTGATAACGGAATATTATCTTCTTATGCCAAGGGTGTTTATAATTACTACGATGTTGAACAAATTGAAGAATTTGTTGCTTTTAAGGGTGCTTATGAAATTGCTTCTTTGATTGAAAAGTATGATGCTACTCTTTACAAATCTAAATTTTTTGCCATACTTAAATATTGCTATGAAAACTATGCTTCTAATGCTTATATTAAACCATATATTGAGGACTCCTCCGCTGTCCAAGAAGAGACTAATATTTTGCAGGAAACTATGGAAGAAGAAAATGATGACACTGTGAGCTCATTGGATGAAAAAGATGAGGAGGAGAGCAAAGAACAAAAGGAGGAAGAGCGGATTAGCTACCCGTTCCCACCTTCTAATGAGAGTAACTTGCCAACTCATACATTGTTTAATGTCCCTTCGTTCTTACCGAAGGATGAATGCTATGATAATTGCTATGATCCCGTTAATTCATTTGAAATATCCCTTTTTGATGAACTTGATGCTTGCTATGCTTGTGGCCAAGATGCCAATATAAATTATGCTTATGAAGATGAACTTGCTATAGTTCCTTATGTTAAAAATGAAATTTTTGCTATTGCACGCACACATGATAGTCCTATTATCTTTTTTGAATTCTCCAAACTACACCATATTAGAGAAGTTTGCACTTATTAAGGATTATATTGATGGGTTGCCTTTTACTGTTGCACATGATGATTTTGATGAATATAATAGGCATGTGCTTGCTGCTCCTACTTGCAATTATTATGAGAGAGGAACTACATCTCCGCCTCTCTATGTTTCCAACATGATAAAATTGCAAGAAACTGCTTATGCTATGTATTGGCCTTTACTAGATGTGCATGAATTGTTCTTTTATGACATGCCAATACATAGGAAGAGAGTTAAACTTCATCGTTGCATGATATATGTTGCTTTGTGCTAACTACTAAATGCCAAATCATTGTTAATTAAAATTGGCTTTGATATACCTTGGGATCCAGGTGGATCCATTACTTGAGCACTTTATGCCTAGCTTAATGGCTTTAAAGAAAGCGCTGCCAGGGAGACAGCCCAGAAGTTTTAGAGATTCATTTTTATTCTGTTGAGTGCTTTTATAAAGTTTAAAAACAAAAAATATAGAGGGGAACTTAAAAACTTTTTCAAAAAGAGAAGCGATTTGAAGGTTATGCATTGGAGAAGTGAGGGTCGACCTTGAACACTTGTGTTCATGCTCATGGAAACAATGTAGAATCTTTCATGGAAGTTTCTCACAAAAATAATTATCCCCTTGTACAAATCCATTGTATTATAAAAATAATGTGCCAAGATTTTCCTTTAGGATGATTAGATTGCTTGTTGGTATGTGTGGTGCAAAACAGAAACTTTGGCTAAAGTGCGTGATTTTACATTTTTTTACTGGAACGTTAAAAGTTTCTGAAAATTATACACAATACTTTCATGAAAAATGTTTATTTTGTCCTAATTTTCAGAATTTTTGGAGTTTTTGAAGTATGGTCAAACTTCAGATTACTACAGACTGTCATGTTTTTGACAGATTCTGTTTTTTATGCATTGTTTTGCTTGTCTTGATGAAACTATCGATTCTATCGGTGGTATGAGCCATGGAGAAGTTATAATACAGTAGATATAATTCAAAAACAAAATATGAATGGATTTTCAATAGTACTTAATGTAGTAATTTGCTTTATTATGCTAACGGATCTCACCAGTTTTCTGTTAAGTTTTGTGTGGATGAAGTGTTCAAAGATCGAGGAGGTATCGATATGAGGAGAAGGAGGAGAGGCAATAGTTCAAGCTTGGGGATGCCCAAAGCACCCCAAGTAAATATCCAAGGAGACTCAAGCGTCTAAGCTTGGGGATGCCCCGGAAGGCATCCCATCTTTCTTCAACAAGTATCGGTATGTTTTCATTTTCGTTTCGTTCATGTGATATGTGTAAATCTTGGAGCGTCTTTTGCGTTTAGTTTTCACTTTTCTTCTTTGCGCCATGCTGGTATGAGATAATCCATGGTTGATTTATAGAATTATCATTGAACTTCACTTATAATTTTTTAGTATGGCTTTATAGAATGCTTCATGTGCTTCACTTATATCATTTGACGTTTGGATTGCCTGTTTCTCTTCACATGGAAAACCGTTATTTGTAGAATGCTCTTTTGCTTCACTTATACTTATTAGAGCATGGTATTTTGTAGAAAGAATTAAACTCTTATGCTTCACTTATATCTATTTAGAGACTCAACAGGAACTGGTCAATTGCATGGTTAGTCATAAAATCCTGCATAAAACTTGTGGATCACTGAATATGATATGTTTGATTCCTTGCAATAGTTTTGTGATATATAGATGGAATATGTAGGAGGTACTAGTGGATGATCGTGTTTAGTAAGATATTGGTGTTAAAGTTTGTGATTCCGGAAGCATGCATGTATAGTCTCTCGTTATGTTATGAAGTTGGAGCATGATTTATTATTGATTGTCTTCCTTATGAGTGGCGGTTGGGGATGAGCGATGGTATTTTCCTACCAATCTATCCCCGGAGGGGCATGCGTAGTAGTACTTTGCTTCGAGGGCTAATAAACTTTTGCAATAAGTATATGAGTTCTTTATGACTAATGTGAGTCCATGAATTATACGCACTCTTACCTTTCCGCAATTTGCTAGCCTCTTCGGTACCGTGCATTGCCCTTTCTCACCTCGAGAGTTGGTGCAAACTTCGCTGGTGCATCCAAACCCCGTGATATGATACGCTCTATCACACATAAGACTTATTATATCTTCCTCAAAACAGCCACCATACCTAGGGCACGCACCCAGGGCTTGTGGGCCCCCTGGCCATCATCCGGTGCCCATCTTCTGCTATATGGAGGGTTTTGACCTAGAAAAAATCAGAAGGAATCTTTCGGGACGAAGCGCCGCTATCTCGAGGCGGAACCTGGGCAGGAGCAATCTAGGGCTCCGGCAGAGTGATTCTGCCGGGAAAAGTTCCCTCCGGGAGGGGGAAATCGAAGCCATCGTCATCACCAATGATTCTCTCATCGAGGGAGGGTCAATCTTCATCAACATCTTCACCAGCACCATCTCCTCTCAAACCCAAGTTCATCTCTTGTATTCAATCTTGGTCCCAAAACCTCAGATTGGTACCTGCGGGTTGCTAGTAGTGTTGATTACTCCTTGTAGTTGATGCTAGTTCGTTTATTTGGTGGAAGATCATATGTTTAGATCCTTAATGATATTCAATACCCCTCTGATCTTGAACATGAACATGCTTTGTGAGTAGTTACTTTTATTCCTGAGGACATGGGAGAAGTCTTGTTATAAGTAATCATGTGAATTTGGTATTCGTTAGATATTTTGATGAGATGTATGTTGTCTTTCCTCTAGTGGTGTTATGTGAACGTCGACTACATGACACTTCACCATGATTTGGGCCTAGGGGAAATCATTGGGAAGTAATAAGTAGATGAGCGGTTGCTAGAGTGACAGAAGCTTAAACCCTAGTGTATGCGTTGCTTCGTAAGGGGCTGATTTCGATCCACATGTTTCATGTTATGGTTAGATTTATCTTAATTCTTCTTTCATAGTTGCGGATGCTTGCAAGAGGGGTTAATCATAAGTTGGAGGCTTGTCCAAGTAAGGACAACACCCAAGTACCGGTCCACCCACATATCAAATTATCAAAGTAACGAACGCGCATCATATGAGCATGATGAAAACTAACTTGACAGTAATTCCCATGTGTCCTCAGGAGCTCTTTGCTTTATCTAAGAGTTCATCCAGGCTTATCCTTTTCTATAAAAAAGATTGGGCCACCATGCTACACTTTTTGCTACACTTGTTACTTGTTACCCGTTACAAATTATCACCAAACTATCTATTACCGATAATTTCAGTGCTCGCAGAAAACACCTTGCTAAAAACTACTTGTCATTTGCTTCTGCTCCTCGTTGGGTTCGACACTCATACTTGTCGAAAGGACAACGATTGATCCCCTATACTTGTGGGTCATCAATGATACACAAAATTGGGCTAGGAATGACATGATTGATTTCAAATTTCCCAGCAACAAAAATTACTAGGGGTATTGAATTGTAGGGCGGATTCGATTCGCTAATCGGTGTTCTTGGTTGAAAACAAGCCAGAACCCGTGGAATGACTAAAACGGGGAAATGTATTACTTTATCAAAAATTCATAGGATGTAGTGCAATGGCACAATTGCCTCGAGATACCAGAGGGTAGTACTCGAAGGTAGAATAGAAAAGAAGTTGAACTGATTCGTTGACATGCAGACAATAGATACTTTAACCTTGTCAAAATAGACGAGGCACTAGAATGGATTCCTTCTAGATATATCAAATAAGGACAGCATGGTGGGAACCATAACTGCAAGGGACCAAATTTAATGATACCGGAAGAAGTTATACTAAGGGGATAATTATTTTTACGAGAAGTTTCCATGATAGGATCTACATCGTGTCCATGGGCATGAACTCAAAGGTTCAAGGTTGACTCCTACTTCTTAAATGCATCACCTTCTCATTCACTTCTCCTTTTCGACGAAGTTGTAGTGTTGAAAATTTATCTGGCAAAACATCAAAAGAGTATGACCCGTGAAGATTCCCGGGTTCAGACAGATAGCAAAAACATATATCCAACCCATCGGGACATTTTACGAATCTATACAACACTCTTATAGAAGCAACGGATACCATCTTGAAGCAGAGTACATATGGCAAGAAGTGGAGGGTACACCATTGCTAAAAGCATTTGTAAGAGGGGAAGAATTCGCAAGGTTTTTGAATATGAAGGACACTGTCGGATAATAATCCAACAAAGGATCTGGCGGTCCACAAGGGATCTGATGCGAGTATTGGTACTCAACCAAGCGCACCGGTTGATGGAAACAAAACTTAATTACAAAGGAATTACGATTTCCATATCGAGGGATCAAAACCAGGTGCTCTGATCAAAAGATGGGTAGGTTGAATAGAATTAGATGGACAATTGGCCAATGCTTGATAGGCCGAGAACCAGCTCATGTTCAGAATGATGTCTGAGCCGAAAGGATGAATTCTGGGTATCAACTGATGATTGAGTGTGTTCACACAAATGATGAATCAATAAGATCAGAATGATAATGACAAAAGATGTCAACGAAGATTACTAGACATATGGAATTAACCATAATGCAGGAAGGCAAGAACTTTAGGAGCAATAGGTTGCTGAGGATTCTCAGAAGATCGATTAGTATTTAGAAGGATTTTGCGAAACACATGAACAACTGGGGATGTACAAATCCCCGGTAAGTGTGAGGAATTACTCGTCGGTGTATTCATGCAGAAAAGGGATGGAAGGTAGTAGGCACAAAGGATTCTCAGAATATCGGTGAGTATTTCAAGGTATCTTGTAATAACAAAAGCAATTGGGTATGAACATATGAATCGCAGGTGTATGTAGTTATCCATAGGGGTTTATCGATGGAAGTGAATTGCAAAAGCGATGGGCACAAGCTCTCCGGAGAACATCGGAGAGTATTGATAACCCACAAGTTTAGGGGATCAATTGTAGCCTTTCTCGATAAGTAAGAGTGTCAAACCCAATGAGGAGCTAAAGGTAGATCAAATATTCCCTCAAGTTCTATCGACCACCGATACAACTCTACGCACACTTTACGTTCGCTTTACCTAGAACAAGTATGAAACTAGAAGTACTTTGTAGGTGTGAAGGGATAGATTTGCAAGATAATAAAGAGCACGTAAATAAAAGCTAGGGGCTGTTTGATAAAGAAACAATTAAGTTATAATTAGTAGAGAGCTTTTTGTCACAAAAAAGTTATTTGTCCCTAGGCAATCGATAACTAGACCGGTAATCATTATTGCAATTTTATATGAGGGAGAGGCATAAGCTAACATATTTTATCTACTTGGATCATAAGCACTTATGATTGGAACTCTAGCTCGCATCCGCAACTACCAAAGATCATTAAGGTAAAACACAACCATAGCATTAAGTATCAAGTCCTCTTTACTCCCATACGCAGCAACCCACTTACTCGGGTCTGTGCTTCTGTCACTCACACCACCCACCATAAGCAAATAGTGAACATATTGCAACACCCTACAGCGGGCATCCCTCACGCTTGCACAACATGGATAGCACCATATGACAGCACCAATAATAAAACATACATCTCAAACCAATCACGATCGTCAATTAACCCGTAGGACAAAACAGATCCACTCAAACATCATAGGATAGCCATACATCATTGGGAAACAATATATAGCATTGAGCACCATGTTTAAATAGATATTATAGTAGGGAGAAGAGGTGTTACACTGCTGCATAGAGGGGGGAGAGAGTTGGTGATGACGGCGGCGAAGTTGTTAGTGTAGATCGTCGTCACGATGATGGCCCCGGCGGCATTCCGGCGCCACCGGAAGAGAGAGGGAGAGAGCCCCCCTCATTCTTATTATTCCTTGGCCTCCCACTAGATAAGAGGAGGGTTTCCCCTTTGGTCCATGGCCTCCATGGTGGCAAAGGGGCGGGGGCCCCTCCGAGATTGGATCTCTCTCTCTCTCTGTTTCTCTTCTGTTTCGCGTTCCTGTTTTCTAGCCTTTCACCGTTTCTGAAATTCCTGGAGATCCGTAACTCCGATTGGGCTGAAATTTTAACACAATTTTCTTCTAGATATTATCTTTCTTGCGGCGAAACAACAGCAACAACCGCCTTACAGGGGGCCCACAAGCTTGCCAGGCGCGCCTAGGGTAGGGGCCGCGCCCCTTGATCTTGTGGGCTCCTCGGGCATCGTCTCACGTTGATTATTTTTTTTTGCAAAAATTACATATATCCAAAATAAATCTCCGTAAGTTTTTATTGTGTTTGGACTTCGTTTGATATGGATATTCTGCGAAACAAAAAACATGCAACAAACAGGAACTAGCACTGGGCATCGGATCAATATGTTAGTCCCAAAAATAATATAAAATGTTGCCAAAATTATATGAAAGTTGTAGAATATTGGCATGAAACAATTAAGAATTATAGATACAATGCAGACGTATCAGCATCCCCAAGCTTAATTCCTACTCGTCCTCGAGTAGGTAAATGATAAAAAAGATAATTTTTGATGTGGAATGCTACCTAGCATAATCTTGATCATATAATCTAATCATGGCATGAATATTAAGACACCAGTGATTCAAAGCAATAGTCTATAATTTGATATAAAGACGTCAATACTCATGTATCCCAACAAACAATCATGTCTTTCAAAATATCAATGCTAAAGAACGTTATCCCTACAAAACCATATAGTCTTGTCATGCTCCATCTTCTTAACACAAAGTAATTATCATGCACAACCCCGATGACAAGCCGAGCAATTGGTTCATATTTTTTAATGCACTTTAGCTTTTTCAACCCCCACGCAATACATGAGCGCAAGCCATGGATATAGCACTATGGGTGGAATAGAATATGATGTTGGAGGTTACGTGGAGATGACAAAAAAGGAGAAAGTCTCACATCGACGCGGCTAATCAACATGCTATGGAGATGCCCATCAATTGATGTCAATACAAGGAGTAGGGATTGCCATGCAACGGATGCACTAAGAGCTATAAGTGTATGAAAGCTCAAACTGAAAACTAAGTGGGTGTGCATCCAACTTGCTTGCTCGTGAAGACCTCGGGCTTTTGAGGAAGCCCATTATCGGAATATACAAACCAATTTCTATAATGAAAAATTGCCACTAGCTAGTATATGAAAGTGACAACATATGAGACTTTCTATATGAAAAACATGGTGCTACTCTGAAGCACAAGTGTGGTAAATGATAGTAGCATTGCCCCTTCTCTCTTTTTCTCTCATTTCATTTTTTGTTTTCTCTTTTTTTCTTTTTTTTCTTTTTTTCTTTTTTTGTTGGGCTCTTTGGCTTCTTTTTTTTATTTTTTATCCGGAGTGTCATCCGGACTTGTGGGGGAATCATAGGCTCCATCATCCTTTCCTCACTGGGACAATGCTCTAATAATGATGATCATCACTCTTTTATTTACTTACAACTCAAAATTACAACTCGATACTAGAACAAAATATGACTCTATATGAATGCCTCTGGCAGTGTACGAGGATGTGCAATGATCTAGCATAGCAAAGATATCAAAAACGAACAAGCCATGAAAATATCATGCTAGCTATCTTACGATCGTTCAAAGCAATATGACAATGAATGCTCAAGTCTAGTATATGATGATGATGGAATTTGCATGGCAATATATCTCGGAATGGCTATGGAAATGCCATAATAGGTAAGTATGGTGGCTGTTTTGAGGAAGATATAATGAGGCTTATGTGTGATAGAGCATATCACGGGGTTTGGATGCGCCGGCGAAGTTTGCACCAACTCTCGAGGTGAGAAAGGGCAATGCACGGTACTAAAGAGGCTACCAAATTGCGGAAAGGTGAGAATGCGTATAATCCATGGACTCACATTAGTCATAAAGAACTCACATACTTATTGCAACAGTTTATTAGCCCTCGAAGTAAAGTACTACTACGCATGCCCCTAGGGGAATAGATTGGTAGGAAAAGACCATCGCTCGTCCCCGACCACCACTCATAAGGAAGACAATCAATAATAAATCATGCTCCAATTTCATCACATAACGAGAGACCATACGTGCATGCTTCGGGAATCACAAACCTTAACACCAATATTCTTACTAAACCACAATCATTCACTAGTACCTCCCACATATTACCATCTCTATATTGCAAAACTATTGCAAGGAATCAAACATATCATATTCAGTGGTCTACAAGTTTTATGTAGGATTTTATGACTAACCATGTGAATGACCAATTCCTGTTGACTCTCTAAATAGATATTGGTGAAGCAAGAGAATTTAATTTTTCCTACAAAAATATATACCCACGCTCTAACAAATATAAGTGAAGCAAAAGAGCATTCTACAAATGACGGTTTTCCTATGTAGAGAAACAGGCAATCCAAACTTCAAAAGATATAAGTGAAGCACATGAAGGATTCTATAAAGCCATACTCAAAAGATAGAAGTGAAGTGCATAGAGCATTATATAAATCAACCAAGGACTTTCTCATACCACCATGGTGCATTATTAAAATAAAAATAAAAAGCACACAACTGTCCAAGAGTTTGCGCATATCATGTGATGAATATAAATATAGCTCCAAGTAAAATTACCGATAGTCGTTAGAAGAAAGAGGGGATGCCTTCCGGGGCATCCCCAAGCTTAGTTGCTTGGGAGTCCTTGAATATTACCTTGGGGTGCCTCGTGCATCCCCAGGCTTAGGCTCTTGCCACTCCTTATTCCTTCATCCATCATGATCTCACCCAAAACTTGAAAACTTCAATCACACAAAACTTAACAAAAACCTCGTGAGTTCCATTATTATAATAAGGCAAATCACTACTTTAAGTACTCTTGCAACCCCATTCATATTTTATTTTTGCATTATAACTATTGTACTCTAACTTCAACATGGCTTATATCACCGATACAATCCATAGATTCATCAAAACACGCAAAACAATGCATAAAAAACAGAACATTCCGTAGCAATCTGAACATTGACCATACTTCTGTAACTCCAAAAATTCTGAAAAATTAGGACAAAATAAACAATTTGTATAGAATTAATGTGTCAAACTTTTAGACAGTTTTGACCTTCCAGTAGAAAATGTAAATTCATGTACCACAGCCAAAGTTTTTGTTTTTGCATTGCACACACCAAACAAGCAATCTAATCATCCTAAAGGCAAATCTTGGCACATTATTTTTATAATATAATGGATTTGTAAAAGGGATAATTATTTTTGATGAGAAGTTTCTATAATTCAAGATTTGCAAAGTTTCCATGGGCATGAACGAAGTTCAAGGAGCTCCCCCACTTCAACGGTGCTCGTCTTTCTTACATTCACTTTTCAGTTCCCCTCCATATTTTTTGTTATTAAACTTTATAAAAGCACTCAACCGAATAAAATGACTCTCTAAAACTTCCGGGTTGTCTCCCAGGCAGTGTTTTCTTTAAAGCCATTAAGCTAGGCATATAGTGCTCAAGTAATGGATCCACCCGGATCACAAGGTATATCAAAGCCAATTTTAATTAACAATGATTTGTAATTTAGTATTGAGCACAAAGCAACATATATCATGCAACAACAAAGTCTAACTCTCTTCCTATGCATCGGCATGTCATAAAAGAACAATTCATGCACATCAAATAAAGGCTAATGCATACTATAAACAGTTTCTTGCAATTTTGTAGTATTGGAAACATAGAGAGGCGGAGATGTAGTTCCTCTCTCATAATAATTGCAAGTAAGAGCAGCAAGCACATGCATATTATATTCATCAAAATCATCATGTGTAGTAGTAAAACACAACCCATCAATATATTCCTTAATAAGCGCAAACTTCTCCGATACAGTGTAGTTGGGAGAATTCAAAAAGATAATAGGACTATCATGTGTGGGTGCAATAGTAACAATTTATTTCATAACATAAGGAACTACAACAAGTTTATCTCCATAAGCATCATTCATATTGGCATCGTGGCCACAAGCATAGCAATCATCAATTTCATCAAAAAGGGATATTTCAAACGAATCCAAGGGATCATAGGAATTATCATAGCATTCATCCTCCGGTAAGCACGAAGGGAAATTAAACAATGTATGAGTTGAAGAGTTACTCTCATTAGAAGGTGGGCACGGGTAGCTAATCCGTTCTTCCTCCATTTGTTCTTCGCTTTCCTCATCATTTTTTTTCATCTAATGAGCTCACAGTGTCATCAATTTCTTCTTCCATAGTTTCCTGCAAAATATTAGTCTCTTCTTGGACAACAGAGACTTTCTCAATAAACTCATTAATATCGGCATTATATTCATAATTCTCATAGAAATATTTAAGTATAGCATAATTTTCAGGTCTGTAAGGAGCATCATCAAAATTTTCACACTTTTCAAACAAAGATTCAATTTCATAAGCACCCTTAAAAGCAACGGAATTCTTCTATTCGTTCCACATCATAGTAATCATATATACCATTAGCATAAGAAGCCAAGGTTTCATTATCATTAAATTTACATGAAAAGGGAAGGTATGGAGCCTTCATCCTAGAGCAATAAGTATTGCCACAGAATTGGGAATCAAGAAGCTGATCATTCGACGAGATTCACAATTGGTGGTGAGACAAGTCAACAAGGATTACCAAAGCCCATTGATGGAGGCATACGTCAAGGAAGTGAGAAGATTGGAGGAGCACTTTGACGGGTTGCAAACAGAACACGTACCCCGTGCGGAAAACAGCATTGCTAATCACCTGTCAAAGTGCACTGTGCAGAAGCTTCCTGTGGAACCAGGGACTTTTGTTCTCCATCTTACTCAGCCCTACGTATCCCTGACAACAATGGCCCGAAAGAGGAGGAAATTGGACTATGGTAAGCCTCTCCCGGTAGAGCCTTTCAGGGCTCCTGGCAGGGACCCTGCCGGAAACAACTCCCCTTCGCTTGCCGGGCTGCACCCTCCTGCCGGGTGTTTGGTCCCCATAGTCAAGGGATGCGCCCCCACGAATGAGGAGGTGCCGCTAGTCCTCGTTGCCGAGCCTTAGGCTCCAACTTGGGCAAGGCACATAGTCCATTTCCTCCAAAGCGGAGAACTTCCCGAAGAGCAAGAAGAAGCGGAAAGAGTAGCCTGGAGGGCCAGTATGTATCAGTTTATCGATGACACACTATAAAGAAGAAGGCCCAACACTGTGAAATTGAAGTGCATTTGCCGGGAAGGAGGAAAGGAACTGCTGGCAGAGATACACAAAGGCATGTCGGCTCCCATATTGGATCAAGGGCTTTGGTTGGGAAAGCATTCCGGCAAGGATTCTATTGGCCCACAGCCCTCCAAGATGCGATTGAGCTCGTCACCAAGTGTGAAGCCTGTCAGTTCCATTCCAAAAATATCCATCTGCCTGCCCAAGCACTCTACACAATCCCTTTGTCATGGCCGTTTTCGGTCTGGGGGCTCGATATCCTCGGCCCCTTCCCACGAGCTGCCGGGGGCTTTGAATTCTTGTTCGTTGCAATCGACAAGTTTACAAAGTTGCCGGAAGTAGATGCCATGAGAAAGGTGACTGCTCAGTCAGCTATCAAGTTCTTGAAAGGATTGGTGTGCCGCTTCGGGGTTCCTGCCCGGATCTTCACCGACAACGGCACCCAGTTCATGAGCCGCGCCTTCATGCAATATGTTCATGCCCTCGGAAGCTAGATCTCATTTGCATCTGTCGCACATCCCAGAAGCAATGGACAAGCTGAGAGGGCGAATCCTGAAGTGCTGCGAGGACTCAAGACAAGAACGTTTGATAAGCCACGGAAGCATGGCAGGCAATGGATCAATGAGCTGCCGGTGGTTCTTTGGTCCCTCAGAATGACACCAAACCGAGCTACCGGACAGACTGCCTTCTCTTCACGAGCCGCGCCTTCATGCAATATGTTCATGCCCTCGGAAGCTAGATCTCATTTGCATCTGTCGCACATCCCAGAAGCAATGGACAAGCTGAGAGGACGAACGCTGAAGTGCTGCGAGGACTCAAGACAAGAACGTTTGATAAGCCAGGGAAGCACGGCAGGCAATGGATCAATGAGCTGCCGGTGGTTCTTTGGTCCCTCAGAATGACACCAATCCGAGCTATCGGGCAGACTGCCTTCTCCCTAGTCTATGGGGCAGAAGCAGTTATCCCCACGGAACTCATTTACGGGTTTAGAAACGGCGAGGGTTTGAAGATCAGGGGCTAATCTGTGATAAAAATAATCACAGATAGGTCCCTAGCCTAAAAGAAAATAAAAAGGAAAAAACTATCGGACGAACGTCCGCTAACAAAGACGAACGGACGAACGCGTTCGTTTAAAATGAACTAACGAGCGGGCGCTTGCTAAATGACGAAACCAAAGAAAAACCGAACCGATCTAATAAAATAAAATAAAAACCGAACTAGGGTTTTTTAAAAAAAAGACGGTTTTTACCTAAAACCAAAAAAACCGGCGACGAGATCCGGCGGCTCCGGTGGCTTCCGGCGAGGCGGGGGAGGCGGCGGGCTCCGCAGGCGGCGGCGCGGCTGCATGGGACAGGCGGCGCGCGGCGCGGGACGACAAGGCGGCGGAGCAGCGGCGGCGGCGGCTTGCGGCGCGGCGCGGCAGGCGGCGGGGTGCGGCGGTGGAGCGGGACGAGGTGAGGGGGGCGGCGACGGCCGGTATTTAAGGAGGGAAGGGGGCCGGGGCGGCTTGGGGAAGGGGCCGGCCGAGGCCGTGGCGGCGCCGGACTCCGAGAGGAGTCCCGGTCGGGGACGAGGACGAAGGCGGTGGCGGCTGGGCCGGCCTGCTCGGCTGGGCCTTCGGCCCAGTCGGGCGAAAAGTTTTTTTTTAATAAATAAATTCCGCCGAAGAAAAATCATAATAAAATAATTTTTTTTCTTCTAAAAATGCCTAAAACAATTTTCACCGTCTAAATAGAATATTTAGAACAAAGTGAACATTTTCTTGGCCTAAAAATGCAATTTTGAAAAATGCATATTTTTTCTAATTCAAATAAAATAGCAATAAAATCCAAATAAAATTATTTATTTGATTTTAACATTTTTCCTCCAATATTTCTTTTATTTTGGAGAAGTCATATTATCTCCTCTCATATGTTTTTAATATAAAATATTTTGGAGACAAAAATAAATAAAACCAAAATGATCCTCTTTTCAATATTTGAGAAAATTCAAATACGAAAATAATAAAATCCCCAACTCTCTCCGTGGGTCCTTGAGTTGCTTAGGATTTTTAGGGTCACAATCAAAATGCAAATAAAATATGATATGCATATGATGACCTATGTATAACATTCCAAATTGAAAATTTGGGATGTTACAATTGCTGAATATTTTACACAATATTGGGATGCAAATTATTTATGCTGTCCTAATGGTGCAGGATTTTTGGACTTACAGAAGTGTGATGAACAATTATATCATAATACGATGTTCTATTTTTTGACAGATTCTGTTTTTATTGCATAGTTTGCTTGTTTTAGTATTTCCATTGCTTATGTTTAGTGATATAAATCTTGGAAATGATTGAATGTAGTAGGCATTGTGTGGGAACAATTATGAATCTTGTCTTGGCAGTACCAAAGTGAATGATTTGATCTTTATCATACTAACCTATCTCACGAAGTTCCGTTAAGTTTTGTGTGATTGAAGTTTTCAAGTGTTGAGTGAGATGGCAATATAAGGAGAATAAGGAACGACAAGACCCTAAGATTGGGGATGCCCAAGGAACCCCAAGCTAATATTCAAGGAAGACTCAGGCATCTAAGCTTGGGGATGCCCCGAATGACATCCCCTCCTTCTTCTTGAACTCTATCAGTAACCTCACTCGGAACTATATTTTTATTCGTCACATGATATGTGGTTTGCTTTCAGCGTCATTTTCTTTTGTTGAGATTTCCTTGCTTTTATTAATAATCATGTTTGTATCTTTTATTTCAATAAAAGTGTCAAGTATAGCCTTTACAATGCTCAGTTTGCCAGTTTATGAGTTGGTGTTTAAAAACAGAAAGTTTTCTATTATGTATTGAATATTGCTGAATAGTCAGAAAATGATAAAATTTTGAAATTTTTACACAGTAAGTACACATGAGTTCTCTATCGTGTGATAATTTTTCAGAATTTTGGAATTAAATAAATAAGAATTTTGCTTCATCCTTTATAGACTATTCTATTTAGACAGATTACTGTTATATTTGCATTGTTTGCATATGTTTTCTTATTTAATGTTTCTATTAGGTGATGAGAGTATTAACTATGTAGAGACATTTAGTATGCAATATTTAATTATAATTTTAGTAATTTTTTTTGTAGAGAATGCTAAGGTTTTGAATTGATTTATACTAACTTATCTCACGAGTTCTTGTTATGTTTTGTGTGGATGAAGAAGATTTAGGGAAGCCGTGATATGGAGGAATTAAGGAGACACAAGAGCTCAAACTTGGGGATGCCCAAGGCTCCGCCAGTCAATATTCCAAGAAGTCTCAAGCATCGAAGCTTGGGGATGCCCCGGTAGGCATCCCACCTTCTTCATCAACAACTATCGGTTAGTTTTGGTTGAGCCTAACTTTTTATATGTTCACATGATATGTGCTAATCTTGGAGTGCCATTTTATTTTTGTTTTTTGTTTGAATAAAATACTTGGTTCTGAAATTTTAATTTGAGAGAGTCTTTACATAGCTACCTATTGACATAACTACTCTTTGTTCTTCACTTATATATTTTGTAGTAGTTTGTCATTCTCTCTCGTGCTTCACTTATATCCTAAGAGTAAATTGTTTGAATGAATTGAATTTCATAAATCTGAAATTATATATGTTCCATATGCTTAGTAATATTTTCACATTGGGTTTAGAAAGTAAAAATTATTGAAGTTTGACAATCACAATATTAGTCATACAAGCAACTTATGAATGATTAGTGTATGTAAGAGAAATTTCACGTACACATATATTAACTTGGAGATCTTTTATGATTGTGAATACCCATTAATTATCTTCAAACTTGATCAAATAAGTTGAAGGTGGACAAGGAAGAAAACATAATGAGGTATGATTGGGTATATTTGCATAGAAGTTATAATGTTATGGATCCTCCAACATGTGGTGCTTGTTTATAATCTTTTGCAGTTTCGAGCCTGCTCAACAAAGTGGGCGGCTGCGTCAACAAAGTGGGCGGCTACGTCAAAGACCGTTAAGGAAAACCTGCCGGAGCATATCCTCGCCAGCTGAATGCTAAGGACATGTTCCTTGCAGCAATCGCGGCAGCATGCTACTTACACTACAAAAAAAAACACATCCGTGACATTCTGGGCCGAATGATTTTTTTTCTGTCATGCTTATGACACTTCTATGACGATAATTGTGACAAAACCCGGTATCATCATAGATGTGGTGGGCTCCTACTTCTATGACAGAAAATGGGCTTTTCGTCCTGGGCGGGCCGGGGACGCACCTGCATGACATTCTTTGGGCCATCCATGACGGAAAAAATCATGGTAGAAGCGAGGGTGAGGAAAATTTCGGGGAGTTCCCGGTTACGGTGGGTGGTCCGGGCCGAGCGATGCATGGAGGGATTGCGCGTTTCTCTCGTACATGTATGCGCATCTATGTGCGAGGCATTGGGTTCTAACTGAACCCAAGCGAGCTATTGCACTAGCTACGTTACTGAACCCGAGTGATCGATCCCTTGGCTGTTAACTGAACCCGAGCGATCAATCGCAGGTGCTGCTGCTTACTGAAGCCGATCGAATCTGCTGCCTCTTGATGAACAGTGAATGTGGGGGTTGGTTGAACGAGTCGAGACGTACGTGGTTGGGGTTGGATGAACAGTTCCCGGTGGGGGTTGGATGAACAGGACCCCGTGGTAGTAGAGGCCGTTGTCGCTGGATGAACAGGACCTCGATCGAGGAGCTGGTGGGGGTGGATGAACAGTAGCCGGTGGAGGGACCCCGTGGAGGGCTGGTTGAACAGGACACCATGTGGAGGGCTGGTTGAACAGGAGCCGGTGGAGGCTGGATGAACAGGACCCCGTGGAGGGCTGGTTGAACAATAGCCGGTGGAGGCTGGATGAACAGGACCCCGTGGATGAACAGTAGCTGGTGGAGGCAGGAGGAAGTCGACGGTGGATGAACAGTAGCATGTGGAGGCTGGAGGAAGTCGACGGTGGATGAACAGTAGCCCGTGGAGGCTGGAGCGAGGCAGTAGACGGTGGATGAACAATAGCCCGTGGAGTCCCGTTTTGCGGTACGCCACACCCCTCCCGAGGAACAGGACCCCGTTTCGACCGTAGGCGCTCCAACACAAGTCTGTTTCCTCTGTTTTACAGTACGCCACACCCCTCCCGATCAACAACACCCCGTTTCGATCGTAGGAGCTCGAACACAAGTCCGTTTCCTTCGTTTTGCGGTACGCCAGATCCTTCCCGATGAACAGGACCCCGTTTCGACCGTACGCGGTCGAATAGAAAGGCTGTTTCCTCCGTTCTGCGGTAAGCCAGACCTCGTTTCGGCTCTTCCGTCCAAGCCAGTTGGCTCCCGAAGAATAGGAGGCCGTTGCTGCCGTCCACTGCCTCTCCATGTACATGAGCCCTGGCCGTACATATGAGCGAGTACGCGTTCAAGACCCCACCCGTATGAACGTACGTGGCCGTATTTTTTGTGACCAGGCTATACGTACGTGTACACAGATTAGAAGGGACTGCCTGAACTGCTACGTCGGGGGCTCTACTACTACAAGTGCCGCTGCTTGCTCAGCCATGGTTCATCGTTGCAGAGAGACGGATCAACTAGTATGTACGTACACGTTTGCGACCAGACAGACAGCGCTACGTACGGTTCGACTGGGTGCATCCCAGCTGTCAAGGATGATAAGGACAAACTTCCGTGCATGCGAAGATATAGCTGGTGGGTCCCGGCTGTCAGGGGGAGGAATCATTTTTTTTGCGAGTAATAAGGAGGCACTTCCTTGTGTTCGAAGATGTAGCTGGTGGGTCCAACTGTCAGCCTCACAGCCTAAAGTCCTCTTTCGATGGCTGTCATTTGTTGAGCATGTTGACCAAGCTGCGTCGAGAGCACCAAGGCGGTGGACGACGGCGAGGCCTAGGAAGGGAACGACGCGGAGCCGGGGAAGACATGGCAGTGGATGCCCACGCGGAGGGGAGTACGAGGGTTGACTGCTTCAGCTGCAGCGTGAGGCTGCCATCGCCGGAGAATAATAGGAGCTATGGGTGAGTAGAGGGATGGCTTGGCTAGCGGTGGCAGCACAGCCGACCACGGGGAGGCAGTAGCAGGTCGTTTGTTGACTAGGTTAACAAACCCTGCATACGTGTCAACTTAGTAGGCCCACAAGTCAGCCTCCGAATCAGGTGGGTCTGAGCTAGCAGGGGGAGGAATCATTTTTATTGCGCGTAATAAGGAGGCACTTCCTTCAGTGCGAAGATGTAGCTCGTGGGTCCCAGCTGTCATGGGGGGGGGGACTTTTTTTCGGGTAATAAGAATGAACATCCTTGCATGCGAAAATTGTAGCTGGTGGGTCCAACCTGTCAGGGGGAGGAATCGTTTATTCCCGCATAATAAGGAGGCACTAGCTTGCGTGCGAAGATGTAGCTGGTGGTTCCCAGCTGTCAGACTCTCGACGTACTCCATGTTGGCTCTCGTTGTTGACCACGCATCATCGAGCGGTCCACGGTGGTGGACGACGGCGAGGCCTAAGATGGGAACGATCTGGAGTCGTGGTGCAAGGGGCACTGGAGTCCCTGGCGGAGGGGAGTACGGGGACTGGTTCGGCTACCGGGTGAGGCTGCCTTCGCCGGAGAATAACAGAAGGTGTGGGAGAGTACAGGTATGACCTGGCCACCGTTGGGAGTAAGGTGGCGCGGTGAGGCCTGCGCGACAGCACAGCCGGCCACGGGAGGCAGATGCAGGCGCTCCAGCCGGCGATGGTTTTGGCGGCTAGAGCAAGAGCAACTAGATCAGAGCTTGAAGAAGCAGGATCACCATTGGATGTCAATCCAACGACTACAGATGTCAGAATAATTTGTTGACTTTTTGTTTTAGATCATAAAATCGTTTTGTTCACTAAATGGACAACACCTTGCGCAGGCTTCATCTAGTGGGCAAGCAAAGTCAGCTTCGAAAGCTGTGGCGGAATGCAGCCCATTTATTTAGGTTTTACAGCCGATTTCATTTTGTTTGCCAATACATCTATTTCCTGGGCATTGACTCAAAAAATAATATATTTCCTGGGCTGGGTAAAAATAATAATGCCGATTTACTATTTATGATAATTTACAGCGCATTTGATTATTTATTCGAATACACCTATTTACTAGGCTGGGTGAAAAATAATATTGCGTACATGAAGCCCATTTATCATTTCTGATAATTTACAAGCCATTTGATTTTAGTAGAAATGGACCCATTTTCTAGGATGGGTGAAAAAACAATGATGGTCCAGACTAAGCATTTCATATAAAAAATAATATTGAGATAGGAATATTATAAAAAATTAAGTTGGGCTTGGTAATCTTATTATATAAAAAATGAAATGAGTTGTGCATTTTATTAAAAGAAACATAGGCTAGGCTGCGCTTATTTTAGGATCTTGTGTACAACTATCGGCCCAGTTGCATTGCTGATGTTCAACGAAAAAGCCCTGTATAGTACAGTACAACTTTACATGGCTACTCAGCCCACATTCAATGACGCCTAAAAAGGCCCAAACAAGGCTTCTGTACAACTTTTTGAAGTCGCTGACCTCAATTAATAACTTAAGAAAAAAGTTAGAGTATAGTGGAACCTAATTAAAACCTGTCACAAGTGAAGAAATAATTCAACGGTCCCACTGGTGTGTGTGTGTGTGTGTGTGTGTGTGTGTGTGTGTGAGAGAGAGAGAGAGAGAGCCATTGGTCGATGCTCGTAAATACATCTTTCAGCCATATGCATTGCTGATGCTCAGTAAAAACTTACATAGTTGACACAATCATATAGAACATCATAGCACACTGAACTTGCATACAAAAATTTCACGCAGGGAGCACAATCAGGGTGGAAGCAGTGGATCCCTATGGGTAGGGCTATGTTGAAACCAACAAACTCATACATAACCGTTCATCGTTTTTATCAATGACAGGGAAATATCTTGAATGTTGTGCAAAGAAAACAGACAGACAACACAGTAAGTTCTGCTAGCACATTAAGTTGACGTACACCCCTTTCTAAAAAATGTTCAGGTACAAAAATAGAACAGGTCACAATCAAATGTACTGGCACATCAGTGCTTCACACCGATAGCTCGGATTTAACTAGTATCTGAGAAGATTTAGTTGTTACCTCAAATTAGAGCACATCTAGGCAGCCAACCCTGCCTCTTCTCCCAAAGAAGTAGTGGCCACCGCCACGCGATGGCGTAGGCCCTGTGCCATCCATCGTTCCGAGCAACACGGGGAAAGTCTGACATTGACTCCTGTAATGGATGTCGTCGACAGACCCTGGCACCACCAGCGGCGGCAGGACTTCGATTGATGGATTGACCACTTCTTCGACATGCATGAACACACGATACAGGTACATCCCTAACGTGGTCCGCGGCGGCCTTGGTGGTGACAAATAGTACAACCCCGGTTCCTGCACTGGTATCTCAACACCAATCACCTTCGGTACGGTGGACGGCTTCTTCATCCATGCCATAACCATCAGAGCCCAACTGTCTGGAGGAACAAACATACTTACGAGCTCACCTCCTAGGTCGTTGATAAGCTCATTCATGGACTCGCTGTTCCAAGCACGTCGAGGCATGCCGTGGAAGGTAAGCTTTGTTAAAAACTCAAGCTCAGAGGGCACCGAGCCCCATCCTGGGTGCCACCGATCAAAGCTCACCAGCGCGCCATCGCAGAACAAAAGCCGAGAAGATTCGAACACACGACTGCAGTCGAAAGTTGTCCGGAACCTGACAAAGAAATCAGCTGGTGGCGGACAGACTTCAACGAGCAAGTCACTTATTTGGATGCCATGCGCAATGCCAAGAGCTTTGACATGGTCGTCCGACGAGATGGGAGGCCGGTCGCCGTTGATGGTTACCATCAGCACTTTGCCGGTAAACTGGTCGTCAAGCGCCGCCATGCCACTATTGAGCGACAGCACACAGCGCCCGAAGGCAGGACGGACCTCAGGATCTCCCGCTCAGAGATCCGCGTTGACCGGCGACATGATAGCTAGTGCGCTTGAGTAAAGGGAGTAGAGGAGGGGGATTTTAGGGAACTGGAGTAGGAATCGAGATTCCAGAGGTGGGGGAGGGGTGGGAGATTGGGGATGAAAAGGTAGCATGAATTTCGAACACGCGCTAATATGCTATCGGTGTGCAAGCACACGAAAACACCGGTGGCGCCCACATGTTGGCCTAAGAGTCCTTTTTCTTTCTTTTTTTGAGCGCCCAGCCTGAGAGTCATAATTGACCTGTTTGGCATTGCGTTACTAGTCAGCCCATATTCAATGACACCTCCCTGGGCCAAAAAAGTGTACATCATCAAAAAGACACTGAGCTCAAATTATATAACTTGCAAAAAAGAGATATACTCTGAACACTGGAGAATGGTGATGCCCTCATTTAGCCCACCTGCAGTTCAAGAGAATAAACAGTTCGAAACAACGATATATACAACATTCAAACACTGACTAGTGACTACAACTGACATAAACAGCAAGACATGATAGTTCATAAGAAGTCTTGCTACACCACCAAAACGCACCCATCTGCAGTGCTCAGACTCTCGTGATCTAGACGAGAATGACATTCTAAATAGAGGCAACTATTACATATTAAGAGTGACATAGACGAGGATGACCAAATGACAAGGAGTATGCATACAAAAGAGAGAACTACCCATCCAAAACAAGCAGCAAAGACAACAAGTCATTCAAAGAGGGATGATCCAACACCATCATAATTTGCAGCCCCGCTTCAGCCACCAGTGATTCGGAGACACCAAAACTCCACCCTTTCGACGCAACAACCCAATTACCTATCAACCTGAAGGCTTGAACCACATCACATCCTGTTGGACTTGAGACATCCAAGGATCAAAGTTAATCCAGATGACTTTGTCATTCTCACCTTCTTTTGGCTCCAGGCTGTATCGTTGACAATCAGGGGAGTCTGCTCCCGAAGTCCTAGGGCTCGCCGTGTAGACACAGTTTTCCCTAGCAAACAGAGCCTCTCTGCCGTCAAGGTCCTTGCCAACGGTGATCTCCTGGTTAATCGGATAATTGAGTCTGAGAAACATAGAGTGTGAACCAAGGCTGTTTACCTGCCTCCAACTCAAAAATCCTGAAGGCCCCAACAAGCTGGTATCCTACTCATAGACGTAACAGCCACTGTCCGGATACTCACGTATTTCACGGTGCTTGTACACAGTGGGTTTTTTTGCAATATAACTCTTCCAACTCATGTGTGCGAATGATCTTTAGTCTTTTGCCGTCGTCTGATCAAGTGAGGAACCAGTTGTGCTTCCCTGTTTTTGGCAAAGGTGGTGTGATTACAAAGGGCAGTAACTATAGGGACACTGCATCATATCAAAAGGACAGACATTGTTAATGTAAGATCAGCATTATTCAGTGTATGAGTAGGATAATGCAAGAAACATCATTGATCTGTCCCTATTGGAACTGAGAGTAAAATACAGGGAAATGTATACTGGGTTCGAAAATATACAAGTGCCATGCATGGTTATACTCATGTTATCTCACAATCGATTCTTCACAGGAAACTACCATGTCATGCATGTTATGTAATCATGTTCTGTCCTCACAAACAAATTCTTCAAGGAAACTAACAGACCATGCATTTGTTATATACTCATGTTCTGTGGGAAAAATTCTTGTGAGGATATTATTCTAGCCATTAATTGCTGAAGGGCTAATATAGGTATGTACACATGGTAAGCATTACAGGATTTCCCTACTTCCAAATATAGAGTTCTCCATGTGCACATTTACTTCCCTAATGTATGGTTAGATGAAACCAACAGTGTGATGCATGTTTCTACATCATGAAAATTAGGAAACTAACATGGCTATTGATACACACTCATATTTAGTAGTATATAGATTACTATAAAGTAAGGAGAATATCCATATCTTCCTAACCGTTTGATTATTGAAGGGTACAAATTGGCTGTAATGACATGGTCACAATCGCATGAATTAACTCATTCCAAATATAGCTGATTTACGGCGTCTCTAATACATTGCCATAGTTCTACCCAAATTGTGCTCAAACAGGGATATGCCAATCATCACAAAAAGTTCAAACAGTGTCATGCCGTTATCATTAACATCAGACGAAAACAACTTACACGCACCGTCCTAGCAATACGTGGTGCCATCTGCTTTGTTGATCGCGTAGATGATGCCATTGTGTTCAATAGCATCACAGAAGTGTGTATCAGCTTTGACGATCCACTGCGAGCTGAGTCGTCTCCAGCTAAAGAAGGCACCGGCGTAAAGATAGGCGAGTCTGCGGTCGAACAAGGCAATTAGCTTGAAGTCTGCTTAATCCGCATGTCATGTGGGCACTTGGCAGATTACAATCTTCTGCAAGACAAGGTCCATCCAACTAACGTGGTAATCTAGATGACTTGGACCGCGATGGTAAAACCCTATATAATCCAACGGAGGAAGGATAATCTCATAGGAGGTCTGGAAGTTCACGAGCACCAACTTTCTCCCAGCTTCTCTGACAGCAGCCATCCAGTGGGAGTTCATGCCGACCCAGTACTTACCTACCAAGAAGTTTCGGGCGATGGTGATCGGATCAAAGTCGAGGGAAATGATGTACGGTGACCCACTATCCTGCAAAGAAATTTCGGCTAATGGAGGTCGGATTGAAGTCGAGGGGCATCATGTACGCCTCTGTATCATGGTGAGCAAATCTCACAAGACCAGATAGCAGCAAGCACGGTGTCTTGAAAAGCTTAGGCCTCGCTTCGACGATGGCTATGTGCATGTCCCTCGAGCATGCAGCCAGCCGCACGACGCTCAACATATCCATACACGAACAACAGAGGTCGAGGATGTCACTGGGGAGATTGCTCCAATCGCGGCTCATATGGATGCTGCGCGGTTCACGTTCGGCCATGGTGGAGTTTGGAAGGTGGGGTTTTTGGGGGCTTGATTTATGGGGGAGAAGGCTCTCGGTGCTGGAGCGGCTAGCGAGGGAATAGTGGTACTGGGGGAGGCGAGGGTACGCGGGGGCAAAGTGAGATGATGAAGAGTGACCTCAGGATCTCCGGCGAGACGGAGATGGAGATGGATTGGTGCTAGGCGGGGAGAGGGAGACGAGGCGAGGCATGCTATACAGCGGCCATGACAGTGACTGCACAGTGCACAAGGTGAGGCTGACTTTGGTAACCCGAACACGCCGCCTGGACTAGTGTCACCTCGGGCACAGGGTCTTGTCACTTCACTGTGAGGACCGGATGAATAATATTTTGACCATCAAGTGTACCACAATTTGTACTACTACTACTAGTAGTAACATACGGAGTAGTACTGTGTAGCGGAAATAGGTCTCCCGTGCTAGCATGCCTCTGGGTTCACTTCATCCTCCAGGTAGCATCCATATTGTGAGCGAAACCAAATTCTTGTGCATGCGAAAGCGTGAAGAAGGGCTTTTTATTTTTTTTAGGATAACCGCATATATTCCTTAACCAGAAAAGGTTGTGTCTCACAGGCACGCGCCAATATCAATCCGAACCAGCTACGACATATTTTGTGTGTGCAAAGAGATGGATATGTTTGTATATCTGTTCGTCCACCCAAGTGGTTTTTGCATAGATCCCACGTGTGAGGAGGGGTGCAGAAATAAAAAGTAATCATAAAATGTTTCGCCACGGTGATTCGAAAGAGTGACCTCAACTAACCAGTGGCACATGTAGCGATAGAAGGATGGGCACGTACAGGGACATGGACCACTCCTCAGTACGCTAGCCGCATAGCCTTCTCGTTTTGCAGGTTGGTCTACCTAGCCGTCTAATCAACTGCCTGCATGCCACTTCTCCCATTTACTTCTCCACTGGGAATCGATTTTCCTCGGCTTCTTCACCTCTCCTTCATTTGCATTCAATCCCCACTGGACTGGATTCACATCCTCCTTGATTAATTCCCAAGCCCCTTTAAATAATCATCTTCTTCAGTTAGACTAGCCATCTTAATCCTAATTCTCCAAACCATAGCCCTCCGGTCCAGCGGTTCCAAATGGCGAAAGAGATCCCTACGCAGGTTTTTAGCGTCAAACATGTCCTCGTCGAAGGCTCGTTGAGCATAGTTGCCACCATCACCGACCACCCAAGGGTTGTTCGGGAGTGGATCAACAAAGTATCCAACTCCCTCCAAAAGGTGGAGATGAAGGTCATCGGTCTCGACGCAGAGTACACGGAGCGTGCCACTAGGAAGATCCAACGCGCCGCCGTCCTTCAGCTGTGCCTCAAAGATGAAGTTTTGGTGTATCACATCATACACGCGCCCTCCATACCAAGTGAGCTCCATGATTTCATGTCTCGGGAGGACATATACTTCTGTGGGGCAGCCATCGAAGGGGACAAAGAGAAGCTGGCGCCGTACAACCTTAGACTTGAAAAACATCACTGACCTACAAACCAGAATTCCTGTAGAGGATTGTGATAAAAAAACACCATCCCTGTTCGACGTAGCAAATTCTGTGCTGGGAACAAATCTTGAGAAGGGTGACGAGACGCTGGGATTAAGGTCATCTAGATGGGAGAATTATCCCTTGACCTACGAGCGGATAAAATATGCTGCCCTCGATGCCCGTGTGAGTTTCGAGATAGCTGCAAGGTCGAAAGAGCTTGTTGCGAAGTCATCTCCCACATAAAATGAGAAGAAGAAGAAGAAGAAGAAGAAGAAGAAGAAGAAAGAAGAAGAAGAAGCTGCACCAGTAGCAGGGCATTATAGATGGATGAACTATTTCCTCTCATGTAAAAATTATATTTCCTCTCTGTGTACATTGATATAGATGAACTATTTCGCTGGTGTGCATGTCTTTGGAACAAGTGTACTCTGTGTACATTGATATAGGTCCGCTTGACTATAATGAACTATTTATCCGCCTAGTTTTCTCTACTACTACTTGCAGTGAGCGGTATGCAATGCATGTGTCATGTCTACTGCGGCCGTCTACCGCAATGCATGTGTCAGTAGACATGACAGCTTGTCCATGGAAGTTGAACCACGGCGACCATCACATTTCTATCACTACCACATGCGATTCCCACGACGCCGCTCCAACCCACGCCACCACGTCCCCCGATGTGTGCCTCACCCATCTCGGCCCCACCGCTCCTCTGCCTTTGTGTGCATGACATGTGGGCCAGCTGAATTACGGCGACCATCAAGTTTCTACCACAGCCACACGCGATTGGACGCGGCTTACATGCTCCGCTCCTGGCTCCAATCCGTACTCCCGCACCATCCAATTTTCATCCAGCGGCTGTGACACATTTCGTCCCGGGCATCACTCCTCAGCCACAAATATAATAAATAAAATAAAGGCCCGTCTTTGCCTTCTACTTCTGTAATACAGGTAGTACCCGTCGGTGTGGCCATCTACGCCCCGTAACACCCCGATGTCCAGCTGCGGCACCCTCACCACGGCCATGCCACCACCGGCTAGTTCATCTCGAACGAGTGAGTCGCGAACACCACCGTGACAATAGCCAGCTGGGCATCTCGAACCACACTGATGCCGATTCCCCATAGCCGACCTACGCTGGCCCGTGGCCGCACGCCGTTGAGCCGCGCGTCAACGTACGACTGCAGGAATGGCTCGAGGCTCGCTGGCTCAACTACGTCGAGTACATCACGTTCGCAAACCGGTATCCGTTGAGCAGGTTGCTCCCGCCCACGAGCACACGCCGCCGAGTGGTACATCCTCGGGACGGTGCAAGTGGTCAGAATCTCGTGCCCAAGTCGAGCTATGTGCCCCGGGTAGATCACTGGCTCCCGCCCGAGCTCATCCGTAGCGCGAGCTAGTAAACGTCGTGCGGAACGTCACAACAGACAAGCACCTCGACATGTGTCGGCCGGGTAGAGACTTTTCTTGGCCACAAGCTCCATGGTCTCGTCCAAGATCGGTGTGGTACTGCAATCTAACATGCGGGTAAAAATACTACGGGAGCAGCTGCATGTGCATGGCTCAGACGTCGATGTTGGCGTGGAGGAGGTGCTACTCGCTGGCGGTGCAGCATGCTACATGGGTTAGGCAGGCACCTGTTGCCATGCTCGGAGGATGAGCAGGAAAGGAAAGGGTCTTGCATGCGTGTACAGAATCATGCAGGAAATTATTTCCTGGAAATACGACCTTTGTTTACCTTTTTTTGAGGCAATAGATGACCCACACGAGGAAATCTATTACAGTATAACGTTGGATGAATATTAGTGGTGCGGGAGTACGGATCGGAGCATGGGAGGGGAGCAGGCAAGCCTCATCCCACTCGATTCCCACAACGCCGCTCGAGCCCATTACACCACACGTCTGCCGACCTGTGACTCACCCGCCGGCCGAAAGCACAATATGTTGGAACGTGTCTAAGGAAGGCTGGCACGAGCAGTACAACAAACATCACATGCGCACCATATTTTGAGAAGGGTTTAATGTAATTTGTGTGAAATGGGTCTGTGTGATGTACGAGTAGTACATCCATATCATTGACATTCATGCACGCAACAAACATTTGTGTGCATGATTTCACCCTATTTTCTTATTCTGTTTGGGAGTGGATTTGATTTTTGTAATCAGAGCTCATTTTTGTACTTGGTTTCAATTTAGATTATGCATGTATTATTGCGAGATATATATATAGAGAATATTTGTGTGACAAAGAGGGGGGCGGGTGCAGCGATACCTAATGAGAGAGGGGCACATGCGTGTTGGAAAGACTGTGTGTGTCGTAGAGAGAGGAGTGTCCGAAAGGGAGAGAGGGTGTGTGTGTGTGTGTGTTAGAGAGAGAGAGAGGTGCGTTTAATGTCGGGATCGCCAAGGTTACGAGGTTGCGGATATGGGAGAGCGATAGTGTGTGTGCGATGAAGGGACACACAGACAGCGTCTGTTTGCGTGTGAGAGAGCTGGATAGACCTCGACAGCACGGTGATCTTGTCGTATGCACAAAATCAACCTGAATAACGAGATGGACTTCCTCCAAGCAATCGAAGAATCGGCTAGAACTAAGATAATGCAATCGTAATTGCCAATATGAAGTAATTAAGGATAATGGTGGGGTTGCTGGTACTGAACAAAAGGCGGTAGTCCTACACACACCCCGCAAATGCAAATTATTGCGAAAACAAGACAATGTGTACGCAACAACGCGAGTTCTAACATAGAAAAAGGGTAGTAGCCTTATTTATATCTATAGACTATATTACTATATTTTTTATTTGTATAGTTATATCTATATCTATTCCACTCCCTCCGTTTGTAATTTACTCCGCACATATATAGCTTTGACAGCATCCAAATTTTATAAAGCTTGACCGAATTTGGTGAAAGCAATATGAACATTTACACTAACAAATTTACACGATGTGGAAATAAAAGCAATGATGAATCAAATGATATATATTTGGTGGTTTATATGTTAATACTTTTTCCTACAAATTGTTGAAACTATACAAAGTTTGAATTTAGAGAAACCCAATATGCGGTATATGTATTATACATTTTATATTCAATATTTTTCCGGAGTCAATGCGTGTATTTGCACGTACACGATATAAACCGTTGATTGATGTTGATCCAATGGTCCAGGTGGCTGCGATTCGGATCTACTATAAGTACCCATACACGTTCTTCTCGAATGACCAGCACGACAGTGTGATTGATCCACACAAGAAGCTCTAAATAAGACCTCCAGATGTGCCACGTGGCTTCATGGGTGCCCCCTACATCATATTATTCATACTACATTGACTGAAATAAAGATAAATGACCCAAAACAAGATCTTCCCGTTTTTTGTTCCTACGATGTTGTGCCGTGCACGTACCTAGTTGTATAGTGGTAGTAGTAGTACATACTTCGTAGTAGGTGTAGTACAGAGTGCTCCTACTCTATCAACGAGTCCCATCTGACATCAAATTTCTTGGCTTCCGTGCTACAGCTAGATCTTCACCTCTTCATTTCTGTTTTCCAACGCGGCGGGCGGGGTGCGGTTTGCCGATAGTCGGTTTGCTCAATTGCGGTCCCACGTCAAAGTGAAAATGCTAGCCAACACGCCTTCCCTAATTATGTGGCATGTCAGACGGGCCGTGGAGTACTCCCGATTCCCGGGCGTGTGGGGGTGCGATGCGAACGCGGCAGGCCTTTTCCTTTTACTAGCAATGTGCCCGTGCATTGCAACGGATCCAAAGTAGAATAGTACTTGTTCACAAACTTGAAAGAAAACACTCTTGTTTTGATATACATATATACCACTAAAAATATATTAATTTTCACTCAAAATATATTTCTCAGGCTGTTTTGGTGAGGTGAGGGAGGTTTGTGGTTGCTTTCAAGATAATAAGGGGTTTTCTGCACATTGGAGCAGAGAAGTGGGCTATTGTTGCAAAAATGCCACAACTTACCTCACAGCCGTTAGATGCAGATCTAATGGTCAGAAATGATGGATGGCAGACACACCACCATCACCAACTGAGTCTTTTATGGGAGTAGAGAAACATGTATAAATTGTAACATTTGGTTCTGCTCCTTGGCATGATCGATAGATAGAAATAACGATTGGAAACGCTAGGGCGGGGCTTTTCCCGCTAGATAAGCAGGGTAGTAGCTAGGTTGGCGCATCGTCGGTTTGGTCACATGCGGTCCCACATGTTGTTGTGATATAAAGCCTAGCCAATGCGTGTTGACCGGGGTGGCAGAACGATAGTGTGGTATGTGACGGGGAAGGGACATGCTTCATGTACGTGTTCCAGTTTCTCGTTTTGAACTTGCGAACGTGACAGGCGTGCTGCACGAGTAGTTTTGAATTTATAGGTTTGGTCTCAGTTTTTGAATTTAGGAGTAGTTCATAGGTCAGGTCAAGCATCGAACATAAATTACAAAGTTGATGGAAAAGGTAAGCACAACTTATAAATTGACGGATGGAGTACTAGTTACAGTGATGCATATAATTGCATGCAAATGTGAGCAAAGGGATCACACATGTCTGTATTGACTGGAACGAGAATGCAATAGCACAATAAGAATTAAGGCCACGATGATGCGATCGTAGTGATGGTTACAGGAGGCAAGAAGAAAGATGAATCCATCAACGTACGACCTCCTCCTCCTAAACTCAGTGCGCCGAGCCACCGACCGGCGGCTTAGGAGCGGCGGCTTTTGTGGCGAGGTCAAGGTGCTTCTCAACAAAGGCATCCAAGGCTTCCAGCCGGTTGACGAAGGCCAACGTTGTAGCGTCCTCACCAGCCTTGTAGATACCTATGTACACAACTTCCTCGTACACGTGCATGTGTAGGTCAATGAATTCTTGCAGGGCAAGGCGCCTCGCGGCGAACGTGACCTCTAGGTGGACATTCTTCATTGCGTCATGGAGGCCGATTAGGGTGGAAGGCAATGAGGAGCCCGGGCGCGCGGGCTGGAGGAGTACGGCGATGTCGTCCGTGAGCTTCTTGACGACGGTGAACTTGTTGATGGTGGCAACAATCATCTGGTCCAACTGAGAGTCGTAGCTCGCGTCGACGATGGCCATGAACCAGCCGGTCGCCAACACCGTCTGGAGACGATCCTCGGTGCCATGTCGCAGGTGGGCATCGTGGACCATCTGGCACAGCCGCTGGCCGCTCGCGCGCATCGCCGCCATGGGTCTGGAGTGAGCACTTTTGCGCTTAGTGTAGGTGCTTAGGTGCGTACGATGTGGTAGATGCATTGTAATGGAGGGGCGCCTTTATATGAGTGCAAACTGTGTAGCATTCACATCGTGCTGCCTCTTTTCCCTGTCCTCCTCCCATTACTTCCCTCAAGCATTCAGGATGCTAATTGAAGGAGGATGCATCATTGGCCATTCAACATTTCCGGAACCGCTACCTTCTCCCTCATCTGCATTAAAGCCGTATCGGGAACTGTCCTGGTTTACTAGTAGCTGTCAAATCGAATAGTACTGCGCTGCCGGCTGCAGACCCGGCTAAACATGCCTCCTCGCCTCCATCAAATGCCTCCGTTTAACCCGCATGCAAACCACGAAACCTACTCCGGCCACACGTCCGTTCATGAGCGGGCCAGAATTAAACGCAACGCCGGCCGAGCTCCTCCCGTCTGCCCTCAGTTTAAATGAGGCTAGACGCCGGACAAGCTCCTACCGTCCGCCCTCTATTTAAACAAGGGCATACAGCGGGCAAGAATCACACCCCTCCGCCGCTCCCCATCTCCTCCTTCACCATTTTCTCCACTCTTCCGATGGCTTCCCAGGAGCCATTCTCTGGCATACTACCCGGCTGGGTGGCCCGCCGAGCCCTCCGGATACGAGCGAGGCCGCTCGGTGCTTCACCTACCTTACTTGGCCCGATGGAGCCAGTTGCCGCCCAAGCCGGCGCGTGGTTCAGCAACTCGCCGCTCCAATTCAGCTCGATGAGGAGTGGCGAGTTGCTCCACGCCAGCACGGCAGCGAGCACGGCGGCACGGGCGTCGTCTCTGCCGCGTCGTACCGCGCCACCAGTGTCTGCGGCCGCGCCTCCCGTGTCCATGGTGGCCACACCTCCCGTGTCTGTGGGCGCACGTCCCGTGCCTGCGGCAGCGCCATGCAGGCAGAGACAGAAGCCGGGTGCGAGAAGAGCGACGAGTCGGTGGCCAGCTTCTCCGTGTTCGCCGCCATCATCGAGGAGAAGTAGAACACGGGAGGCCGCCGCCACTTGGGTCCCATGAAGGACACCGCCGAGGCGACGACTACGTATTGTGGTGGTTTTTTTGTTGCGCTGTCTCTTCCGAGGACCTTCGTCGACCCCGCAAGTGTCTGCCGGACACGAGGAGGACAAAGGGATCCACGGTCGGCCATTTAGATTAGGTATTAATTATACCACGAGAGCCGGATTAGCACCGCTTAGTTCATGTAAATGTAATGAAATCCGTCATGTTTATATGAAGATCCGGCTTTTTTATACAAAATCCTTCATGCTTATATGATATCAGTCCGTGTTTGCATGAATTTCCTCTGGTTGGTTAGAGTTGTGAAAATGTATGCCGCTGGCGTTGGATGTCATCCTCCGCGGAAGGAAGCGGGAGGAAATTTGCCGGCTGCCATTGGAGATGCTCTTATGCTGGAAATAATAGAGTCACATCCAATGCATTTGAGTTAATTGCGTGTATGATTCTCCCTCTATAAAAAGTTAATTGCATGTACAGTGTACATGGCTTGCAGGGTGGCTACAGATTCGTACAGAAAGTTCAAAAGAAACAAATCCATCCTTAATCTTGTATTCTAAGTACTCTGTGGGTTCCACTGTCAGTACAGTAGCGAAAGAAGTATGTATTAAAAAAATATAATATAAAAATCTAAAGTTAAAGACAGAATTCGAACTCAGGTCATCGCGTTGCGAGCATCCGGCGCTAACCAGTCCAGCAGATGTTCATTGTGGACGATGCTAGAGATATATCTCTATGTCTACTCTTATACTCCCTCCGTTCCTAAATATTTGTCTTTTTCAGTTTCAAATAGACTACCACATACGGATGTATATAGACATATTTTAGAGTGTAGATTCACTCATTTTGCTCCGTATGTAGTCACTTATTGAAATCTCTAAAAAGACAAATATTTAGGAATGGAGGGAATAGAAAATAGAGTTGGTGATGATGGTGTGCCCGCCATCCTGGAATATAGGTCGTCCAATTTATATCTGACGGATAGGAAGGAAACTATGGCAATTTTGCAAAAAGATACCCACACCCCTCTCCATATTTGCAAATAAGGCCTTCCCTTGTTCATCCTTTTCTCTCACAAGATAAACTACTCATACAAATGCATCTTGATGTTCTGTGCAACGCACTGGCATCTTGCTAGTTTCTTTTGAAATAGTTAATGTGATAATTGGGTTGAAGTGATATATTTTATGTCTGCCCCGGATGATCTCAAATTCACTATTAGTAACAAAGAAAAGGCTGCCTTGTTAATTAACAGAAAACAGGGTGAAAACTATTACATGAGGCCGGTAAAAACAAGGCACACTGGGTTCAGCGTCATCGTCACTACAGCTGTGCGTGCGCGAGAAGTCTACATATCGAGGGGGCTACGGAGAGAAAGACGTATTGAGTGTGTGTGAGCGAGGCACACAGACACAACTAGCGTGTGTGTGTGTGTGTGTGTGTGTGTGTGTGTGTGTGTGTGTGTGTGTGTGTTGTGTGTGTGTGTGTGTGTGTTTGAGAGAGAAGCCAATTGATAGATTAAGATAAGGATCGAGTTGTCACCCTTCTGCTGTCATTGTTGGGGGGCGGGTGGGGAGGGGGAGGAGAGAAAGACGTATCGAGAGTGTGCGCGCGGTAGCCACATAGGCACAACTAGCGAGGGTGTGTGTGTGTGTTTGAGAGAGAAGCCAGTAGGTAGATTACTATCAAGATCGAGGTGCCACCCTACTCCTTCGGTGTCAGGTAGTGTGTGTGTGTGTTTGAGAGAGAAGCCAGCAGATAGATTAGTATCAAGATCGAGGTGTCACCCTACTTCTTCGGTGTCGGGAAGTGTGTGTGTGTGTGGGTGTGGGGGGGGGGGGCAGTGACACTTAGATATAGGGAGAAGGAGTTTGTGTGACACATATCTATATTAAGGGATAGGTAGATAGCATGGGTGCGAGGCATACTTAAAGCATCACAGAGATAAACAAGCGGTGTGCATGTAAGTGCCGGAAAAAAAATGAAGAGAGAAACAATGTCTATGCGCGCGCGCGTGTGTGTGTGTGTGAGCGAAATCTCAAAACAAAAGGTGCTCTGCTGGAATCCCATTGTATGTACTCATATGGTTCTGGGACTCGAGTTAACCTTAGGCATATGTGTGCAAGACATAATTATACTTTGAGACATTAGTGGCAGTGGGTGGGCGAAATTAAAGGGGTGGGCATGTTCGACAGAGAGAGCGTGTGTGTTTCTATGTGAGAGACTTGTAGGATGGGGTAGAAAGACTAATTCTAACCTTGACGGAGGGAGAGAAATACATGAAGGACGCATGTGTGATTCCGATGCCCACGGAGAAATGAGATTTGTATGCGTGTGAGAGAGATTGCACAATTCATTAACGTATCACTATCTAGCGATCGTGAACGTGCATCGCTTGAACATAAATCAATATCTACTTTGTATTGTGGCCAAAGATACAATATCGATTCAACGCTATAAAGATTGGACACTCACATATCACATTTTTTTCCAAATAATCCTTTTCAATTGTGCATGCCAAAGTTACAGTGATGTTTCTTCAAACAAGCACTGTAGTTATCATGTACATGCACTATTGTTAGTCTTGCATTCAAATTCATTAGTCTTGGATGATTTAAGGTTCTATTATGAAGTAATATATGTAATATTCATATATGAATTCAACGGGTATGCAATTTATGAAATGGAGGCCATGTAATCATATGAGGTAACACTTTTAAGTAGCGGACTACAATATCCATTTCTTTTGTGGGACTACAATATCCATTTCTTTTTGTGCGCCTCTACAATAACACGTCAATGCATTATGTTTAAAGTAAATAACCAATGGCACTAAATTATATATTTACACGAGAAATACATAGGCTGAGCGTTTGATCCGTTTTTTTTGTGAACGTGCCTCTACACCCGTATGATTGGCCGCGCCCATGTGAACGTCCAAGTTATCGGTGCATCATCCCAAGTTATTGCCTATTTTTCTGGGGTGGACTTCATACCAGTTATTAACTGCTGACGTGTGCCCCGTGTACACAGTCTCGCATGACCTTCCCGCTAGCACTGTCCAAAATTAGTTGAAACTAGATACGAATGATCCCGCAGGCGGCAAAATCTCCCGCCTCCTTCTAAAATATCCGCCACCTAGTCTTTAGCATGCGAAATTCTCCTTTTGTCCTTGGTGCACGGAGAAAAATAGTTACAATACGGCCCTCATTTACATAATAGGTCGGGGTTGCTTTGGTAACTTCCGGTTCCCCCCACCACACGGCACCCCCATTTCCTCTCCCTCTCCCGCAAAAATGACTAACTCCACAGCACCAGAGCATCTTACATCACGCCGTCCGTACTTCATCGGCCTTTCTACCCCTCCCCTCTCGAAACCCTAGACTGCTCGTCCACCGGCATACCAGAGCCCATTCACTGCCAGCGGCGTCCACCTCACCGGATCTGCTTCTGCGGCCGCATCTACCCCTCCCACCTCCCCTAGAAACAAGTAGACTGCTCATCCACCACTGTACCACAGCCCATTCAGTGCCGGCCTTGTCCACGGCGCCGGATCTACTTCGCCGGTACTCTCGTCAACCGCAGCGCATCTGGAGCGGCTCCTTCGTACTCCCCACCAGAGACATTTCGTCCACACCCCCGGAGCCGCCCCACCAACGCCCCCGTCGACGGCCTCTGATCCTCTTCGCCGACACCTTCGTCAACCCTACCGGAGCCGCTTCGCCGACACCATCCTCAACCCTACCGGAGTAGCTTCGCCTATACCATTCTCAACCCTACCGGGGCCGCTTTGCCAACGCACAAGTCCACGGCCTCAGATCCGCTTCGTCGCACCCTCGTCCAACCTACCGGAGCAGCTTCTGATGCCCCGTCCACGGCCGCAGATCCGCATCATCGACACCATCTTGAACCCAACCACTGGAGCAGCTTCACCGACGCCCTCGTCCACGGCCTCAGATCTGCTTCGCCCACACCGTAGTCCACCCTACCGGAGGCGCTCCACAAACACCCTACTCGACGGTTCTAGATCTCCTTACCGGACCCCGACAGCCAGTGCAGTGTCATCACGCTTGACATTTCTAACCTGATTCCCACCGTCTGGCAAGATTCCAAGCAACCGCCACGGCCTAGGTACTTGTCACCTTTAAACCCGTCCAGCAGCACCTGCCCGATGTACTTCAAATATACTAACAGGTCGTTGTTACATGTTATGCAGCTGGCAAAAACTACAAGGACGATGTTTCTTCTGGATCTAACAGCTTGGCCAACCAAGATCCTGGACTGAGGCATTGCTATGATCTTGTAAGTGCGTCTCTCTCTCTCTCTTATATTGTTGTGTGCCTGCCAGCGTGCTTTGCTAGGATTTTCGACCAGTAATCCCTTTGTGCAGACAATAATTTCCACTACTGGCTGCTAAATTAAAGATGTATTTGTCATACATGATACTCCCTCCATTCCTAAATATAAGTCTTTCTAGAGATTCCACTATAGACTACATACAGAGCAAAATGAGTGAATCTACACTCGAAAATGCATCTATATACATCTGTATGTGGTCCATACTGGAATCTCTACAAAGACATATATTTAGGAATAGAGGTAGTACATTACACAAAATCGTAGGTGGCATGTAGGAATTCCAGTGCACTACATTAGGCTCCCTTAGAGTGCCTGCTAGTCCAGCACACAGAGTCATGGCTAGTTTATGCTATGCACACAATCATTAATTGGTGGTTTAAATATGCGCAACGGATATGCAATGTATTATCATGTAAAGATATCTGAAATTAGCCGTGCCAACTTGCAGATAGGGTTATGCAATGAAAAAGTACAAGATGTATGTGGCAATTTCATGGAACATCGCAAAAAAAAGGAGAGGTAGCGGTGAGCCTATACAGTGTGCTATGGTAGGTCACTCCGGCCCAGTTCTTTTGCAGGATTCTCCAAGAATCTGCCCCTCTCTAGCTTCTCCTAGAATCTTTGACCCCCTTTTGTTTTACAATCCTAACTAATTAGACCCTAACTAGATAGGATTGTAAAACAAATGGGGCTCAAAGATTCTGGGATAATCTGGGTAGGGCTCAGATTCTGGGAGAATCTGGCAAAAGAACTGGGCCGGAATTGCAATCATCGTGACATGTTATTTGTATGTCAGCTCTATTGGCCAAGTTTCTTAGGGACAGTTATTTCAAGTTATCTTAAGAAAATAAGCACCTTTGAATATAAGCTCCAGATAATAAGCCAACCAGTTCTTTTCATTGCCTGCCTTTTCAGCTTATCTATGGTATGATCAGTGAAAAGTCTAGATTGCATTATATTTTGTCATTTTGCTCCCCATATGAAAATTAATTTGGCATGCAGACATCACAAATTGAACCCAGTGCAATAATTAATATGATAGGAAAACGGACCATCAATATTTTTTCAAAATGCAAATACAAAGATACCATCTACTTGGCACAATCTACTTTGGTCAATGTCTTCCACAGAGATCCCATTGCCTAATTTAAATGAAGAACGCATGACCTAAATTTAAATGAAGAACAATTATTTATCGAAATTCGATGGTCCAAGTGGCTGGTTATTATCATATAGCAGCACCACCTGAAAGCATCATATAGCAGTAGCAGCTCATAGCAACTCATCATACAGCAGCAGTAGCTAGCAATTCAACATATACCAGCAGCAACTCATAGCAATTCATCATATAGCAGCAGCAGGAGTAGCTCATAGCAATTCATCATACAGCAGCAGCAGGAGCAGCTTATAGCAACTCATCATATAGCAGCAGCAGCTCATATCATTTCATCATATAGCAGCAGCAGCTCATAGCACTTCATCATAAAGAAGCAGCAGGAGCAGCTCATAGCAATGCATCATATAGCAGCAGCAGAAGCAACTCATAGCAATTCATCGTATAGCGGATTAGAATGAAAATTTGGCAAAAAATTAGAGGAGATCCTCACCTTGTTGGATGAGCTCATCCTTCAACAGCACCTCAAGGCCACGACCTGAGAGGAGGGGAGGGGGAACGAGGTGCCTTCTGCCGGAGTGGGGCATCGGTCGTAGTTGTGCGGCGCCCGCCGGAGTAGTGCGTTGGACGGACCACAGCGGAGCAGCTGCTGGAGACTATGAGATTGAGGAGCAGTCCCAGAGGGAGGAGCAGCCAGGGAGATTTGGCCCTACCCACCAGCCATGTAGCCTAGCTGGACAGAGCATCGTCGAGGACCAGGCCAGATGGGACCGGTGGCGATGGCTCGCTGGAGGAACCCTAGCGCTGCAGGCAGGGGATCGAGGTAGATGGAAAGGGGAGAGGAGATGCAAGCGGGCAGGGCAATGAACGCTTGCGTGTTTGTTTTTACTTGAGGGTCAGGTGTGACACGGGCGTGAGCAGTGGCATTTTGAGTGTAATATAGGCAGACAACAGAGTCATTTCACTATTCCCCTTCCCTTCAATTTTTAATGAGCTTCTACCCGAAGCACCCCCCCTCCAAAGCAAAATAAGTGAAGCCCAAGCCCATAACTCAAAAATGACTTCTTTACAACTTTTACGGCTTATTTTGACAATAAGCTCTGAAAAGGCGGAATAGAACTGGCCCTTAACCTGCAATTCAATTGTGCGTGCAATGATGAATCACTCCTGCCTGCTATAGTGTACATTTAGGCATCATACATGGCATAACCTAATACATGTGTATTTCATTATAGAATCTGAAATATGCAGTGTTTATATTAGTTCATACGTTGCATATGATGTTTAAATGCCCCTTAAATCTGGTCAGTCAAGTGATGGTCTTTAAGCCTCCTTCTATGCTTCCTCGAATGCACAGATACGGATACGGGTATCAGTATCGGGCCAATACGGATACGTAAATTTGTCATTTTGAAAAAGTGCCAATACAGATACGTTGTACTATTTTTCTAAATAAAAAGGTATAGAAGTTAGGAATAGCAAATGAGCACAAACTCTAGAGTAGCCACTCAAAGCTTCATGACCACAATAGTTACATTTCCATTTAATGTTGCCCCCTCCAGGTGATTTCTCTATGATTTGAACATGGCTCCACAATGGTGCCCTTAGATTTGTAGGTGCAGTAGGAGGTTCAGCGGGAGGAGCCATCTGGAGGACATGAGAAAATGAGATCTTCACAAATCAGAGGAGAAAGAAGAGGGGATGAGCTTGGCTGGGTAGGAGAAAAGGAGAAGAGAAGTGTACATACATGCTTGCTGTGTGACAGGAGGCGTTGGTGGGGAGGAGGAGTAGCTCGTCACCGGCTAGCCATCGTTGTCGCCGGCCCTGGGTGAGCAGCTGCTGGGTACGCATCCACAAGCCGCCGCCTGGTGTGAGCATGGGAGGGAGGAAAGAAAACTGGGAGGGAAAGGATGGTGCATTGGGGTACTAGGGTTAGCTGTCTGCCTCTTAACTGGGCTGAGTGGGCTCTTATATGGGCTGGGCCATATCCAAAACGAATTGAGAAAGTATCCTCTAAGTATCTGAATTGTTTTTAAATCGTTTATTCACGGATACTCCTTGGATACATATCGGGGGCGTATCGGTATCGGATATGGTATCCGATACCGATTCGTTGGTCGCCTAAAGTATCGGTGCATTCGAGTATGCTTCTTTTCTTGATATGTAAGATTTGCTCACACATCTGTTCAATTGCTTGTTTGTATTAGCCAGCCATACTAGGACTGTTTGCTTTGATTACTTGCTGTTCTTGACCTAACAGAGCTTGTCAACGATTTAAACACTAAGGGCTGCTGTAGTGTGGGCTTGTATAACTCATAGGTGACATAAAGGTTTGGCTGTACACTAAAGTAGGCTCTCCAAGATTACCTGGAGATCCAGTTCGAAGGTATGCCTTGTTTTTACACAGTGCACACATAGTAAATGCTCATTTCATTGTGTGCAAGAGATGTGGCATGTTTCATTATGTGGTGTTGTTTTGTTATAAACTCATCCTTTTGTGTTGTTCACAGACTGGAAAGTATGCATATTTATCTTCCAAGGAGACTAGTAACTAGTTTGTATCACCTTGAAGAGGGGGTGCAATGAAGATAAGATTGAGGATTTCCAAGTACAAGATGTTAGGAAGGAGCCTTGCAAGAGAAGGAGGAGCAGCGCTGAGCCTGTTCAACCAGTTATGGTAAGTCACTGTATTACAATTACCAGGACATCCTATTTGTCTGACCTTGTGCTTGCGTAGGGTTCTTCACCTGTAACCCAGTCATTGGGCCATTGATTAAAACCCCCTCCGCTCACTAATATATGATGTTCTAACTTTTTTGTAAATCAGATGTATGTAAACACATTTTAATGTGTCTGTTCACTCATTACGGATGTAGTCTACTTTTAAATATCTAAAACATCTTATAGTAGTGAACAGTGTGAAACTGCTTCCTGCCGTGGTAGAGTTGTCAATGTCATAAATGTCATAACCAAACGCATATTCACATCATTAGCCTCCCTATCATTACTAGGATATTGATTACATACTAGTCGAGATACTTCATAGGGGGCAAACAATATTACATTACTTGTTCCTTTATATAGTAAATGTAGCTAGGCCATGGATGTTATTGAGGCATGCATGTATGCATGCTGCCAACTCAACAGTTCAATTGCTTGTTTGTTTCAGGCATAGTTAAATTGCTCTTTTCAATTGCTTTATTTGTCCTTAGTTAATGAGATGCCCAAACAATGATGCCTGATGTTGGGTACTTGTATAACTATTAGTTGACATAATTAAAGGCCTTACCATTTAATTACTCTGGCGAAGTGTGCCTGAAGCTTTGAAGTCTATTAACCAACTATTACTGCATGAGGCTCACAATCTAGTTTATACTAGGCTAATGATTGCATAGTTTTGCTTGCTGTAGTAGGTTTGTATGAATCCCTCTGCTGTTCATTATGCACCCTAAGACTTTAATTGAGCTACAGAATGGCCAACTGCTTGCTTACTTATACGCAATATATATGTTCAGTAGCTGCGTGTGGTCTAAATTTGTAACCTGTCTGTGTTTTGGATTTGGCCCCAATATTATGCTCCTCCGGTGAGCTAAGAGAGATTTCTGTATGCGGGCTGCACAGACTACCATTTTTATAATTTTTAAAATATCACCTGCTTATGCTTCATGACATGTAACATTATTGTTAGTCCTGTTTTGCCATGTACAAAATAGTCTATCTTGCGCGCTTCACTGTTGTAACTATATTTTTGCCCTAGTCATGTGTACTTACAGAAACATTTCAGGATGAAGTGACATCAACACAAAGATCTGCAAGCAGTGCGGCATGGCCGTTACCAAATGATTATGGATTGGAATTGGAATGTGTTGATGTTCTCAAGCATCAACTAGAGGTGGCAAGACAACGAGTACATGATTCTCAACATGCAATCAACAAGTTGAGACTGGAGTTGCAGGTATTAGATGCAGGAGTCAAAAAAATGAAATGAGACACTGAGGTAACCACGAAGGAATTGGAGATTTTTCAGACTGAAATTTGTGCTATCTGAATCCGGCCAATCCTATTTTCTGAAGAGATTATAGTTCAAATGGTATGTTCTGTTGATCCGTGTCCATGATGTATGAGCTTTATTTGCCTAGTGTATGTAATTTGCTGTTTGTGTACGCTTTATTATCACTTGTGCCGAACTATAATGCCCAGTGGGTATAATCGGCTGTAATTTCTTTATTGTATAGTGTAGGATTATTCTACGTTTCTATGCCTTAGTCTCTTTATTGTATAGTGTATGTTTTTAGAGGCGATAGTATAGAGTAGGATAATTCTTTGAATATGCTATATCATTGAAACGGGGGACAACACGCCCAAACATTACCTGGACGCCATCCGAACGAACAAACATGTGTAATCAAAGCGGGCCTTAATTGGGCTGGTCAAATTAATATTTAGTGGATCCCAGATGATGTGGCCCACCGTAACAACGGCTCTTAGCAGGCCGTTAATAGGCCGAAAGCTCGATAGGGCCGTCTAAATTAAAATGGCCCGCGGGCCTCTAGCAGGCCGAAATAAATGTCAATTTTGTCTCGGCCCTTTTACTTTACGAGCCAGTAAGAGGCCGAAAGTGTTTTGGGCCAGAAGAGGCCCGATTTGCAAAGTAGGCTTTTAACAGGCCAAAAGTCGCGTCAGTCTGAAATTGTGCCCTGCGTAACGTGGGCCGCTAATGGACCCAAAATTAGGTTGCACAGTCAAAGGCCCAACTGTTGTGCGGGCCGTTAACAGGCCGAAAGACAAAATGGGCTAGGAATTGGCCCATTTACCGAATGGGCCGATGAAAGGCCTAAAGTCACAACGGGCTAGAAGTTGGCCCAACTGCAAAATGGGCCGAGAAAAGGTAGAAAGATGTTCCAGGCCATTAATGGGCCGGAACTGACGATGGGTTGCTAACAGGCCGAAAGAAGGTCGGGCCGTAATTGGGCCCAAGGACGTAGCGGGCCATTAACGGGCTGGAACTGACGATGGGCTGGAAATTGTCAAATCTAGAATGGGCCTTTGATGGGCCGATTCTGTGTAACTTGTATGGGCCGTGCTTGTGAATGGGCCTGACTCAAGTAGGTCGCTAATGGGCCAGCCCGCTTATTTTGACAGGCCCGACCTTTTAACCTAAACGGGCCACTGTTGGGCCGAACCACGTGTCGACGTACCATAGGCTCGTCCCGTCCACTCGCTTGATGACACCTGTCCCAACGCGGAGCTGATACATGGATACTAAGCCGAATCAGCATTTTACACGTGGAAAATCCCCATTGGTCCAGGCGGTTAACGGGTTATCGGATCCAAACCGGAACCCGATAGCTTAATGGCGACCCGTTATGGTGGATGCCACGTGTCAATTACCCTTGACGAAAGCACTTCCATGACGCGCCATTTATCATCATGGAAGTGGACACTTCCGTGATGATAATTTTGGTATTGTCATGGAACACTTCTACGACAGCACATGTATGACTATCTTGATTTTGTCATAAAATCGTCATGGATGTACATGCATGACAGAAAACGTGACCTACTGTGACAAACACGTATCATCACGGAAGTGGTTTTTTTTGTAGTGTTACGGGCAACCAAAGTACGGAAAGGAAACTAGCCATACGAACGTCGATGGGTAAACAAAAGAAGGATAGCATACAGTGGCATAATTAAACATCATTTCCACGAATGCAGAATCAGAAACAGTACGGGACCTAAAAATAGGACCCATGATTGTTTTGTTACAGGGCACCACGGCAATAAGATCGGCTCAAGGCTGGGCATGCTGATCTCCGGGAACCCTTGGCAGTTTATTACTTATGCGTCCACCTCCGGCAAGAGCTGGAGGGGCTGATAGAATGTTTGCAGCTAATGATATATGGCAGAAAATAAGGGTCGGCTCTTCTCTCCCTTTCCTTATACCGTTAATGATCTCACGTCAGCGGGAATGAAGGTCATGCTGACGCGAACGGCTTTGCCAGAGCACGCTTGCTGGGGCATTGACCAACGGATTCGCACCAGCGCTCCACTCAAGATTCACCCTTGGCGGGATAAATACTGGACCGAGTTCCACGCGGGCTCATCAACGCTGGTAACGTTACCACTGCATGGCTCAATCATTGACAAGTGAGAAGAGAGGAGGGGGCTAACCACACACTGTTTTTCTTGTTTGCCTGAATGACACTTTTCGGCATCGGACGTGCTTCACAGGAGCCCACGAGGAGGGCTACATTGCCGCACGTTTCGCTCGTTTTTCCGGACACAGGTGTCATGATGGCCGCACCACCCGATCTGCCCGTGGTCGTCGCATCACCACCGCCTTCCATTCCCGTCGCTGCCACGGCCGCGGTGGAAGCGATCGACGGAATCTGGGTAGGACAGGGCGAGGGGGCGACGTTGTCCTTCTTCTTCGAAACCATGGACGAAGAGAGTGTCGATGAAGATGATGATGATGATGATCGACGATGGAGTTCATCACGCTGTTTACGACTTCAGGTTCACACAAGCGACGCCCCCCTACCTGGCGCGCCAAAGATGTCGTGGTGGACAATGATCACCTATGGGGCCATGAGCCCCTTGTGGTTCGGCAAGGGGGATCACGTTGCGCAAAGAGCAGAAGCCATGGAACAACACGACGGTGGTGACACTGGTGGTATTTACCCAGGTTCGGGCCACTGGGTAGCGCAAAACCGTACTCCTGCTTTGGTGGATTGAGTGGAAGAACACAACGAGCACGTAACACTCAAGCCCAGCAAGGGTGCCTCGAGGAGAGCAGCTACAAGTGTACAAGTGTGTGAGGGTCCAAATCCTTTGTTAGGTCGCCTTGGACCTCCTTTTATAGCTTAAGGGGTAACCACAATGGAAAAATAGTCTTTATCTACTGATTAGATAGCCAACAGTGCTATCATACCTAACTCTGGCAGTAAGGATAAAGTGCATTAAATGCACTGCTAGGTGTCATGCTGAGGACGAAGCTTAACCACCTCTTACTTATCATCTTGACACCCTTCTAGATGGGTGTAACATGGATAAATCTTGTCTTCTAATGGGTCGCCACGTGCTTAGCAGAGGCCACTTAATCACTTGGGGGCTCGACACCGCACTGATAAGTGACGTGCGTCGCTGTGCGGTGTAGCGGTGGTGTCTTGGCGGGGATCCCGCCCCTGGCAGACCCGCCAAGCTTGCCGGGGAAGTCTTGGACTTGTCTTTGGGGCGGCCTCGACCCATCCAGGCTCTCTTGCCCGGCAAGGGAGGCTTTCCCAAGGTGATATTCTTCTGTCATGCTTTTTCTTAGTCTTCTCAATCTGCTCTTTGATCTCACTAAGAGCTGCTTCTATGGCTTGGCCTTGTGTGCCGGGGAGAAGGCCTTTCGTCCATGCACAAGTCAGGGGGAACATACACCCCTGTTTGTGTACCCCAACAGAAGCCCCCGAGCCTGAGCCATACGTGTCGCCGGGCATGTTGGGTTAGGCGCCAAACAGTGCATGGACACGCGTCGAAAATGCGCTGCACATGCAGCGGTTGTCATGATGAACAGTCAATCCAACGTCCACTCCGTGTAATTACCACAGGTCATGGGGTCGTGGGACTATAGCAGTTAATGGGTAGTGCGCTTGTAAAACGGTAACTTCCTGAGAAAAGATAGCGAAGAGCCACCCCCGGCGCTCGTTCCTAATAAAAAGGCAACGCGAAGGGGCGCTGCCCGTTCGCATCTGTTTCTCCTTCCATCATCTTCTTCCTCAAGCCAAGCAACTGCCCCCATGCCAACATTCGCCTCCATCGCTCCACCAAACCTTCCGTTCCTCCGGCGATCCCAAAGGATGGGAAAGAAAGCAGCCACCGCAAGGGGGAAGTGGGCGACCACCACGAAGGAAGCTGTAGGGGAAGGGAAGAAGAAGAGGGCGGCGGAGCTAGACAGGAAGCGGCAGGAGGACGTGGTCTTCTTTTCATCGAGCTTGGACAGCCAAACTCTAAGAGCGAGGTATGCGTACATGGGGGGGAGGGAAGTCCCGAAGGGGCATGGAGCACCTGTGGTCCTGCCGGAGGGGAAAGAGGTTCCGCCGAACTCGTACTGCTTTTTCTGCGGCCTCACCTCCCCCTTTTCTGATTTCTTCAAAATCATGATGGTGGTATATGGATTCCACCTTTTGGATTTAATGCCCAATGCAATGGCGTGTATGGCAATTTTTTGCTCATCTGTGCGAGAAATTTGTTGGAGTCGCCCCCAACATGGATTTGTTCAGGCATTTCTTCATTCCGAGTGTGGAGGGCAAGACCCACCGCTCTGGAAACATAAGCTGGATTCCCCGAGGCAAAAGGGAGAATTGGGATTATCTCCCTGGCCAGCAATGCGACAGATGGGAGGAATGGAGGGCGGACTGGTGCTGGATCCAGGAAGAAGACACCACAGAGTACTGCAGGGCGCGGACGGAATGCGTCGTACCAGGTAGCGAATGGGGCAAGCTAGGCCTCACTGATGATAGGCTTCACCCTGCGCTGAATCGAATCGTGCTCCTTAAGTCTGCCGGGCTAACCATCGAGCAGGTGGGGGCTGACTTCCTTCAGCGCCGCATTGCACCACTGCAGAAGAGGGACATATTTGCTTGGGAGTATGGGGATGATGCTGACAGGATCCGTCTGTACCTGGGCCTTGCCAACAACTTATCGATATATGGCCATGGTTGGCTATGCGAATAGCTATTCGGCAGCCTTGGGCCATTCCCTTTGCCGGCAAGGGTCGTCCCGCTGCACATCAATTCCGCCCAGGACCAAATTCTGAAGTGGATGCCTGACTGCAATGCTTATGGGGTTGCAGGTGATTCGAAGTTGCCCGAACTTGATGCAAAGATGGAGTGGGTCTCCGGCCTAGAAGAAAGGGCTTCCAGGGGGAAAGCAACATGTTCAAGCGCAACTCTAAGGCAGAGGCAGAATTTATCAGGAGGCGGATTGAAGAGGACAAGGTGCTCCGGGCTGCCGGAAAGGCGAGGCCTAGAGAAGAGGAGGAGGAGGAGGAGGAAGAAGTGGAGGCCGAAGGCAAAGGTTCCTTAGATGAGGGGCACGCCACGGAGGAAGCTGCCAGGATTAGTCCTGCCAGGGCCAAAATTCTTCAGGCCGCGGCAGCAGAGGCCCAAGGAGGAGGCGAGGTTGAGGAAACAGAGCAGCCTGAGGAGGAATGGCTCACAGTGGGTCCTCAAGCTACAGAGCCAGATCTGGACCAACGTCCCCGCAGGCGGGCCAGCCAGGGAACAATGGCCCCTGTTCCCGTGCCAGCCACCAAGAGAGTAAAGAAGATCGCTTCCAAGAGCGACAAGCCTGATGTAGTATGCTGCCATTCCTCCCGCCTTTTCGAGGCCAAGACTCCACCCGCCAAGCGACGAACGGTCATGGGGGTTGATCCCAGCCCCCAGTCAAGTCTGGCGTCCTCGTGCAGTTCGATCCCGCCGGAGCCCCCAGCTCCACAAAAGGGCTCAGAGCTGCTGGGAAGTTCTGCATCCTCGACCCTGAAGAGGGGGAGGGTGACTCCACCACCTGTGGGATACGCACTGGGCTCCATGCTCATCGACCCAGAGTAAGGAGAATACTAACTTTTCTTGTTAAGGAACCATATACTTGGTGATTGCTTGACTCAATCTGGCTTGTTGACTTGTTAGGGACGAAGAACCTCTCATCCACCGGGTCAAATGAACCAAGCAGGTGGCGTCGTCGGGGCCCTTGGCGAGTGCGGGCCTGGCAGAAGATGGCACAGAGGATCCCGTGCCCAGCTTCCAGCCCAGCCCTCGGCGCGAAAGTATGGAGCAAACCTCGCCCGCCAAGAGAGATGCGGAAGAATGCGCCCCGTCCCCCGCCAAGGGAGGAGAGGAGATCCACCAGGGTGGGGCCCACCATGAGAGGTCTACCCCGCCCGTCGTTCAAGCAGAGAAATCACCAGCAAGGGCCTCCACCGAGGGGTTGGCCCATGTTGAGGTCATGGTCATCGAGGAAGGGGTCACGGACCGCACCACGGCAACTAATGTTGCCAGGGAGACCGACCCCCTTCCACGGTAAATGCCATCGGGTAATCTGCTTGCCCTTGTCTCTTCTTATTTGAAATACTTTGCTTCCAAGTCTCCGACCCAGCGATTTGTAGCGTCTCTTTATTATTGCTTGTTAACTTTGTCTGCAGCTTCGTTGGCCGAGGAACCTGAGCTGCTGGAAGAAGTGGCCAGTATTGGTAAAGATGCTGCCGAGGAGGCCGCCAGAATTGCTGCCGTGGAAGGACAAGGTCAGACTGCTGGGACCATACAAGAATTTCCCAAAGGAACAGAGAAAGCCCCCGGCAGCACATCTGGCCCAGACATAGTTGTGGAGGAGAAGACCCCTCTGCAAACTATGGGGCCCCTTCCCTCATTTGGCACACCGGCCATAGTCCCACAGCCATCCTTGAGCAAGCTGGCACTGGTCCTTGCTCAACCTGGTCTTGCAGCCCCTGGCTCATCTGTTGCAGTGGGTGCGGACTTCGACGAAGAGATGCGACGCATCTTGGTGCCGTTGTCCCAGCGAACCGAGGAGACTAATGATTCCATTGGCGTAGCCATGGACCTGTCCTTCCTGAAGTCCATGGCAACTGGTATCAAAGATATGCAGAGCAGGTATAGCCTGAAGTGGCAGACGATAAAGGAGCAACGCGACTCTGTCAGTCTTGTGGATCAGAAACTGAGGGACAAGGGCAGCGAACTACGTGAGTGGCACAGCAAACAGTCTCAATCCCTTCTGCGGCAACAGGAGGTGATAACCAAGGCCAAGGAGGATGTTGCTACCCAGGAGATCCGCCTGGCAGAGCGCGAAGCTCTTATGAACGCCAAGGAGAAGGATATCTCTTCCCAGGAAGGGAACCTTGAAGCCATCCTCTGCGGCAAAGATGAAGAACTGGAGGCCCTTGTCCAGCAACGCACCAAGGATCTGGAGGACAAGCACAAAGCGGCTCTTGACGCGCTCACACTTGATTCTTCTGCTCAGTAGAAGAAGGTCACTAATGAGCTTGCTGCTGTGTCTACTGCTAAGACTGACCTTGACCAACAGGTGGCCAAGCAGACAGAGGATCTTGCCAGGAGTGCCAAGGAAATTGTGGTTCTTAAGGAAGAAGCGCAGAAAGCAGAGACTCTCCTGAAGGAGATGCACTCGCAGCTTTCCTCCAAGAGTCAGAACCTTGACACTGCCAACAGCACCATCACTGATATGAAAGCACGACTCGACACCCTAGAAAGTGAGATTGAGTCCGCTGGTGATCATGAGCAGTTGCTGATGAAGGACTTGGAGAATATGAGAATTCTTCGATGGGACGCGGAGGACAAGCTACAGAACCAGATCAAACAACGCGACCTCTAGATCAAAAACTTGGTTGATATCACCGAGCGCCTCACTGCCCAAATCTCGAAGATGGACATGAAGAGCTGGGCTTTCTCCATGAGCGACCATGAAGTTCCCAGCGTCAAGCGGACGCTTTTCTTTGAAGGCTTGATTGAAGGGCTGAGGATGTATGAGGAAGACAAGGCCGAATGCTTCGCTGTTGAATCCCCGAAGCTTGCCCGCGACGCACTCTTTATGGTCTTGAGCAATCTTGCCTATCGCCATTCGGACCTCAACCTCTCCGACGGCTTCCAGAGGCTGCCGCCGGGCGCCGATGTTTCTTCTGCCGAGGCGAAGGCCGGTCCCCTTGCCAACAAGGTTCTCTCCGTCCCAAGGGTTCCCGAAGATCAGCACGCCCAGCCTTAAGCCGTTCTTATTGCCATGGTGCCCTGTAACCAAAACAATCATGTGTCTTGTGTTTAGGTCCCGTCCTATTTCTGATTCTGCATTCGTGGAACTGATGTTTAATTATGCCACTGTGCGCTATCCTTCTTTTGTTTACCCATTGATGTTCGTATGGATAGCTTCCTTTGCGTACTTTGGTTGCCCGTCAGTAGCATGCTGCCACGATTGCTACGAGGAACAGGTCCTTAGCATTCAGCTGGCGAGGATATGCTCCGGCGGGTTTTTCCTTAACGGTCTTTGATGCAGCCGCCCACTTTGATGAGCAGGCTCGAAACAAAGCAGGGGCGCAGACAAATACAGTAAGGTACCATCAAACGAAAGGCTTGCCGTACGGAAATCCTGGTTGTCCGAAGGATAAACGATGCAAGTCCCGAACAGAAGTTAATGAGCATGCTAACTTATCTTTCGTCCATGCTTCTCTCACTTGTCGGGCATGCATTGGGTCATGTATAACACCTCCTTCCCCACTCACGATCATTCCTCCCATTCGCGTATCCATTCTTGTTCTGAAAAGACAACAAACGAGAAGGTGCACAAGGGAAAAACTTGGCAGTTTAATAGTTATGCGTCCACCTCTGGCAAGAGTTGGAGGGGCTGACAGAACATTGCAGCTGATGATATATGGCAGAAAAGAAGGGTCAGCTCTTCTCTCCCTTTCCTTATACCGTTAATGATCTCACGTCAGCGGGCATGAAGGTCATGCTGACGCGAATAGCTCTGCCGGAGCACGCTTGCCGGGGTGTCGACCAACGGATTCGCACTAGCGCTCCACTCAGGATTCACCCTTGGCGGGATAAATACTAGACCGAGTTCCACGCGGGCTCATCGACGCTGGTAACATTACCACTGCATGGCTCGATCATTGACAAGTGAGAAGGGAGGAGGGGGCTGACCATGCACCATTTTTCTTGTTTGCCCGAATGACACTTTTAGGCATCAGACGTGCTTGACAGGAGCCTGCGAGGAGGGCGACATCGCTGCATGTTTTGCTCCTTTTTCTAGATGCAAGTGGCATGATGGCCGTGCCACACAATCCGCCCGTGGTCGTCGCATCACCACCGCCTTCCATTCCCATCGCCGCCGCGGCCGCGATGGAAGCAATCGACGAAATCTGGGTAGGACAGGGCAAGGGGGCGATGTTGTCCTTCTACTTCAAAACCATGGACGAAGAGAGTTTCGATGAAGATGACAATGATGATGATCGACGATGGAGTTCAACGCGTTGTTTACGACTTCAGGTTCGCACAAGCGATGCCCCCCTACCTGGCGCGTCGAAGATGTCGTGGTGGATCACGATCACCTATGGTGCCATGAGCCCCTTGTGGTTCAACAAGGGGGATCACATTGCGCAAATAGCAGAAGCCATGGAACAACACGATGGTGGTGACAATGGTGGTTTTTTCCTAGGTTCGGGCTGCTGGGTAGCGTAAAACCCTACTACTGCTTTGGTGGATTGAGTGGAAGAACACAATGAGCACGTAACACTCAAGCCCGGCAAAGGTGCCTCGGGGAGAGCAGCTACGAGCGTACAAGTGTGTGAGGGTCCAAATCCTTTGTTAGGTCGCCTTGGACCTCCTTTTATAGCTTAAGGGCTGACTACAATGGCAAAACAGTCTTTATCTACTGATTAGATAGCCAACAGTGCTATCATACCTAACTCTGGCACTTAGGAGAAAGTGCATTAAATGCACTGCTAGGTGTCATGCTGAGGACGAAGCCTGGCAGGCCTGCCGAGCCGCTTGATGACCCACAATTATAGGGGATCAATCATAGTCCTTTCAATAAGTAAGAGTGTCGAACCCAACGAGGAGCAGAAGGAAATGACAAGCGGTTTTCCACAAGGTAATGCCTGCAAGCACTGAAATTATAAGTTATAGATAGTTTTGTAGCAAGATAATTTGTAACGAGCAAGTAACGGTAATGGTAACAAAAGTGCAGCAAGGTAGCCCAATCCTTTTGAGGCAAAGGACAGGCCAAAACGGTCTCTTATGATAAGCAAAGTGTTCTTGAGGGTACACGGGAATTTCATCTAGTCACTTTCATCATGTTGGTTTGATTTGTGTTCACTACTTTGATAATTTGATATGTGGGTGGATCGGTGCTTAGGTGCTGTTCTTACTTGAACAAACCTCCTACTTATGATTAACCCCCTCGCAAGCATCCGCAACTACGAGAAAAGTATTAAGAATAAATTCTAACCATAGCATTAAACTTTTGGATCCAATCGGTCCCTTACGGAATAGAGCATAAACTAGGGTTTAAGCTTCTGTCACTCTCGCAACCCATCATCTAATAACTACTCCACAATGCATTCCCTTAGGCCCAAATATGGTGAAGTGTCATGTAGTCGACGTTCACATGACACCACTAAGGGAATCACAACATACATATCATCAAAATATCGAACACATATCAAGTTCACATGATTACTTGCAACATGATTTCTCACGTGACCTCAAGAACAAAAGTAACTACTCACAAATAATAATCATGCTCAAGATCAGAGGGGTATTAAATAGCATAATGGATCTGAACATATAATCTTCCACCAAATAAACCATATAGTGATCAACTACGAGAAGCAATCAACACTACTAGTCACCCACAAGTACCAATCTATAGTTCCGGTACATAGATTGAACACGGGAGATGAACTAGGGTTTGAGAGGAGATGGTGTTGTTGAAGATGTTGATGGAGATTGCCCTCCCCAAGATGGGAGAGTTGTTGTTGATGATGATGACGATGATTTCCCCCTCCGGGAGGGAAGTTCCCCCGGCGAAATCGCTCCGCCGGAGGGTAAAAGTCCTCCTGCCCAAGTTCCGCCTCGAGACGGCGGAGCTTCGTCCCGAAACTCCTCTCCTTATTTTTTCTAGGTCAAAATGACTTTTATACCAGAAGATGGGCACCGGAGGTGGGCTGGGCTGAGCACAACCCACCAGGGCGTGTCTAGGGGGCCTGGCGCGCCCTGGTGTCTTGTGCTCACCAGGTGGCCCCACTCCGGTAGTTATTTGCTCCAGTATTTCTTATTTATTCCATAAAAATTCCCCGTGAAGTTTCAGCTCATTTGGAGTTGTGCAGAATAGGTAGCCTGACATAGCCTTTTCAGGTCCAGATTTCCAGCTGCCGGAATTCTCCCTCTTTGTGCGAACCTTGCAAATTATGAGAGAAAAGGCATTAGAAGTACTCCAAAAAGCATTATTATGCATAAAAAACATTATAAATAACAGTAGGAAAACATGATGCAAAATGGACGTATTAACTCCCCCAAGCTTAGACCTCGCTTGTCCTCAAGCGAAAACCAAAATCGAAAAACATGTCCACATGCTTAGAGAGAGAGGTGTCGATAAAAACAAAAATATAGACATAGAAGCATGATGTAAATTATTATAAGAGCAACAAACTTTAACATAAAAACTTTTATCATAGAGCTTTTATCATAGACTTCTCATGAATAAGTAACAATTCATCACAACATCGAAGTATAAAGCATAAACTCTATTGGAAACCAACAAACTATGTTCTCAGTCAACTTTGCAACTACAATTCATCATGTTTTCAGGAAGGGTCACGTATCGGAGCCTTTAGGCAAGTCCACATACTCAACCATCATATAGTCTTCTATGATTGCTAACACTCACCGCATACACATGAGCAAAATGTTTCAACCGGACACAGAGAAAGATAGGGGCTTATAGTTTCATCTCCCAACATACTCACCTCGAAGGTGATGTCAACAATAATAACTCATGCTACCCATATTCAACTGGATATATGTGCCTAGATCTTTCCTCACCACATGATGCTTGCCAAAAGAGAAAATAAAAAAGGAATAGAGAGAAAACTTTGACTCTTGCATGAAAGTAAATACATAAAAGTAAAAGATAGGCCCTTCGCAAAGGGAAGCAGAGGTTGCCATGCACTTTTTGTTTGTATGCTCAATCCCTTAGTGCAAAAGAACGTCACGTTATATTGCCCCTTGTGATAGCAACCTTTATTATGCAGTCTGTCGCTTTTATTCTTCGCCATCACAAGTTCGTACAATGCTCAATTTTCTCTTACACTAAATGATCTAACACTTTTAGAAGCAATTTATATTGCCTTATTGCACCGATGAAAACTTACTTGAAGGATCTTACTCAATCCATAGGTAGGTATGGTGGACTCTCAAAACAAGATTTGGGTTTAAGGGTGTTTGGATGCACAAGTAGTATCTCTACTTGGTGCGGAATTTTTGGCTAGCAAAGATAGGGGGCAAGCACTACATGTTGAAGGATCTATGACAATATAACTTCTATGTGAATATGAACAAACATAAATCATTATGTTGTCTTCCTTGTCCAACGTCAACAATTTTGGCATATAATATTTTGATGGGGGCTCACAATCACAAAAGATTTCTAAGATAGTGTATTTGCATGTGAATCTTCTCTTCCCTTATTAACTCTTTCATGAATTGCATCATTGGCCAATGCTATGTTTGTCATTCTCCAATAAAATTTCTACTTATACTTTTCCTTATGTGGTGTCATTACTTACCATAAGATTAGCATATGATCTTTTTCATTTATTTCCTTTCTTTTTATTGAAACATGAAAGTAAAGAAAGTAAAACTCAAACTAAACTTTATTATATATCTCACACACGATTACAAGGATAGATCACTAAGCAAACTCTCAAGAAGAAAGGATTGAACTAAACTTTTATTCATCTAAAGCAAAAGATAATTATGGATCGAACTAAGAAAAGTAAAGGCAAAAGATAGTTGAGGTGATACGACACCGGGGCACCTCCCCCAAGCTTGCCGTAAGCCAAGGGGAGTGCCCATACCCGATACTCAATTTTCTTTTGGTGATGAAGAAGGAGGTGGTGGTGATGAAGTGGTAGCGATCTTGTCCTCGAGTTTCCATGGCAGAGGTTTACCATCATAAGAGGAGGAGTGAGTCTCTCGGGTCCTGCAAATGGCAGCCAAACTCATACCTTTAAACCTTGACTCATATTCAAAGACTTGGTTTTGAAGGTCATAAATCTGGCTCTGGAGGAAGTTTGATTTGCTCATTGAAGGAGAAGACGATGTCCTTCATGGACTTGCCATCCACCTTGAGATCGCGTGTGTAGTCCGTGATCATGAGGTGATTGGCATTGAGTCCACGTTCCACCATCCCCCTGCACCGGAAGACTTCCTGCTCCACAGCTTCAAGCCTAGCCTCCACGGATCCAGTCCCATTGGGCCCTTGCACATCGTGGATGCGGAGCACCCCCTCACGCATCTGGATGGCTTGAGGGTGCTGCATCACCTCCCGCAGATATGGGTTGATGACGTTCTCAAAGAACTTGTTCTTGGAGGAGCTTGAAGCGGCCATGGCGGATTAGATCTGTTAGAAAACAGCAAGAAAAGAAAACAGGAGATTTCTTTGCGATATGGAGGTCAATAGGTTCAGGGGGTATATAAAGATTTTTTATCTTGGGAAACAAGTAACCGGAAGAAAAACGGAGTCCAGAAGGTACCTGAGGTGGGCACAACCCATCTGGGCACGCCTGGCATGCCAGGCGCGCCCTGGTGTCTTGTGCCCACCAGGGGTGCCTTCCTGGTTGTTTCTTATTTTCCTAATTTTTGTTATATTCTAAAACAGACAGAAAATATTTTTGCAGATTTTCGGAGTCTGTTTACTTACCGTATCACATACCTCCTCTTTTTCATGATTCTGGAGGGTTCCGGAAGGTTTCTTTTATGTGTTCTTCCAGTGTCATAGTTTGGATAACATTGCTTTCAACATTAATGGGCGTACCTGAGATATAATATTTTATTCTTTGCCCATTGACAACCTTCGGGTTAGTACCTTCGGCATTATTTATTTTGATAGCTCCAGATCGATAAACCTCCTCGATAACATAGGGTCCTTCCCATTTGGAGAGGAGTTTTCCTGCAAAGAATCTGAAATGAGAGTTGTACAAAAGAACATATTCTCCAACCTTGAACTCACGCTTTTGGATTCTTTTATCATGCCATCTTTTAACTTTTTCTTTAAATAACTTGGCATTTTCATAGGCTTGGGTTCTCCATTCATCTAATGAGCTAATATCAAATAACCTCTTCTCACCAGCAAGTTTGAAATCATAATTGAGTTCTTTAATTGCCCAATATGCTTTATGTTCTAACTCAAGAGGTAAATGACAAGCTTTTCCATAAACCATTTTATAAGGAGACATACCCATAGGATTTTTATATGCTGTTCTATAAGCCCAAAGTGCATCATCTAATTTCTTAGACCAATTCTTTCGAGACCTATTGACAGTCTTTTGTAAAATTAATTTTATTTATCTATTGCTAAGTTCAACTTGACCACTAGACTGAGGGTGATAGGGTGATGCAATTCTATGGTTAACATCATACTTGGCAAGCATTTTACGGAAAGCACCATGAATAAAGTGTGAACCACCATCAGTCATTAAATATCTAGGGACTCCAAACCTTGGGAAAATGACTTCCTTAAGCATTTTAATAGAGGTGTTGTGATCAGCACTACTAGTTGGAATAGCTTCTACCCACTTAGTAACATAATCGATAGCAACCAAAATATGAGTATACCCATTAGAGGAAGGAAAAGGTCCCATGTAATCAAATCCCCAAACATCAAATGGTTCAATAGCAAGAGAATAATTCATAGGCATTTCTTGACGCTTACCGATATTAACTATTATTTGACATTCATCACAAGATAAAACAAACTTACGGGCATCCTTGAAGAGAGTAGGCCAATAAAAACCAGATTGCAATACCTTGTGAGCAGTTATGTCTCTCGCATAATGTCCTCCATAAGCTTCGGAGTGACATTTCCATAGGATTTGTCCCTGTTCATGCTCAGGTACACAACATCTAATAATACCATCTACTCCTTCTTTAAAAAGATGTGGGTCATCCCAAAAGTAATGTCTTAAATCATAGAAGAATTTTTTCTTTTGTTGATAAGTGAAACTAGGTGGTAAATATTTAGCAACAATGTAATTAGCATAATCAGCATACCAAGGAGTGTTATGAGAAACATTTATTGCAGCTAACTACTCATCAGGAAAGCTATCATTAATAGGTTGTGGGTCATCAAGAATATTTTCAAGCCAAGACAAGTTATCAGCCACGGGGTTCTCAGCTCCCTTTCTATCAGTAATATGTAAATCAAATTCTTGTAGCAAGAGAACCCACCTAATGAGTCTAGGTTTAGCATCTTTCTTTTCCATAAGATATTTTATAGCAACATGATCAGTGTGAACAATTACTTTAGAATCTACAATATATGATCTAAATTTATCACAAGAAAACACAACTGCTAAAAATTATTTTTCAGTAGTAGCATAATTTCGTTGGGCACTGTCTAGAGTTTTACTAGCATAATGAATAACATTTAGTTTCTTATCAACTCTTTGTCCTAGAACAGCACCAACAGCATAATCACTAGCATCACACATAATTTCGAAAGGCAAGTTCCAATCAGGTGGTTGAACAATAGGTGCAGTAATTAAGGCTTTCTTGAGTGTTTCGAAGGCTTCCAAACAATGATCATCAAAAACAAAGGGAATATCCTTTTGCAAAAGATTTGTAAGGGGCCTAGAAATTTTAGAAAAGTCTTTGATAAATCTCCTATAGAAACCAGCATGACCAAGGAAACTACGAATACCTTTGATATCTTTAGGACATGGCATTTTCTCGATTGCATCAACCTTAGCTTTGTCCACCTCAATGCCTTTTTCAGAAATTTTATGGCCCAAAACAATACCTTCGTTTACCATAAAGTGGCACTTCTCCCAATTCAAGACAAGATTTGTTTGTTCACATCTCTGCAAAACTCGATCAAGATTGTTTAAACAATCATCAAAAGACCTCCCATAAATAGAAAAGTCATCCATGAAAACCTCAACAATCTTTTCACAAAAGTCAGAGAATATAGCAGTCATACATCTTTGAAAGGTAGCAGGTGCATTACATAAACCAAAAGGCATACGTCTATAAGCATAAGTTCCAAAGGATAAGTAAAAGTGGTCTTTTCTTGATCAGGTTGAGAAACAGGTATTTGTGAAAAACCATAATATCTGTCAAGGAAGCAAAAATGTGTGTGCTTAGATAATCTTTCTAGCATTTGATCAATAAAAGGCAGAGGGTAATGATCTTTTCTAGTTGCTTTGTTTAATTTTCTGAAATCAATTACCATTCTATAGCCTGTAACAATTCTTTGTGGAATAAGTTCATTTTTATCATTAGGAACAACAGTAATACCTCCTTTCTTAGGGACACAATGAACGGGACTTACCCATCTACTATCAGCTATAGGATAGATTATACCTGCTTCCAAAAGTTTTAATATTTTCGTTCTTACCACTTCTTTCATCTTCGGATTTAACCGACGTTGGTGATCAACAACGGGTTTAGCATCAGGTTCCATATTAATCTTGTGCTGACATAGAGTGGGAATAATGCCCTTAAGATCATCAAGAGTATATCCAATAGCAGCTCGGTGCTTCCTTAGAACCTTCAATAATCTTTCTTCTTCATGTTCTGAAAGGTTAGCACTAATAATAACAGGATATATCTTCTTCTCATCAAGATAAGCATATTTCAAAGTGTCTGGCAATTGTTTTAATTCAAACACAGGATCACCTTTGGGTGGAGGAGGACCTCCTAGAGTTTCAATAGGCAAATTGTGCTTAAGCAGAGGACGTTGTTCAAACAAAATCTTATCTATTTCATTTCTTTCATGCATATGTAAATCATTTTCATGGTCTAGCAGATATTGTTCTAAAGGATCAGTAGGGGGTACAACAATAGAAGCAAGACCAATAATTTCATCCTTACTAGGCAATTCTTTTTTATGAGGTTTTCTACTAAACTTGGAAAAATTAAACTCATGAGACTCATCACCAAAACTAACATCGACAGTTTGTTTCTCACAATCTATTTTAGCATTAACGATGTTCAAGAAAGGTCTACCAAAGATAATGGGACAAAAGTCATCTTGTGGGGAACCAAGAACAAGAAAATCAGTAGGGTATTTTATTTTCCCACATAAGACTTCAACATCTCTAACAATCCCAAGAGGTGTGATGGTGTCTCTATTAGCAAGTTTAATAGTAACATCTATGTCTTCTATTTCAGCGGGTGCTATGTCATTCATGGTTTCTTGATATAAGGTAAAAGGAATAGCACTCACGCTAGCACCTATGTCACATAAACCATGATAACAGTGATCTCCTATTTTAACTGAGACAACAGGCATGCCAACAACAGGTCTATGTTTATCTTTTTCATCGGGTTTGGCAATTCTAGCAGCTTCATCACAGAAGTAAATAACATGCCCATCTATATTATCGACCACGAGGTCCTTAACCATAGCAACACTAGGTTCTACCTTGATTTGTTTAGCTGGTTTAGGTGTTCTAATATAACTTTTATTGACCACAGTTGAAACTTTAGCATGTTCCTTTATCCTAACAGGGAAAGGTGGTTTTTCAATATAAGCAGTAGGAACAACTGGATCAACATTGTCGATGATAGTTTCTTTTTTAGCTATTACCGGTTCTTTAATTTCTTATTTAATAGGTGGGTGATATTTAAACCACTTCTCCTTAGGGAGATCAACATGAGTAGCAAAAGATTCACAAAAGGAGGCTACTATCTCAGAGTCAAGTCTATATTTAGTGCTCAACTTTTGAAAAGCATCGGTATTCCTAAAAGATTTAACACAATCAAACTTAAGCTTAATACCTGACTCTTTACCTTCGTCGAGTTCCCAATCTTCAGAGTTGCGTTTAATTCTTTCTAAAAGATCCCACCAGAATTCAATGGTCTTCTTCATAAAGGAACCAGTACAATAAGTATCGAGCATGGATTGATCATTGCGAGAAAGCCAAGCATAAAAGCTCTGGATAATAATTTCTCTTGAGAGCTCATGATTGGAGCATGAATATAACATTGACTTAAGCCTCCCCCAAGCTAGAGCGATACTTTCTCCTTCACGAGGCCAAAAATTATATATATAATTCCGATCACGATGAACTAGATGCATAGGATAATTTTTTTGATGGAACTCCAATTTCAATCGGTTCCTATTCCAAGATCCAATATCACCGCATAGCCTATACCATGTCAATGACTTTCCCTTCAAAGATAAAGGGAAAACCTTCTTCTTAGCTTCATCTTCGGGTAAACCTGCAAGGTTAAACAATCCACAAATTTCATCCACATATATCAAGTGCATATCAGGATGTTCGGTTCCATCTCCTGCATAAGGATTAGCCAGCAGTTGTTCTATCATACCCGAAGGAATTTCATATTCAATATTTTCAGTAGGTGCAGTAGGTTGAGGGGCATCTAATTGTGGTTCCGATTGAGGTGAAGATACCCCGAACAAACCCCTCAAAGGATTGTTTTCCATAGTAACAAGTGCCAATAAATTTCAGCACGTAGTAATAATTTTTCCTTACCGATTTCCACTTACCAAGAGCGCTTCACTCCCCGGCAACGGTGCCAGAAAAGAGCCTTGATGACCCACAAGTATAGGGGATCAATCTTAGTCCTTTCGATAAGTAAGAGTGTCGAACGCAATGAGGAGCAGAAGGAAATGACAAGCGGTTTTCAGCAAGGTAATGTCTGCAAGCACTGAAATTATAAGTAACAGATAGTTTTTTAGCAAGATAATTTGTAATGAGCAAGTAACGGTAATGGTAACAAAAGTGCAGCAAGGTAGCCCAATCCTTTTGAGGCAAAGGACAGGCCAAAACGGTCTCTTATGATAAGCAAAGTGTTCTTGAGGGTACACGGGAATTTCATCTAGTCACTTTCATCATGTTGGTTTGATTTGTGTTCACTACTTTGATAATTTGATATGTGGGTGGATCGGTGCTTAGGTGCTGTTCTTACTTGAACAAACCTCCTACTTATGATTAACCCCCTCGCAAGCATCCGCAACTATGAGAAAAGTATTAAGAATAAACTCTAACCATAGCATTAAACTTTTGGATCCAATCGGTCCCTTACGGAATAGCGCATAAACTAGGGTTTAAGCTTCTATCACTCTCGCAACCCATCATCTAATAACTACTCCACAATGCATTCTCTTAGGCCCAAATATGGTGAAGTGTCATGTAGTCGACGTTCACATGACACCACTAAGGGAATCACAACATACATATCATCAAAATATCGAACACATATCAAGTTCACAAGATTACTTGCAACATGATTTCTCCTGTGACCTCAAGAACAAAAGTAACTACTCACAAATAATAATCATGCTCAAGATCAGAGGGGTATTAAATAGCATAATGGATCTGAACATATAATCTTCCACCAAATAAACCATCTAGTGATCAACTACGAGAAGCAATCAACACTACTAGTCACCCACAAGTACCAATCTATAGTTCTGGTACATAGATTGACCATGGGAGATGAACTAGGGTTTGAGAGGAGATGGTGCTGTTGAAGATGTTGATGGAGATTGCCCTCCCCAAGATGGGAGAGTTGTTGGTGATGGTGATGACGATGATTTCCTACTCCGGGATAGAAGTTCCGCCGGCGAAAAAGCTCCGCCGGAGGGCAAAAGTGCTCCTGCCCAAGTTCCGCCTCGAGACGGCGGCGCATCGTCCCGAAAGTCCTCTCCTTATTTTTTCTAGGTCAAAATGACTTATATACCAGAAGATGGGCACCGGAGGTGGGCTGGGCTGAGCACAACCCACCAGGGCGTGCTTGGGGGGCCTGGCGTGCCCTGGTGTCTTGTGCTCACCAGGTGGCCCCCCTCCGGTAGTTATTTGCTCCAGTATTTCTTATTTATTCCATAAAAATTCCCCTTGAAGTTTCAGCTCATTTGGAGTTGTGCAGAATAGGTAGCCTGCTGTAGCCTTTTCAGGTCCAGATTTCCAGCTGCCGAAATTCTCCCTCTTTGTGCGAACCTTGCAAATTATGAGAGAAAAGGCATTAGAAGTACTCCAAAAAGCATTATTATGCATAAAAAACATTATAAATAACAGTAGTAAAACATGATGCAAAATGGACGTATCACCGCTTAACCACCTCTTGCTTATCATCTTGACACACTTCTGGACGGGTGTCAGTTGGATAAATCTTGTCTTCTAATGGGTCGCCCTATGCTTAGCAGAGGCCACTTAATCACTTGGTGGCTCGACACCGCACTGATAAGTGACTTGCATCGCTGTGCGGTGGAGCGATGGTGTCTTGGCGGGGATCCCGCCCCTGGCGGATATGGCAAGCTTGTCGGGGAAGTCTTGGACTTGTCCTTGGGGCGGCCTCGACCTGACCAGACTCTCCTGCCCTGCAAGGGAGGCTTTCCCAAGGTTATATTCTTTTGTCGTGCTTTTTCTTGGTCTTCTCGATCTGCTCTTTGATCTCACTAAGAGTTGCTTCTAGGGCTTGGCCTTGGTTGCCGGGGAGGAAGCCTTTCGTCCGTGCACAAGTCAGGGGAAACATACACCCCTGTTTGTGTACCTCGACAGGCCTTCTCCGGCACCCTGTCGGAGGGGGAAATCATCACGAGAGGCCATCTTCATCATCCAGGGCCACCATGACGAGGAGGGAATAGTTCACCCTCATGATGGAGGCTATGTACGAGTAGCTATGTGTTTGATCTCTCTCTCTCTCTCTCTCTCTCGTGATCTTAATAGGGCACGATCTTGATGTACCATGATGTCAGTGTGACAAACATGTGTGTTTGCCACCCTGACTTATGCACAGGCGTACGGCAAATCATACATCAAGTATCAATGCTTAACACAAAATAAGCTAGAGAAGTCGCTCTTCGTGAGATAAATGAGCGCATTAAGAAGAATAAACCAACCAGAAGGCTTCCAGAAGAACCTCCCTTGCCGGGCAAACAGGGTCGGCGGGGTCGAGACTATGCCTGGTGTCGGCGTGGAAGCACGATCACCTATGGGGCAGGGGTGCCCCTATGTGGTTCGGCAAGGGGACGATCACATTGCACAAAGAGCAGAAGCAGCTCAGGGAAGCACGGCGATGACAGCTCTCTTTTACCCAGGTTCGGGCCGCTTTACAGCATAAAACCCTATTCTTGCTATGGTGGATTGATCTCGAGGAACACGAAGGCACGATGTGCTCTAGCCAGGTAGGGTTGCCTCGGGGAGAACAGCGTGTGCGTACAAGTGTTGCAGGATCAAATGTTCGAACCTCTTGCTAGGTTGCCTTGGGCCTCCATTTATAGGTTAAGGGGCGACCACAGTGGCAAAACAGTCATTTCAGGGTGATTAGATAGCTAACAGTGCTATCATACCTAACTCTGGGAGTTAGGACATAGTGCATTAAATGTTTTGCTAGGTGTCGTGCTGAGGTTGAAGCCCGGCGAGCCTGCCGCACCGCTTATCTGCCTCTTTTTTAGAATGACACATCATTTGGACGGGTGTCAGTAAAGCTAATCTCCTCCTTTCCACGCCGCCACTTGCTTGACAGGATACACCTGGTTGTCTGATAGCTTGATACCGCACTGATTAATGACTTGGGTGCGATGAGGTGGAGCGGTGGCGTCTTGGTGCAGGCCCGCCAGCAAGGAGCCTGGCGGGTTCTGGTCTTGGCGGCCCCGGAAACCATGCCGGGGCAAACTGATCTCGCTCCTGTGGTGCTGCTTCGACCCGGCCAGGCTCTCCTTTGTGTCATGCGTTGGTACTGGATGTATGACCGCCTGCACGCCTGTGCATGAGTTCGGGTAGCGAACGTAAATGTTTACTGCACCGACAGGAGCCCCCGGGCCTGGTCCATACGTGTCGCCGGGCAACGTTGGGGTAGGCCCCAAAAAATGCACAGGCCCGTATTCGGACCTTGCCATTGTGGAGTTCATGTCCTTGAGATCTTCTTTGCTTCTTCATTAATCTGGAATTGAATTAACCTCCGGGCTTCCTATGAGACATGTGATGCCCAAACGACATTAGTTCTCCCATGCAGTAGGCCAGAGGACGCCCATGATCGTGGGGGGTAGTTAGGGTACCCGCGCGTGAACCGGAGGTAACTGCGATTTTACTTCATCCACTACGCCTGCCGTTTCTGCCACGCACGCTGCATGCATTGCGCGGGCTTGCTGGCGGACAGTCAAGGCGCGCAAACGTGTGCCTTAGCAAGAGGCACAGTGCCCTGGATTGGCGCACAGGGGCGGCCGACGAATCTAGACGCCATCAGTGGCGCAGACAGGCCGGATTGGGGGAGTGGGCGGTCACCCCAGGGTAGTGGAGGACTAGCCTCCCGCCCCACTCGACTATAAAGGGGGAGCGCAAGGGGGATGGATACGTTCATCCATGTACCTTCTCTTCCGTTCTTCTTGTTTTCTCTTCCCCCATGGCAAGGGGAAGGGGTCGTGCTTAGGCTTCGACAGCGGCGACAAGGGCTTCTTCCCAGCACCGTGCATCTGCCCCCATTGCAGCCGCTGGGGCAGAGTCTAGCGTGCAAGATGGAGCTCCAGGGCGCGGACGTGGCCGACGAAGCGCTCAGGGAAGAGGCGGGCATGGTGGCGCACCGGCCGCACCTCCCCCAACCGCTCCGACCTCGATGATGGGCCACGTAGGAGACACGGCGCTGGAGTTCATCGTCAGGTTGCGTGAGCCACCGCGCAGCCGCCTGCGGCTACCTCGGCCCTTCGGCAGGATGATGGAGATTGAGCAGCCGCTCAGGCTGGGGTTGCGCATGAGCGGCTGCTGCAATGGTGCGGCGTGAGCGGATGTTGAGTTTCCTACGCCACACTTCATGCTTCTTAGGCGTGGCTGCAGAAACTTCGCCCACGCCCACCACCTGGCGGAGGGGCACATCCTCTGCTTCAAGATGGTGGAGGCTGATCTGCTCTTCATCAAGGTCTTCGGACGCTCGGGAGCTTGTTTAGGTTGCTGCGCGGAAAGCTCGACCGACGACAAAAGCTCCTCCTCGAGCGACAGCAACGAGGAGGACACCGGTGGGGAGGACGACGACAGCGAGCCCCCGGTTATCAAGCACAAAGGCGACGATCTAGACTCTAACTGAACACCGGTTGCACCATCACTGTCAGCCAGCCGCCGGCAGCACCATCTTCTGCAGCCTGGCCCCGGCAGAGCCATTTGACGGGGGCGCCTGGCCTGGACGTCACCGCCACCTCCAGCTGGACCCCGGCAGGCTTCCTTGTGGGCTCCGGCTTCGTCTTTCCAGTCGGTGTTCCTGTCTTGCCGCGTTTCTCTGGTCCTGGCGGTGGTGACCAGGGCATCGCCTAGCCGCTCTCTCCGTCTTCACACTCTTCTTCCTTGTCGAGGAGGCGCCCTCCCGATCTTGTCAGGCTGCGTCCCGCAGGCCCTGATGGGGTCAGGCCGGGCTCCTGCCCAGGTGCTCCTTTTGCCGTCTTTTCGTCTCGATCCAACTCCTAGGAGGAAGGGACAAGAAAGGCATTACGGGGCACTTATCTTTTTTCATATCAAAAGATGTAGGCATTCGCCAAATTTTAGTTTAAATCATGTAACCCTTCCTCTATGTTTGTACTCCGTATGATCTTGTACTTGTTTACCAACGTATTAATGGAAAAAACGCTTGCCGGGCACTTGTGCATGTGTCAAACATACTGAAGGGAGATCCTTCAATACTCCAAGTAAGCAAGGCCCCCCGGCAACGCATTCTGTCGGCTCTCATTATAGCTGCTACTAAACCTCATTTGATAAGCTCAAAATGGGTTTAGGAGCATGGATGAAGGCCAGCCCCCTGTCAACCTCCCTTTAAATGAGGCTGCAACCATCTTGATCGAAGGGGCTCGAATCAAGAGATGGGAGCACAAATGACGGAGGTAACAGAGTTCCCCTAGGTACAAGTTCTTCATACATGAACACAACATGGAGTGTTAGGATGAACTTATCTTTTTTTTATGTCCTTCTTATTGTTTTAGATACGGGAAAGGTTGTCGGGGATAAGCACAGGGCCTTGTATTCATCTTCCTCTCCGGGAATCACCGTGAAGAGAACTTCCCTATCATTACCAAAGAGAGGGGATAACACATGGCTCTTGTTGCATGTTGATTACCTTACTCAAAAACTATCATGATAAGATGGTGCTTAAGTAAATATGAATGCATGCATGCAGGTTTTCATGAAAGAGCGCTTCGTTTTATTTGCTTTGCACAGGGTCTGCGCCTGGCTTTGCACAAAGGGTTACAAGTCCTGGGGACTCTGCTTGTACAAAATAGGTTGCCGGGCAAGGCCCGGCAACCGCGCCTTACGGGTAGAACTTGCGAAGATGCTCAATATTGCATGAGTTTTTGCATAGGGATGCCATCTTCGGTCTCCAAATGGACTGCGCCAGGTTTGGTGACACTTACTACCCGGTAAGGGCCTTCCCACTTTGGTGTCCACTTGTTTGAACCCTTGGCGGACTGAACACGCCTAAGGACAAGGTCACCTTCCTCAAGGCTCAGGGCACGAAGCATGCGGCTATGGTAGCGGTGCAGGGCTTGCTGGTATCATGCAGCATATACAACAGCCCGGAGACGATCTTCCTCAAAGAGGATGCCATCGTCATGCCATAGCTGCTCTTGCTCTACTTCATCATAGGCAAGTACCCGAGGCGACCCATATATGAGTTCCGTGGGGAGCACTACTTCTGCACCATATATCTGGGAGAAGGGAGTTTGACCGGTAGCTCGATTTGGTGTCGTCCTAATTGACCAAAGAACCACTGGCAACTCATCAATCCAGTGCTTGCCACATTTTTGCAGTCTATCAAAGGTTCTTGTCTTCAATCCCCGCAGCACTTCAGCATTCATCCTTTCAGCCTTTCCGTTGCTTCTTGGGTGGGCAACAGAGGCAAAAGATACCTTGCTTCCAAGGCTCTGGATGTACTGCATGAAGGTGTGGTTTGTAAACTGGGTGTCGTTGTCGGTAATTATCCTATTGGGCACTCCAAAACAACACAACAGTCCCTTGAAGAACTTGATAGCTGACTGCGCCATCACCTTTCTCACTGTTTCCACTTTGGGCCACTTTGTAAACTTGTCGATTGCCACGTACAAGAATTCAAAGCCCCTGGTAGCACGGGGGAAGGGGCCTAAGATGTCGAGCCCCCAGACCGCGAAGGGCCAGGATAAGGGGATAGTCTGCAAGGCCTGAGCTGGCTAGTGAATATTCTTGGAGTGGAACTGGCATGCTTCACACTTGGTTACGAGCTCAGTTGCATCCCGGAGGGCGGTGGGCCAGTAGAATCCTTGCTGGAAAGATTTCCCAACAAGTGCTCTTGATCCCAAATGTGAGCCACACACACCTCCTTGTATCTCTGCCAACAACATTAGTCCATCCTCCTGACTGATACACTTCAGTTTCACGCCATTAGGCCTCTTTCTGTACAGAATGTTGTCCACGAACTGATACATACTTGATTGCCAGGCCACTTTTTCAGACTCTTCTGGATCATCAGGAAGTTCTCCAGTTTGCAAGAAGTGGACTATATGTTGTGCCCATGCCGGAGCTTGAGGCTCGACGGTAAGGACTAAAGGCATCTCTTTCGCTGAGGGAGTGCTTGTCTCGACAGCGAAAACCTGGGGTTCTGTCGGAGAGAGCAGCTCACCAGTCAACATAGGATCTCCCCCGGCAAGCTTCTCACCAGTGGCTTCAGGGAGCTCTGTCGGGAAATGCTTGCCGGTGTTGAGCTTTCTTCTTTTGTTGGCCAAAGTTGATGGGGAAGCTGATGGTTGGGCGAGGTGGAGTACAAAAGTTCCTGGTTCCACAGGAAGCTTTTGCGCAGCGCACTTCGACAGGTGATCAGCGATGCTGTTTTCCGCACAGGGTACATGCTCTGTTTGCAACCCGTCGAAGTGTTCCTCCAGCTTCCTCACCTCTCCCACGTATGACTCCATCAATGGGCTCTGATAATCCATGTTCACCTGCTTCACAACGAGCTACGAGTCACCGCATATGATCAACTTCTATATTCCCAACTCTACAGCAATCCTGAGCCCGGCAAGGAGTCCTTCATACTCCGTGGTGTTATTGGTGGCATCTTCCTTGGGGAAATGCATTTGGATCACGTACTTGAGGTGTTCTCCGGTGGGGGCAATGAGTAAAACTCCTACCTCGGCACCTTGGAGCGAGAAGGCACCGTCAAAGCACAAGATCCATTTCTTGGGGGCCTCCTTGCCGGTGAGGGTAGTTTCCATAGTCTCGTCATCGGGTGTTGGCCTCCATTATGCAATAAATTCTGCCAGTGCCCTGCTTTGGATAGTTGTTGTGCTCTCAATTTTCAAAGCAAAGCTTGATAATTCCAAGGCCCAGTCCACTATCCTGCCGGTGGCTTCAGGGTTCCTCAAGATTCGCTGCAGTGGAAGGCGGATCCCAACTGTGATTTCGTGAGCTTGAAAGTAATGGCGCAATTTCCTCGAGTCCATAAGGAGGCCGAAGATTAGCTTTTGGACCCTAGAATACCTTGACCTAGCCGCCTGCAAGAGGGAACTGACAAAGTAAACTGGTCGCTGCACCATCTTCTTTCTTGCTAATCCTTTTCGCTTACCAGCACCGATTTGTGGCTCCCCTTCATTGTTGCCGTCAGGCCCTGCCAGGGACAAAGTTGGTTCATCACTGGACGGTTCTGTTGCAGTAGTTTCTTCGCTATGCACTTCTCTCTGTGCCACCAAGGCAGCACTAACCACTTGATTCATTACCGCCAGATACAGTAGCAGCGGCTCTTGTGGCTTGGGTGCAACCAGGGTTGGAGCAGAGGAAAGGTAAGCTTTCAACTCCTGCGGCATAGCCTCAGCCTCTGGAGTCCATTTCATTGGACCAGCCTTCTTGAATATTTTGAAGAACGGCAAGGCACACTCGGCGGATTTTGAGATGAACCTATTTAGTGCGGCAACACAGCTAGCCAGACGCCTCACATCCTTAATGGTCTTCGGAGCTTGAATCTGTTCTATTGCCTTGATCTTGTCGGGGTTGGCTTCTATCCCTCGCTGAGACACAAAGAATCCCAGGAGCTTGCCGGTTGAACGCCAAATACACATATTTCTGGGTTGAGTTTTAAGTTGATCTTCCGCAGATTTGCAAAGGTTTCTTCTAAATCCTCAATGAGCGTAGATTTGTCCTTGGTCTTGACCACTATGTCATCCATATATGCTTCAATGTTCTTGTGCAACTGAGGTTCAAAACTAATCTGCACGGCCCTTGAAAACGTGGAACCAGCGCTTTTAGCCCAAAAGGCATATTTACAAAGCAGTACGTGCCACATGGGGTAATAAAGGCGGTCTTTTCTTCGTCTTCCTTGGCCATGAGGATCTAGTGGTAACCAGAGTATGCATCAAGGAAGGAGAGCAAATCATATCCTGAGGTGGAATCAACAATTTGATCAATGGGCGGCAAGGGGAAGGGATCCTTTGGACAAGCTTTGTTCAAGTCAGTGAAGTCGATGCGAAGTCTCCATTTCCCATTTGCCTTGCGCACCACCACTGGATTTGCTAACCAAGTTGAATGCAGTACTCCTCTGACCAACCCTGCTGCTTCAAGCTTCTTAATCTCCTCAGCAATGAACTGTTGCCACTCCAGGGGCTATTTCCGAACTTTCTGCTTGAAGGGATGGGCATGGGGACAGACAACAAGGTGGTGCTCGATTACCACTCTGGGAACACCGGGGATGTCAGACGACTGCTAGGCAAACACGTTGACATTCGCCCGCAGGAAGGTAACGAGAATGCTTTCCTATTTGTCATCAAGAGTGGAGCTAATGGTAAAAGTACCATTAGCGCCATCCCGCCTTGCCGGAACTTTCTTGGTTGCTGGAGGGGTAACCTTGGATCTCTCGCTAGCAGAACTTTCCAGCAAGTCGCTACCGGGTGCAGCGCACTCTGAAGAGACGCGCTTCCCGGGGTCCTTGTCAGTGTCCTTTCTAGTCTTTTCAACTTTCTTTTCTTCCTTGGCTGAAGTCGAGGCCTTGACGGCTTCCACTGCTACCGCTTCTCTATACATCTTATCCACACAGATGATAGCGTCTCTCTTATCCGAGGGGGTGGAAATGACCCCCATGGGACCAGGCATCTTCAGAGTGCAATATGCGTAATGGGACGCCGGCATGAACTTGGCTAACGCGGGGTAGCCAAGAATCCCATTGAATGGCAAGGGAAGCTCAACGACGTTAAACACAATCTTCTCGGTCAGGAAGTTTATTTCCCCGCCAAATGTTACCAGCAAGGTAATTTTTTCCTTCAGCTGGCTCCTCCCTTTGTTGATCCCCTGGAAAGTACCAGTCTACTTTAGATCCTCATCAAGAATTTGGAGTTTCTTTAGCACTTTGTGGGATATTAAATTCAACCCTTCCCCGCTGTCAACCAACATCTTAGTGACCTTAAGGTTATGGATTGTTGGCGAAACCAACCAAAGCAAGCACCCAACCACAATAGTGCGATCTGGATGATCCTCAATGTCAAAGATGATGGGCATGCGGGACCACTTAAGTGGCTCTCGAGCACTTGCTACTGGCTCTGCCGCATTAACCTCACGCGCTCACTGCTTGAGCTAGCGGTGAGAGGAGTGCAAGGATGCACCCCTATCAATCCACATTACCTCAGTAGCTTTCTGAAACTCCTGTTCACTGGTCTCGTCATCTTCTTCATCGCTGTCATCTTCATTTTCCTTCTTCTCATGGCCCCTGGCGGGCTTATCTTTCTGATCAACCTTCGGTGCCCATCGTGGCCTCCGCGACCCTTCCCACCAGCGTTATTCAGGCCTTCCTCCTTATCGCACCTCTCATACTCAGCCTCTGCTTCTCAACTAGCTATTCGACTTGCTTGCAATCTTGGAGATCATGGCCTTTGGTCCTATGGATCTTGCAGTATGACCCATCGGACTTGCCGGTTTTCTCAGCCACCGTCATTGCCCGGCAATCAACGCAGGTAGCAGCTTCTTTGCCGGACGTCTCAGCCTTAGCTTTCTTACCTGCGGCACGGTCACCAGAGCTCTCAACGGCCATCATAGTTTTTCCTTTATGCTTCTTGTTGCGCTTCCTGTTTTTCTTCCCAGGGGTGGCGGTGTCATCGTCGTCGTCTTCCGAATCGACTTCGACTTCGAATCGGTTGTCTGAGAGCTTGACACCGCCACCCAGGTACTATGTCGGGTTCAACTTTCTATCATATTTCTCCGGCAAGTCAGGCTTGAAGGAGCGAGAAGATGGCCAACGGACTTGCCGTAGCTCACGAGTGAAGGCAGGGCACTCCACCTCGTATGGAAGGTACCCGCCAACACTGGGCGTGGGTTTGTCAATGTCGGGTCTATTGCGCCCGTCTAATTGACGGTGCGTCTCGTGACGCCGCTCGATGGTGACGCGGGCGTCTTCACATCTCCTGTCTCTCAACACTTGCCGTTGATCCTGCTGGAGCCGTGGGTCGGACGAAGCTATTGACGTGTCGTCAGGCTCGTCGACGTCTTGAGTTTGCCGATCTCGCCATGGCTTCCTTTGGATGGGCTGCCGAGGAGGGGACTGCATCGTAGGTGTAGTCCTCTCGACTTGGCCACCCTCTGGCGCCGCCAGTGTCGTCTGCAAGTGCCGTGAGGGCTCCGCACGCCGCGGCTTGTTGGCTTCAGCAAAACCGATGAGGCTTTAAATGGTAGCTCTCCATTCATCCATCTTGTCTGCCGCTGGAAGAAAGTTCAACAATAGGTGAGTTATCGCCATCGCTTCGTCCACCGTCTCTGGCATGGCGCGAGAGGCGGAACGCAACACCACTCGACTTCTGGATGAACCAGAAGGAACATTCTCGTCTCGTTGCCGTCTCTGACCAATCACCCAAGCGGTCTGGCACGGGTGAAGCTGTTCTTGATGGCCAGCAGCTTGATCAGCTGGTCCCTTCCCATGTGGACGCGGCCGCGAAGGAACGACGGCGCCACTCGGGGTCTTGTCTCGCTCGCCCTGCGCGGGGCGAAGCGCGTGTCCCGTCGCCGCCCCTCTCGTCGGCACGGCTAATGGGTCTTGGCTCACACCAGAGTTGGCGTCGACGTCGTGCTGGTTGAGCTCGCCGGTGTGGTGAGGAGGAGGGATTTGGATGTCTTCGTGGCCCGCACCGGTGGGCGCATGCTCATCAATATGTTGATGAAGTTGGACCGCTCCCGTGGCCCCGGGCCCGCTCCGGTCGTGGAGGAAGATTGGACAGCATCGCCCGTGGTGCCCGCTTCACCCGCTGCAGCTACTGTGCCTATAGCACCCGTGGCAGTAGGTAGCGAAGCCTTCAAAGTGGAAGGATGCGACGCCGCACCGGTTCTCATCTTGGGGGCCATGGACGATGCAGAAGGATGATGAAGATCGATGCACTATCTACTGCTTCAGGTTCGCACAAGTGACGCGCCCTAACTGGCGCGCCAAAGATGTCGGCGTGGAAGCACGATCACCTATGGGGCAGGGGTGCCCATTTGTGGTTCGGCAAGGGGACGGTCACATTGCACAAAGAGAAGAAGTAGCAGGGGGCAGCACGGTGATGACAGCTCTCGTTTACCCAGGTTCGGGCTGCTTTACAGCGTAAAACCCTACTCCTACTATGGTGGATTGATCTGGAGGAAGACGAAGTCACGGCGTGCTCTAGCCCGACAGGGTTGCCTCAGGGAGAATAGCGTGCGAGTACAAGTGTTCAGGGATCAAATGTCCGAACCTCTTGCTAGGTTGCCTCAGGCCTCCTTTTATAGGTTAAGGGGCGACCATAGTGGCAAAACAGTCATTTCAGGGTGATTAGATAGCTAACAGTGCTATCATACCTAACTCTGGCAGCTAGGACAAAGTGCATTAAATATTCTGCTAGGTGTCGTGCTAAGGTTGAAGCCCGGCGAGCCTGTCGCACCGCTTATCTGCCTCTTCTTATTAGCATGACACATCATTTGGATGGGCGTCAATAAAGTTAATCTCTTCCTTAATACGCCGCCACGTGCTTGACAGGATCCACCTGGTTGTCTGATAGCTTGACACCGCACTGATTAATGACTTGGGTGCGATGAGGTGGAGCGGTGGCGTCTTGGTGAAAGCCTGCCGGCAAGGAGCCTGGCGGGTTCTGACTAGCCGCCCTGGAAAACTTGCCGGGGCGAACTGATCTCACTCCGCTAGTGGTGCCTTGACCCAGCCAGGCTCTCCTTTGTGTCATACGTTGGTACTGGATGTATGACCGCCTGCACGCCTGTGCATGAGTTAGGGTAGCGAACATGAATGTTTGCTGCACCGACACCTGGGACCAAGGCCGGGCCATCCCGGCAGGGTCTCCGGGGTCGCCAAGGCCAACACCAATCCACAAAACAAGGGCCCGGCAGGCTCCGTGCCGGCAAATCTCTGCCAGGACGCCATCGTTCCACCTCATCAGATCACCAGTCACTAATCAGTGCAGTGTCAACCTCTCGAGCGGCTAGGTGGATCCTGTCGTGCATGTGGCAACCTGCTGGAGAAGAGATTACCTTTAATAACAACCATCCTAGAGGCATGTCATGCAAATACGAAGTAGTTAGGCAAGCGGTGCAGAAACCTTGCCGGGGCTACATCTCCACATGACACCTAGTGATGCATTTAATGCACTTTGTCCTAACTGCCAGAGTTAGGTATTATAGCATTGTTAGCTATCTAATCATACTATAATGACTGTTTTGCCAGTTTGGTTGCCCCTTGAGCTATAAAAGGAGGCCCGAGGCAACCTAGTAAAGGATTCAATCTTTTGTTCCTCTAGCACTTGTACGTGCGTAGCTGCTCTCCCCGAGGCACCCTTGCCGGGCTTGAGTGCTCCGTGTCTTCGTGTTCCCATAGATCAATCCACCAAAGTAGGAGTAGGGTGTTACGCTGCTTAGCGGCCCAAACCTGGGTAAAAAGGGAGTTGTTCATGCCGCACTACCCTGTTGCCTCTGCTCTTTGTGCAATGTGATCGCCCCCAGCCGAACCACAAAGGGGCCTTGTGGTCCCATAGGTGATCGTGTTCCTCCATGACATCTTTGGCGTGCCAGGTAGGGGACAACTCACTCGCGCGAATCTGAAGCAACATCCAGCGCATCGATCTTCATCATCTTCTACATCACCAATGGCTCCCAAGAAGAAAAGTGGTGCGGTGGTGCACCCTTCCACTTCGAAGGCCCTTCGCCTGCAGCTGCGGAAGCTATAGGCACCGTAGCCACGGCGGGCGGAGCAGGCACCGCGGGCAGGGCGGCCAACACCCCCGCCACAGTTGGGACGGAGTTTGAGGCCACTGGAGCTGCCCGGCTCCCTCAACCTTCTGGCAGGCATGCCCACGCCGGTGTGGGCCGAGGGGACGCCCAGCTTCCGACCCCCCGCCGCACCAGCCAACGCAATCAACGCAGTGGCGACGACCGCTCCGGTGCAAGCCAAGATCCTCTGGTCGCGCCGGCCAGAGGGTAACATCAAGGCACGTGCTTCGTCCCACACAGGGTGAGCGCAACAAGACCCCGAGCAGTGCCGTTGATCCGCAGCAACCGCGCCCACACGACAAGGGCCCAGCTGATCAGGAGCTTGGCCACCAAGTATAGCCTCAACAATGCCCGACCGCCGTTGTGATCGGTCCGAGGCGGCAGGGGCACAACGACGCTCCTTCTGGCTCGGCCAGGAGTCGAGCGACGTCACACTCTACCTTCCATGCCATGCCAGGGAGGGTGGCAGAAGAGATGGCATGGGCTCAGTTGCTGCTGAACTTTCCTCCAGCATGAGTGGAGACCCACCATCCAATGCCTTATTGGGTTTGCTGAAGCCAACAAGTCGCAGCCTGCGGATCCCTCACAACACCCGCAGACGATGCCGGCAGCCCACACTGGTGGCCACGTGGAGATGACTACACCCACAATACAGTCCCCTCCGTGGCAACCCTCCCAGGGGCAGCCACGGCGGGGCCAGCAAACCCAGCGTGTTGACGAGCCTGACAAGATGTCAGCGGCCTCCTCCGACCTGCAGACTGACCAAGATCAACATCATGTGTTGAAGGATAGGAAGAAGGAATATGCCCGTGTCACCATCGAGCGGCGTCGCGAGGCACACCATCAATCAGACATGTGCAATGGCCCAGACGTTGACGAAACCACACCCAGTGTTGGGGGGTACTTGCCTTAGGAGGTAGGCTGCCCTGCCTTCACTCGCGAGCCGCGACAAGTCCGCTGGCCATTGTCTCGTACCTTCAAGCCTGACTTGCCAGAAAAATATGACGGAAAACTAAACCCGGTAGAGTTCTTGGGCATTTATACAATCGCCGTTCAAGCTATCGGGGGAAGGGATGAGAAGGTGCTCGCCAACTACTTTCGTTGGCACTCAAGCCCAATGTGAGGTCTTGGCGGATACACCTGCATGAGGATTCCATTTCCTCATGGGCAGAGCTGTGCAATGAGTTCATTGGCGCCTTTACGGGCGGCCATCAAGAGCCCAGACAGCCCAACGACCTGCAGGCCCTCTTATAGAAGGAAGGGGAGAGCATGCGTAAGTATCTTCAAAGATTCAGTCAAGTACACCGCAATATTCTGAAGATACATCCGGCAGCTATAATTGCCGCATTCCACATGAATGTGCGCAATCGGAGGATGCGTGCTAACATGAATGTTCGGTTACCAAAGACCATCAATAAACTCTATACATTGGCGGACAAGTGTGCTCATGCTGAAGAAGGGAGGAGGCTCCCGGGGGAGGAGGTTGGTGTCAAAGTTGATTCCGAGGATGACGACGACGCCACCGCTCCGAGGAAGAAAAACCACAGGCGCAAAAAGAAGCGCGAAGGGAAAGCAGTGATGGCCGTTGAGAGCTCCAATGATCCTATCACCGGAGGAAGGCATAGATCAAGACACCCAGCAAGGAAGCTGCTGCATGCGCTGATTGCCGGGTGGCTGTGGCGTCCAAGAAAATTGGTAAATCCTATGGGCCATACTGGAAGATCCACCGCACTAAAGGCCACGATCTCCAAGAATGCAGACAAGTTGAACAGCTTGTTGAAAAATAGAAAGCTGAATACGAGTAGCGTAATAAGGAGAGAGGCCAAGATGGCGCTGGCGGGAAAGGCCATGGCGGCCGTGGGGGGCGCCGTGGCAAGGCCGATCAGCAGAAGGAGAGGCCCGCCAGGGGCTGCGAGAAAAAGGAGGATGAAGATGAGAGTGAAGAAGAGGACGATGGTGGGTCCAGTGAACAGGAATTTCAGAAAGCTACCGAAGTGATGTGCATTGACGGGGGTGCATCTTTGCACTCCTCTCACTGCCAGCTTAAACAGTGGGCGCGTGAGGTCAATGCGGTAGAGCCGGTAGCAAATTCTTGGGAACCACTCAAATGGTCCCGCGCGCCCATCATCTTTGATGCCGAGGACCATCCAGATCGCACCACTGCGGTCGGATGCTTGCCGTTGTTGGTTTCCCCAACAATCCGCAACCTCGAGGTCACAAAGATGCTGGTTAACGGCGGGGCAGGATTGAACTTGATTTCCCCCGACGTGATTAAGAAGCTCCAAATTCCTGATGAGGACCTCAAAAGGACTGGCACATTCAAGGGATTAACCAAGGAAGAAGCCAGCCTAAAGGAAAAATCACACTGCCTGTAACGTTTGACGGGGAACTAAACTACATGACTGAGAAAGTTGTGTTTGATGTTGTCAAGCTTCCCCTGCCATTCAACGGGATCCTTAGTCGTCCAGCCTTTGCCAAATTCATGGCGGCATCCCATTATGCATATAACACCTTAAAGATGCCGGGGCCAATCGGAGTCATCTCCATCCCGTCAGATAAGAAGGATGCGGTTATATGCGTCGATAAGATGTACGGAGATGCTATAGCAGCAGAGGCCATCGAGACCCCAAATCCCGCCAAGGAAGGGAAGAAGAGTAAGAAAACTAGCAAGGACACCGACAAGGTCCTCGGGAAGCGTGCCTCTTCGGAGTGCGCTGCACCCGGCAATGACTTGCCTAAGAGTTTAGCTAGCAAGAAATCCAAGGGCCCTCCCCCTGCAATGAAGAAGGTTCTGGCAAGGTGGGATGGCACTAACGGTACCTTTACCATTAGTGCCACCCTTGACGACAAATAGGAAAGCGCGCTCGTTGCCTTCCCACGGGAGGATGTCGATGTGTTTGCATGGTAACCAACAGACATCCCCGGTGTTCCCAGGGAGGTAATCGAGCACCACCTTGTTGTCCGTCCCCATGCTTCTCCTGTCAAGCAAAAGGTCAGGAAGCAAGCTTTGGAACAGCAGCAGTTTATCACCAAAGAAATCAAGAAACTTGAAGCAGCGGGTTTGGTCAGAGGAGTGTTGCACCCAACATGGTTAGCAAATCCAGTGGTGGTACGCAAGGCCAGTGGGAAGTGGAGACTTTGTATTAACTTCACTGACCTGAACAAAGCATGTCCAAAGGATCCCTTCCCCTTGTCGCGCATTGATCAGATCATCGATTCCACTTCAGGATGTGATTTGCTCTCTTTAATTGGTGCGTACTACGGCTACCATCAGATCTTCCTGGCCAAAGAAGATGAAGAGAAGACCGCGTTTATAACCCCATGTGGCACTTACTGCTTTGTACGCATGCCTTTCGGGCTAAAAAGCGCTGATTCTACATATTCAAGGGGTGTGCAGATTGGTTTTGAACCCCAGCTACACCGAAACGTATAAGCTTATATGGATGACATAGTGGTTAAGACCAAAGACAAGTCCACACTCATTCAAGATCTGGAAGAAACCTTTGCAAATCTGCGTAAGATCAACTTGAAGCTCAACCCTGAGAAGTGTGTGTTTTGCGTTCCGTTTGGCAAGCTCCTTGGATTTTTTGTGTCTCAACGAGGAATAGAAGCCAACCCCGACAAGATCAAGGAAATAGAATAGATCCAAGAACCAAAACTGTCAAGGACATGAGGCGTCTGGCTGGTTGCGTCGCTGCGCTGAGCAAGTTCATTTTGAAATCCGCGGAGTGCGCCTTGTCGTTCTTCAAAATCTTGAAGAAGGCAGGTCCAATAAAATGGACCCCGGAGGAAGGGGCCGCGCCGCGGGATTTGAAAACCTACCTTTCCTCTGCACCAACTTTGGTCACACCTAAACCGCAAGAGCCGCTGTTGCTGTACTTAGCAGCAACGAATCAAGTGGTTAGTGCTGCCCTAGTGGCGAAGAGGGAAGTCAGTGGCAAAGAAGCTAATGCAGCGGAGACGCCCAGTGGTGAACCAAAATCACCCCCAGCAGGGGCTAGCATTGACGGGGAAGAAGGGACACAAGCAGATGCTGATAACCAGAAGATGTTAGCAAAGAAGAAAATGGTGCAATGACCAGTTTACTTTGTCTGCTCCCTCCTGCAGGGGGCTAGATCAAGATACTCCGAAGTGCAAAAGCTTATCTTCGGCCTCCTTATAGCCTCAAGGAAAGTGCAACATTACTTCCAAGCTCACGAGATCACAGTTGTCACTCGCTTTCCATTACAGCGCATTCTGAGGAATCCAAAAGCCACCGGCAGGATAGTTGAATGGGCACTAGAATTGTGAAGTTTTGCTCTGAAGTTTGAAAGCACGATAATTATCCAAAGCAAAGCACTGGTAGAATTCATTGCAGAGTGGATGCCAACGCCTAACGAAGAGGTGCTAGAAACAGCCCTTCCCCGACAAGGAGCCCCTAAGGAGTGGGTTATGTATTTTGATGGTGCTTTTTCACTTCAAGGTGCCGGGGCTGGAGTGCTGCTTGTCGCACCCACCGCAGAGCACCTCAAGTATGTCATTCAGATGCACTTCTCTAGGGAAGATGCTACGAATAACACGGCAGAGTATGAGGGGCTCCTTGCCGGCCTCAGAATTGCAATAGAGTTGGGAATAAAGAAGTTAGTCATTTGAGGAGATTCTCACCTCATGGTGAAACAAGTGAATACAGATTACCATAGCCCGCTGATGGAGGCCTATGTGGAAGAAGTGAGAAACTTGGAAGATCACTTTGATGGGCTGCAAACAGAACATGTACCCCGTGCGGAGAACAGTGTTGCAGATCACCTATCCAAATGTGCCACTCAAAAGCTCCCTGTGGAACCAGAAACTTTTGTACTTCACCTAACTCAACCATCAGTTTCCCCGTCAGCGCTGGCTAGAAAGAGAAGGAAACTGAACACTGGCAGACATTTCCTGGCAGAGCTCCCCCAGGCAGCTGGTGAAAAGGCTGTGGGGGGAAACCTTATGTTGGTTGGTGAGCAGCGTCCTCCCACGGAACACCAAGTTCTCGCCGTTGAGGTCAGCGCTCCCACAACAGAAGCAATTCCTTTAGTCCTTGTCGTCGAGCCACATGCTCTGACATGGGCACAACACATAGTCCAATACATGCAAACAGGAGAACTTCCCGATGACTCAAAGGAATCTGAAAAAGTGGCCCGCTAATCGAGTATGTATCAGTTTGTGGACATCACTCTATACAGAAAGAGACCGAATGGCGTCAAGTTAAAATGTTTTAGCCGGGAAGATGAACTAGCGCTGTTGGTAGAGATACATGGAGGTGTGTGTGGCTCGCACCTAGGATCAAGATCACTTGTCGGGAAAGCTTTCCGGTAAGGATTCTAATGGCCTACCGCCCTCCGGGATGCCACTGAGCTCTTCACTAAGTGTGAAGCATGACAGTTCCATTCCAAGAACATTCATCAGCTTGCTCAGGCCCTTCAAACAATCCCTTTATCCTGGCCTTTCGCAGTCTAGGGGCTCGATATCTTGGGCTCCTTTCCCCGTGCTGCCGGGGGTTTTGAATTCTTCTACATTGCAATCAACAAGTTTACAAAGTGGCCCTAATGTAGAGCCAGTGAGGAAGGTGACTGCGCAATCAGCTGTCAAGTTCTTTAAGGGATTGGTGTGTCGTTTTGGAGTGCCCAACAGGGTGATCACCGACAACGGCACCCAGTTCAAGAGCCGCACCTTCATGCAGTACATCCAGAGCCTTGGAAGGAAGGTCTCTTTCGCCTCCGTTGCCCACCCAAGGAGAAACGGACAGGCTGAAAGGATGAACACTGAAGTGTTGCGTGGGCTCAAGACAAGAACCTTTGACAAACTGCAAAAATGCGGAAGGTGCTGGCTTGATGAACTGCCGGTGGTTCTTTGGTCCATCAGAATGACACCAAATCAAGCTACTGGCCAAACTCCCTTCTCCCTAATTTATGGTGCAGAAGCAGTACTCCCCATAGAACTCACATACAGGTCACCTCGAGTACTTGCCTACGATGAGGTAGATCAAGATCAGCTACAACATGACGATGCCGTGCTCCTCGAGGAGGATCGTCTCTGGGCAGCTGTGTGTGCCGCACGCTACTAGCAAGCCCTGCGCCGCTACCACAACCATAGGGTTCACGCCCAGAGCCTTGAGGAAGGCGACCTTGTCCTTAGGCATGTTTAGTCTGCCAAGGATGCAAATAAGTTGACGCTGCAGTGGGAAGGCCCTTACCGGGTATTGTGAGTCAACAGACCTGGCGCAGTCCGTTTGGAGACCGAGGATGGCATCCCAATGCAAAACTAATGGAATATTGAGCATCTTCGCAAGTTCTACCCATAAGGTGCAGTTGCCGGGCCATACCCCGGCAACCTGTTTTGTACAAGCATAGTCTCCAAGGCTTGTAACCCTTTGTACAAAGCCAGGCGCAGGCCCTGTGCATAGCTGAATAAAAAGTGTTTTCACAAAACTTGCATGCATGATTTCTTGTTTGCTTAAGTATGATCTTAATGTGATTACACTAGTTTTGGATAAGATGACTAATATGTCGTAAAGGGCTTCATGCTACCTTCTTCCTTTTTTCTGACAATGACAGAAGGATCCCTCATGAGCAACTTCTCCGGGAGGGTGGAAGCTGGCCCGTACATCTATCTAAAATGATGGTAAGTACAACAAAGAAAAAGATAAGTTTGCTTCATTTGTAACTTCCCGTCATCCCATGTTGTTCTCATGTATGAAGAACTTGCACATGAGGAAACCTTGCAGCGTCTATTGTTCTCGCTCCTATTTTTGACTCGAGCCTACTCGACTGAATTAGTTGTAGCTGTGTTCAGAAAGACCGGTAAGTGACCAGCCACTGTTCGCGCTCCCAACCTGTGTTGAGCTCACTTGACGAGGTTTTGTTGTAGCAGCGTTCAAGGCTAGCGAGAAACTTTGCCAGGAGCTTTACTTACTGTCGTGGTTTGACACGATCACCTATGGGGCCATCGGCCCCTTTGTGGTTCGGCAAGGGGGAAGGGCACATTGCACAAAGAGCGGAGGTCGTGGATCAGCACGGCAATGGTGACGCGGGTGGTTTTTACCCAGGTTCGGGCCGCCGCGAGGCGTAAAACCCTACTCCTGCTTTGGTGGATTGAGTGGTGGACCATGGTGAACGCGGAGTGCTCAAGCCCGGCAAGGTTGCCTCAGGGAGAGCAGCTACGCGCGTATGAGTGTACAAGGGTCCGAATCCTCTCTAAAGTTGCCTCAGTCCTCCTTTTATAGGTAAAGGGGTTACCACAGTGGCAAAACAGTCATTATCCAGTGATTAGATAGCCACAGTGCTATCATACCTAACTCTGCAGACAGGACAAGGTGCATTAAATGCACTGCTTAGTGTCATGTCGTGGATGCAGCCCGGCAAACCTTGGCATGCCATTCAACCACCTTCTCGCCTGCCTGCATGACACGCCTCTAGACGGGTGTCATTTAGGGGTGATCTTCATCAAGAATGGCTACCACGTGCTGAATGACTGCCACTTACTTGGGGGCTCGACACCGCACTGACAGGCGACTTGCGTCGCTATGAGGTGGAGCGGTTGAGCCCTGGCGGGATATCAGGCCGCCAGCGTCCCGGCAACCCTTGTCGGGGAGGTCTTGGGACTTGCTCTTGGGGTGGCCTCGACCTGACTAGGCTCGCCTGCCCAGCAAGGGAGGTTTTCTTCCCTTGGTGATATCTTGCTGTCTAGGCTTGTCTTTGGTCTTCTTGATCCGCCCTTTGATTCTTCAAAGAGCTGTCTCTCTCGCTTAGCCTTGTCTTGGATGCTGGAACCTTGCCCTTGAGCCTATGTATAGTCAGGGTAACATACACCAGGGTTTGTTGCACCGACAGGAGCCCCCGGGCCTGGCCCGAACGCGCTGCTGAGCGTAATCGGGGTAGGCCCTATCTAGTACACAGGCGAAGAGTTTATGGTAGCTCATCCTTTGATATTTTCTCTGCCTCTTCATCAATCAGTGCTTGAGTTAGTTTCTGGTTTTTCCGTGCTTCGTGCAAGATGTAATGGGGGGAGTTTTAAGCCATGATTCGTGGCTACCCACGTCCCATGTTCACGGAGTGGAAACTGCCATTCCACTTGCTTCTCCACTTCTAGCGTTTCCGCCACGTATGCTACATGCATTGCGCAGGGTTGGTGGCGGACACGAGGAGTGCGGAAATGTGCGCCATGGAAGAAAGCCAGGCGCCTTGGATTGGTGCACAGGGTCGCCCCTGATTCCATGAGCCGTTGGAGGTGCGGAGGACTCGGATTGGCAGAGCGGGGTGGTTGGCCCCCTTGGTGAGGGGCCAGCCCTCGGCCCTGTTCGCCTATAAAGAGGGAACATGGGCAAGGTGCTGGCTCACACCTATCTCCTCCTCTTCTCTTCTGGCATCGCTTTTACATCATGGTGAGCGGGAGAGGTCGTGGTGGCACTCCAGTGGCAGCGACAAGGGCTTCTGCTCGACAGCGCCTTCCTCCTCCTGTTGGGGATGCGAGAGCAAAGCCCGTCGTGAGGGGAGGCGGGAGAGGACGAGGTCATGGTCGCTGCGGTGCTCGGGGTCGACGAGGACGAGGTGGTGCTTTGATCGCACCTCCTCTGGCCGCTCAAGACCCTAATGAAGGCCACGTCGGTAACCAGCCACTTGAGTTCGTCGTCAAGCTGCGAGGGCCCCCACGCAGCCATCTTCGGCTGCCTACTTGATTTGCAAGGGTAATGAAGATTGATCAGCCGCCAGGGTTGAGGCTATACATGAGGGCCTGCTGTAACGACAGCATGCGGGCGGACGTGGAGTTCCCCGCTCCTCATGTCATGCTTCTCCGGCGTGGCTGGAAGAATTTTGCCCGTGCCCATAGCTTGGCGGCTGGGCACGTACTCCATTTCAAGTTAATGGACACCACCGTGCTCTCTGTCAAGGTCTTTGGACGCTCGGGTGCTCGCTTAAGGTGTTGCGCGGAGAGCTGGACTGACGACGAAAGCTCCTCCTCGAGCGACAGCGACGAGGAGGACAGTGACGGTGATGACGATGGAGCCGGTGGGGAGGACGACGGCTCCGACTCCGGCTGAACACCAGTCACACCGTCATCGTAAGCCGGCGGCACCGCCATCTGCACCTGCATCTCTTCCCCGGCAAGGCTATTTGCTGGTGTGTTGGGTGCGGGTGGCACCCCTGCTTCCTCCAGCAGTCTTCCAGCGGGACCCCGGCAGGCTTCCTCGTGGCTCGGGCTTCGTTTGCCCTGCCGCGTCCTGCTGGCCCCGGTGGCAGTGATAAGGGCGTCGCCTTGTGGCTCCCCCCATCCATCACCTTCGCCCACGCCCTCTCGATCTTGTCAGACTCCGTCTCGCGGGTTCTGACGAGGTTAGGCTAGGCTTCTGTCCAGGCACTCCTTTTGCCCTCTTCGCCTCCCGCGGTAGTCCCTAGGAGGAGAGGGACAAGAAAGGGATTACGGGGTACTAATCTTTTTTCAGTCTAAAATATGTAGGCATTTGCCAAACTTTAGTCTCAAATATGTAATCTCCTTTCCCATGTTTGTGTTTTGTAAGATCTGTACTCGTTTATCCGCATATTAATGAAAAAGACAAGCTTTGCCGGGTACTTGTGTGTGACGCCCCCGGTTCAATCGTACACTAATCATACACGCAAACGTGTACGATCAAACCCAGGGACTCACGGGAAGATATCACAACACAACTCTAAACACAAATAAACGGAGGTCCACAATATTACAGACCAGGGATCCGAAGATCCGAAAACATGAGTCAGTCATACAAATAATATCTGGGTACAGACATAGTTAGACAAGTTCTGCCTTAAGAAGGCTAGCACAAACAGCGACACTAGATCGAAAGGCGTTGGCCTCCTGCCTGGGAGCCTCCGATCCTACTCCTGGTCAGATGGCTCGATCCAGTAGTACGTGCCCTCTGGACCCGCCTGGTAGTAGGCTCCGGTGGTGGCGTCTGGCTCCTGGAATCCATCGTCTGGTGTATCATCAAGGTGGGGTATATGGGGGAAAAGAGAAAATAAAGCAACCGTGAGTACTCATCCGAAGTACTCAGCAAGCAAGGATCTATACTACATATGCAACATTATCAATGGAGAAAAGGCTGTATATGTGGACTGGGCTGCAGAAATGCCAGAATAGAGAGAAAGGCCTAGTCCTATCGAAGACTAGCATCTTCAAACATCTTCTCAAAGCCATCATCTTGCAGCAGTAGAAGAGAGTAGAATAGCATTTTATTTAACAAACATGTTGAAGTACAGCTCAAAGATCCTTCCTCGACTCCCAGTGAGAAAGTAATCCCGAAGCTTCAATTAAGTAACAAGTATCCAGTTTAAGTAGTAGATCGGGATACACAAACTGAGCGTCCTTTACCGTAGGACCGGCTATCGATAGAAGATTCATCCCTGCAGGGGTGCACTACTGTTACCCAACACGCTCGATCAACTCTGGCCGGACATACTTGCTGGGTAATGCCCGTCCTCGGAAGATCAACACGAAGCAGCGCTCTACCTAGGCTCAGCAGAGAGGTCAGCACGCCGGACTAACCTATGCACCCAGGGGTCTCGGGCCATCGCCCTGGGCACCCTGCGCGTTGCGTGGCTGGCCGGGGTGCAGGCGCGACACTGAACTCGTCAGTGAAGTATCCAGCCCAATCCCGACGATCAGCCCGCACGGTGAATCGTGACGTCTGATAAGCTTTCGGCGAAACGTACATCGCAAAGGGCCCCATAACCATTATCCCGCGTGGTGGCAGTGCGTATAGGGCACGTCGACCCACTCAGATCACACACCCAAATCCAATAGGCTCAATTAGTATCAAGCGGAGACAATCAGAGTCTCTGATGCTCCGCCACAATGTCACACTCGAGTGCCCTTCCGGCACACCCGAAATCATAGATCCCCAGCGGGTACCCACCAGGGTGGACCCGCCTGTGAAAAAGGTCAAGTAACCGTGTGGTCATAATCATTAGGGTGAACGTAAGAGGTATCACCCTCGAGGTTCACACTGAGGGGTTGCACGACAGAGTCGTATCGGACATGGAGAAGGAGGAATCACCCTCGATGACCACGACCGTACAGCTATGCTGCAGAGTATTCATCAGGAGTGCGTTACGAGGTATCACCCTCGGCACTCGATAGTTACTACGCAGAGTCGTACAACTAAGGGGGGGGTGTGAAGTGAGGCGTCTGTCTCTGATCGACGATCACGTTGATCGAGTCGTCGATGAACAAGCAGGGGCGACGAAGTAAGGTGGTGGGGTGACAGATGGTTCATACCAACCTATACTAAACAGTTTATCATAGGCAGGTAAAGTAGCAATGAACAGGTTACAACAGCAGGCTATGCATCAGAATAGGAGCATACATTAACAGTAGCGAAATCTAATGCAAGCAGGAGAATAGAATGGGCGATATCTGGAATGCTCAAGGGGGGGGCTTGCCTGGTTGCTCTGGCAAGAGAGGGAGGTCGTCAACGGGCTGCTCGTCGGTAGAGTAGTCGTATCCTGGTGCAGCGTCGTCGGTCTCGGCGTCTATCGAGAGAGAAGGAGGGGGAGAGAAACAATAAATTCCACGGCAAATATGCAAACAATATGTATGACATGCCTAAATGATATGCCGGGGTGTTCTACTGCCTAACTAAATGATTTAGTTAATTTAGGAATTTATTCGGATTTATTTAATTAAAGTTGGACACTATTCATTTATCGAAATCGGTCTAATTGTTCAACGTTCTTATAGCTGCGGGCGTCTGACGGAGATACCGAGGGCGTATCCGGGTTCGTATCGTCGTTCTGAGCAAGTTTCATGTACAAAGTATTTTCATCGGAGTTACGGTTTATTTAATATGATTTTCTAAAGTTTTTATTAATTTTTGAAATTTAATTAATTATTTAATTCAACATTATCCGAAACAGTGATTGATGACGTCAGCATGACATCATGCTGACGTCAGCAGCCACCTGACAGGGTGGGTCCCACCTGTCATAGGCTGTTAGGTTAATTAGGTTTAATTAATTTAATTACTGATTAATTAACACTAATTAGTTAATTAGATTAACCTAATCAGGATTAATTAACTAATTAATTAACTAATTAATTATTTAATTAATCATTTTATTTATTTCTATTTTTATTTTCTATTTCTTTTAAATCGTTTTTAGGGGGGTGGGCCCCATCTGTCAGCGGCACAGGGGGGGCAGGGCCCACCGGGCAGTGGCCCATACGGCCACACGGGGCGGGCGTGGGCGCAGCCCGAGCGGGCGCGTCCAGGGTGCGCCCGGGCGCTGGCCACGGGCGCCGGCGAGGCGCGGCTGGACGGGTCGGTGGTGAGCGCGGGGCCACGGCGCGCGATGCGGACGAGCGCGCGGGCGAGGTGTGGGGGCGCGCGCGCGTGCGGGTGGCCGCGGCGAGCGGAGGCAGAGGCGAGAGGACGAGCGGCAGCGGCGGCTGGAGTGGGCAAAACATAATTCCATATTTATTTCAGATTTAATAAATGGTTACTAAATATTATCTTTATCCACTGTTTGAGGTTGTTCGAGTCACTTATCCAATTCCAATGATGTTGGTTTCAATTTTAGAATAGCCTCTGGAATATTTGTTATTTATCTGACATTTTAGCTCCTATGTTGGACAACTTTTATATTCCACTTTCATTTAAATTTGAATTTGACTTAGGAGTTGAAATGCAATATGATGCTAATGATGATTATGCACTGTCGATCATGCTAACATGTCATTATCAAAAGTGATTACTGTTGCTAATCACCGGGGGTGTTACAACTCTCCTCATCTATTAAGAATTCTCGTCCCGAGAATTAAGAGGAAGACTGAAAGAAAGAGGGGTATTCTTCGCGAAGACGATCCTCGCGTTCCCAAGTGGCTTCATCTTCAGAATGATTTGACCACTGAACCTTGAGGAACTTGATTGACTTTTGACGTGTTCGACGCTCAGCTTGATCAAGAATACGGATGGGATGTTCTGGATAAGACAGATCTTCCCGTAATTCAAGCACTTCATGATCCACAGCTCGAATAGGATCCTTGAAGCAGCGGCGGAGTTGGGATACATGAAAGACGTCATGTACTTGAGAAAGATTTGGCGGCAATTCCAATTGATATGCCACTTCTCCTCGACGGGCAAGAATACGGAACGGGCCAATGTAGCGTGGAGCTAACTTGCCTTTGATTCCGAACCGATGAGTGCCTTTCAACGGAGTGACGCGGAGGTAAGCTTGCTCGCCAGGTTGATAGACTATTTCCTGGTGCTTACGGTCATAGTTGCTCTTCTGACGAGACTGAGCAGATTTCAAATGTTCACGAACAATACGGACTTGTTCTTCAGCTTGCCGAATAATGTCCGGTCCGACGAGTGAGCGTTCCCCAGTTTCTGACCAATTCAGAGGGGTTCGACTCTTACGACCGTATAGAACTTCAAACGGTGCCATCTTCAGACTAGCTTGATAGCTATTGTTGTAAGAGAATTCGGCATACGGGAGAGATTCCTCCCATTTCTTACCGAAGGAGATGACGCAAGCTCGAAGCATATCTTCGAGCACTTGATTCACTCGTTCAACTTGACCCTGTGACTGAGGGTGAAAAGCGGTGCTGAAAGACAGATGTGTTCCCATAGCTTCTTGGAAACTATTCCAGAATCTGGAGGTGAAGAGGCTGCCACGATCAAAACTGATCTCCAATGGAACACCGTGGAGTGACACAATTCGGGAAACATACAAGTCTGCTAACTGGCTAGCAGTGATTGTCTCTTTAACAGGCAGAAAGTGGGCAACCTTAGAGAATCGGTCAATGACAACAAATATCGCATCATTACCCTTCTGGGATTTGGGAAAACCAGTAATGAAATCCATTTGGACCTTGTCCCATTTCCATTCAGGAATTTCCAGGGGTTGCAGAGCTCCTGCGGGCCTTTGATGTTCTGCTTTAACGCGGCGGCAAACGTCACACTCAGAAACATAACGAGCAATGTCTCGCTTCATATTAGGCCACCAGAATCTTTGACAAATGTCACGGTACATCTTTGTGCTACCAGGGTGAATGGACAAGGGAGTGTCATGAGCTTCCTTCATAACGTTTTCCCTCTCATTCTTGAACTTGGGTACGAAGAGACGGTGTTGGAAAAATAGGATCCCATCTGCATCAAGATGGAATTCCGACGGCTTTCCTTTCTCGAGGTATCGCTTGATCTTTTCAACTTCAGTGTCATACCCTTGCATAACCTTAATGCCGTGTTCTAAATCTGGTTCGACAACCAGGGTATTGAGATAACCCTGTGGAACAATATGGAGGTTCAATTTGCAAAGCTCTTCATGGAGAAGAGGTTGTGTTTCTTGAACCATAAGATTGTTGCTATAGGACTTGCGATTTAAAGCATCGGCCATTACATTAGCCTTGCCGGGGGTGTATGAGATATTCATATCATAATCGGCAATTGTTTCGAGCCATCTTTGTTGACGAAGGTTCAGATCTGGTTGAGTATATAAATACTTCAAGCTTTGGTGATCCGTGTATATCTCGCAACGGTTACCGAGAAGGTAATGTCGCCATAGCTTCAAGGCATAGATAACCGCAGAAAGTTCAAGATCATGCACGGGATAATTTTCTTCATGAGGACGCAATTGTCGGGAGGCATAAGCAATCACTTTGCGCTCTTGCATTAGGACACAGCCTAATCCTTGACGAGATGCATCACAGTATATCACGAAATCCTTTTGGGAATCCGGGGGTGCTAGTACTGGGGCAGATGTCAATTTATCTTTTAGTGTCTGAAAGCTTTCTTGACATTTTTCTGTCCACTCAAATTTAACACCTTTGTGAAGCAGATTTGTCAATGGTTTTGCAATCTTAGAAAAGTTCTCAACGAATCGACGGCAATAACTAGCGAGTCCGAGAAAACTTCTGACTTGCTTAACATTCTTTGGGGGAGTCCAGTCGAGAATAGCCTGAAGTCGTTCGGGGTTAACAGCAATCCCATCCTTGGAAATCACATGTCCAAGGTAAGTTACTTCCGGAAGCCAAAATTCGCATTTGGAATACTTGGCATACAACTGGTGTTCTCGGAGCCTTTCTAGAACAAGGCAGAGATGTTCAGCATGTTCCTCTTTATTCTTAGAATAGACCAGAATATCATCTAGATATACCACGACGAATTTGTCGAGGTAATCCATGAATATATAATTCATCAGACGGGAGAACGTAGCCGGGGCATTCGTTAGGCCAAATGACATGACGGTGTATTCATAGGAGCCATAACGAGTGACGAATGCAGTCTTGGGAATGTCCTCTTCACGGACACGGATCTGGTGATAACCCAACCTCAAGTCGAGTTTAGAGAACACCGATGATCCAGCGAGTTGATCATAAAGATCATTGATCCGGGGCAGTGGGTATTTATTCTGGATTGTGGCTTGGTTAATGGGCCGGTAATCCTGAACCAATCGGTTAGTTCCATCCTTCTTCTTAACGAAGAGTGAAGGTGCTCCCCAAGGAGAGGAACTGGGGCGGATGAAACCACTCTTAAGTGATTTGTCGATTTCTTCCTTAAGCTCAAGAAGGTGATGCGGAGGCATCTTATAAGGTCGCTTGGCAATAGGAACGGTGCCAGGCTCCAAGTCGATGACGAACTCGACAGCTCTAGCCGGGGGTATTCCTGGAAGTTCTTCTGGAAAGACGTCTGGAAAATCTCGAACGACAGGAACGTTCTCGATCCCTTCCAGAGGTGAGGCGTTCAAAGCATTCATAACATATATCTCAGCTTCAGCGTCTCGAGTAATGCGGGCGGTATAGTTCACTATCTCATCGGTGGGGTGAAGAAGTTGGACGACTTTAGTGGCACAATTGATCGAAGCAATGTGAGCTTTCAACCAATCCATTCCGAGTATGAGGTCTATGGTGGAAGACTTCAGGATAATAGGGGAAGCTAGGAATTCAAATTCCTCGATTTCAACAGGGACTTTATGTGCCATCATAGTGGTTTGACATTGGCCTCCAGGGGTACGGACAACTATTGGCAGGTTCATCTTTTCGAATGTTATGTCATGAGATAATGCAAATGCTTCAGACATGAATGAATGCGATGCTCCTGAATCAAATAATACAGAAGCAGGTACTGAGTTAACAAGAAGGGTACCCATCACAGTAGCAGGCTGATCCTGGACTTCTTCAATGTCAATGTTGTAAGCTTGACCACGACCACGTGAAGCAGACCCAGTATTATAGTTGCGGGTCTGATTGTTGCCACGGCCATATCCACGGCCAGCACGAGGAAATTCTAACTGATTCTGAGTCTGGCGGCAGTCTTTAGCCTGGTGGCCTGGTTTGCGGCACTTGAAACACAAACCATCTTCAGGACGAAGAGGGGCATGGTTCTGAATAGCTTGAGCCTTTGACGGCCTCGGTGGTGGAGGAGGCAGACGTGGTGCAGCATTGTTCTTTGGCGCAGAGGTATTGGGACGGAACGCGTTGTTGGGAATCCAAACTCTACGCTTCGGTGCTGAGCCCGAAGATGAGCCAGCATCACGATAGCGCTTCTGCGAGTCCTTGTGTTCCATCTGAGCGGTCTCAACGAGAATAGCCTTGTTCACTAGAGTTGAGAAGTCATTGATGTCTTGAGCAGCTAGTGCAAGCTTGAGGTCAGAGTGTAGTCCATTACGGAACTTCTCCTGTCGGCGAGCATCGGTGCGATGTCTTTCTTCAGCATAGCGGAGAGAGATCAGAAATTCCCGCTGATAAAGCTTCGACGGTTTTATTGCCCTGAGTGAGGTTGCGGAACTGGGTCTTCATGCGTTCCATATTGCTTGATGATGTAACGTGACGAAAGCATCCTGGGAACTCATACCAAGTGATACCTGTTCCAACAGCGAGTACGCTTGTGGTGTGTCCCACCATTGAGCAGCGGGCCCTTTAAGAAAGGCCGCGAAGGTGACAAAGTGGCGGGGCGACATTAGCAGACTCCATCTCGTGAATGATGTCGCGGAGCCAGTCATCGGCATCCAGGGGCTTGTCAAGTTTGCGAACTACTGCGTTGGGTTGGGGAGTCGCGTAAACTCTGTCAAAGTTACTAAGCGGGTTCTGGTTTCTGCGGTTGTTCGATGCGGAAACTGAGCCATGATTCCAACCATGAACTGGCGGTTGAGCTCGAACTGTTGCATAATAGCGGCCATATAGTCCCTGGCGGTGGTGGACGTTCATGGGGTACGACCACACCACGACCACCTGGTCCTAACCATCCTGCTACGTAATCAACAGGGGGTAGTTTAGTAAAAGCAATTGCGATTGTTTTTAGCGACAAGTATGATGTAGCACGACAATACCTTGGCAGTGTAATATATACATAACAGTAGTCGATTAAGACATACAGATCCATACACAAAGTCGGTACATTCGGACAGCATAACAGGCGCAAATTAAAAGCTAGACTACTAGGCGGCGCGCAGGCACGCGGTAAGGAAGTACACAACAGACATGCAAAGGCTACATCAACGTCGAGAAAACCACTGTAACGGGTACCTGCGATGCGGTACGACGAATATTCGTCGCGAAGATCCTGTGCTCCATTGCACTCTGATGCAGAACCCGGTCTCGAACTGTAATAAGAGGTCCACGTGTAGGTGTGTGACCTCCAACAGCAGGCCAGTCAATACCAGCTCAATCTTGAGTCCTGCCGGGGTAAAGGATGTGCTCCGGATGTATCCCTGCACACACGGGCATCAACTGCGTCATAGCATCGTAAGACGTGCTCGGTGGTGCAACAACTCGACGGCAAGAGCCCGAACAGTGCGATCCAGAGCATGAGTGCACTGATCAGAACCGCGGTGGTCATATCGGCGAGGCTCGTACGGGCACAGATAGCTGTGTAGTACTCCGGTAGCATCTCCAGCAGGGCATACTGGGATGTATCGGAACTACAGAGTCATCCAATATATCCTGAACTGTCCTCGAAGACGTGCGACAGCAGAGTAGGCGGCATCATGTACTGCCATCTCAATCGCCACGCCTAATCCGTGAAAAAGGTGTAGCTCGGTGTCTGAGTCATTCTGCCGATCATAGATCCGAACTTCAGCAAGTACTGTTCCTGATTAACTCGCGGTAATCCTCGTAAACCATGAACTCAGGGTACCAGCGGTAGCCAAGTCTGGTCATGATAGCGATTAGACAGCTGGAAACCCAGGGGATTACGAGCCCAGTGCGAAGCACAAGCTTGTGTCGTAGGACGCGGTGGAAACAAACGGTCCATCTGAAACAGAGGAAATTCAAACTGTCCAAATGACAATGAGAAGTAATAACCGATCTCGGAGAGAAGTAAACAAAACAATGGAAGGAAAATGATTATCAGATATCAGATCAATGACAGGGCAATCGCACAGATAATCCAGCTCTCCGGGTAGACGGGAATTACGAGATCCAAGTGTCGGCGTTAGTAAACTTTATTTAACCCGATAGAGAAGAGATTTAGAGTCCCAGAGTATAGACGAGGATACAAGATCCTAATACCACCCATTGCGACGTGGGCACGTAAGCCACACAGCCAGTTAGTAATATATTTCTTCTTCCGGTTTCTAGACTCAACTTCGGCCAGATTTTGGAGGGGCTTCCTACAGGCAGTCGGCTCTGATACCAACTTGTGACGCCCCCGGTTCAATCGTACACTAATCATACACGCAAACGTGTACGATCAAACCAGGGACTCACGAAGATATCACAACACAACTCTAACATAAATAAACAGAGGTCCACAATATTACAGACCAGGGATCCGAAGATCCGAATACATGAGTCAGTCATACAAATAATATTCTGGGTACAGACATAGTTAGACAAGTTCTGCCTTAAGAAGGCTAGCACAAACAGCGACACTAGATCGAAAGGCGTTGGCCTCCTGCCTAGGCCCTCCGATCCTACTCCTGGTCAGATGGCTCGATCCAGTTAGTACGTGCCCTCTGGACCTGCCTGGTAGTAGGCTCCGGTGGTGGCGTCTGCTCCTGACTCCATCGTCTGGTTATCATCAAGGTGGGGTATATGGGGGAAAAGAGAAAATAAAGCAACCGTGAGTACTCATCCGAAGTACTCACAGCAAGGATCTATACTACATATGCAACATTATCATGGAGAAAAGGCTGTATATGTGGACTGGGCTGGCAAAATGCCAGAATAGAGAGAAAGGCCTAGTCCTATCGAAGACACAGCATTTCAAACATCTTCTCAAAGCCATCATCTTGCTAGCAGTAGAAGAGAGTAGAATAGCATTTTATTTAACAAACATGTTGAAGTACAGCTCAACGATCCTTCCTCGACTCCCACGAGAAAGTAATCCCGAAGCTTCAATTGTAACAAGTATCCAGTTTAAGTAGTAGATCGGATACACAACTGAGCGTCCTTTACCGTAGGACCGGCTATCGATAGAAGATTCATCCCTGCAGGGGTGCACTACTGTTACCAACACGCTCGTCAACTCTGGCCGGACATACTTGCTGGGTAATGCCGTCCTCGGAAATCAACACGAAGCACGCGCTCTACCTAGGCTCAGCAAGAGGTCAGCACGCCGGACTAACCTATGCACCCAGGGGTCTCGGGCCATCGCCCTGGGACCACCCTGCGCGTTGCTGTCTGGCCGGGTGCAGTCGCGACCCGAACTCGCCAGTGAAGTCCACAGCCAATCCCACCATCAGCCCCAACGGTGAATCTTGACGTCTGATATACTTTGCGTGCGAAACGTACATCGCATAGGGCCCCATAGCCATTATCCCGCGTGGTGGCAGTGCGTATAGGGCCCGTCGACCCACTCAGATCACACACCCAATCCAATAGGCTCATTAGTATCAAGCGGATGACAATCAGAGTCTCTGATGCTCCGCCACAATGTCACACTCGAGTGCCCTTCCGGCAACCCCGAAATCATAGATCCCAGCGGACCCACCAGGTGTGACCCGCCTGTGAAAAGGTCAAGTACCGTGTGGTCATAATCATCAGGGTGAACGTAAGAGGTATCACCCCGAGGTTCACACTGAGGGTTTGCACGACAGAGTCGTATCGGACATGGAGAAGGAGGAATCACCCTCGATGACCACGACCGTACAGCTATGCTGCACGAGTATTCATCAGGAGTGCGTTACGAGGTATCACCCTCGGCACTCGATAGTTACACGCAGAGTCGTACAACTAAGGGGGTGTGAAGTGAGGCGTCTGTCTCTGATCGCGATCACGTTGATCGAGTCTTGATGAACAAGCAGGGCGACAAAGTAAGGTGGTGGGGTCACAGATGGGTCATACCAACCTATACTACACAGTTTATCATAGGCAGTAAGATAGCAATGAACAGGTTACAACAGCCAGGCATGCCATCAGAATAGGAGCATACATTACAGTAGCGAAATCTAATGCAAAGGAGAATAGAATGGCGCTATCTGGAATGCTCAAGGGGGGCCTTGCCTGGTTGCTCTGGCAAGAGAGGGGAGGTCGTCAACGGGCTTGCTCGCGTAGTGTTAGTCTGTACCCTGGTGCAGCGTCGTCGTTCTCGCGTCTATCGATGAGAGAAGAGGGGGAGAGACAATAATTCACGCGCAATAATGCAAACAATATGTATGACTGCCTCAATATATGCCGGGGTTGTTCTACTGCCTAAACTAAAACGATTTAGTTAATTTAGGAATTTATTTGGATTTATTTAATTAAAGTTGGGCACTATTCATTACTGAAATCGGTCTAAAAGTTCAATGTTCTTAGCTGCGGGCGTCCTGACGGGATAACGGAGGGCGTATCCGGGTTCGTATCGTCGTTCTGAGCAAGTTTCATGTAAAAAATTTTTCATCGGAGATACGGTTTAAAAGATATGATTTTCTAAAAGTTTTTATTATTTCTGAAATTTAATTAATTATTTAATTCAACATTATCCGAAACATGATTGATGACGTCAGCATGACATCATGCTGACGTCAGCAGCCACCTGACAGGGTGGGTCCCCCTGTCATAGGCTGTTAGGTTAATTAGTTTAATAATTTAATTACTGATTAATTAACACACTAATTAGTTAATTAAATTAACCTAATCAGATTAATTACTAATTAATTAACTAATTAATTATTTAATTAATTATTTTTTTTATTTCTATTTTTATTTTCTTAAATCGTTCTGGGCCGTGGCCCCATTTGTCGCGCCACGGGGCTCGGGCCCACTGGGCAGTGGCCCAGGGGGGGTTTCACAGGTGCGGGCGCGGCGCAGGCAGCCCGACGTGGCGCGTCCAGGTGCGCCCGGCGCTGGCCACGGGGCCACGAGGCGGCCGACGGGTCGGTGGTGAGCGGCGGTGGCCAAACGGCGGAGCGACGCGGCGAGTTGTGGGGTGGCGCAGCGCGCGCCGGGTGGTCCGCGGTCGAGCAGGGGAGGCAGAGGCGAGAGGACGATCGGCAGGCGGGGGCTGGAGTGGGCAGAGCGGGGCGCGCGCATGCGGATCGGGCGCGAGCCGGGCGCGGCGACGCTGAGCATGCGCGCGCGCGGTGAGCGGCGCACAGGGGGCGCGGTGCGCGGCGAGGTGCGAGCAAGAGGGGGGGGGGAAGAGGCCCGAGGCCTCACCGTGCTCGTAGGGACGGGGCAGCGGGAGGTCGGGTGGTCGACGGGACGACGGCGACGGGGAGGCAGGCCGGCGGGAGGCGCGGGCTCCGAGCGGCGGCGAGGTCGTCGCGGGCCGGAGATCGGGGATTTGCCCCGATCCGGATCCAGTCGAGGAGGGGGGCGACCGAGCGCCAGCGGCTGGTCGGGGAAGAGGAGAGGACGGGGCGACGTCGGTGCGGCGGCGGCTCGGCGCTAGCCGCGGCGCGGGAGCGGGGCGGCGTCGGCGAGAGGCGTCGGCGACGGGGCCGTTCCCGCGATCCGATCCGATCTGGATCGGGAGGTGGGGGCTGACGAGGGGGAGGCGGCGACGGGGCGGCGTCGGCGACGGCGTAGGCGACGGGGGGACGGGATCGGGAGATCCCGATCCAGACGCGAGGGGGGGGAGGAGCGAGGGGAATGGGGTGGGTGACGCTAGGGTTCGGGCGTCCCTGGGGGTATAGGCTAGGGGCGCTGGTGTGGCCGGCCGGCTGGGCTTCGGCCCAGTTGGGCCGGGGTTGGGGCTTGCTCTTCTTTTCTGTTTCATTTTTCTTTTATCTTTTCTTTATTCTCTCTTTCTCAGTTTAGTAAATAGTCAGGCCTCAAAATGGTTTTTGTAAAACATGAGACCTAGTTCATAAATACCAGTGCATTATAACTTAACACCTAAAATTAGTTTGGGCAAAACATAATTCCATTTTTATTTCAGATTTAATAAATGGTTACTAAAGATTATCTTTATCCACTGTTTGAGGTTGTTCGAGTCACTTATCCAATTCCAATGATGTTGGTTTCAATTTTAGAATAGCCTCTGGAATATTTGTTATTTATCTGACATTTTAGCTCCTATGTTGGTCAACTTTCATATTCCACTTTCATTTAAATTTTGAATTTGACTTAGGAGTTGAAATGCAATGTGATGCTAATGATGATTATGCACTGTTGATCATGCTAACATGTCATTATCAAAAGTGATTACTGTTGCTAATCACCGGGGGTGTTACATTGTGCATGTATTATATCCATGCAAAGGTGAGATGCCTCTATACATTTAAGTAAACAAGTTATCTCTGGCAAGCTATCCTGCCGGTTCCTTCTGTTTGTTGTCGCGGAGCTTAGCCTGCCGGGCTCAAAACTATGGAAAGGGACCAGCCCCTTGTCGAACCTCCTTCATCAAAGGCCACTACAACCACCTTGACCGAAGCAACATTCGGGATAAAGGATGGGATCACCTATGCTTCGAAGGCGACAATGTTTTCATATGCACAAGTTTTCATCTTATAGAACATTTATGGACAAGAAGGAACTTATCTGTTTGTCTTTCGAAGATCGATATGTAGGCTTGTCTTCGTTTCTTCTCTTCAGGACCGAATCCGCGGCAAGAGCCCTGCGGTTAAATGCAGAGGAAAACAATGCTACATATGCCCTTATCTACATGATCATGCCATGATCATGTTATGCTATGCATGCATGCAAGTTTTTGGGGCCCCCAGCGCTTCATTTATTTATCTGCTGCTCAGGGTCTGCACCTGGCTTTGTACAAAGGGTTACATGCAGCATCGGCAAAGCTTGTACAAAAGGGTGGCTGCCGGGCAGGGCCCGACAGCCGCGCCTTATGGGTAGAACTTACGGAGATGCTCAATATTCCATGAGTTTTGCAATTGAATGCCATCTCCGGTCTCCAGACGGACTGTGCCAGGTCTGGTGACTCGTACCACCTGGTAAGGGCCTTCCCACTTTGGTGTCAACTTGTTCGTACCCTTGGCGGACTGAACGCGCCTAAGGACAAGGTCGCCTTCCTCAAGGCTTCGGGGATGAACCCTGTGGCTGTGATAGCGGCGCAGGGCTTGCTGATAGCATGCAGCACGCATAACTGCCCGGAGACGGTTCTCCTCGAGGAGCACATCATCATCATGCCGGTGCTGCTCTTGCTCTACTTCATCGTAGGCAAGTACTCGAGGTGACCAGTATATGAGTTCTGTGGGGATCACTGCTTCTGCCCCATAGACTAGGGAGAAGGGAGTCTGGCCGGTAGCTTGATTTGGTGTCGTACGGAGGAACCAAAGAACCACCGGTAGCTCATCAATCCAGTGCCTGCTGCATTTCTGCAGCCTATCAAATGTTCTTGTCTTGAGTCCTCGCAGCACTTCAGCGTTCACCCTCTCAGCTTGTCCATTGCTTCTGGGATGAGCAACAGAGGCAAATGAAACCTTGCTTCCGAGAGCTTGAACGCATTGCATGAAGGCGCGGCTCGTGAACTGGGTGCCGTTCTCAGTGATGACCCTGGCGGGTATTCCGAAGTGGCACACCAGTCCTTTCAGGAACTTGATAGCTGACTGTGCGGTAACCTTCCTCACGGGCTCCACTTCCGGCCACTTTGTTAACTTGTCGATGGCGACGTACAAGAACTCAAAGCCCCCGGTAGCACGGGGGAAGGGGCCCAAGATGTCGAGCCCCCAGACCGAAAAGGGCCATGACAAAGGGATCGTCTGGAGAGCTTGAGCCGGTTGATGGATATTCTTGGAGTGGAACTGGCAGGCTTCACATCTGGTGACTAGCTTGATTGCATCTTGGAGGGCCGTGGGCCAGTAGAAACCTTGCCGGAAAGCTTTTCCAACCAAGGCCCTTGATCCAATATGCGAGCCGCACATGCCTCCGTGTATCTCTGCCAACAGTTCCTTCCCCACTTCCCGGCAAATGCACTTCAATTTCACACCATTGGGCCTCCTTCCGTATAGTGCGTCATCGACTAACTGATATATACTGGCCCTCCGGGCTACTCTTTCAGCTTCTTCTTGCTCTTCGGGAAGTTCTCCTATTTGGAGGTAACGGACTATGTGTCACGCCCAAGTGGGAGCCTGAGGCTCGATAACAAGGACCAGCGGCACCTCCTCGTTCGTGGGAGCGCATGCCTCAACCGCGAAGATGGGTAGTTTGGCGGGAGGGTGTTGCTCGCCAAGAGAAGTGGAGTAGTTCCCACCAACCTCTCTGCCAGGGGCTTCTGGAAGCTCTACCGGGAGAGGCTTGCCGGAGTCTAGTTTCCTCCTCTTTCTGGACATTGTTGCCAGGGATACGGAGGGCTGAGTCAGGTGGAGAACAAAAGTCCCTCGTTCCACATGAAGCTTTTGCGCAGCGCACTTTGACAGATGATCAGCAATGCTGTTTTCCGCACGAGGTACGTGCTCTGTTTGCAATCCGTCAAAGCACTCCTCCAGCTTTCTCACTTCCTCCATGTATGCCTCAATCAATGGACTTTGATAATCCTTGTTCACTTGCCTCACCACAAGCTGCGAGTTTCCTTGTATGATCATCTTCTTAATCCCCAGCTCTGTCGTGATTCTGAGCCCGGCAAGGAGTCCTTCATACACTGCAGTGTTGTTGGTTGCCTTTTCCCGGGGGAAATGCATCTGGACCACATAATTGAGGTGCTCTCTAGTGGGCACGATGAGGAGCACGCCAGCTCCTGCACCTTGTAGTGAGAAGGCACCATCAAAGTACATGATCCATTCTTGAGGTGCTTCCTTGCCGGGGATAACCGTTTCCAGTGCCTCTTCGTCTAGGGTAGGTGTCCACTCCGCATAAACTCTGCCAGTGCTCAGCTCTGAATGGTTGATGTGCTCTCAAACTTCAAATGAAATCTTGACAACTCCAAAGCCCATTCCACTATTCTGCCGGTGGCTTCAGGGTTCCTCAGTATTTGTTGCAAAGGGAATCGGGTGACGAATGTGATCTCGTGGGCTTGGAAGTAGTGGCGCAGTTTCCTTGAGGCCATGATGAGGCCAAAAATCAACTTTTGCACGCCAGAGTACCTTGACCTAGCCCCCTGCAGTAGAGAGCTGACAAAGTACACTGGCTGCTGGACCACCTTCTTCCTTGCCGTGATCTTGGAACTGTCTCCGTTGCTTAGCTCCCCTTTGTCCTGATCTGCATCTGACCTTGCCGGGACGAGTTCACTTTCCCCTCCGGAGAGGACGGTAGCCGTGGCTGCTCCCTCATCTACCTCCCACTGTGCCACCAGTGCCACGCTAACCACTTGATTGGTTGCTGCCTGGTATAGTAGCAACGGCTCTTGCGGTTTAGGAGCGACTAAGGTGGGAACAGAGGAAAGATAGGTCTTCAAATCTTGCAGCGCAGCTTCTGCCTCCGGGGTCCACTCCACGGGCCCTGCCTATCGGTGCAACAAACCCTGGTGTATGTTGCCCGGACTGTACACAGGCGCAAGGGCAAGGTTACAGCATCCAAGACAAGGCCTAGCAGAAGATATAGCTCATTGAGAAATCAAAGGGCGGATCAAGAAGACCAAGACAAGCCAAAGGAGCAAGATATCACTAAGGAAAAACCTCCCTTGTCGGGCAGGCGAGCCTAGTAAGGTCGAGGTCACCCCGAAGACAAGTTTCAAGACTCCCCCGGCAAGCTTGCCGGGGATGCCAAGGGCGGATCACCCCGCCAAGGCACCACCGCTCCACCTCACAGCAACGCAAGTCACCTATCGGTGCGGTGTCGAGCCCCCAAGTGATTAAGTGGCTATTATTTGGCACGTGGTAGCCATTTCTAAGGGAGATTACCCCCAGATGACACCCGTCCAGAGGCATGTCACGCAGGCAGGCTAGAAGTTGGATGAATAGCACGGCAAGGCTTGCCGAGCTCCCCCGCGACGTGACACTAAGCGGCGCATTTAATGCACCCTCTCCTGTTTGCAGAGTTAGGTATGATAGCACTGTGGCTATCTAATTACTGGATAATGATTGTTTTGACATTGTGGTAACCCCTTGACCTATAAAAGGAGGGCCGTGGAAACTTTAGAAATGATTCAGACCTTTGTACACCCATACGCGCGTAGCTGCTCTCGTCCCGAGGCAACCTTGCCGGGCTGGAGCGCTGCGTCTCCACCACGGACCTTTCATCAATCCACCAAAGCAGGAGTAGGGTTTTACACCTCACGACGGCCCGAACCTGGGTAAAAATTGCCCGTGTCATCACTGTCGTGCTGCTCTATGGTGTCCGCTCTTTGTGCAATGCGCCCTTCCCCCTTGCCGAACCACAAGGGGTCGATGGCCCCATAGGTGGCCATGCTGAACCACGACATATTTGGAGGCGCCAGGTAGGGGGAAACGCTTGTGCAAACCCGAGGGTGTAAGCAGCGCGTCATCTTCATCATCGCCTTCTTCGTCGATGGCTTCATCATCCTTGGCGCCCAAGAAAAAGTTCGGCGCTACAGCTCACCCATCCACCTCGAAGGCCCCCTCACATGCAGCCACTGATGCCGTGGGGGCTACGGGGGCGCACGGGGACGTGGACACTACAGGGGACGTGACCGACGCAGGCGGCGCCATCACCATTCCCCCTGCAGCCGAAGCTGGAGCAGGGGGCGCTGGGGGAGGACAGCGTCAACAGCATCCTAGAGGCCATGCTCCACAAGATGCAGGTGTGGAGAATATCCCATCTCCACCTCTCCACCTCGCTGAAGGACGCAGCCGCAGGGATGGCGCTCGCTCTGGTGCGAATCACAACCTTCTAATTGCCCCCGCTGCGGGTGCGGCTACAGGGCACGCGCCATCCCCAGGGCAAGCTGGCCAAGGCGATGCGCCGAATGGGTTCGTCAATCCCCAAGCACATCCACCTCGTTGCCACGCCACCTTGGCGACAGGCTAGCGGTGATGAGAGTACGGCGCCACCACTACCGGCACCGTCAGAAGTCAGGCGATGCCGCGATCTGCGTCGTCGTCTATGCCGAGCACCGCTTCGGAAGCCATGGCGTGGGCCCAACTCCTGTTGAGATTTCCACCAATGGCCGATCAAATGGATGAGTGGAGAGCCACAATTCAAAGCCTTATTGGTTTCACTAAGGCGGGAGGATCACAGCGAGCTGGCCCATCGCAGCTTCCACAGGCAGCAACAACGGCCCGAGCCGCTAGGTGTACCGAAGGGGTCACTCGTACTGTGCAGTCCCCTCCACGGCAGCCAGCGCAGGGGCCGCAGCCAGAGCCACACAATCAAGAACCCGACGTGGTATCAATGGCTTGGTCTGATCCTCGAGCTCGTCGAGATCGGCGGCGGGTCCTAGAAGACAGACGAGGGGAAGACGCGCATGTCACCATAGAACGGCGCCGCGACACCCGCCGCCAGTCTGATAGGAGCAATGGTCCCGACATCGATGAGCTTGCACCCAATGGAGACGGATACCTGCCTTTCGAGGTTGGGTGTCCTGCCTTCACTCGCGAGCTGCGGCAAGTCTGTTGGCCGTCTGCTCGTATGTTCACGCCAGAGATACCAGAGAAGTATGATGGAAGACTGAACCCGGCAGAGTTCTTGAGCATCTACACCATCGTTGTTCAGGCCGCCGGAGGAAGAGATGAGAAGGTATTCACCAACTACTTCCCTTTGGCACTCAAGCCAAACGTGAGGTCGTGGCTAATGTACTTACCGGAGAACTCCATCTCGACTTGGGCTGACCTGTGCAATGAGTTTGTTGGCGCCTTCACGGGCGGCCATCAAGAACCAGGGTGGCCAGTAACTTGTAGCTCCTCCCACAGAAGGAAGGAGAGAGAGTTTGCGGAAGTATATGCAGAGATTCAGCCGTGTGCACAGGAACATTCCGAACAACCACGCAACAGCTGTGATAGCTGTGTTCCAGTCCAAAGTATGCAACCGCAGGATAAGTTCCAAGATGAATGTTCGGTTGCCCAAGACTATGAATGAGCTGTACACTTTGGTAGATAAGTATGCCCGAACAAAGGAGGGGAGGTGACTCCTCGGAGAAGAAGACGACGTCGATGTTGACTCGGAGGACGATGGCGATGCTGCCAATCGGAAGAAGAAGAACAAGAAACGCAACAAGAAGCGCAAGGAGAAGACAGTTCTGGCTGTCGAAGGGTCTAGCGTTCCTAGTACCGGCTAGAAGGCCAAGACCGAAGCTCCCGGCAAGGAAGTTGCCGCATGCAATGACTGCCAGGAACCTGCGGCGGCCGAGAAGGCTGGGAAGGCTGATGGGCCGTACTGCAAGATCCATCGGACCAGGGGCCATGATCTCCAAGAGTGTCATCAAGTCGAGCAACTCATCAAGAAACAGAAGGCTGAGTACAAGAAGCGTGACAAAGAGAAAGACCAAGATGGCATTGGCAGGACGGGCCGAGGTGGCAGAGGAAGTCACCCCGGCAAGGGCCCTTAGCATCAAAGGAAGCCTACCAGAGGCCATGGGAAGAAGGAATGCGATGACGAGAGCGATGAAGGGGATGAAGAGCAAACCAGTGAGCAGGAGTTCCGGAAGGCCACTGACGCCCTGTGCATTGACGGAGGTGCATCCTTGCACTCCTCTCACCGCCAGCTTAAACAGTGGGCGCGTGAGGTCAATGCGATGGAGCCAGCTGCAGATTTTCGGAAACCACTGAAATGGTCCCGCACGCCCATCATGTTTGATGAAGAGGATCACCCTGACTGCACCACCGCGGTAGGGTGCTTGCCGTTGTTGGTTTCACCAACGATCCGCAACCTCAAGGTCTCAAAGATGTTGGTTGTCGGCGGGGCCAGGTTGTTTCTCCCAAGGTCATCAGCAAGCTGCAGATAACAGAAGAAGAGCTCAAGATTACCAGCACTTTTCAAGGGATCAACCCCGGAAGGAGTCGTCCGAAGGGGAAGATCACGCTACCAGTGACATTTGGAGGCGAATTGAACTACCAGACTGAGAAGATTGTGTTTGAGCTTCCGTTGTCGTACAATGGGATACTTGGACAACCTGCTCTGGCAAAGTTCATGGCGGCATCCCACTATGCCTACAACACCCTGAAGATGCCAGGACCAATGGGCGTTATTTCTATCCCATCAGACAAGAAGGATGCAATTATATGTGTGGACAAGATGTACCGGGACGCGGTCGCTGTCGAGGCCATGGAAGCCACAGTCCCGCCAAGGAAAACAAGCAAGGGAGAAAAGCTGGCAAGGAATCCGGGAAGCGCGCCTCTTTGGAGTGTGCTACACCTGTCGCTGACTTGCCGAAGAGTTGCACTAGAAAAAGGTCAAAGGTTGCTGCGCCTGCTATGAAGAAGGTCCCGGCTGGGCTGGGTGGCACTGATGGTACATTTACTATCAGCACCACCCTGGACGACCAATAGGAAAGCGTGCTCATTGCCTTCCTGCGGGCGAATGTCGAAGAGTTTGCTTGGCAACCATTTGACATCCCCGATGTTGCCAGGAAGGTAATTGAGCACCACCTTGCTATCTGCCCTCATGCCTGGCCCGTCAAGCAGAAGGTCCGGAAGCAAGCCTTGGAGCGGCAGCAATTCATTGCCGACGAGATCAAGAAACTTGAAGCTGCTGGTTTGGTCAGAGGAGTATTACATCCAACATGGTTGGTGAATCCAGTGGTGGTGCGCAAAGCGAATGGGAAATGGAGGCTTTGCATAGACTTCACAGATCTCAACAAAGCATGCCCGAAGGACCCATTTCCCTTGCCGCGCATCGATCAGATATCAGATTCCACCTCTGGGTGTGACCTGCTTTCCTTCTTGGATGCCTACTCCGGGTACCACCAGATTTTCATGTCCAAGGAAGACGAAGAGAAGACCGTGTTCATTACCCCATGCGGCACGTACTGTTTTGTACGAATGCCCTTTGGGTTAAAGAGCGCTGGATCCACTTTTGCAAGAGCAGTGCAAATTGGTTTTGAGTCCCAGTTACATAGGAACATTGAAGCTTACATGGATGACACAGTGTTCAAAACCAAGCACAAATCAACTCTCATTTAGGACTTGGAAGAGACCTTTGCAAATTTGCGCAAGATCAACTTGAAGCTGAACCCAGAGAACTGTGTGTTTGGCGTTCCTTCCGGCAAGCTACTTGGCTTCTTCATATCCCACCTGGGGATAGAGGCCAACCCCGACAAGATCAAGGCGATCAAGCAGATTCAAGCACCCAAGACAGTTAAAGATGTGAGGCGTTTGACTGGATGTGTTCCTGCGCTGAGCAGGTTCATTTCCAAGTCTGCCGAGTGCACCTTGTCGTTCTTCAAAATCATGAAGAAGGCAGGGCCCATGGAGTGGACCCCGGAGGCGGATGCTACGCTCCAAGATTTTAAGACCTACTTATCCTCTGTTCCCACCCTAGTCACTCCTAAACCACAAGAGCCGTTGCTGCTGTACCTAGCGGCAACCAATCAAGTGGTTAGTGTAGCGCTGGTGGCCCAGCAGGAAGTAGATGAAGGAGCAGCCGCAGTTACCGTCCCCTCCGGAGAGGAAAGTGAACTCATCCCGGCAAGATCAGGTGTAGGTCAGAACGAAGAGGAGCGGGGCAACGGAGAAAATTCCAGGATCATGATAAGGAGGAAGGTTGTGCAGCGAACAATGTACTTTGTCAGCTCCCTACTGCAGGGGCTAGATCAAGGTATTCTGGTGTGCAAAAGTTGATCTTTGGCCTCATCATGGCCTCAAGGAAACTGCACCACTACTTCCAAGCCCACGAGATCATGGTTGTCACCTGTTTCCCCTTGCAACGCATACTGAGGAACCCTGAGGCCACTGGCAAAATAGTGGAATGGGCTCTGGAGTTATCAAGCTTTGGTTTGAAGTTTGAGAGCACATCAACTATTCAGAACAGGGCATTGGCGGAGTTTATTGCAGAATGGACACCAACTCCAGATGAAGAGACGCCGGAGACAGTTATCCCCGGCAAGGAAGCGCCCCAAGAATGGATCATGTACTTTGATGGTGCCTTTTCCCTATAAGGTGCGGGGGCTGGCGCGCTTCTCGTCGCACACACTGGGGAGCACCTCAAGTACGTGGTTCAAATGCATTTCACCTGGGAGAAGGCTACCAACAACAGTGCAGAATATGAAGGACTCCTTGCCGGGCTTAGGATCGCAACAGAACTGGGAATCAAGAAGTTGATCATTCATGGAGACTCACAGCTTGTGGAGAGGCAAGTGAACAAGGATTTTCAGCGTCCATTGATGGAGGCATAGATGGAGGAAGTGAGAAAGCTGGAGGAGCGCTTTGATGGATTGCAAACAGAGCACATACCCCGTGCGGAATGCTGATCATCTATCAAAGTGTGCTGCACCAAAGATTCCTGTGGAACCAGGGACTTTTGTTCTCCTCCTGACTCAGCCCTCCGTATCCCTGGCAACAATGGCCAGAAAGAGAAGGAAACTAGACTCCGGCAAGGCTCTCCCGGCAGAGCTTCCCGAAGCCCCTGGCAGAGAGCTTGGCGGGAACAACTCCCCTTCGCTCGGTGAGCAGCACCCTCCCACCGGACTACCAGTCTTTGCGGTCGAGGCATGCACTCCTGTGAATGACGAGGTGCCGCTGATCCTTGTTGGCGAGCCTGGTAAGGTCGAGGTAACCCCGAAGACAAGTCTCAAGACTCCCCCTACAAGCTTGCCGGGGATGCCAAGGGCGGATCACCCCGCCAAGGCACCACCGCTCCACCTCACAGCAATGCAAGTCACCTATCGGTGCGGTGTCAAGCCCCCAAGTGATTAAGTGGCTGTTATTTGGCACATGGCAGACATTTCTGACGGAGATCACCCCCAGATGACACCCGTCCAGAGGCGTGTCACTCAGGCAGGTGAGAAGTTGGATGAATAGCATGGCAAGGCTTGCCGAGCTCCCCCGCGATGTGACACTAAGTGGCGCATTTAATGCACCCTGTCCTGTTTGCAGAGTTAGGTATGATAGCACTGTGGCTATCTAATCACTGGATAATGATTGTTTTGCCATTGTGGTAACCCCTCGACCTACAAAAGGAGGGCCGTGGAAACCTTAGAAAGGATTCGGACCTTTGTACACTCATACGCGCGTAGCTGCTCTCGTCCCGAGGCAACCTTGCTGGGCTAGAGCGCTGCGTCTCCACCACGGTCCTTTCATCAATCCACCAAAGTAGAAGTACGGTTTTACACCTCGCAGCGGCCCGAACCTGGGTAAAAACTGCCCGTATCATCACTGCCATGCAGCTCTACGGTCTCCGCTCTTTGTGCAACGCGCCCTACCCCCTTTCCGAACCACAAGGGGCCGATGGCTCCATAGGTGGCCATGCTGAACCACGACATCTTTGGCACGCCAAGTAGGGGGAAACGCTTGTGCAAACCTGAGGGCGTAAGCAGCGTGTCATGTTCATCATCGTCTTCTTCGTCGATGGCTTCATCATCCATGGTGCCCAAGAAAAAGTACGGTGCTATAGCTCACCCGTCCACCTCGAAGGCCCCCTCACATGCAGCCACTGATGCCGTGGGGGCTACGGGGGCGCACGGGGACGTGGATGCCACGGGGGACGTGACCGGCGCAGGCGGCGCCATCACCATTCCCCCTGCAGCCGAAGCGGGAGCGGGGGGCGCTGGGGGAGGACAGCGTCAACAGCATCCTAGCGGCCATGCTCCACAAGATGTGGGTGGGGAGAATATCCCATCTCCACGTCTCCACCTCGCTGAAGGACGCAGCCGCAGCGATGGCGCTCGCTCTGGTGCGAATCACAACCTTTTAGCTGCCCCCGCTGCGGGTGCGGTTGCAGGGCACGCGCCATCCCCAGGGCAAGCTGGCCAAGGCGATGCGCTGAATGGGGTCGTCAATGCCCAAGCACATCCACCTCGTTGCCACGCCACCTTGGCAACAGGCTCGCAGTGACGAGAGTACGGCGCCGCCAATACCGGCATCGTCAGAAGTCAGGTGATGCCGTGATCTGCGTCGTCGTCTATGCCGAGCACCGCTCCGGAAGCCATGGCGCGGGCCCAATTCCTGTTGAGATTTCAGCCAGTGGCCGATCAAATGGATGAGTGGAGAGCCACCATTCAAAGCCTGATTGGTTTTGCTGGGCCGGGTGGATCACTCCGAGCAGGCCCGTCGTGGCTTCCGCAGGCAGCAACAATGGCCCGAGACGCTGGCTGTACCGAAGGGGTCACTCCTAAGGTGCAGTTCCCTCCACGGCAGCCAGCGCAGGGGCCGCGGCCAGAGCCACACAATCAAGAACCCAACGAGGTATCAATGGCTTGGTCAGATCCTCGAGCCCGTCGAGATCGGCGGCGGGTCCTAGAAGACAGACGAGGGGAAGATGCGCGCGTCACCATAGAACAGCGCCAC